>OZ025869.1:4095881-4695881 GCA_964019415.1 Ianthella basta
CCCAATACTGAGCTTGTGTCACACTACTCCACACGCTGACCAATTCCATGCCTTTCTGGAAATAACATTTGCGTGGGCCTGGAACTTGTGAAGCACATGGTGTGTATGCAGTATGAACAAGGAATTAGGCGGCGTTCACACTACGGTAGAAATGACGGCGACGGTAGCGGCGACGGTGACGGTAGAAAACCAAACGGTTCACACCTATCCGTAGTAAATGAAGGAAAAATGGCTACCGTGGATATTGTGCTCATGTGGATCAACCTTTTCTCGCTAGCGCAGCCGTCTAGCGCCTACCGCGCTCGAAGAATTCGTCTTCGCAGACTCTCCTACAACGTTTTGGACCAGCGCCGTCCACCCAGCAGCCGCGGATCGTTGTCGCGTCTGCTTTCTTGGTCGTCGCTCTTGGTTCTGCCTCCCTTTCAGGACATGGTTCGCTCTCTTCGAGCTCCGAGAAGATTTTGGGCAGCACCTCGAGAGCAGGGCTTCTGGGAGAAGGATGTGTGTCTCTTGTGGCGGAACATGGGGAAGATTTACCCTGACTGGGAGGAGAATTGTTACCTACAACATTTCAGGATGTCAAAAGATACCTTCTGGTATCTCTGCCAAACGTTTGGCAAGCATTTCAGAAAGGAAACTACTCAATTGCGACGACCACTTGTCCCAGCAAAGAGAATGGCCATTCTTTTGCACTGGCTAGCTCAAGCCAGCAGCTTCTCTGAACTGGCAGCTATGTATGCTATTGGAAAGTCCACGGTTGCAGTGGTAGTACATGAAGGCATCACTATTCTTCGGGAGAGACTTGTTCCAGAGGTAATTCTATTCCCCACTGGACAAGAGTTGGATCGTGTAATGATAGATTTCGAAGCCTTGTGTGGGTTGCCATGCTGTGGTGGTGCTTTGGACGGTACATTCATGCCTATGAAAAAGCCATCAGAGTTTGGGGACACCTACTTCTGCTATAAGAAGTTCATTGCCATCATTGTCCTAGCCTGTGTAGATGCAAGGGGGATTTTCACCTATGTCAATGCTGGTAGACCTGGTTCAGTAGGTGACTCCTATGCGTATCGGAACAGCATCATGCACCAGAAGATTGCAAGTGGCGAGTGGCTGGCACATCCTACAAGGTCCATTGCAGGAGTGAACATCAAACCATTCCTTGTAGCGGACTCTGCTTTTCCCCTCTCAGCATCTTGTATGAAGTGCTATGATGTGGGCCAACCAGCCTACAGACGCAGCTTCAACTACAGTCTGATACGTACAAGGAGAGTAGTGGAGCAAGCATTTGGCAGGTTGAAGGGGCGATGGAAAATTATGGATGGAAAATGCACAATAAAGGACCCAGTGTTTGTACGGCATGTGGCAGTGGTCTGTTGTGCCTTGCACAATGTTTGTGAAAGACACCAATGCCCATTTGAACCTGGTTGGCTTCCTGATGAAAGTGTCTACGTTGACACCACACCACCCAATTTACAAGTGACTGCAGTAATTGGATCAGCAGCCAGTGTTCGAGAAGCTCTTGCAAGACATATTCATCGCACCAGGCCAGCCCCACAGTGATTATTTGATGAACAACTTCCACTACATGGTATATATAGCTACATCAACAATGCAGAACTTAAAGTGCACATGAATATAAGCAATAGTAATAAGCCTTGTAATAATAATAATGTAATATAATAAGTGTTTCAATAAAAGGCTTGAAGACAGCACAATTATAGTCTGAAATTACCTAGCTAGTCGTCCTTTTTTTCGAACAATTTCTTGAATAACTCAGCTTGAAAAAGTTGGTTTTGCTGCATCAAGTTAGCTTGAAACTGGCTGCTCTGCTGCTGCAGACTTGTTGAAAGTTCTGCCTCGAACTTTATCCTATCCTGCTCCATTTTCTGCTGGAAGGCCATAGACTCTTGCTGCATCTTGCGCTCATGCTCCTGCTGTTTCATCTGAGTCTGTTCCTGCAGCTCACCAAATGCTACAAGGAACTGTGTTGCTCCTGTCTGCTTGCCCTTCTTCTTCCCAACCCTGGCAACAAGTGGCGTTTCCTCGCCTTTGGCCTTCTTAGCAGGAATAGGAATTTCATCTTCCTCCTCTTCACTATCACTATCAGCTCCGATGCTTTTGTTTGACTGCCTGCTTGGGCATCTAGAACTGCTTGGTGTGGAAACGTCTCCTTCCAGCTCCACAACCTCTTCTCTTGTGGCAATGGGGGTCACTGCTGTGTCATCCACCGATCCTGGGCCCAACGCAGGATGATCCTTGAAACGTTCATAGAACGTCTTAAAGTTAGGCCAGTGGGCTTCTGCAGCTTCCAAATCCAAATCGGCTTCTTCCTGCGTATATTCTTTTCCTGTCTCCCCCTTCTTCTGGTAATTTACGTACGTACTCTTTCCTTTCCTCAAGATGCTGTCAATCTTGTTGCAAACTTCCTTCTCCGTGTATTTCTCAGCTCTGCTGAGCTCCTCAGACACATACACGTTCAGGCGGGTGGTCGCGATTGCCTCTTTCTTCTTCCTCTTGATCGTTTTGCCGCCAAATTCTTCGAGGATGTCCGCCCAGATGTCGATCAGCTTTCTTTCGACTTCCGAATCCCATTGTACTCTTGGCTTCTTGCCCTTAGCTGCCATCGCTCGCTTCTTCGCTGAATAACACCTTCGACTGCCGTCATCGTAACCGTCACCGTGGAGGCCATTGCCACGGTGACGTTCACGCCCACGGTCACGGCCACGTTACGTAACGTGAAGTGTGAACGACGAAAAGTGACCGTACCGTCGCCGTCGCCGTCATTTCTACCGTAGTGTGAACGCCGCCTAAATGTGACTATACATGAATTGTGAACTAGCATCTTGTTGCTTTGCTGGTATCGCTGAGAAACTGAGTAATGGTCTCATAAATTTCAGTAATTATTTCAAGGAATGACTTGGTGGAGTGAAGAATTTACCATGACCTCCAAGAAACAATTGTTTGATGCAGAGGTGTAGACATTCATGAAGGCAATTACCGTTATTTCTTTATTAGTGGGACTGATGACCAATGACTAAGCCTTCTCCTTATAGGTGTTGGTGTGATTGCAGCAGTAATGTATACGAGTGATTTTGGTAGTAACATGATTTTGTCAGAATGGAGGTATACCCAGTAGCCATAATTGATTAGGGTACAATGAGAAGCTGCACCATTAATTTGACAAATTGGACACAACTTGCTGAAGTTGCTCTAGACGCTCCCATTCCTTGCTTGACTGGCTATCTTGTTGGTTCCTTTGGCTTATCCTTGTGTGATATCAGTTCCCATGGTGTCAACTCAGGTGCCTCTATGGAAACATACCTGAAGAATTCACCATTGCAGATCTTTCTGCGGGACTAGGGGGAGTGGACGCCTACCGAGACTGCCTCACTTGAGTACAGGTGTACTGCTGATGGAAGTGGGCTAAGTAGCCTTAGTCTTGTCACAAGCTTGGGCAGTCCAGTGGCCCTTGGTAGTGAGATAAGACTCCCGCCAACGGCCCCACTGTATGTACGTGCCAATCTAGTAAGGTAACGGCCTATTGGAATCTCCTGCAGTCTGTACCAGATTATCTACCCTTAGGCCTGTCGAATTCTTGTACACGTGGCTCAGCTCAATTGCTTCATGGCATGACTCGGAATGCAATGACAGTCTTGTGATCACAGTAGCTCCCGAAGTTTGGCGTCAGCTCTCGAGAGTCTAGATATTGAGCCAGCCCTGGTACACAGTCAACCACCAGGAAGCCACCATCGATGTAGTCGACAGCTTTGATGATTTCTGCAGGCTCCACCCTAAACACTGCACCTTGGCCTAGGTACTCCAAAAATGTTGGTAGCCTGTCTTCCTCGCCCTGTGCCATCTGTATGCTCTGTTGCATATCTGGCAGCAGCTTGCAGACATGTGCCACTGAGGACACATCCTGACGCAAGGCTGTGGGATGACAGAACACTCTTAGCCAGTGCCACACATGGAGCAAAGCTGTGAGATTTAACGGTTTGAAAGTATGGATCCTTTGCTGGTGGCTTGTGAATCATCACCGGGGGATGTTATGAGCTGTTTTGCGGTGTAGCATGCAGACTATCTAAGATCTGGGACATGGAGCTGTACTCTCCAAGCTATTTCCAGCATCACAACCTCCAGAAAGCACTTCCTGGAGTGGCATGCAGTAGGATGAAATGAATCACACATACTTTAAAGATGCAGAACCTCTGCTCCAGTAGCAGCACCAGTCATGCACAGAGGTTCACCAGGGCCTTCACATGGTTAAGGCACCTTCACAATCTGTAACAGACATGTAAGTTAGCCGCACATTCCATTCGTGTGGTAATGGCCAAGCTGCATACTCAGCAGTTCCAGCTAACTTTCCCAATTTCTTGCACTCTTTATGAGTCTTTAACAGTGTCTCATAGTTCAGAACCTGTCCAGTTACTAAAGAAATCATGACAACTACACCATTCTGGGAAGTAATCCTCTTTTTACGTTAGGTACCGGCACGTGACTGTTGTACCCACCATAGTGCAGTCAGCTGTAGGGAAATGACATGATTTGATTTGGTGTGACTTCTGTTGACAGTAAACTGTATTGTTTTGTGTGTACTTTGTTGTGTTTGCTTTTGACAGTTTATTGTCATACCAGTTGTAACTCTGTTCTGTGTATTTATAGGGCTGCTGCTTGGGTTTCTTGTACTTGTCAAGTTGTGTCTGATGGCTGAATATGGTACCTGTCTTAGCTGGACTTTCTTGTAGTTGTTCTGTTCCCAGTTACTTCACAGTGTGCAGGGGATGGAGTTGGAAGTTCTTTGTGGTGCACGATACCACAGCATCACTGAAACCTCAGGAGTTAGTAATTAATGCCTTGTAAATCTAGACCCCTTCCTTAATTCCTCAATATTGTTTGGCTTTACTATGCTGTTGAAATGTAGTCAAATTGACTATCAAGGAAGTGAATCAGCTAATATTGGTTGTAATGGTCTTTATTGGATTGAATGGCTTTGATGTGCAAAAGAAAATGAGTGCATTGCTTCCTAATTGCTTCACACTATTAAGTTGGGGACTGGTGGTAATACCGTCGTGTCGAAAGTGATTTCATATGCCTTCAAATGAGTGGAAGTGCTTACATGTAACGTAACTGAAGAAATGTGGATGTGAAGGAATATGTATGTAAGTTACTGCTATATGCGAACAAGTTGGTAACCCTTACTCTTCTGCTTCTTTCAGCCCTTGTCTTTTCCCTGTTGTGTAAATGAAGAACACACCCATTGTATCTTCAGGAAAGATTGGTAGCACTTCTGTTGCAGTAATCCTCCAAGAATGGATACAATTTCTGTAAAGGAATTGCAACAAGTAATTACCCCTAGTGTCTAGGAATTCACAAACAAATGACCTATCGCCTCTTCAAAGCCTTCTCTAGTGGTAGTCATCCATTGATGTTATAAGTTATTAGCAGTAACCACACCGGTATTTATTCCTTATAATGGTATACTCTTCAGGGTCTGGGTCTAAACTTATGTCCCGTAGTCTTGCCCCACAATACCTGCACACTACAGGCATTGCAGGGCAATCCTTCCTGTGCTTGGGGAGTGTACAGGCCAGGATTCTCTCCCCACACAAGCTGCAGCTGCCACCTGGAGAGGAGGGTCCAGGACAAGGGGAGGGGGAGGAGCTCTGTTGGGTCTGGCAACTCGTTGGCTGCTTCAGCATCACCGGAGCTGTCTGGAATGATGCTGCCGGGTGACCACAGGTATGGCTATCAATCTGCAACAGAATGTACATGTATTGGGGACTAGCTATAGATAGATAAGCATACACTCTGGATATAATAGTGCAACGAACTGTAAGGAGGCTCAAGTCAGGACTGCTAGTGCTGTCCTTGGAATGGCTAGCGCTAGCGCTACAGTAAGGCTTGCCTTCTCCATTGTCTATATCAAGGTGTGAGTCAAGGCGTGAAGAGAACATCTGTACCTGCCACCTTTCAAACTAAAACAACTAATTGCAAGATCCTCTTCCGCTTCACAGAGTCTTCGCTCCTTGGTCTCTCTACCTTTTCACCCATGGAGTCTCCAAGCTCCAAACAAATTTCCAGTGTGGACATGAATTCACTTCATTATGAAAAGGATTAACAGGATATAGATACAAACGACAAGGAAATGCTATAGTAGTTTTGTCGGCCGTTTTCATGCATATCCTATATATACATCCATTGCATGGGTACTGAAATTATTGCAGGAAATTATGTGCATAACATTTCCTGATAAATTTCATGATTCAAGATGGTCAGGGAATTTCTTTGCACCAACATTAAATTTCAATGACGTTTAATGACCATGATAAACTGTCATGCACCATACAGAGAAGTGCAAGAAACAGAAGTCAAGCATTCTCAGATTTAGCTGCAGCAGTCATCCTCATCTTCTGGCACACCTCGTCGACTGCATTTCTCATTTCTTTGTCAGCAGTCTGCTGAGTCTTCAGCCATTGCAGTGGGAAGTGACACATGAAGAAGGGATAGTTAGCCGTGGTCGGTGGCAGAGGCCTGCAACTCAGCTCACATCTGGGGACTCCACTGTAATCTGGCACTCATTACGTGTGGCTGTCCGCCTTGCACGTCCGCCTTGCACAGTGTGTAACCCGCCAAGAACACACTGCACTGCATGCCTCAAGATTAGCATGCAGTGGGTGCAGTATAAATGCGAGGGAACTCGTTGGTCAGGGGCAATAGAGGCAGCATGGCCCATTAATTGGCTGTATTCCATTGTTGGGGTGGGGTGGGGTGGAGTGGTGTAGTGTGAGTGTGCACAAGGGCATGCCACAAGCTACGCCAGCCGTTAGCCTGCGTGCCATTAAGATGGGCTTCCACAGTGGTTGCGGCAGTTTGCAGCCAATTTCTTTATGATCAGGTCTAGCTTCTGGTGGGCTTTTAGAACTTGGTGCACAGCCTATATTTCTAGCAGATAACAGAGGCAAACTATAATAGGGTGATACAATAGCCAGTTAGGCCTAGAAGTTGAAGTACATTGTTGATCGGGCTATGTTGATGGCTATGCTCCCGCCACCTTCGCCACTGTCTCAGTCCTGGAGTGAATTGTCCTCCTGTTCTCCAAACCCAGATTTAAGCAGAGATAAAAACCCTCTAACTTGCAGTAGATGATGGTTGTACTAGAAGAACTTGCTTCACAGCAAACGCCCAAGCAGGGAGTGTCTTTCTTAAATACTTTAGAGACGATTCGTGCGCAACCTACCATACTGCACCAGTTTCAGTACAATTATTATCTTTACTGAATGTTGTAGGCCCAATCAATTATCACTATAGTATGTTCATGTTATCTTCCTGACACAAACTCCTGTGTGGATGGGGGATTCTCTGTAGCTACTATTGGTAGCTAACTGTTTGGCATGCTTTCACTGTCCTCGATGTGATGCCCATAAGCGCGAGATCAGAGGTAAAAGCTGCTGACATGTTGTGTGTGGTTATCTCTGGCTGTAGATTTTGGCTCTAGATTGCTGGTAGTGCTGGTATGTCACTTCGGACTAGCTTTCACCTGGACCGGTTTTGGTTCTGGAGCAATTTTTCTGCGACAGGGCAGGGACTTGATGTAGAGTGGTTTGAAGACTTCTTCAAATGAATGAAACAGACACTGATTGTCTGCCAGAGCAAATTGTGGCTGTACTGATGAGAAGATAGATACGAGATTTGACTTGCTAAAGCCACAGATGTAGATTTTCTCTTATTCTGTGGAGGTACATTGATGGACAATTGAAACATGGATTTCCTGCTCTGCAATCCACTTTGCTAGTTCCCTCACACTAGGGAATGACTTTGAGCATCCTCCCTTCTTGTTGATGGTGCATACAAAGTTTGGGTTCTTCGGAGGCGCTCTTGTCTTGATGGCCGTTTCAATCTCTGCAGTCAGATTTGTTGACACGGCTAGCATACCTGAATGCTGGTTTCCCTGGACAACTGTCATTGTAGGGTAGGCTGGAGCATCAAAGTGTCTATTCCATCTTCCCATGCTGTATCCAAAGTTGTTGAACAGCCTCGCTAACTGGTGTTTTTGAATGGCACTCAGGTTGCTTTCGCGGCCCTCAATGGTATCATTATGTAGCAAGGCACTTTTGGCGAAGGCGGCGAAGGGGGAGGCGGTGCCACAGCTTCGGACATTGTAGGGTCATGGGATGAAGGGTTAAGTGTCAACTTTAACAGCATGTGTCTCTTATAAATGCCCACTCACATGATTAGTCTTAGAACAGAGGATACTCAACGAACTCCCGCCTCAAGCGTGTCCAATAGAAGTCTACTCTAGAACAAGAGAAGGAGGACCTATTGACGGTAGAAAAGCTGACGAGGCAAGTCAGTGCCCTGCAGAAAGAGCTCCAATGTACGTTACTGCTATACTCTTCTGCTTCTTTCAGCCCTTGTCTGTTTTCTGTTGTGTAAATGAGGGAGAATACATCCATTGTATCTTCTGTAGGAAAGATTGGTAGCACAAGAATGGATACAATTTCTGTAAAGGAATTTCAACAATTAATTACCCCGAGTGTGTAGGAATTCACAAACAAATGATGGCCAGATTCCTCTGTCTCGCTGGACTTGGTTGTTCCATGGAGCTTGGGATGGAAGTCCTTTATAGTGCATGATATATACTACACAACATCCCCATTTGTACACAGTACTTCTTGTACATAACTCAGGAGTGCAAGACTGAGTATCTTCCATGAGGTTCTGACCCTTACTCCATCCAGTTGTAGTTGTTCAGTGTTCTTTGGCTTGTTTGTGTGAGTCACAAATGCATACAATTAACGTGATTTCTCATTTTGGTGAAGTGACCAGAGAGGATGTGTGTGTGCATATGTGTGTGCATATGTATGAATGTGCACACGAGTACAGTAGGTGCTCTCCAACCAAATATCACTATACTCATATGTACACACACGCACACACAAGCACTTGTGTGGCTTGTGTGTGTGCATATGTGTATGCGAGCATGTACACATTCCCAGAACAGAAAACCCACTGGATGCACTATAATTAGTCTCCAATTCCTGCAGAGATCGGCTGTGGCTGAGACTGGACAGACAACGTCGTAAGATGTTGATGTCAGAATCATCCAGCAATAGATCCACCTGAGATGTACCATGGTGCCTGGGACACACGTAGTTGCGCTGGTTAAGTGTAGGGAGATGTAAAGTTGCAGATATGACTGAGAACTGGGCATACTTCACAGATAAAATAAAAAAACACGTTTTGGTAGGTTGTGGTGAAAGAAATGTGGGTGGAGGAGATGGGGGTAGAGATGGGGGTGGTGGAGGTAGGAGTGAAGTTTTGTGTGAAAATGGACAGATTCTGGTGGCTTTCTTCTTCCACTTTTCTCAACATTTGCAAGTGATCGTAGCCCTGTCTGGGTGCTCATGCTTCTGTCGACATTATCAGCTACGGTTTCGTGTTGCATGGACCTGTCAGGATTGCGCAAGTATTGCATTCTGTCCTTTGCTAAGTTGACTTGGCTGGAGAGCATCCTCTTATAAGGGATCATCTTCAGGGGTAAACAGGAAAAACAAATACTGTATAAGAATACTGAGTGATGGGTATACATAATATTATGACTTCGAGGGTAAGTGTTGCTTGCATGGTGTGCTACTACACAAAAGAGATTGTCTACAGCTTAATGAGTAGGTTTACAATATGTCATAATTGCATAAAATATACTTCACTTCATCTTCTATCGTTCGTTGGTAAAAATAGTTTGACACAGAGTTACAATGACTAAAGAGCTGCTTAAGGAGCTGCTGTCTCAGGTCTTGAAAAACTGGGCATATGCATAAAAGGTGCGCTTGGTCCTCCGACTTTCCCTGATTGCACGTTTGGCACACCCTCTGTTGGTATGGGGGACTAGTGTATCACCCAGTTTCCAGACAATGGTAGACACCCCATTCTGAGGCCAGTCATCACTCTCCTCCCCCAACTGATTTAACATTGATTACATATCTCTCTGTAGTTAGTACTTTTAATAGTTTTGTAAATGTTTAATCTACCTCCTGATTCTGATTTGGGAGCATGTACACGTGTTCCCAGAACAGAAAACCCACTGGATGCACTACTATTTTTATCTCCAATTCCTGCAGAGATCAGCTGTGGCTGAGACTGGACAGACAACATGTAAGATGTTGACATCAGAATCATCCAGCAATGGATCCACCTTCCTGAGATGGAGATGGTCTATGTACCATGGTGCCTGGGACACACGTAGTTGCACTGGTTAAGTGTAGAAAGATGTAATGTTGCAGAATTGAATGAGAACTGGGCATGTCGTGGTGAAGAAAATGTGGGTGGAGCAGATGGGGGTAAAGTTGGAGGTGGGAGTGAAGTTTTGTGAAAATGGACAGATTCCAGTGGCTTTCTTCTTCCACTTTTCCCCAAATTTGCAAGTGATTGTAGCCCTGTCTGGTTGCTCAGAACAGAAACCCACTGGATGCACTACTATTTTTGTCTCCAATTCCTGCAGAGATCAGCTGTGGCTGAGACTGGACAGACAACATGTAAGATGTTGATGTCAGAATCATCCAGCAATAGATCCACCTTCCTGAGATGGAGATGGTCTAGGCAGGTTGTGGTGAAGGAAATGTGGGTGGAGCAGATGGGGGTAGAGTTGGGGGTGGGGGAGGTGGGAGTGAATTTTTGTGTGAAAAGGACAGATTTTGGTGGCTTTCTTCTTCCACTTTTTCCCAAATTTGTGAGGGACCTGTCTGGGTGCTCATGCTTGTACATCTTCTGTCGACATAGCCCTGGATCAGTAAATACAGGTGACATGTAAGATAGGTTCACCAGTATCATTTTTGAAATTATTATACTGGAACCTTCCCTTAGTCCATCGGACTACTTTTCAAATGGCGTAAGCAGATGAGCGCTTCACTTGGTGATTGTTGTAGGCAGCCTGCCAGCAACGTAAAGATTGAGGAGATTGAGGAGTGATGGGTGGGAGGGGCAGAAATCATAGCGCTTTGGATAACAGTAGTAGATTCAGTCGTTGGAATGTCAGAACAATGAATGGTAGAGAGCAGGAGCTGGTTGAAGAAATGACGAGGTGTTGACTGGAGGTGTTAGGTGAGAGGGAATGGAGTACGAATGATTGGTGATACCACATGCGTGTATTCAGGGGTGCTGGGAGGAAGAGTTAAAGTGGGTGTAGCGATTTTGTTGTCGGAACGGTTTGGTAGGTATTTGAAGGAATGGAGGTGCGTAGATGAACGAATCATGTGGATTAGGCTGAAGGTGGAGGGAGTTTGGGTGTCTTTGGTGCAGGTGTACGCCGCGCCCACTGATGATAGTGATGTGGCCAGTAAGGATGAGTTTTACTTGAGGCTGCAGGAGGCAGTGGGGAGAGTGGCTCGGGGTGACCTGTTGATAGTAGTGGGAGACATGAATGCTAGAGTGGGGGATGACACAGGTATTTGGTGTGAGGTCCTAGGCAGGCATGGTGAGGAAGTGTACAATGAGAATGGGAGGAGACTTCTACAGTTCAGCAGTGAGCACAATCTTTGGATCTCAAACACATGTTTCCCACACAAAAGAATCTACAAATACACGTGGGAGCGTCGAGGTAAAGGGCTCAGGTCTCTCTCATTGACTACTTCTTGGTGGATAAGGAGGCGAGGAAGCAGGTAATCGATGTCAAGGCAGTGAGGGGGCAGAGATAGGAAGTGACCATTACCTTGTGCTTATGAAGATAAAGCTGAAAGTCAAGAGAGTGAAGGAGAATAGGCAAGAAGAGGGGTCCGGAAGACAGCAGATGAAGCTATGCAAGTTGAAGGATGAGAAGGTGAAAAGGGAATACCAAGCAGTGATTGCTGAACTGTATGAGGGAGCAAGAGGAACAGATATTGAAATGGCCTGAAAGGAGCTGAAGGATGGTTTAGTGGGGGCAGCGATGATGGTGTGTGGATTTACCAGGGGGAGAAAAGGAGAGGCTAAACGAACGAGGTGGTGGAATGAGGAAGTGAAACGTGCTGTAAGAAAGAAGAAAGTACTGTCTGTATAGAAGGCTACTGAACACAGACAGGTACTGAAGAAGCTAGGCAACTGTACAAGGAGGCAAAGAGAATGGTTAGAAGGGCTAAAAATGAAGAGTGGGTGCAATTTGGGAAGGAATTGGAAAAGAATGCTAAGGGCAATCAGCAGAGATTCTGGGCTAGGTTGAACAACAGTAGGACGACAGAGGAGAGTATGGTACTCATTAATGATAAGAATGGGAAGGTATTGTCGGAGGGGATTGAAGATTTCAGGAAGTGAATTCAACCTATCAGACCACGCAACACAGTAAAGCATCGCCGGAGGACAATCTGGAGATAGTTGAGAGGTTGGCAGGGATCTTCCTGATGTACTAGATCAGTCTGCTGTCTTCCTTCGATTGAATCGGCCCAATGGCCCCACAACTCCACGGCCCTGTACCCACCCGCCTGTGGTGATTGCTGTGGGGTTTCTGGAACCCACGGCACCTGGTTTCGCTCCACGTCTGCCTCGTTGTTTGCTTTCAGTTCCATAGGTTGCATAGGAGTCGTGGCTTTCCAGTAATTCTACTCGTCTTGTTAGCTCGTTGTTCTCAGCCTCCAGTGAGTGCATGTGCAGTAAGTGTGTGTGCTAATGTGTATGCGAGCATGTACGCATGCATGTGTTCCCAGAACAGAAAACCCACTGGATGCGCTATATTTAATCTCCAATTCCTGCAGAGATGGGCTGTGGCTGAGACTGGACAGACGACATCATAAGATGTTGACGTCATGTGACGCATGACGCATGTGTCAGAGCACCAGCGACTTACTGACTGCAGCAGCTTCTACAGTTTGTCAGGGCTGTCGGCAATCAAGATCAAGTCATCTGCATGTAGCCTCGGCCTCTGCCTACGGCCTCAGGATGTAACACAAATACATCCCCTGAAAGTGTTATAGGGTTTATCTTCTTGAGGTATTTTAGGGTTTTATCTCCTTAACCCCCTCCCTATTCCCCAGCCATGCTTACTTCTGCATGCTTCTTCAATCTCCTGATTTCTTTATTAGATATTACTTCTTCCTCTACATCTTGGTTCCTCCTGTGTAGTGAGTGTATAATTTGTTGCTCATTGTTCTCAGCCTCCAGTGAGTGCATGTGCAGTAAGTGTGTGTGCTAATGTGTATGCAAGCATGTACACATGTGTTCCCAGAGCAGAAAACCCACTGGATGCACTACATTTAATCTCCAATTCCTGCAGAGATGGGCTGTGGCTGAGACTGGACAGACAGCATCATAAGATGTTGACGTCTGAATCATCCAGCAATAGATCCACCTTCCTGAGATGGAAATGGTCTATGTACCATGGTGCCTGGGACACTGGTTAAGTGTATGGAGATGTAAAATTGCAGAATTGACTTGAGAGCTGGGCATATATGCATCACTTCAGAGATAAAATAAAACCCCACCTTTTTGGTAGTAATTTTGTCACAATTCACACTTGCAAATGCTAAGCTAAGCCTTCGGCCTTGGCTGATTACACTAGGTAGGCAGGTTGTGGTGAAGAAAATGTGGGTGGAGGAGATATGGGGGTAGCAGAGGTGGGAGTGAAATTTTGTGTGAAAATGGACAGGTTTCAGTGGCTTTCTTCCACTTTTCCCCAAATTTGCGAGTGATCGTAGCCCTGTCTGGGTGCTCATGCTTGTACATCTTCTGTCGACATTATCAGCTACGGTTTCATGTTGCATGGGCCTGTCAGGATTGTGCAAGTATTGCACAAGGCAGTCAACTTCACCACAATGAGTCATCACACGTCACAGCGGATCAGAGAGTCTCCTCGTATAAGATTCCCACCATCCTTTTGATGCGAGCATGTACGCATGTGTTCCCAGAGCAGAAAACCCACTGGATGCACTACATTTAATCTCCAATTGCTGCAGAGATGGGCTGTGGCTGAGACTGGACAGACAGCATCATAAGATGTTGACGTCAGAATCATCCAGCAATAGATCCACCTTCCTGAGATGGAAATGGTCTATGTACCATGATGCCTGGGACACATGTAGTTGCGCTGGTTAAGTGTAGGGAGATGTAAAATTGCAGAACTGACTGAGAACTGGGCGCATATATGCATCACTTCACAGATAAATAAAAAACCACCTTTTTGGTAGTAATTTTGTCACAATTCACACTTGCAAATGCTAAGCCTTCGGCCTTGGCTGAGTACACTAGGCAGGTTGTGGTGACTTTCTTCCACTTTTCCCCAAATTTGTGAGTGATCGTAGCCCTGCCCTGTCTGGTTGCTCATGCTTGTACATCTTCTGTCGACATTATCAGCTACGGTTTCGTGTTGCATGGGCCTGTCAGGATTGTGCAAGTATTGCACAAGGCAGTCAACTTCACCAAAGTGAGTCATCGCACATCACAGCGAATTAGAGAGTCAGCACACATGAGTCACAATGCAGCAAACAGCATCCTTGAAAGCACGAGTGAAGTTCCACAGTAGGGCTAGTTTGTAGTGCCTGGAGCAAAAATGTTTTTTTGATCCATCTTCCTTTGAAGCTCTGGATGTCTCCTCTTATAAGATTCCCACCATCCTTTTGTCACCTCTAGTTCCTACGGTGGACTCATTAGTATGTACCACATCAGTGGAAGCCACCTCCTCCACTCGTGTTTATTGCAATAGCCCTGGATCAGTAAATACAGGTGACATGTAAGATAGGTTCACCAGTATCATTTTTAGACATTATTATACTGGAACTTCCCTTAGTCCATCGGACTACTTTTCAGGGAGCCCAGGTGTTAATACATGTTTTTAGTTCCAGCTGCTGAAGCAATGGTCTTTTGACAAACCATGTCAATGGTGTTTCGCATCTCCTTTCCTGCAGCTATTCTCTCATTTCTAGCCTTTCCAAAGAATAGTTCTTCATTGCTTTGTTCCTTGACGCTGCTACCATTAGCCAGCAGATATTGGACATGTACAGAGTAATACATACCACTATTCACCATGCACTGTCATCAGTGCCATGTGCACATGTATAATGTACTGAAGACATATATAAGCAATACTCACATTGTTTGCAATACAGTGCATGCCATGCGACAGTGTTGTGCTGCGAAGTGTGACTGGACAAGACAAGTCACACTTCTGTGGACATGTTTTTAGTTCCAGCTGCTGAAGCAATGGTCTTTTGACAAACCATGTCAATGGTGTTTCGCATCTCTTTTCCTGCAGCTATTCTCTCATTTCTAGCCTTTCCAAAGAATAGTTCTTCATTGCTTTGTTCCTTGACGCTGCTACCATTAGCCAGCAGATATTGGACATGTACAGAGTAATACATACCACTATTCACCATGCACTGTCATCAGTGCCATGTGCACATGTATAATGTACTGAAGACATATATAAGCAATACTCACATTGTTTGCAATACAGTGCATGCCATGCGACAGTGTTGTGCTGCGAAGTGTGACTGGACAAGACAAGTCACACTTCTGTGGACGCACACACATGCCAATGAAATAACACATCCAGGGAATGCCAAAAATACGACACTTTAGCAACTATTTGGCTAGGCCTAAGTATATGCCAGTACTGCTTTCGCCTCTATAGACATGTTTAACAGCACAACCTAAGACTGGCACAACCTCTGTGTAACTGCATATGTAGTGTGTCAGAGCACCAGCGACTTAATGACTGCAGCAGCTTCTGCAGTTGTCAGGGCTGTCGGCAATCAAGATCAAGTCATCTTCCTGTAGCCTCGGCCTCTGCCTACGGCCTCAGGATGTAACACAAATACATCCTCTGAATGTGTTTTAGGGTTTATCTTCTTGAGGGATACCAATGCAGCTATTGAGAACGTTTGTGCCATTTTTCTCCTAGTCAAAGCTGGTGCCCTTTGCTTGGTGGTGGTTACAAGCTCATCCCAACTCAGGACTTCCAAGCCTTCCCTTAATACTTCTTATGAAAATGTTCTGGCCTGGTTGTGTATTCCCTACTTCACGCAGACACTGAATCCGATCTTTTGGACCAACAGCTGCATGTTGTACTAGTAACAGCAAGCAGGAGTGAATTTGAGTTTGCAACTCTCAAGTCCATTAAATATTTGTGATTGCTGCTTCAGCACTTAGTGTATTACCATAGCAGGAACACCATACTGGGGTATTGGTGGCATTGGCCAGTGGGGGATGGAATAATGTACCCATGAATTGAGACACCATCGTCATCATTTGGGTCATCATGCCCAGCAGTCACTGGTTCCTCTCTGCCTCCTGCTCATCTTTCTTCCTTTGATGAGATTGCAGGACGTGCACCTAGAGTGGTATCTAGGAGCAACGCTTACTCACTGGTGTGAAAACTGGGTACCAATACATCAGTCTTGCGCAGTATAGTAGTCTGGGCAGTGCCATGCTCAAGATTGCAGTTCAGTTCAATATCGAGGTCGAAGAAACAATGAATAGTAATTCCTTCAATCAGATGGGCAGCTGCCTATACCACTGGGTGCAAGCTTTGCAATCACTAGGCCATTTCTTCTGCAGTGTGTGACTACAGCGTTGTGGATGTAGGATTTGCTAGTCCTGTCGTGAGCCACTGGTAGGCGGCTGCTTGTGATGGTGTAATTGTACCTGCAAAGCTATGCAAATCTGTTTTGGTGTTGGGTAGCAGAGAACTGTATTCATTGCTAAGGTTAGTCAGCAAGGTGTCCATGACTTCAGCCTCTTCCTCATCTGCTTGAGGGCCTAGTGGAATGTCGGCCATGAAGCTGTCGCCCTCACTGGTTGGGTTGGATCAGGGTCTTTAATTCTTCATACTTTAAGCCCTTAGACACAGCATTGTGGAGGCTCCTCTTTTGTCAGTGGAATGGCATGGAAATACTTCTGTTCATAAAAGTGCTATTGAGTTTAATAGTTTATATGAAACATACAGTTGCAATACCGACAGATTCCTTCGCACTGATCCCCCTCATCCACTTCTGTCCAACTGCATACTCCTTGAATGCACTATATTTAATCTCCAATTCCTGCAGAGATTGGCTGTGGCGGAGACTGGACAGACAACGTCGTAACGACGTCAGAATCATCCAGCAATAAATCCACCTTCCTGAGATGGAGATGGTCTATGTGTACCATGGTGCCTGGGACACACATAGTTGCGCTGGTTAAGTGTAGGGAGATGTAAAGTTGCAGAATTGGGCATATATGCATCTCTTCACAGATAAAATCAAAAAAAACACCTTTTTGGTAGTAATTTTGGCTGAGTACACTAGGCAGGTCATGATGAAGGAAATGGGGGTGGAGGAGATGGGGGTAGAGATGGGGATGGAGTGAGGTTTTGTGTGAAAGTGGACAGGTTTTGGTCGCTTTCTTCTTGCACCAAATTTGTAAGAGTGATCATAGCCCTGTCTGGTTGCTCATGCTTGTACATCTTCTGTCGACATTATCAGCTACGGTTTTGTGTTGCATGTGCCTGTCAGGATTGTGCAAGTATTGCACAAGGCAGGAGGCAACTTCACCACAGTGAGTCATCGTGTCACAGTGCATCAGAACAACACCACAGTGAGTCATCACAACATGCAGTAATACGTGTCTTCATGTGATGCGTATCATTCTGTCCTTTGGTAAGTGAGTTGGCCGGAGAGCATCCCTGAAAGCACGAGTGAAGTTCCACAGTAGGGCTAGTTTGTAGTGCCTGGAGCAAAAAATGTTTTTTGATTCATCCTTTGAAGCTCTGGATGTCTCCTCTTATAAGATTCCCACCATCCTTTTGTCACCTCTAGTTCTATGGTGGACTGCAATAGCCCTGGATCAGTAAATACAGGTGACATGTAAGAAAGGTTCACCAGTATCATTTTTAGAAATTATTATACTGGAACTTCCCTTAGTCCATTGGACTACTTTTCAGGGAGTCCAGGTGTTCATATGTTCACATATTCACATGTTTTTAGTTCCAGCTGCTGAAGCGTTGGTCTTTCGACAAACCATGTCAATGGTGTTTCGCATCTCCTTTTCGGCAGCTATTCTCATTTCCATTAACCCCAGTGGTGCTGCAATGTGTGACATGCTTGAATTGGGTTTGTGCATGCGTGGTGTAGGCAGCATTGAAGAGTCCTTTGAGCTTAGCCATACACATATCTCTTTCTCTGTGACAGAATTGACCACAACTTTCACTCTCTCCACAAACCACTTGTCCCTTGCCCGAACTCCCTTCAAAGTTGCACTTCCTGGCTGCACAAAGTGCTGCAGGTCGTATACCTTCTGCCGCATGAACACCTCAATTGCTTCTCTTAGAGTGACATCCATCACTCTGGCCTCGTATCTGAGTCCTCCGAGAAGTCTCTGTGCTCGTCCATTGTCTTCAATAGGGCCTCCATGTTTCTTCTTGGAATGAGTGGATAAAGTTCACTGCTTCTTGTGGTCTGACATCATTGAATGCCTCCTCCTTCCATTTTGATCTGTTTGTTGTAATCTATAGAGTGGCATGGAGTTGTGGTACCTTCTGTTATAGTTCACTCTTGCAGTTTGCTGGTATGACCACAAACACTACACTGTCCTTTAGTTGTGAGTGTAGCTTCAATCAACTGCTCCACTCAACCACTCCAAGCAACCCAGCACTCAACATGTTTATATAGATTTAAAGTTGTGTCCCGGTGACTGTCTCCCCAGTCCCATGCTCCCCAACACTCACACTGTTGATGCTTGATGCAGAAATTGCTCTGTTCCCATACTTACATGGGGTAAAACAGAAACATACCTATAAGCTCCGATACACTATAGTGCTGAAGCGACAATCACAAGCATTTGATGGACTCGACAGTTGCAAACACACCGACTCCTGCTTATCCTATCTGAGGTCCTTTGTCCGCACAGTTTGCATAACAGTGCAATGCTAACTATTGCATAACAGCAAGCACTAAAAGGACAGTAACAGCACTGAAAGTAAATGCAAATATTGCTGCTCCTGTGAATAATTCTCCATTGGTAGGGAGGGGTGAGCCAGATGGGAGTTGCAGCCATCGTACCTACACAGTAGGTACCAGTAAACCTTGCGGTGACAGTTATTCTGCATCTGAGAAGCCACAGGGTCTTTCAATAGGGCTGTGCCCACTTGTCTGATAAGAGACTGGTGAGTCTCCTGAAGGCCACGGATGCGGACGGTCCACAGCCACCACTTGTGGAGAGCACAACAATGGGGGTGAAGGTGTCATGATCAACATCAATAATCCTCCTTTCATAGGCCCTTCTCTCTTCCATCTCGTGTTCGTGGTAACAGGCAGCCGACAATTTCTTGCAATTGGAGGGAGCATGTGAGTTGAAAACTCGTACGTCGAAGAATGCACTGCTCATGTTGCTGTCTTAGAAATTCTGGACTTTCACATCAGGCCTTGCCCCATTATTAACGCCACTGATCAGTTGCAGAGACAGGTCTACAGCTACATTGTGGCAAACCTCCATTGAGGTGCTGTGCAAGTAGTTGTGACGGATGGTCGGAAAAGCGCCCCTTGAGCAGCTGAGGGCATGGCTCACACTGAATGAGCTAATTGTGGGTAGATGAAACTCTGTCACAGCCAGGTTCTCAAACTTCTTCACCCATTCTACAACTTTCTCTCGTACAAAGACTGCTGGTCTCTTGCCTAGCATAGCTCCAAGGTATCTCTTTCCACTATCTCTTAAATTTATGCCAGTGCTCTTGAACATCTCTTCTGCAGCTTCCAGAATCTCTGACTTGGCACAGGGCAGCCAACGCAGGAGGCAGCATCTGCATTTACGGTGGTAGTTCCTGGGGTGGGACTGCCTGGATCTAGACGGTGTCTGTGCAGTGTCTGTGCTTTCGATAGACGTGTTTCTTGATAGAATAGACATGTTCAGGGACATCTTAAATACCACAGCATATACAGAAATGGGATTCATTGTAGCCATGGACTGCAGCTGTGGCGGATTACTCCTTGTAGTGTGGGAGAAGCTACTTGTAGCAGACCAAACAAAGCATTTGTGACATGGGGACCCAACATCTAGCTGAATGAATAACCTAATTCAGGGACAGCATAAGGTCAGAAAGGTAGTGAATAAATTGCCATCCCTGAACCTAATAACACATGGGGACATTTGTCCGATTGTTAACCGGTAAAATGCCCTATTGGGCATAAAGTTTAACAATGGCCACTGAAAATCGTCAAACACTCGAGGCTCTTAAATTTGTAGGTGTAAAGATTATTCTGCTTCTGCTCTTTGTGTATCCAAGTAAAGTCCTACCTCTTCAAGCACTGCCTTCCCCTTTCCTGCTGCTCTAATTCACATGCTTCTGAAGAGTATGAGATGGTCTGGGTGGTGGTGGGTCCAAGTAGAAAGTAAAGTGTTTCTTCAACATCTTCCTCATCGCAAGTAGTGTGTAACAACATGTAATTAGTCATTACACTGTCTGTGACGAAGTGGCATCATTCCTCATCACCAGTTGAGGCTGTAGCCTATGCAGGGTAGGATAGAACAGTTCGAATACCTTACTTAGTTAGGTATTCCTTATGCACTGGGCAGATGTTGTATAACAGATGCTGCATTGGGTTGCAATGGGAGAAAATGTGTGGCAGACATCAGGGTACAGGTGCTTATGGTAAACCCAGAAATCTTGCATGTCTGTGTCTTCTTTCATTGTACTGTAAGTGACATAGTTCTCTATTTGTACCTGCTGGGGTGAGCTGTATGGGGATGGTCCCCTTGACAAAACCTTCTCCTTTCGTGTCTCTGCAACATAAGGCTATTTAATCTGTATTCGTTCTTCGGTAAGTCATTCTCTAAGGAGCAAAGTAGTAAATTTCAAGGAAAGTACAAATTTAGCGGCCACATTACCTGGAAACCACTAATGTGGCCGCTAAATTTGTACCTTTTTGAAACATTATACTTTTGCTCTCTGAATGACTCTACGAAGAAAGATTGGCAGGATAAAACAGGATGATACTAGCTATATCAGAAACATGAATCAGCACAATGGCAAAAGCTTGGACAAAGTACCTAGCCGTCATCAAAGAATGAAGTAAAACAAAGATGTTACCTTAGACTACACTGTTTTGTGCTACAGTTTGGTAAAGAAATGAATGGCCATGAAAACATCAGACAAATGTTATCTATGCAATGAGGCTTGAGTTTATACAAGTGATTCAGCATAGTGAAACTTTGATTCATTTGTGCTTCTTTGGCAAGGGACACAAGTTTTCTGTGATAGAAGACACTTGTATCTGATGCTCTCGAACTATGTGCATCAGCCGCTCCAGTTCACTCCTAATGAAGGAGTATGTTCAATCTAAGCTGTCAAGAACTGCCTGAATGCCTTCACCGCCCTGCTCTTCATGGAAGCCTGGTCAGAAACGTCACCTTTCCATCCACTACACCACATGTTCATAGAGCATGGTGTGGTACCACCAGTACTACACGCACCACCTTTACCACCCATAACACCCATCTGTTGCTCATAGCTATAATGGCCTCGGCATCTGTAGAGCCTGGAGTAGTGCATGCACATGTACAGAAAGCAGTGGAGACATTGTCTTGCCAGGGTAAGACCAGAGCATGGTGCTGCTGGCGTATAGGCAACATACTTACCTTACATGCATACAGGGCGTGTTGGCCTTGCGGTGGTATGTCTGTGGGTGCCAGCCACCCTAGCGCCTCTCTCTCTTTCCTCTCAAATGACCTGTTTGGCTATACTGAACTCTTATTTGTATCCACCACCCAGCACATGACAGAGCACGCTGAAATATAATATTATCATGCCACCATACGCAACTGAGAACTGCAGACAGTCGCAGTGTGACTGTTTCGCCCTATTTTGGGCTCATCAGTGCAGTACACTCCTATTGATGGGATTCTCCCTGAGACGGCACTCTGTACAACAATGCAGCGTACAGTGATACTGCAGCAGCAACACCTCAATCTCCACATGCATAGGCAGTACTACACTGTTGCCCACACACACAGAAGCCATGCTAAGGGCATGTACAAGGGCCATATGTGCAGGCACGCCACTGCACATGGCCATGGCAAACATCCACTGCATGCAGGTAGATGTGCTTTGATATGCACATTGCATACACCAGTGTACACAGCACTGCTGCTTGGATGGCTCATGATCAATGCAACAGTCACAACCGCACATCTACAACTACACACACAGTGATACACAGCTTGCATGTCTGCCCCAGTGTTTGTTTAGTTGATTAGTATATATAAACAGATCCCAAGCCAAAGATAAGGCAATGCCTGCTCTTATAGGGCCTACACTGTTATTTGCATAACAACCTCTGGGGTATGTAGAATTAACCCCGCGAACACTAAGACATTAGGGTTTTCTGGATAGCTACAAATTAGTTGTATGCCACCCAACACTATAAGAAATCCACAGCAATCCAAGCCAGATAATGAAGTAACCTACCCTTTAACCAGGATGTGTACAAAGTGGGGCGAAAGAGTAAGCCATGCCGCTGGTTAGAGGAATGCCAGAAACCATCTAACAGCACATTTTAGCATCATCCTCCAGGTGAGTGTTATCTGGTGTGGTGTGTGTGCCTGAGTGTATGTTTCATGTGTGTATGTCCACTGTACAGGCTGTATGGGTAGCATTGGCATTGGCCCTGTGTTCAACAGTGCATGCACCTGAATGGAGTGCTAGCATGTGCTTACCCTCTGGCTGGTGTTGCATCCATGGTGATGCCACAAGGTTTGAGGTCTGCACCTCCTCGCAGAGACTGCAAGGCCAACTCGGGCTTGGAGTCATGGGTGCCAGCGTGTGAGGTTATTGCTGGTCTTCAATGCCCAGCAGCCGACACTTGCCTTTCAGAATGTCACCCCACTCATGCTGGGCCTGCATGCACAGGAAATAGAGGGTCGACTTAGGCAGACCCTAGTTAGCCATGCACACACTACTGCCATTACAGGTTGTATTCTTACTTTGGAAACTCGCCGGTTGTGTCAGTAACAGCTGAAGAAGGCCTCTTGGGCTGAAACATTTCTGTTATCATTGACTTCATTGTCTACCATGAAGACTATAGACATTGAACACTTGACCACCAATTCAAAACTGAAATTTGGTCTAAACAATGTTACTGAATCACATGTAGCTGAAAACAATAATAATGCTAAAATACATTCATAAGCCAAGTCAACACGAAAGAACCAAAGTCAGTTGAGTACCGAGAGTAATTAAAAAAGGTACTGATCCTACAGTATGGCCCATAAAACGGGTTAACACAAACTAAGCAGGTTACTGAATGCAATCCGGCTAGCCTTGGCAAAATCTTTGTAGGTGGTGTGACAGCTGGGCAAGATCAACATCAGCCAGCATGACAACAAGATACAACATATGGGAAGTCAACACTCAGTAACGAGACACAGAACACTGGAACCACGTAAGATTCAAGTTCAATACAACTCAACACACAAGGTAACACCGCAACTGTGCATGCACACCAGTCATGTGAATAATCAACACATGCACTAAAAACATGATACAATGATGACGTTCGCATACACCACAGAAGGCCAGAATGTCGTGCATTTGTGCATTAGGGACATATGACAGCTGATTAAGTATCTTTTGCTATACTATTATTTCATATGTTAATACATACTTGGTTACTGCAGTGTACCGTGTACAGGCATAACCATGTACATATGGAGAGATTTGCTATTTCAATATCCTTGTCATTATTCTTTCTGTTGTGTTGGATGTATTGTAGTCATGCAATTTTCAACACAATATTTAAACAATGTAACCAGTAAGGACAGAGTAATTGAGACAAAAGACTTCAAGAATGGACTGTTCTCAATGTCATTTTGAATAACAGGCATTTGTGTTGGATTAATGACAGGATTTGATATGCTTTCTTACATTACCAGCAAACTGTGTAATGTTTCACATGTACTGTGTAATGTTTCTGTGAAGTGACATGTGAACAGATCTCTGACAGTTTATGGTTAGAACCAATCAAACCAGTTATACCAGTTACACCTCTGATCTGTGTATAAATAGGAGCACAATTGTAGTTTGTGGGCTGGCCAGTTTCATCTATCAAGACTGGGCTTGTGCTTCTCTATTCTCTGGGCTTTCCATGGAAAGGCCCTTTGTGGTAACTTCTGAAAGTATTCAACACTTCTTGTGCATGCGTTAGGAGTGAGTATCTTCCAGGAGGTTCTGATCCTTTCTCTAGTTGTTCAAGCAAGATTCTTAGCTTGTTTGTCTCTGAGGAAGTGTGCATTCAGGCCACATCTCAAATGTGGTTAAGATCAGGGGTTTCTGCTGCACTCTTCCAGCATTTCACTCTCTTTCAAGAAACCACTGGATGCACCTGCAGGTGCAATTTGGATGATTTTTTTCCTCCTTGGTCACAGCTGGTGACCTACAGGCCTCAAAACAGTTGATTTGCAAGTATTGTATGCAACTGTGTATATTGTCAAGATGAATGCCATTGTGTTGGCTAGACTTCCCACTCTTCCGGTTTTGGCAGCGCGAGCAGTTTTCACTCTCTTTGCGCATGGTCCATGACCGCCAAAACTCTGTACTCATTTTTGTGGTGCCATTCTGAACGGTAAAGGTCTGTGACCACTGCCTCCATCTTATTCTTTCCTTAGTCTTCTACTTTGATCCATTTTCAATTTTACATCTACACTTCAGAGAGGAGACATCTTTTAAAATGTATCCCAGCTCCAGTCACAACACATGATACTGCAATTTTATTTAGGACACTGAGGTAACTTAAGTGTATGACACAATGTCATGTTTACCTATCATGAGTGACAGAGCAGCGACCAAATGAAGCAAGTATTTCGAGTTTGGGGCGGGAGCCCCATGAGTTTCTTTTAACTCGAAATACTTGTTACAAGAGCCACCAATGGAAAGTGTTAATGTGCCGGAGAGCGTGTTTGATTAATGCTGAAGGGGGTGAATACTGATGAAACTTAGGGCGACTGGAATAATACAACTCAAAATGGACAAAATAGGCAAGAGACTCAGTGGGCAATCAATCTAGGTCAGCCATGCTCACTCACATTCTTGCCAAAATCATTATCATCTGGTCAACCTGAATTGGGGTCAAAGGAGATGCTAATGCAAATTCACACTGCACACGTTACAGTAGTGAGGAAAGTGAAACAGCAATGAGATCAGTTAGCTATGAGCATCTATCATAGACAAGGTGTGAATATATGGAAATGTTCAATCATGTTTGCATCCCTAGTTTTTGTCACTTGATCATCATCCAATTTGAAGGTCCGTATAGTAGAATGAAATTGGTATATGGAGTTGAGCACTTACACAAATGCACACTACTCATTAATGCTCTGTTTGCATGTTCTGCACACATGTACCTTAATTTTTTTCAAAATCCATCGTCTGTACTGTTGATGAGAGAAACCATCTTTGGTGCTAGGTGACGAATGGTATGGCCATGACCTCTTCTGTCCATACTATATACATAAAGGGAATGCATAGCATTTGAACACATGACTGGCATAGGATGGACATGTGCTTTACAAAACAGAACAGAAGACAGTGAAGTAAACTCTTAATTATCAATTCGTTACAACTCTCTCGTAGTGCTGCTTTCTTTATTTTCTGCATTTGCTCACAGCAATTTGTCCATGTAATCAAGTATGTAATTGTTCATAGACATGAATGAATATATTGGTGTGTGCAGCTGTTGATGTGGAAGGATTGTTAGGGAAATCGCAACAGGACTGTGACAATGAGGGTTCATGGAGTGGATGGGGTGACTGGAGAAGAGCTGCATTGAGGAGATTGTTTTCTTTTTTTGTGGGACCTTGGGCAGTCTGTTTGAGCTGTAGCAGTACTGCTATCAGAGGCTGGCCAGGGGCTGTAGAACTGCTACTAGATGGGGGTTCTGAGGCTGTAGCACTGCTTCCAGAGAATTCTGGTTGATCAGAGTCAATCTGAGCCTGCTTGCCTGCAGTAGGCTGCTCTCTCTCAGGATCCTGCTGCTGCTTGCTCGCATCAGGGTTGGATACAGCAGATGTATGAGTTGAAGCTCTTGTGTGTTGCAATATAGGTCTTTGGAGTGTAGGGGAGTAATATGTGCACCAGTATGGTACATAGGTACACACCAACCCATAGTACACACCTACCCATAGTGCACTCCAGCTAGTAATGCCATAAAAGGGTCAGGACTGGAGTGAACGAACACCACCAAAGTGTATTGTGGTGTGACCTAAGCTGGCGCTCTTCCTCCCAACCATCCTCCCTGCCATCTTTTTCATTCACCCTGCCCTTCACTTCTAGAATGCTTGCCCAAAACTGCTCACTTGATCATCATCCAATTTGATGGTCTGTATAGTAGAATGTAATTGGTATATAGAGTCGAGCACTCACACAAATGCACACTTATACGCACACGTATCTTTGGTGATAAGTGTCGAATGGTATGGCCATGAATGACCTCTCATTGCAGCTTGGTGCAGAGCATTCTGTCCATACTATATACATAAAGGGAATGCATAGCATTTGAACACATGACTGGCATAGGATGGACATGTGCTTTACAAAACAGAACAGAAGACAGTGAAGTAAACTCTTTTGTCAATTTGTTACAACTCTCTCGTAGAACGGCTGTGGTTTGACCTGGGTCTATAACCCGGGTTAGTCGGTCTATGTGAAATGGGTATAGCTATACATGTGGAAGTGAAGTGAAGTAGCTAACAGGCCAGTTACCTATAATATGCACATATGCGTTTATACAAAAAGAGTGAATGAGTTTTAAATGGAAATGCATCCAGTTGTAGCTGAACACACCTGTTGGATGCTGATGGCTGTGCCGTAGAGAGTGACATGGCCTTATTGGATGTGGGTGGGGTCATATATGTGAGGGGTGGGACTAACACAGAGGAGAGGGTGTACATGGTCCGTTGAGGTCACTCTGAGGTGCTGGGAGAGCTGCAGATGGGACAGGACGATGTACATGAGAGAAAAGTTGCCTGCTGTCAGGGGTGTCATTAGCAACAACACTACACACACAGCACACACTGTCCTTTAGTTGTGAGTGTAGCTTCGATCAACTGCTCCACTCAACTCACCACTCCAAGCAACCCAGCACTCACCGCCTAACCCAGCACTCAACATGTTTATATAGATTTAAAGTTGTGTCCTGGTGACTGTCTCCCCAGTCCCATGCTCCCCAACACTCACTGTTGATGCTTGATGCAGAAATTGCTCTGTTCCCATACCTACATGGGGTAAAACAGAAACATACCTATATAAGCTTCAATACGCTATAGTGCTGAAGCGACAATCACAATCATTTGATGGACTCGACAGTTGCAAACACACAGACTCCTGCTTATCCTATCTGAGGTCCTTTGTCCGCACAGTTTGCATAACAGTGCAATGCTAACTATTGCATATCAGCAAGCACTAAAAGGACAGTAACAACACTGAAAGTAAATGCAAATATTGCTGCTCCTGTGAATAATTCTCTATTGAATGGGGTTTTGCATTGTCTGGGTTGGGCCAGCTACCTGAACGGATCTGCCGAGCTTCAGTATGCATTCGCAGCCACAGTAATTGAGCCAAGTCAGTATAGCAATAGGAACAGGTGGATTACAGTAAGTTACAGTAAAACAGCAGTAAGTGTACTTAAATAAAACAGCAATACCTAGTAACTAAAGTCAACTACAACAAACTAAGTACAGTTAATTCAGAAAGTTCACTGGCTTGCCCAGGGGGGCTTCTTCGTCAGAGACCTTGAATAGGTCTATGTGCTCCTCTGGCACCCAAGAGCTCCCAGGCCGTCCTGCTGCTGCTCCAGCAGCAGCACCACAACTAGCTGCCAGTGCAGGTGGCACACTGAACAAGCAAGGACATGGCCCTGGAACCCGCAATTTTGCAAATTCACACTGCACACTTTACAATAGTGAGGAAAGTGAAACAGCAATTAGATCAGTTAGCTATGAGCATCTGTCATAGACAAGGTGTGAATATATGGAAATGTTCAATCATGTTTGCATCCCTAGTTTTGTCACTCACTTGATCATCATCCACTTTGATGGTCTGTATAGTAGAATGTAATTGGTATATAGAGTTGAGCACTTACACAAATGCACACTACTCATTCTCTGTTTGCATGTTGTGCGCACACGTACCTTAATTTTTTTTCAAAATCCATCATTGTCTGTACTGTTGGTGCTAAGTGACGAATGGTATGGCTATGCATGCATTCTCCACTATAGTTATTTGTCGTATGGTTGTGGTTTGACCTGGGTCTATAACCCGGGTTAGTCGGTCTATGTGAAATGGGTATATAGCTATGTACTGCTTCTGTTATACAGGGTGGTCGAGGATAGTGTGTGGGTAGCTATACATGTGGAAGTTAAGTGAAGTAGCTAACAGGCCAGTTACCTATAATATGCACGTATGCATTATACAAAAAGAGTGAATGAGTTTTAAATGGAAATGCATCCAGTTGTAGCTGAACACACCTGTTGGATGAGAGGGGCGTGGCCTTATTTGTGTGGGTGGGGTCATATATGTGAGGGGTGGGACTAACACAGAGGAGAGGGTGTACACGGTCCATTGAGGTCACTCTGAGGTGCTGGGAGAGCTGCAGATGGGACCGGATGATGTATATGAGAGAAAAGTTGCCTGCTGTCAGCGGTGTCATTAGCAACAGTGCAGACAACACACTCTGTGTAGATGATCTGGAGATGTTAGAAAAAGAGTAGTATTGTGTGTGCATGTGTGTGTGTGTGCGAGATGTTTGGTCAACTCAAGGTGGTCCCTTACTGCACAGGCTCAGCTTGCTCACTGGACTGTAGCCTCCAAATTCATTATTCTTGCCAAAGATTTCTGCCGTTCCTAGAATGCCTTCTCATTCCCTATGGAGCAAGTAAGATACAAAGATTGTGCACATGCACACATGTGAATGCACCCTGAAACTATAATATATCATTTATACATTTGTACTTGTACCTATGAGAAGTGTTGATGCATTCACTCACTCGCCTCTTCGATAATCTGCTTCATTTGCCAAACTTTGACAACATCTCTTGCATTACTTCGTCTTCGAAGCTTGCAGGGTAGCCATAGCAGGAGGCAGCATCTGCATTTACGGTGGTAGTTCCTGGGGCAGGCCTGCCTGGATCTAGACAGTGTCTGTGCTTTCGATAGACGTGTTTCTTGATAGAATAGACATGTTCAGAGGCAATCTTAAATACCACAGCATATACAGAAATGGGATTCATTGTAGCCATGGACTGCAGCCATGTGTCAGATTACTCCTTGTAGTGTGGGAGTAGCTACTTGTAGCAGACCAAACAAAGCATTTATGACATGGGGACCCCAACATCTAGCTGAATGAATAAACTAATTCAGGGACAGCATAAGCTCAGAAAGGTAGTGAATAAATTGCCATCCCTGAACCTAATAACACATGGGGACATTTGTCCGATTGTTAACCGGTAAAATGCCCTATTGGGCATAAAGTTTAACAATGGCCACTGAAAATCGTCATAAACGCTCGAGGCTCTTAAATTTGTAGGTGTAAAGATTATTCTGCTTCTGCTCTTTGTGTATCCAAGTAAAGTCCTACCTCTTCAAGCACTGCCTTCCCCTTGCCTGCTGCTCTAATTCACATGCTTCTGAAGAGTATGAGATGGTCTGGGTGGTGGTGGGTCCAAGTAGAAAGTAAAGTGTTTCTTCAACACCTTCCTCATCGCAAGTAGTGTAACAACATGTAATTAGTCATTACACTGTCTGTGACAAAGTGGCATCATTCCTCATCACCAGTTGAGGCTGTAGCCTATGCAGGGTAGGATAGAACAGTTTGAATACCTTACTTAGCTAGGTATTCCTTATGCACTGGGCAGATGTTGTATAACAGATGCTGCATTGGGTTGTAATGGGAGAAAATGTGTGGCAGACATCAGGGTACAGGTAGGTGCTTATGGTAAACCCAGAAATCTTGCATGTCTTTCATTGTACTCTAAGTGACATAGTTCTCTATTTGTACCTGCTGGGGTGAGCTGTATGGGGATGGTCCCCTTGACAAAACCTTCTCCTTTCGTTTCTCTGATGCAACATAAAAGTGATATTTAAATTGTTAACATAGCTAATCTTTCTCACTGGTGGGTTTGGGCTCTGTAATCATTTCACTCTCTACAGGGTAGTTATTACCTGGAAACCACTAATATGGCCGCTAAATTTGCACCTTTTTGAAACGTTAAACTATTGCTCTCTGAATGACTACTCTACGAAGAAAGATTGGCAGGATAAAACAGGATGATACTAGCTTTATCAGAAAAATGAATCAGCACAATGGCGAAAGCTTGGACAAAGTACCTAGCCGTCATCAAAGAATGAAGTAAAACAAAGATGTTACCTTAGACTACACTGTTTGGTGCTACAGTTTGGTAAAGAAATGAATGGCCATGAAAACATCAGACAAATATAATCTATTCAATGAGGCTTGAGTTTATACAAGTGATTCAGCATAGTGAGACTTTGATTCATTTGTGCTTCTTTGGCAAGGGACACAAGTTTTCTGTGATAGAAGACACTTGTATCTGATGCTCTCGAACTATGTGCATCAGCCGCTCCAGTTCATTCCTAATGAAGGAGTATGTCCGATCTAAGCTGTTAGAACTGCCTGAATGCCTTCACCGCCCTGCTCTTCATGGAAGCCTGGTCAGAAACGTCACCTTTCCATCCACTACACCGCATGTTCTGAGAACATACCTTATTGCATGTACACAGGGTGTGTTGGCCTTGCGGTGGTATGTCTGTGGGTGCCAGCCACCCTAGTGCCTCTCTCCTTCCTCTCAAATGACCTGTTTGGCTATACTGAACTCTTATTTGTATCCACCACCCAGCACATGACAGAGCACGCTGAAATATAATATTATGCCACCATATGCAACTGAGAACTGCAGACAATTGCAGTGTGACTGTTTCGCCCTATTTTGGGTTCATCAGTGCAGTACACTCCTATTGATGGGATTCTCCCTGAGACGGCATTCTGTACTACAATGCAGCGTACAGTGATACTGCAGCAGCAACACCTCAATCTCCACATGCATAGGCAGCACTACACTGTTGCCCACACACACAGAAGCCATGCTAAGGGCATGTACAAGGGCCATATGTGCAGGCACGCCACTGCACATGGCCATGGCAAACATCTGCATGCAGGTAGATGTGCTTTGATATGCACATTGCATACACCAGTGTACACAGCACTGCTGCATGGATGGCTCATGATCAATGCAACAGTCACAACCGCACATCTACAACTACACACACAGTGATACACAGCTTGCATGTCTGCCCCAGTGTTTGTTTAGTTGATTAGTATATATAAACAGATCCCAAGCCAAAGATAAGGCAATGCCTGCTCTTTTAGGGCCTACACTGTTATTTGCATAACAACCTCTGGGGTATGTAGAATTAACCCCGCGAACACTAAGACATTAGGGTTTTCTGGATAGCTACAAATTAGTTGTATGCCACCCAACACTATAAGAAATCCACAGCAATCCAAGCCAGATAATGAAGTAACCTACCCTTTAACCAGGATGTGTACAAAGTGGGGCGAAAGAGTAAGCCATGCCGCTGGTTAGAGGAATGCCAGAAACCATCTAACAGCACATTTTAGCATCATCCTCCAGGTGAGTGTTATCTGGTGTGGTGTGTGTGCCTGAGTGTATGTTTCATGTGTGTATGTCCACTGTACAGGCTGTATGGGTAGCATTGGCATTGGCCCTGTGTTCAACAGTGCATGCACCTGAATGGAGTGCTAGCATGTGCTTACCCTCTGGCTGGTGTTGCATCCATGGTGATGCCACAAGGTTTGAGGTCTGCACCTCCTCGCAGAGACTGCAAGGCCAACTCGGGCTTGGAGTCATGGGTGCCAGCGTGTGAGGTTATTGCTGGTCTTCAATGCCCAGCAGCCGACACTTGCCTTTCAGAATGTCACCCCACTCATGCTGGGCCTGCATGCACAGGAAATAGAGGGTCGACTTAGGCAGGCCCTAGTTAGCCATGCACACACTACTGCCATTACAGGTTGTATTCTTACTTTGGAAACTCGCCGGTTGTGTCAGTAACAGCTGAAGAAGGCCTCTTGGGCTGAAACATTTCTATCATTGACTTCATTGTCTACCATGAAGACTATAGACATTGAACACTTGACCACCAATTCAAAACTGAAATTTGGTCTAAACAATGTTACTGAATCACATGTAGCTGAAAACAATAATAATGCTAAAATACATTCATAAGCCAAGTCAACACGAAAGAACCAAAGTCAGTTGAGTACCGAGAGTAATTAAAAAAGGTACTGATCCTACAGTATGGCCCATAAAACGGGTTAACACAAACTAAGCAGGTTACTGAATGCAATCCGGCTAGCCTTGGCAAAATCTTTGTAGGTGGTGTGACAGCTGGGCAAGATCAACATCAGCCAGCATGACAACAAGATACAACATATGGGAAGTCAACACTCAGTAACGAGACACAGAACACTGGAACCACGTAAGATTCAAGTTCAATACAGCTCAACACACAAGGTAACACTGCAACTGTGCATGCACACCAGTCAGGTGAATAATCAACACTTGCACTAAAAACATGATACAATGATGATGTTTGCATACACCACAGAAGGCCAGAATGTCATGCATTTGTGCATTAGGGACATATGACAGCTGACTAAGTATCTTTTGCTATACTATTATTCCATATGTTAATACATACTTGGTTACTGCAGTGTACCGTGCACAGGCATAACCATGTACATATGGAGAGATTTGCTATTTCAATATCCTTGTCATTATTCTTTCTGTTGTGTTGGATGTATTGTAGTCATGCAATTTTTCAACACAATATTTAAACAATGTAACCAGTAAGGACAGAGTAATTGAGACAAAAGACTTCAAGAATGGACTGTTCTCAATGTCATTTTGAATAACAGGCATTTGTGTTGGATTAATGACAGGATTTGATATGCTTTCTTACATTACCAGCAAACTGTGTAATGTTTCACATGTACTGTGTAATGTTTCTGTGAAGTGACAGATGTGAGCAGATCTCTGACAGTTTATGGTTAGAACCAGTCAAACCAGTTATGCCTGTTACAACTCTGATCTGTGTATAAATAGGAGCACAATTGTAGTTTGTGGGCTGGCCAGTTTCATCTATCAAGACTGGGATTGTGCTTCTCTATTCTCTGAGCTTTCCATGGAGAAGCCTTTTGTGGTGCAACAGTAACTTCTGAAAGTATTCAATACTTCTTGTGCATGCCTTAGGAGTGAGTATCTTCCAGGAGGTTCTGATCCTTTCTCTAGTTGTTCAAGAATCTTAGCTTGTTTGTCTCTGAGGAAGTGTACATTGAGGCCACATCTCTCAAATGCGGTTAAGATCAAGGGTTTCTGCTGCACTCTTCCAGCAGTTCACTCTCTTTCAAGAAACCACTGGATGCACCTGCAGGTGCAATTTGGATGATTTATTTCCTCCTTGGTCACAGCTGGTGACCTACAGGATGTATTATTCAATGAGTGGCTCTAGGGAGGGTGAAGGTATGTCCTTCATACTTAGCCACATTCATACCACTGAACAGTAACAACTGAGTGTTTGATATCCCTTTTCACGAAAGAATTACTGGAAAGTGCTTGCGGTTGTACTTCAGTCTTCATGGTCTATAACTACTAAAAGCTGATAAAAACTGATACAATGTTTAAACTGACAGTTTCTTCCCATTGTCTGTCAAATCTACTTTCTCACTTAGCTTGTGGGTATTCTTTTGTTCGTATCACTGGATATCAGTGGTGTATATGTATATAATAAACAATTTAACTATCATTGAAAGCCTGCTGGTGCCTGAATTAATTATTTCCTCTATTCAGACAAACAGTGGATACAAATAATGGTGTCTTAGTACATAAAGCAATTGATCACGATCATCACTGAAAATCTGCTATAATTCTGTCCAGGATCATGGATCTCTTTGGGTGAGCATGAGTGGGCTCCACTCAACTGTTATGTACGCTAGGGTAGGTGGGCTATCTACCTACCTACCTACCTACCTACCCGTATCCCAACCTAACACAGTTGGCACACTTATCATGTGATCCAAGGCTCCACTATGTGTAGGCTGAATCATTTTTATAACGGGCATCCTATGACTTACAATAGTTATGGTTCTAAAAACTCAGCTATTGTTCTAAAAACTCGTACTTTCATACTGATGAAGTAACCATAATATTGAGCAACCGAATGCATCAAAGAACAAGGTTGATGATGACACTGATTAAACCAAGTATTACTTAAGAAAATAAAATGGCTAAGGTCTAAGCTGCAGTGTTGTTTCAGTACACAAATTGCTTTAGCTCTAGTTAGACACACACAGCTGAGTAGTACACCTGCACATGTGTACTGAATAAAGAGAACTCTGACAGTGACACACTACAAAATGAGAAATCTAGGCCAACAGTCAGACGGAAGTATTGTATGCAACTGTGTCTTTTAAAGAGCCTCTTGATACAGTAGTGAGGAAAGTGAAACAGCAATGAGATCAGTTAGCTATGAGCATCAATCATAGACAAGATGTGAATATATGGAAATGTTCAATCATGTTTGCATCTCTCTAGTTTTTGTCACTCACTTGATCATCCAATTTGATGGTCCGTATAGTAGAATGAAATTGGTATATGGAGTTGAGCACTAATGCACACTACTCATTCTCTGTTTGCATGTTATGCACACATGTACCTTAATTTTTACAAAATCCATCATTGTACTGTTGATGAGAGAAACCATCTTTGGTGCTAAGTGACGAATGGTATGGCCATGACCTCTTCTGTCCATACTATATACATAAAGGGAATGCATAGCATTTGAACACATGACTGGCATAGGATGGACATGTGCTTTACGAAACAGAACAGAAGACTGTGAAGTAAACTCTTAATTGTTGATTTGTTACAACTCTCTCATAGTGCTTTCTTTCTATTTTCTGCAATTGCTCACAGCACAGCAATTTGTCCATGTAATCAAGTATGTGATTGTTCATAGACATTAATATATTGGTGTGTGCAGCTGTTGTCGTGGAAGTACTGCTATCAGAGGCTGGCCAGGGACTGTAGAACTGCTACTAGATCAAGGTCCTGGCACTGTAGCACTTCTACTAGATGGGGGTTCTGAGGCTGTAGCACTGCTTCCAGAGAATTCTAGTTGATCAGAGTCAGTCTGAGCCTGCTTGCCTATACTGATTGCATTCCTTGGCCGCCTTAATGAGACTGCCCATTTCCACCGGCAGAGGTGTCGGCAGCGGTGAGCTTGAAGTTGCGCAGGTGTGACTGGCAGCAAGGTTTAAGTTGGAAAGGTGTTAACCGCAGTGGCACACTCAACACTCCAAGCAACCCGCCACTCACTGCCTAACCCAGCACTCAACAATTCAGGGACAGCATAAGCTCAGAAAGGTAGTGAATTAATTGCCATCCCTGAACCTAAACACATGGGGACATTTGTCCGATTGTTAACCAGTAAAATGCCCTATTACAACAATGGCCACTGAAAATCCTAAAACCCTAAAATATTCAAGGAACAAAAGTGACTACCCAAACATCGAAAAATGTCAAAGTCGGCCAAATTTGCTAAGGTGTAATTTCTACTGGCGACCCTCCCTATCCTATAATCCTAAACCTATGAAGAAAACATACTTGAAACACTTCAGCATGCATGGTTTCAGTAAACTTTATCCTGAATCTGTTTTGCTGTCCTACTGATGTCTGGGTGGACCTTCAGGAACTCTCTCGCCTCTGCAAGGGATATTTTTGTCCTCCCCCCAAAGCAGGTTTGGACTTTCTCCATTTCTGCTTCACTGAACTTCACTCACTTACCCTTCTTCACTGGCTGCATCTCCTCAAGCTCCTCTTCACTGCTGTCACTGTGTTTCCTCCTTAGGTTACCCATCACTCTGTAGGCTTCGATACGCTGAGCATTGTCGCCTTGTTTGGATGGTTTAGGATGTTTTAGGAGCTTGTTCAACTACCAGCACTGCCTCCAATATCTTATTCTTCCCTTCTAGTCTTCTTCCTTGCTCATCTGCTGTGGTCACTGCTCGGTTCCAGCTGCCCAGTTGCTCATCTGGAAGGCTCATAGTCTCCAGCTTTCCCACCTCGACACTTCATCGAGTCTCCAGCTTTCCCACCTCGACACTTCATCGAGCATTTAATTAATATGTGGATATGTCTCTTCAATTACTCGAGCAAACATCTTGTCACTGGTTACTTTCATCCCCAGTAGGCATTGACCTCTGCAGTCTAAAAAACTTAGGTGGTGCACACACCTTCCACATGTCAGTTCCCTCAATCAGTGGTAATTCCCAGTCCCAAATTTTACCAGCCAATGTAATGTTTCACAGCAGTAGCTGGAGACGCATGCAGAAACGCTTGAGGCTCTTAAATTTGTAGCTGTAAAGATTGTTCTGCTTCTGCTCTTTGTGTATCCAAGTAAAGTCCTACCTCTTCAAGCACTGCCTTCCCCTTGCCTGCTGCTCTAATTCACATGCTTCTGAAGAGTATGAGATGGTCTGGGTGGTGGTGGGTCCAAGTAGAAAGAAAAGTGTTTCTTCAACACCTTCCTCGTCGCAAGTAGTGTAACAACATGTAATTAGCCATTACACTGTCTGTGACGAAGTGGCATCATTCCTCATCACCAGTTGAGGCTGTAGCCTGTGCAGGGTAGGATAGAACAGTGGTATTCCTTATGCACTGGGCAGATGTTGTATAACAGATGCTGCATTGGGTTGCAATGAGAGAAATGTATGGCAGACATCAGGGTACAGGTAAGATTTTACCTTATTAGACTACACTGTTTGGTGCTACAGTTTGGTAAAGAAATGAATGGCCATGAAAATATCAGACAAATGTTATCTATGCAATGAGGCTTGAGTTTATACAAGTGATTCAGCATAGTGAAACTTTGATTCATTTGTGCTTCTTTGGCAAGGGACACAAGTTTTCTGTGATAGAAGACACTTGTATCTGATGCTCTTGAACTATGTGCATCAGCCGCTCCAGTTCATTCTCCGATCTAAGCTGTCAAGAACTGCGTAAATGCCTTCACCGCCCTGCTCTTCATGGAAGCCTGGTCAGAAACATCACCTTTCCATCCACTACACCACATGTTCATAGAGAGCATGGTGTGGTACCACCAGTACTACACGCACCACCTGTACCACCCATAACACCCATCTGTTGCTCATAGCTATAGTGGCCTCGGCATCTGTAGAGCTTGGAGTAGTGCATGCACATGTACAGAAAGCAGTGTAGACATTGTCTTGCCAGGTAACACCAGAGCATGGTGCTGCCTGCATGTACACAGGGCGTGTTGGCCTTGCGGTGGTATGTCTGTGGGTGCCAGCCACCCTAGTGCCTCTCTCCTTCCTCTCAAATGACCTGTTTGGCTATACTGACCTCTTATTTGTATCCACCACCCAGCACATGACAGAGCACGCTGAAATATGATACTATCATGCCACCATAATACGCAACTGAGAACTGCAGACAAATCGCAGTGTGACTGTTTGCTGCAATAAGGTGGCGGTGTATTTTAGTATGTGCTTGTGTGTGTATGGCAGTGTGTGTGTGTCTGCATAGCATTCATTACACAGGACACTGAGTACACAGGAATACAATTCTGTATTGTCTCAAACTGCATTATGTACATCTCTGCACATGCTCACACAATTGTGAATCCAAATGGCATGTAGCACATTGCAATCCAGCCTGGGGGCTAGCCCCCAGACCCCCAAGACATTTGCTGCAATAAAGTGGCAGTGTAACTGCTTAGCATACTGATGTAGGGCCAAGATTGACAGCACCTCACATCTACTTTGATTTACTAAGTAGGTGTAAGGTGTTTCATGATTGTTTGTTCGGCACTGCACGGGGAGGCATGGAAACCATAAGCCGTAACTTAATAGTGTGTTGTGCATACTGTTGTGGCCTTTCACTGTGCTTGTAGGTAGCATTGAAGGAACATGGCGCTTGATATCGCCACACCAAGGGCCTGGGCATCTCTACTGGCTGCTAACTGTTGCCTTGCCAGAATTGTAATATTTGCATGAACTTGAGCTGTACGAGGATAAATACTTTCTTGCATCTGTATTATACATCTTTCTTGTACGTGCTTGCCAATTATAATCCAGGATAGCACCATTGTGGGGACATGAACTGCCAAGGTGATATGGTGTAGGCGGTAGCAAATTGCACAGCACATAGATTGGCCTATCATTACATTGGCAGCACACATGTTAGTGCCCACAAGCACTACTAGAATTGCATGAAATCCAGCACGAAGGCTAGTTGCAGATGCCGTGTACCAATTGCATTCCTTGGCCGCCTTAATGAGACTGCTCATTTCCACCGGCAGAGGTGTCAGCTGTGGTGAGCTTGAAGTTGCGCAGGTGTGACTGGCAGCAAGGTTGAAGTTGGAAAGGTGTTAACTGCTGCTACTGTTGCTTCTGAAGTGCCCTTTGTTTCCAGGAAATCTTCTCTGCATTATTAGTTCAATCAATTGACGCATCTTTTCTTGATTCAGTAGCATCTTCTTGCTTCTTGTGCTTTGGAAAGCAATACATGATCCCAATTCATCCTTGGTGAAAAATTTATCTAATAATTGCAGCCCAAATGTGTAGGCATTGTGTGTTGGGATAGGCATGACGTCCACCCCTTTGACTATTTGTTCCTTCGTCACTTCCACGTCCACTTCATTGGTGATCAACAATCTCTCCAATGCACCAAGGGCAGGCACTTCTGCATGCTATGCAGTTGTTGAGTGCAGTGTGGTTATTTGGGGTATCATTGGCTTTTCTATGGTGAAGGGATAACTTCCTATCCCCTGCTGCTTAGCTAATGCACCAAGGGCAGGCACTTCTGCATGCTATGCAGTTGTTGAGTTCAAGTAAACACAGCAAGTAAATGTGTGAAAGTCCAGCCTAGTCAGGTCAATATAGATATGATGTACAGTCAGGTCAATGAGTCCATTTGTTGCCTTTGGCGCTTGGCCCTTGGTGCACGAACATTACTGTGACTATCGGGCTTCCTTGTAGCAGCATGTGCAGCTTTTGGTGGCTCAGGGTCAGTGGTGCTGTGCTGTGTGCTTGAGGAGAGGCAGCACTGTCTTGGGGGCTAAGTGGTTGGCTAGAGTCCAACTGTGTACAGCGGATGGGGCTCCATGCGTCGAGTGAGCCATCTGCAAGTATGGTTGCCACGTCATCTGTAGTTTGCCCAGGGTTAATGGTGTAGTCCTGTGTGTTTTCAGCTGAGGCAGCACTGTCTCGGGGGCTAAGTGGTTGAGTAGACTCAAACTGTGTACAGCAGATGGGACTACATCGCTCAGCTGAACCATTGGCAACTACGGTTGTCTGGTAGTCATCGCTTTGTCCAGGGTTAATAGTGCCATCGCTTTGTCCAGGGTTAATAGTGCCATCGCTTTGTCCAGGGTTAATAGTGCCATCCTGTGTGTTCCAAGGTGAGCTCAGTGCTTGCTTGCATTCCAACTGTCTGTACAGGAGATGGGGCTGAACGCCTCAAATGAACCATCTGCAAGTGCTGTTGCCAGTTCTGCATCACTGCTTGTGCTCATGGTTGCTTGTGGCAGTGCAGAATCAGGCAGGAGCTAAAATAGCTGCTGTCCTGGGTATGTGGTGCCCAAGCTTTGATGAGGGAATGTATGGCATTGAGGATAAGGCCCTGGCTAAGAGACTGCTGCTGCTATCACGCCTGTTCGTCAGTTTAAATTTAAACTGTCCAATTAGCTTATGTAGTCAATGTTCACTCGATTCCAACCATGCAATAATTCAAAAAGGATTACTGACGTTTCGGCCACAATTCTTTGGCCTTCATCAGAGTAACACTGAACAAAACAACAGGACTACACAATTAATAGTACTTCTACACTGGTCAGATTGGTGTCTGTTGATCTCATGTACTGTCATAAATGTGTCAACAGTTTACATCACCTAGGCCTATTCTGCTCTGCTGCTGCCTTCTTGGTCATTTTGTTCAGTGTTACTCTGATGAAGCCGAAACGTCAGTAATCCTTTTTGAATTATTGCATGGTTGGAATCGAGTGAACATTGACTACATGACTAATAACTGCCAACTGCCAACAGAGAATCTCACTTCGCGATTATGTCCAATCAGCTGTTGGGTGTATGAATGCGTGGCATTGCATGGGGATAATGTCTTGGCTAGGAAACTGTGTTGCTGATACCGCACCAGTTCGCCAGTTTATATTAATAAACTGCCCAATTACCTGTTGGATGTATGAATGTGTAGCATTGAGGAAAAGGTCCTGGCGAGGAGACTGCTGGTGCTGCTGACACTGTCCAATTAGCTCTCGGCTGTGTGTAGTATATCTAAACAGATCCCAAGCCAAAGATAAGGCAATGGCTGCTCTTATAGGGCCTACACTGTTATTTGCATAACAACCTCTGGGGTATGTAGAGAGTTAACCCCGCGAACACTAAGGCATTAGGTTTTTCTGGATAGCTACAAATTAGTTGTATGCCACCCAACACTATAAGAAATTCACAGCATTCCAATCCAGATAATAAAGTAACCTAGGCCCTTTAACCAGGATGTGTACAAAGTGGGGGGAAAGAGTAAGCCATGCAACTGGTTAGAGGAATGCCAGAAACCATCTAACAGCACATTTTAGTATCATCCTCCAGGTGAGTGTTATCTGGTGTGGTGTGTGTGCCTGAGTGTATGTTTCACGTGTATATGTCCACTCATGGATGCATTCTATGTGTGTGTTGTGTGTGCCTCTGTGCCTCTGTGTAGCCTCCACTCTTTCTCCTTCCCTCCCACTCTCAGGCAATGGACAGCTATTGCATTACCAAGACGGCATTCACTAAGATGAGGTGCACAGTGAGATGCATTGTGGCATCTCAAGCCACAATGTTCTTGTACTAAATTTCAACATAATTATGTGTAAGAATACGTACACTGTTGCCATGTTTATGGCTATACTAACAGAATGGTTACAGCCCATTTTCTTATAAGTGCACTGAGGGTATTTGCGTACTTTCAGCGAACGTATCTCAGGAACGGTAGCATTGAAGCACAACAAAGTGAAACAGACATCCCATCAACTGTACTGTTGTAACTCAGTACCACTAACTCAAAATCAACCGTTAGCGCAAAGTGGTCCCTTTTTGTCAGCTCTGCTCACAATTATTAAATAGTAGCGAAAGAAATTCTTTAGGCACACACAAGTACAGAAAGAATAAAAAAATGTGACATATCTGATAGAAATATAAAATAAATTCATGATACAAAACTCAAAACATGATACTACACTTAAATAAAAGTCATGCTTCACTGTTAGCTGGACAAAAGAGTGAAATGCAAAGTAGTTCACATAACTAATATTCTGGCCAGAAACTGACCATGAATTCTCCTAGGTCACTTTCAGCTGGTGTTCCAGTACAAGGCGCTGTAGTGGAATGGGGAGATAATAAAGCAGGTTAATCATGCATGATTCAAGTCAACCAACACTGTAGAATAACACGTGAATCACTTGTGGCCAGTAGGTATAAGAACCTGTGCATGTGCCACCATACTGCATGTACGGGCTGCATGGGTAGCATTGGCATTGCCCCTGTGTTCAACAGTGCATGCACCTGAATGAAGTGCTAGCATGTGCTTACCTTCTGGCTAGTGTTGCATCCATGGTGATGCCACAAGGTTCTGCACCTCCTCAGAGGGAATCGGGCTTGGAGTCATGGGCGCCAGTGTGTGAGGTTGTTGCTGCTCATCTATGCCCGGCAGCCGACGCTTGCCCTTTAAAATCTCACCCCACTTATGCTGGGCCTGCATGCATGGGAAAATAAAGGGTCAACTTAGGCAGGCCCTAGTTAGCCATGCACACACTACCACCATTACAGGCTGGTTGTATTCTTACTAAGGAAACTCCAGTGGCCAGTTTGGCCAGCTCTTTCTCCGCAAGGTGTTTCGCCTTTTGGAGACCCATTAGCTTTTTAAGCTATAAGGGGAAAGAACACATGTGTTCAGTACCAGTAATAAACTTTACACCAAAGCACATGCACCACAGGGGTGTAGACCCACATACCAGCAACTGCTCCTTCTCACTGAGCTGTCGTAGCTCAGCCTCCCAGTCAGGAGGGGAGGGGGCCTCTGGGGGAGGCACAGAAGGCTCCCCTCAACCCGCGTGTCCCGGCCCCCTGCAGTCCGCCAGGACTATCCCCACCTCCAGTATTGGCCTCCTGGCCTGTCACATCGGGCCACGAGTCCTTTGCTTTGCCGGCTAAAGGAGGAAGGGAGAGAGGAGAGCATGTGTAGGGCATGCTGGACCACTCGTACGCTTAGCTAAGTATCTCAGCCCGCCATTGGTATGCAGGGAAGGGAACAAACTGGGATATATGTTAGCCGAACTGAGTAGAGGGACCACTTCGGGCTAAAAGCCATTTTTGAGTTAGTTGTACTAAGTCACAGCACAGTTGATGGGCTCTCTTTTGCACTTTCCACCAGTTAACCCCGTTTGTCACAAAAAGCTTGGATGTAATGACTGGTATGTTTGGGGTCATTGTCTTGATACAGCCTGTGTCCATTAGGGTAGTGCTTCCTGATGAAAGGGAGAAGATAGGCAGACAGAATATTGCCATATCTGGTGCCATTCATAATACCACTGAATAGTACCAGGTAGGTAGCTCCTTTTGGAAATGCCACCCCATACGTGAATCTCGGGGGGGGGGGGGGGGGGGTGCTTGTGACGGTATTTAACTTCCTTGGAGCATTTTTCTGCTGAAGGACTTCCTGCGATGACACTCCAGCTGGGCTGTGCACTCATCAGTAAAGATAACATCCCAGAACTGCTCCTCTTCCTCCAGATGTTGGTTCACCCAGATCGCTCTTCAGCTTATTAGCGTCGCGGATGACCTGACAGTACCTGGCCGTGGTATGTGTCCAGCCCAAATTATTTCTTGCCTTGCAATCGACCTCTCACTGTATATGTCACTTCGTCTTCACCAAATTTGTCCATCAGCAACTTCATCAGGTCTCCAGCAGTGTGCTCATCTTTGTCTGCTGATACTGTCCTCGATCTGCTGCACTTTGGTTGACGAGTCGCGTCCTGACATCCCTTTAACACATTGCTATTCGATAACTTATAGTGACGTTTGTTGACGTCATCACAATGGCCAGCTTGTTGCTCAGGGAATTTTGTATGAAAAATGGCATACCTAGAGCTCCTTCTCGGTGAGTGTGCTGCGCATCATCGTGTTTAGTAGTAAATGTACCTTCATATTCGACTGAGAACAGAAGTGTACTGTAGTCTGTTTCAGAGAAAATTGCATTCGAACGTGTGAATTGTGGCAAAATTTCTACCGAAAAGGTGTTTTTCTTTATATTCTCTGCAAACAGATGCGTATATCCCCAGTTCTCAGTTGATTCTGAAGCTTTACATTTCCCTGCACCTAACCAGCGCAACTACGCTTGTTTCAGGCGTCGTCTAGATATGCCGGTTTTGCTCTGAATGTCGGCGAGTATACCATTTTCAACGCTATCAAACATCGTGATCCAAGCTTTTGCCGGTGCGCTGATCAACTTCTACAATAAAGCTAAGATCATACTTTATTATCCTGCCAATGTTTATTCTTAGAGTCATTCAAAGAGCGAAATTGTAACATTTCAAAAGGGTGCAAAGCTAGCGGCTATATTAGCGGTTTCATGTTATAACTACCCTGTGGACTCGCTGTGACTGTGTATGCTTGTGCATTACGTGTAATAGTTGTAACATTTACTGGCTATAAGCGATCCCTGTGAATGAAAGTAGGCGAGTGTATTGACCTTGACCTGACATGATAAACTACTGGGTTCAAGAATTACATTCTGAAGACATGCACAAGATGATGATTCACACTGGACCAAAGTTAGATGACAGAGTCATTCATGCATCTCAAATCTTGACGAAGAGGATGTTCCCAGATCAGACTGGTTTTCGGGACACTGTGGTGCTTGAAGGGTGTGGAAGATGGGATGACGAACCAGATGGGTTTGTTCGGATTGTGTTTGACCAGTCATGTTTGCACTGGGTTTGCTTGTCAAACAAATTTAGTGAGCATGGTTTGGTGGAGATTTTTGACACTGCTCCACCCAAGTCACAAAGCGTCCCTGCTTGCATTCAGAGGGCAATTGCCACCATCAAGAAGACAGGTGAAGATGCAATTCGAGTCAGGTTGGTGAATTAATAGAAATAGCTTATACTAAGTCTAGCCTTAAAATAATTTCATATACTTCAACGCCTACAGGTCTATCAATGTGGAAAAGCAAAAGTGGATTGTTTGCGATATCTCATTTGCCCTCAGCCTGCCAATGGATATAGATCCCTGCAGCAGAGTATACAACCAAGACTGGCTGTGACAAGAACTGATTGCAAGCATTGAGAGAGGAGTGATGAAGCCCTTCAGCTCAAGAAATCAGAAAAGAAAACGGTGAGCTGGCAAGATCACGCGTGCCAGTTTACTGTAAATGCAGAGGAGTTGAAGAAGGGTTGATGATTGAGTGTGAAGTATGTAGTGAGTGGTTCCACCAGGAGCGTTGCAGTGTGCCAGACGTGTACTGAGACTGAGGACTTGCAGTGGATATGCATGGAGGGTCATGAAAAGTACATCATACATACTTTGCCAACTTAATTTTCTTTCCTTATACTATGTACTGTTTTTGTTCTAATGCATGCACCTTACTGTGAACTCACCATAAGAAATTGAAAAAGTAAACTGGGCTGGGAACAAGATCATCTTTAGACAGGAACTGATGAGACACCACCTTCTCAAATGCTTCAGCCAGGGGAAGATGTTCCCATTCCTGAGAGACAACTGCAGGGCAAAGTTCTTTCACTCTAGAAAGAGGCAAAGGTGGTCAAATTGTATTGTATCTGTCTCATGCCGGAGACTTGGGGTGACATGGTGCAGCGTGACATATAGTTTAGGGTTAGGGCCAGCTACATACAAACTTAACATAGCACAGTTTATGTCTACTTATCTTAGCTATAATAGATAAAAGGATCCGGCACCCCTGCAATAGAATGCTAGCTATCATGAACTAGATTACGAATATACGACGGTACAAATTAACATAGCATATTAAAACTATTGCCAAGGTCAACTTATCTTCGTTGTAGCCTTCCACAAGCAGGTGCCTCCCGCCATGACCAGACACGTGGCCAGCTTTTCGTTCAGTTTATTCAGGTGGTCACTGGTCCGTAAATTATACCACTATACTATCGGACTGGACGGTCCGGTCTGGTCCGACTCGGTCCGAAATTCTACCCGACCCATCACCATCATAAATCATACACTTTGTCTGGGTCCAAAAGGAGCTCCAGTTCCCTCAAAGGAAGATGATGTAGTTGAGCAAGAGTTTCCATTATAGAATAATACCCTTGCCTTCTCTGATCTGGCTGAAGGTCTGGAAGGCTATGGTCACTGAAGAAGATACACTTTGGAGGAAGTGAATACATGGCCTCCTGTGAATGTAGAATGTTCAGTGAAAGAAGTAGTATGTACTCTCACAATCTTCAGCAGTAATAAGTTTAGTTGCATGTAGACTTTGTTGCATCCAAGATGTAGGCCTCTCTCAATAAGCCGTTTGTGTCAGTAACAGCTGAAGAAGGCCTCTTGGGCTGAAACATTCTGTTATCATTGACTTCATTGTCTACCATGAATGCTATAGATGCTGAACATTTGACCACCAATTCAAAACTGAAATTTGGTTTAAACAATATTACTGAATCGCATGTAGCTGAAAACAATAATAATGCTAAAATACATTCATAAGCCAAGGCAACACGAAAGAACCAAAGTCAGTTGAGTACCAAAGGCAACCAAAAAAGGTCCTGATCCTACAGTATGGCCCATAAAACGGGTTACACAAATTAAGCAGGTTACTGAAAGCAATTCGGCTAGCCTTGGCAAAATCCTTGTAGGTGGTGTGACAGCTAGGCAAGATCAACATCATCCAGCATGTGCTGGCCATTGGAAGGTACCAAGTAATGTTGTGATACTACAACTTCAGTCTCTGACAATTATGAAGCAGGTTATTTATCCGACAACAAGATACAACATATGGGAAGTCAACACTCAGTAACGAGGCACAGAACACTGGAACCACGTAAGATTCAAGTTCAATACAACTCAACACACAAGGTAACACTGCAACTGTGCATGCACACCAGTCATGTGAATAATCAACACTTGCACTAAAAACATGATATAATGATGATGTTCGCATACACCACAGAAGGCCAGAATGTCATGCATTTGTGCGTTAGGGACATAGGACAGCTGACTAAGTATCTTTTGCTATACTATTATTCCATATGTTAGTACATACTTGGTTACTGCAGTGTACCGTGCACAGGCATAACCATGTACATATGGAGAGATTTGCTATTTCAATATCCTTGTCATTATTCTTTCTGTTGTGTTGGATGTATTGTAGTCATGCAATTTTTCAACACAATATTTAAACAATGTAACCAGTAAGGACAGAGTAATTGAGACAAAAGACTTCAAGAATGGACTGTTCTCAATGTCATTTTGAATAACAGGCATTTGTGTTGGATTAATGACAGGATTTGATATGCTTTCTTACATTACCAGCAAACTGTGTAATGTTTCACATGTACTGTGTAATGTTTCTGTGAAGTGACAGATGTGAGCAGATCTCTGACAGTTTATGGTTAGAACCAGTCAAACCAGTTATGCCTGTTACAACTCTGATCTGTGTATAAATAGGAGCACAATTGTAGTTTGTGAGCTGGCCAGTTTCATCTATCAAGACTGGGCTTGTGCTTCTCTGTTCTCTGGGCTTTCCATGGAGAGGCCTTTTGTGGTGCAACAGTAACTTCTGAAAGTATTCAATACTTCTTGTGCATGCCTTAGGAGTTAGTATCTTCCAGGAGGTTCTGATCCTTTCTCTAGTTGTTCAAGAATCTTAGCTTGTTTGTCTCTGAGGAAGTGTACATTGAGGCCACATCTCTCAAATGCGGTTAAGATCAAGGGTTTCTGCTGCACTCTTCCAGCAATTCACTCTCTTTCAAGAAACCACTGGATGCACCTGCAGGTGCAATTTGGATGATTTTTCCTCCTTGGTCACAGCTGGTGACCTACAGGATGTATTATTCAATGAGTGGCTCTGGGGAGGGTGAAGGTATGTCCTTCATACTTAGCCACATTCATACCACTGAACAGCAACAACTGAGTGTTTGATATCCCTTTTCACGAAAGAATTACAGGAAAGTGCTTGCGGTTGTACTTCAGTCTTCATGGTCTATAACTACTAAAAGCTGATAAAAACTGATACAATGTTTAAACTGACAGTTTCTTCCCATTGTCTGTCAAATCTACTTTCTCACTTAGCTTGTGGGTATTCTTTTGTTCGTATCACTGGATATCAGTGGTGTATATGTATATAATAGTTAAATTGTTTATCATTGAAAGCCTGCTGGTGCCTGAATTAATTATTTCCTCTATTCAGACAAACAGTGGATACAAATAATGGTGTCTTAGTACATAAAGCAATTGATCACGATCATCACTGAAAATCTGCTATAATTCTGTCCAGGATCATGGATCTCTTCTTTGGGTGAGCATGAGTGGGCTCCACTCAACTGTTATGTACGCTAGGGTAGGTGGGCTATCTACCTACCTACCTACCTACCTACCTACCTACCTACCCGTATCCCAACCTAACACAGTTGGCACACTTATCATGTGATCCAAGGCTCCACTATGTGTAGGCTGAATCATTTTTATAATGGGCATCCTATGACTTACAATAGTTATGGTTCTAAAAACTCAACTATTGTTCTAAAAACTCGTACTTTCATACTGATGAAGTAACCATAATATTGAGCAACCGAATGCATCAAAGAACAAGGTTGATGATGACACTGATTAAGCCAAGTATTACTTAAGAAAATAAAATGGCTAAGGTCTAAGCTGCAGTGTTGTTTCAGTACACAAATTGCTTTAGCTCTAGTTACTAGACACACACAGCTGAGTAGTACACCTGCACATGTGTACTGAATAAAGAGAACTCTGACAGTGACACACTACAAAATGAGAAATCCAGGCCAACAGTCAGACGGAAGTATTGTATGCAACTGTGTAATTGTGCAACTGTGTCTTTTAAAGAGCCTCTTGATACAGTAGTGAGGAAAGTGAAAGAGCAATGAGATCAGTTAGCTATGAGCATCTATCATAGACAAGATGTGAATATATGGAAATGTTCAATCATGTTTGCATCTCTAGTTTTTGTCACTCACTCGATCATCCAATTTGATGGTCCGTATAGTAGAATGAAATTGGTATATGGAGTTGAGCACTTACACAAATGCACACTACTCATTCTCTGTTTGCATGTTATGCACACATGTACCTTAATTTTTACAAAATCCATCATTGTACTGTTGATGAGAGAAACTATCTTTGGTGCTAAGTGACGAATGGTATGGCCATGACCTCTTCTGTCCATACTATATACATAAAGGGAATGCATAGCATTTGAACACATGACTGGCATAGGATGGACATGTGCTTTACAAAACAGAACAGAAGACTGTGAAGTAAACTCTTAATTGTTGATTTGTTACAACTCTCTCATAGTGCTTTCTTTCTATTTTCTGCAATTGCTCACAGCACAGCAATTTGTCCATGCAATCAAGTATGTGATTGTTCATAGACATTAATATATTGGTGTGTGCAGCTGTTGTCGTGGAAGTACTGCTATCAGAGGCTGGCCAGGGGCTGTAGAACTGCTACTAGATCAAGGTCCTGGCACTGTAGCACTTCTACTAGATGGGGGTTCTGAGGCTGTAGCACTGCTTCCAGAGAATTCTAGTTGATCAGAGTCAGTCTGAGCCTGCTTGCCTATAATGATTGCATTCCTTGGCCGCCTTAATGAGACTGCCCATTTCCACCGGCAGAGGTGTCGGCAGCGGTGAGCTTGAAGTTGCGCAGGTGTGACTGGCAGCAAGGTTTAAGTTGGAAAGGTGTTAACCGCAGTGGCACACTCAACACTCCAAGCAACCCGCCACTCACTGCCTAACCCAGCACTCAACAATTCAGGGACAGCATAAGCTCAGAAAGGTAGTGAATTAATTGCCATCCCTGAACCTAAACACATGGGGACATTTGTCCGATTGTTAACCAGTAAAATGCCCTATTACAACAATGGCCACTGAAAATCCTAAAACCCTAAAATATTCAAGGAACAAAGTGACTACCCAAACATCGAAAAATGTCAAAGTCGGCCAAATTTGCTAAGGTGTAATTTCTACTGGCGACCCTCCCTATCCTATAATCCTAAACCTATGAAGAAAACATACTTGAAACACTTCAGCATGCATGGTTTCAGTAAACTTTATCCTGAATCTGTTTTGCTGTCCTACTGATGTATGGGTGGACCTTCAGGAACTCTCTCGCCTCTGCAAGGGATATTTTTGTCCTCCCCCCAAAGCAGGTTTGGACTTTCTCCATTTCTGCTTCACTGAACTTCACTCACTTACCCTTCTTCACTGGCTGCATCTCCTCAAGCTCCTCTTCACTGCTGTCACTGTGTTTCCTCCTTAGGTTACCCATCACTCTGTAGGCTTCGATACGCTGAGCATTGTCGCCTTGTTTGGATGGTTTAGAATGTTTTAGGAGCTTGTTCGACTACCAGCACTGCCTCCAATATCTTATTCTTCCCTTCTAGTCTTCTTCCTTGCTCATCTGCTGTGGTCACTGCTCAGTTCCAGCTGCCCAGTTGCTCATCTGGAAGGCTCATAGTCTCCAGCTTTCCCACCTCGACACTTCATCAAGCATTTCATTAATATGTGGATATGTCTCTTCAATTACTCGAGCAAACATCTTGTCACTGGTTACTTTCATCCCCAGTAGGCATTGACCTCTGCAGTCTAAAAAACTTAGGTGGTGCACACACCTTCCACATGTCAGTTTCCTCAATCAGTGGTAATTCCCAGTCCCAAATTTTACCAGCCAATGTAATGTTTCACAGCAGTAGCTGGAGACGCATGCAGAAACGCTCGAGGCTCTTAAATTTGCAGGTGTAAAGATTGTTCTGCTTCTGTTCTTTGTGTATCCGAGTAAAGTCCTACCTCTTCAAGCACTGCCTTCCCCCTTGCCTGCTGCTCTAATTCACATGCTTCTGAAGAGTATGAGATGGTCTGGGTGGTGGTGGGTCCAAGTAGAAAGTAAAGTGTTTCTTCAACACCTTCCTCATCGCAAGTAGTGTAACAACATGTAATTAGCCATTACACTGTCTGTGACGAAGTGGCATCATTCCTCATCACCAGTTGAGGCTGTAGTAGCCTGTGCAGGGTAGGATAGAACAGTTTGAATACCTTACTTAGCTAGGTATTCCTTATGCTACGATTTTACCTTATTAGACTACACTGTTTGGTGCTACAGTTGTATCTGATGCTCTTGAACTATGTGCATCAGCCGCTCCAGTTCATTCTCCGATCTAAGCTGTCAAGAACTGCGTGAATGCCTTCACCGCCCTGCTCTTCATGGAAGCCTGGTCAGAAACGTCACCTTTCCATCCACTACACCACATGTTCATAGAGAGCATGGTGTGGTACCACCAGTACTACACGCACCACCTGTACCACCCATAACACCCATCTGTTGCTCATAGCTATAGTGGCCTCGGCATCTGTAGAGCCTGGAGTAGTGCAGAAAGCAGTGTAGACATTGTCTTGCCAGGTAACACCAGAGCATGGTGCTGCCTGCATGTACACAGGGCGTGTTGGCCTTGTGGTGGTATGTCTGTGGGTGCCAGCCACCCTAGTGCCTCTCTCCTTCCTCTCAAATGACCTGTTTGGCTATACTGACCTCTTATTTGTATCCACCACCCAGCACATGACAGAGCACACTGAAATGTGATACTATCATGCCACCATAATACGCAACTGAGAACTGCAGACAAATCGCAGTGTGACTGTTTGCTGCAATAAGGTGGCGGTGTATTTTAGTGTGTGCTTGTGTGTGTATGGCAGTGTGTGTGTGTCTGCATAGCATTCATTACACAGGACACTGAGTACACAGGAATACAATTCTGTATTGTCTCAAACTGCATTATGTACATCTCTGCACATGCTCACACAATTGTGAATCCAAATGGCATGTTAATAAACAATTTAACTATCATTGAAAGCCTGCTGGTGCCTGAATTAATTTCCTCTATTCAGACAAACAGTGGATACAAATAATGGTGTCTGAGTACATAAAGCAATTGATCACGATCATCACTGAAAATCTGCTATAATTCTGTCCAGGATCATGGATCTCTTCTTCGGGTGAGCATGAGCGGGCTCCACTCTAGCACTAGGGTAGGTAGGCTATCTACCTACCTGTGTCCCACCTAATACAGTTGGCACACTTATCATGTGATCCAAGGCTCCTATGTGTAGGCCAAATCATTTTTAAAAAGGGCATCCTATGACTTTATAGTAATGGTTCTAAACTGATGAAATAACCATAATATCAAGTAATTGAATGCAACAAGGTTGATGACATTGATTCAGTCGTTGACTCGGAATTTGAAGCCAAGTCTAAGCTGCGGTGTTGTTTCGGTACACAAATTGCTTTAGCTCTAGTTAGACACACACAACTGATTAGTACACCTGCATATATGTAAGAGAACTCAGACAGTGACACACTACAAAATGATAAAACAGACAGACTGAAAGGCATTAGAATTGTAAATTTTAAAAACTTTACCTATAACTTTACCAATAAAACGCGTAACAAACTAGTTTGGGGCTAGGACACCTGCGAGTACTCACTCAATTGTGCGATTGTCACTGACTTGCTGGAGTGGCAACTCCCAAAGAGGCGCAGGAAGAGCAAGGACACCAGACAACCTCCACGAAGCAGCGCGAAGGAGAAGGAAGCTTCGAAGGGCAGCGCGTGAAGTCCAGCGCTGTGAAGAAGGGTACAGCTTCGCAAGTCCAGTGCTGTGAGGAAGAGTACAGCTTCGAAGCGCAGTGTGAATGCAACTAACAAGTAGTTGTGGCTGAGGTCAGGCTCACCCGCGAAGTCCGCAGGAAAGGCACCAGAAACCAGAGCAGTACTGGGCGAGATCACGAATACTCAAGTTCTAAATCACCAAAATCCATTACCTACTGGACAGAGTCCACTGTCTCCAGACTTGTTCTCATCTGGCACATCGTCTCCTCTCTCAGAACACAGTCCCCCCAGCACACCATCTCCTCTCTCAGAACACAGTCCCCCTAGCACACCATCTCCCCTCTCAGTGCACAATCCCCCCAGCACACCATCTCCCCTCTCAGTGCACAATCCCCCCCAAGCCAACATCTCTCTCAGTGCACAATCCCCCCAAGTCAACATCTCTTTCAGAGCACAGTACCCCCAGCACACCATCTCCTCTCCCAGTGTGGCCAACCAACTCCTAACATCTCCATCATACCCCATACCTGTACCCGCCTGCTCCCTACCTGTACCCACCTGCTCCCTACCGTACCCACCTGCTCCCTACCCATACCCGCCTGCTCCCTACCCATACCCACCTGTTCCCCCCCCCTGGCACATCATATCCACCCAGACCATCTCCCCATTCTCGTGACCAGTTCACCCCACATACACACCACCCATCCACCCTCGCTCATCCTACCCATCCAAATACCCTCCACACCTGCCATACCCATTCCCTTGTGTGCCTGACCCACGGACACCCCATCCTTCCAACCCCGCTGAGCTCGTGGAATGTGAAGAAGAACCCCTAGTTGGACAAGGTATTTCAGAATTATGATTCGTCTTCACTGTTATCGTTTAATCGGGTGGTCATTGAAGAAGCATACAAGGAAGCCAGCTCACAGGTGAATCTGGCAAAAGCCTACACCAAGAAAGAGATGGCCAGATGCAACTGCTCGAGGAAGGTAAAACAAACAGCCACATTCCCCAAGAAGACTTGCTGTGATTAAAGATGCAGTATTTGCATTATACCCGGTACGGCCAGGACAGAGCGCGAAGGATGCCTGGAGGCCATATAGACTTGCTATTGACAGTAGCTGTTGCCAGTTAAATAGGCCTACAATTAGCACCATACGTTTCTAGTTACTCTTACTTGTTCATTGTATCGTTGGTTACTAGCTGTTCTTAATTACTGGATGTTCTATTGTACTTGGCAGTATGCTTTCATTTATTATTCACAGTGCAAGTTGCAACAAACTATTAATATAAAATAATATAATAGTATAGACAATACCTCGTAATTATAGGAAGGTAAAACATTATGGTCAGTAAAGTAACTTGGTAATTCCACAGAAAGTAAATAACTGAGTGATATGACATCATTCTCCTGTTATTCCGCCCTCCTTTGCTACATGTAATCTTTGGCAGAACAGTTAATATACTTTTTGTACTTGTCGGGTGTCATCCTCAGCCTCCAAAACTGGCAGATTCCATCCACAAGTTCCTTTTTGGTCAGTGGCTTTGCTGTTCTTGCAATGAAGTACTTCAGTTCTCTCCAAACCCGCTCTATTGGATTAAAATCAGCACTGCTGGCAGGTGTTGGCCACCAATTGATCCCATTTTCTACATAAAAAGCCTTGGCAACACGGCTGGTGTGCTTAGGATCATTATCCTGCATGAAGCGATATTCTGTGCCATGGAAATGCTTCTCAAGGAAGGGTTGTAGATGATCTTCTAGGATCTTGACGTACAATGGTCCATCCATTATTTCATCAAAAATGCAGATGTGGGTAGCTCCTCATTTAGAAATACCAGCCCAGACATGAACTTTGAGGGCATGTTGATGGCCTCCTGCCTATTGCCACCGATAACCAGCAGCTGGGGGGAAAGCTGCCACCCGAGAGCTGGACCGTCCTGCTGCTGCTCCGGTACAGTAAGCAGTAGTAAGTGCACTTAAAATAAAACAGCAACACCTAGTAACTAAGTCAACTAAAACTAAGTACTGTTAATTTACAAGTTCGCTGGCTTGCCCGGGGGGGGGGCTCTTCTTCATCAGAGAGACCTTGGAACAGGTCTACATACACTGCTCTGCAGCTGGCTGGGCCCCAGTAGCCGCTTCTTGGCGTGCATGTGTGGTTACGATGGCGTTGGCCAAGAGCTCGCCCTCCTCTTCCCAAGCATCCTCCCTGGCATAGTTAATGGCCTCCTGCCTATTGCCACCTATAACCAGCAGCTGAGGGGGAAGCTGCCACCCGAGAGCTGGACCGTCCTGCTGCTGCTCCGGTACAGTAAGCAGTAGTAAGTGAACTTTAGTTACCTAGTAACTAAAGTCAACTAAAACTAAGTACTGTTAATTTACAAGTTCGGGGGGCCTCTTCTTCATCAGAGACCTTGAACAGGTCTGACTGTTACAACAACATAGATGTTCTCAAAACGAGTTCAAGTAAACACAGCAAATAAACGTGTGAAAGTCCAGCCTAGTCTAATGTTAGGCTTGGCCCTTGGCGCATGAGCATCACTGTGGCTTTTGGGCCTCCTTGTACCACCAGCATGTGCAGCTTTTGGTGGCTCAGGGTCAGTCAGTGGTGCTGTGCTGGGTGCTTAGAGGAGAGCACTGTCTTGAGGGCTAAGTGGTTGGCCAGAGTCCAACTGTGTGCAGCGGATGGGGCTCCATGCGTCAAGTGAGCCATCTGCAAGTATGGTTACCACGTCATCTGTAGTTTGCCCAGGGTTAATGGTGTAGTCCTGTGTGTTTTCAGCTGAGGCAGCACTGTCTCGGGGGCTAAGTGGTTGGTATATGGAGTTGAGCACTTACACAAATGCACACTACTCATTCTCTGTTTGCGTGTTATGCACACATGTACCTTAATTTTTTGAAAATCCATCATTGTCTGTACTGTTGATGAGAGAAACCATCTTTGGTGCTGGGTGACGAATGGTATGGCCATGACCTCTTCTGTCCATATTATATACATAAAGGGAATGCATAGCATTTGAACACATGACTGGCATAGGATGGACATGTGCTTTACAAAACAGAACAGAAGACAGTGAAGTAAACTCTTAATTATCAATTCGTTACAACTCTCTCGTATTTTCTGCATTTGCTCACAGCAATTTGTCCATGTAATCAAGTATGTAATTGTTCATAGACATTAGTATATTGGTGTGTGCAGCTGTTAGTATATTGGTGTGTGCAGCTGTTGTGACGTGGAAGGATTGTTAGGGAAATCGCAACAGGACTGTGACAATGAGGGTTCGTGGAGTGGCTGGGGTGACTGGAGAAGAGCTGCATTGAGGAGATTGTTTTCGGCCAAAGCTGCCAGCCACCCAAGAGCTCTTGGGCTGTCCTGCTGCTGCTCCGGCAGCAGCACCACAACTAGCTGCCAGTGCAGATGGCACACCGAACAAGCAAGGGCATGGCCCTGGATAGGCAGGAGGCCAAACCCGCAATTTTGCCAATTTACACTGCACACTTTACAGTAGTGAGGAAAGTGAAACAGCAATGAGATCAGTTTAGCTATGAGCATCTATCATAGACAAGGTGTGAATATATGGAAATGTTCAATCATGTTTGCATCCCTAGTTTTTGTCACTCACTTGATCATCATCCAATTTGATGGTCTATATAGTAGAATAATTAATCCCACGGTGCAATAGTAATAAATTAAATACATATCTGTAAGTATTTAGTGCTGTGAGGGAAGCTCCAAAGAAGAAAGGGCATGTGTCAGCAGGGATGTCTCCTCCTGTAAGCACATGGTTGGTGAAAGCAGTAAGTGACTGCAGGAGCAGTACACCCCCAGCGCCCGCCGATGCACTGACCATGTCCTGGAGATGTTGTGGGTGGCGGCCATCAGGGCCACCCGCTTAACCTTTGGGGAAGGATCAAATTGGCAAAGAGCCTGATCCTGGGCATCGATCACCAACTGGACCGTGTACACGTATGGTATTGTCCTTCCTCAACGGCATCGAGTGGAGGCAGACATTACAGGGCGCCCGCGTCACTCCATGCTCTCTCTATTGAAGGTGCGCTCCATGGGGGTGCCAAGCACGTAGGCTCCTCAGTCATCTTCCGTGCTTCTGTAAACTGGCCTAACCAGACTCACTCAAACAGATTCACTAGTCCACTAGTCCACTACTCCACTAGAATGCCTTCTCATTACCAAGTAAGGTACAAAGATTGTGCACATGTATACATGTGAATGTACCATGAAATTATAATATATCATTGATACATTTGTACTTGTACTTATGAGAAGTGTAGCTGCATTCACTCACTCACCTCTTCGATAGTCTGCTTCATTTGCTCGAACTTTGACAACCTCTCTGGCATTACTTCATCTTCAAAGCTTACAGGGCAGCCAACGCAGGAGGCAGCATCTTCACCTCTTCGATAGTCTGCTTCATTTGCTTGAACTTTGACAACCTCTCTGGCATTACTTCATCTTCAAAGCTTACAGGGCAGCCAATGCAGAAGGCAGCATCTGCTTTTACGGTGGTAGTTCCTGGGACGGGACGATAATAACCTCATTCAGGGACAGCCAAGTAAGCCCAGACTGTGCTGTACTGGTACTGCCACTGTTGCTCCATGTAGGTGAACTGCAATAAGTTGGCTGGTAAGCTGCACATTGCGATCATTGGTTCGTCTTTCATAATGCCATAGTGCAAGGAAATGTGCATTTTATTGCATGTCATTGATATCAGTGCATGGATGTCATCGCCTACTTTTCTAAGCATTTCATTGGCAGGTGTCTAACACTAAGTATCTGTGTTCAGCTACACTGCGGTCCGCTCAGCTCTATTGGCACTGTGTGTAATGTACAGACTCTTGTATTGATGGTTTAGGTTGGATGTTTTAGGAGCTTGTTCGACTACCAGCACTGCCTCCAAAATCTTATTCTTTCCTTGCTCTCGTTATTTTCAATCTTACACCTGCACACCAGAGAGGAGACATCTTTTAAAATGATTGCAGTTCAAAATATGCACCAAAATAGCTAGGGCCTTTGTGGTGCACAATATACCAACCACAACATCACCCACCATTTGTTAGTCAACATGTGCATGCCTCAGGAGTGCAGGAGTATCTTTCAAGAGATTTTGATCTTTTCTTCATCTAGTTGCTCAAGATTCTTTGCTTGTTCGTCTGAGGCAGGTTTTCATTGAGGCCATAATCTCTCAATGTGGTTGAAATCTGGGGAAATTTGATCAGCCTGTCTTGCACCAGTTCCTTCCTCATTTGACCAAGCTCTTTGTGTATCTGAGTAAAGTCCTACCTATTCAAGAACTGCCTTCCCCTTGCCTGCTGCTCACATGCTTCTGAAGAATATGAGATGGTCTGGGTGGTGGTGGTCTGTAGACCTAAAGTAACGCATTTCTTCAACACCTTCCTCATCACAAGTAGTGTAACAACCTATAATTTAGTCATTATGTATGCTGTCTGCGACAAAATGGCATCATTCCCCATCAACAGTTGAGTCGTAAATGGATCTCTCCAGCTTCTGTCGTCATTCGCAGCCACAGTAATGGAGCAGCAACAGGTGGATTACAGTAAGTTACAATAAGCAGTAGTAAGTGAACTTAATAAAACAGCAAAACCTAGTAACTAAAGTCAACTAAAACAAACTAAGTACTGTTAATTTACAAGTTCGCTGGCTTGCCCAGGGGGGGCCTCTTCTTGATCAAGCTGAAACTGGGCACAAATACAGTCGCACACACATTGGCAGGGGGAAGGGGCCTACAGCCTCTGTCACGCACACGAGTGCTACACCTGACCCACCCTCACCTGGTTTGCTTGCATGGGCTGGATAATGCGCGCACTAGCACTGGAGCCATCCTAATATTATATTATTGGCCATCTATTCACTGTCTCTATGCAGGGGGTGTATGGGAATGGAAGGGTCTCTGTATGCTGGGGTGGTTGTCAGGCAGGTCATGGTACCAAGCATGGTAGCACTGGTTGAGCTCTGCCACCCAATTCATTTGGTTAACTGCTACTGAAATACGGCAGAGTTCAAGCTGGGCTACCATGGTTGGTATCTTGGTCTGGCTCAATTGTCCCAGCAACAGCAGCACAGTGGCTTTGGTCAGTAGCATATGACCAAGGGCCAGCACTGGAACACCTGAGAAGGGGTTCACTCACCAGTTAACACTGGTCCATGCACATGGGCAAACTATCGTCATTATTACATTTACTGGCTCTGTTGTTTGTAAGCACTGCAAACTGCTAGGGCCTATAGCAGGTCTGAGTGGGAATGCTTTGGGGAGCCCTCAGTAGCTGTTCATGATCTCTCGCTACTATTCCTAGCCCTATGGGTATGCTGTAGTTGTTCGCCCATGTATTGGGTTTCAGGGCATGCTGGCCTATAACAGGGAGTGGTCTGTAACATGAAGCCACTATGTTATCTACTTTTCTTTGTGGCTTTCGCCATCCAGGTCTATGTGGGGGCAGGCAGTCTAGGCTCCAGTATTGTCATTGCAGATGCTGAGGGAACAGTAACTGCTCATGACAGAACTCTGCTTGTACAGTACAGTGGCCATATCAACCTGACCCATGACTGGGCAATGTCTCTTCTCTCCCGCATGGGTTTTGTGAAGAGGAAGGCAACCACCAAGGCTACAGCACAGATCACACAGGAGCAGTTCCAGCAGATGAAATGTACTTATCTTCAGCAGGTGGTATCAATGGTGAGGTGCCATAAAATTCCAGCCAGCTTACATTGTCCCAAATGGGGAGTGGACATTGAAAAAAGAAGGAAGCAAGAGGGTCAGTCTTGCTGGCTTGGGAGATAATTTTGAGATAACAGCAGCCACTTATGCATAACTGTCCTAAATCTTGAGCACTACATTTGATTTAGCTACTGCCAGCATTTGTAACCTTCGGTATATCACAGCTGCTTTTACGTAATTCAAGGCTTCGCACAGCTTGTCCCACTGGGCCTTACAATAAGGCAAGAAGGCACATCACCAAAAGCTATGTAATTTCTTATGCTTATGCAACAAATGCAGGCGCAAACATAGTGTTAGCTATACTGGGTCCGTCAAGACATAGCCTCACTCAAAGCTCTACAAGTGCACTCTTAGTAGAAGAGCTATCAGCATGTAATCATCAAGTTATGGTGTAACTAGCTATACGGTGACTTGAATAGGGCTTACCTCCTAGGCGAAAAATGCAAAAAATCCTGTGTGGCTAGGTACTGACTGACATACGTATCTATCACCGAACTTCACTAGCCAAAACTTTGAATAAAACCAAACGTTTCGACAACTATACAGTTGTCATCGTCAGTGGCGAATACAAAACAAAGGATAAGCTCGCTTTAAGTACACTAAAAATGGCGGGAAAAGGTATGAAATCAAAACGGGAGTGACAGCTTACCTCCTATGTAGTACAGAGCAGCTTTTCGGGTGACGAAGAACTGCACCTGCTTGCGCAGAACACGTTTATTGTCCTTGCTGTACCCTTGCGGGTGCTTGCCTTCTTTGAGTAGGCAAACAGATCCTCGTAAGCAAAGCGGCCGTCGCTCTCTCGTACTGCCATGCCTGCTGCTACTTGGCGCCAAAGGAGGGAGGGGGAGGAGATCCACAAAGGGGGCCCAAAAGAGCATGTTTAATTTGGGACCCCAGAGGGTGCAATTTCACAGGGTCCCCAGAATTTTATGACACCATGACTTGCCTTCATGGTACACAGCAGCATCAAGACATATGAGCTGTGTATACGTGGCTTCACCATTGGAATGCCTCGTGCCACTCTCTCCATGATACTACCGTCCAGGTCAGCAGAGAGAACAGCTAGGCAGAGCCAACACAAACAACAACTCCAGCACCCCTACCGGCACCTTCCATTTGTTGAGCAAGGTAGCAATCCAGCTGGTCTTGCTCCATGGCCTCCTGGTGTAGGCTGGAGTGACTAACGGCACCTGAACGACCCTGGTGATTAACCTGTAATGCAATGGTATGTATAATAACATACATAATATAGAGAAATAACAAAGGTATGTGCAATGCATGCATCCACTGCTCACATTGGATCAGCAGCCATCCTCTGTAAGCAGGGCAAGTTCATGGAGGCTATAAAATTCGACCTATATTCTCTTGTAAAATTAGCACTTGGGCTTGCTCGAAGTGGAGAACAATTTTGCTGGCCAGCTCCCTATCATTTCGTGGATCGTCTATAACCATGCCGAGAGATGTGCGAGAGGCAAATCTGCAAATCAATACATGCATACAATCATTGTAAGAACAGCTACACCACTGACAAGCAAGTGTAGCTACTGCGGCAACACGTTAGTTCTTATACCTTGTAAATGCCATATAAAATGCACACTAAGCTCTAATTACCCATTGTATAGACCATATGTGAAGCACATGACTGTCAATTTATAGCAAAGCTCTGGAGATGCTGTGTATAATGCCTTAGATACTTAGTGATTGCTTGCAATTGGTGTTACAAGTAGCTGAGTATACCTGTAACCTGTAACCTTTGGCATCTGTGATTGCCTTTGAAAAGGTTAGTGTTCTGTGCACCCACCATTGACAGTACTGCGTTGATGGCTGTGGTCTTCACCACAGTTGACTTCTCCACAAGCCAGGGTTGCTGGTATCTTCTGGAACCCCCTGTGGTACAGGGCCTCATAGTGATTAGCCATCACCGTATATAGACATATGAAGTTGGTGCAATCATTTCACTTCTGGCAGCGCTTTGATGTGTTCCAGCGCTAATTGCTTCTAATTGCATAGAGCACCCACAATGTAAACAAATGTAGGTAAGTACAGGTGGGTTAGGGCACATGACAGGTCTGGTCTGGACATGCTACATACATGCATATGAAAACAGTGAAACCAGCATCATTGTACTGTAAGTATACATGCATAATTACACCAGTAGTTTCACAGCCTCATTTAGGGTTTGAAAATTGAACCAAAGGACTTCCTATTGTAAGTAAAGTTGCTGTATAGCAAGCATACTAGCATGTTACTTTAACGAACAACCTGTCTGCACGTGTATGGGCTGCTGTAGCGAGGATTCATAGGCTGTCTATCATATAATACTGCCTAAAAGCCTAAAAGGTGGCATGGGCACCACTGTTTATGCATGTGCAAAGACTTTGCCACAATAAAAAAAGTTTTTACTTTCTTCTGCTGGAGTTACATTCCTTCCCTGCCTTAGAGAAGACAATTGGCAACGCAGCTTCTGGAAGCTTCCTTGCTATGGAAAATGGCTACATTTGTACTCGTAGTATGCAAAACATGAGACGATCAAAGTTGTACATGCACAAGTATTTTAGAATGAAGAACACAAAGTGTGCTGATTCATCTGAGTAATGTGTATCTTGACAGCCACATGAACACTTGTTTGCACACTTCCTTGTTGACATTGTCCATGCAGTTGCCGAAATTTGGCTGCATCACAGTGCTGGTTGCCTTCCTTCTCAGTGTTGCATAACAAGCGTGGTAATTCCTCATCAGCAAATACACTAGATAGTATGTGCACATGATTAACAATTTCTGCAGAGAAACCCCCTTTGCAGACTACATGCTGTACAGCACTCACCAGTATTGCTCTGGAGAAGAGAACGGTCCTTCTTCGGCTGTTTAGACTGCTGCAGTGTAACTGGTGGGGCATTTGCTCAACAAGGAGGGTGCAAGTTTCCCACCCATGGTGATTATTTCTCTGCTGCACAGCTTCGCATTGTGCGCCTGCCCCAAATTCATCAATTACAGCTTGTGGCAGAGATGACTCGGGCTCCCATGTTATATATGTGAACAGATTGTGTTCCTTTGTTTACAAAATTCACATGGGTCTGAAAGGTGCTTATTACGTAGTGGGTCTGGATACATAGTTTAGGGTTCCTTCTCCCAACTAACTGTATGCTGCAGAATATATAAAATTATATTGATGAATGTGAATAGCTATAAGACAATGTTATGTATGTAAACTTCCCAAATAGCAACAATCTGTGCTGCGACTCTGAATCTGAAACAAAATTGTTCTTTACTAAAATGTAGTTTTTGCCTAGCTCCTCTTGTACAGCTTTGGCGTTCCTGCGGTTCCTTTGTAGGACCCACTTAACAGGTCCCCATTGGACTCACTTTTCAGCCCACTTCTGCTTTGCTTCTGATGCCTGCCAGCTGTGGTGGGGTGTTGAGTGGACTGCTTGCTTTCGGCGTTGCACGCCGAGCCTGCCCACATTCATGTACTGTACCTGCTCAGCGTAGGCCTTGCCATCCTTTATGTAGATATATCGTAGGCCATACTTCAGGTTGTCCACATACTGAGCAATAGTGCTGCCATGGAGCTGCCTTCCTTTTAGACTTCTCACAAACTCCTCAGTTGCCAGGTAACTACTTGTCCTTTGGCGTCAATGCGGGACCCAGCAGGCTGGTTGTCACGTGAACCACAGAAACTCCGCCCCCCCCCAGTCACGTGAACAGGGTCCCCCTGGCCAACCGTCACGTGGGCCAGGAGACTCCGCCCACTCGTCACGTGGGTCCTGGAGGCTCCTCCCACCCTGTCACGTGCATGCGTTCATGCTTGGGTGAGCAACGGGAGGTACCTGCTGGGCCCTAACACAGGATCACAGTATATATCTTACTGGAGAGAACCTGTAACCTCTTGTCCCTCAACTGAACTAGGAGGGAGGGAAAGGACGGGACACACTTCAAGTCTCTGCCCACCGTGGCACTGACGTCCTTCCTGTCATTCAATACCACCATCACTGTTTGCAAAGGAAAATCAGTAACATAATAATAGAGTCACTAAAGCTACTGGACACACTGGACATACACACACCACACACACACACACACACCCCGGCACACACACATACACCACAGATACAAATATGGATTCTGCAGTTGTATATGACCTGTTGAAACTGCCCATACCACTATGCAAAGCCAACCAGTGTGGATGGATGGGACTGCATGGCTCCCTTGTTACCCACCACACTACTGACTTCACCTGGTGTGCATGGGTCAAAGCCACAGAACAAGGCAGAACATTCCGTATTAGTTGACGTTACAAAAACAAGGAAATGGAGTCATTGATAAATAGTGCTTATCTTGATCTACGAATGCACATCACTGCTGATTTCATGAGTTTAGTCAACATCTGGTACGTTCAGAGTTGGACATGTTCAAGGGAACATCAGCTGCTGATATATATATCAATAGTAGTATATACAATATAGGTATCTAGTAAGATGTGTGACTACATAATATACAGATATAGTGTCCATAAAATATATATACATACATTGACATTTCCAATAATAAACTGAATCAACTTGAAGACTTCTGAGTGACTATAGGTGGCAGTGTCTTTGTGTTTTGTTTTTTATTCCTCAGCCATGCTATTAGTAAACATGCTATCTGCCCATTGCAATTGAATCGGCTAAAGTTGCTCTCGAAACACACACACACACACACACACAAAACAAAATGAACATTGCATGCATGCACTAAGCTTCATCCATCTCCTCCATATTCAGCTGAAGCAAGGAGCAGATCTGGTTGTTCTCTTTGTCCTCTTCTGCCAGGGCAAGTATCCTAGGTCCAACTTCCAGCCACTGCAGCTGCACTGACTTGAATGTGGCATGTTACTGTGCTGCGACTCGATCAAACTCACTCTGGATCTAGATGAACAGAATATATATGTACATGCACGTTGTGCATGGCTTTCATGCATGTCATTATTTCATGCATGTACATAAAGGTAGCTTGTGCATATCCCACTGTCTCACCAAGCACTGACATTCATCGATACTGTGCATCTATAGTACAGAAATTCATGAATTTGCATGCACATGAATGTCACTATTATGTTTAATGTGTATACTTACTTGAGGAAATTTAGACAGAAATGGGATCCTGGGGTGCTGTGCATTAAGGAGGTTGTGGAGTGACCTGAGTTTCTCCAGTCCATGGGGCCAGATGACAAACGTGTCATCCACTTACCTAACCCATAGTTTAGGTTTGAGAGGTGCTGATTGTAGAGCTGTCTCCTCCATGTGCTCCCAAGTACAGGTTGGCGATCACTGGGGACAAGAGTGAACCCATTGCTGCTCCATCCAGTTGCTCGTAGAACTCCTCTACTAGCTGAAAGTAGGTGGTCCTGAAGCAGAGGCTTGTCAGCTCAACAAATTTGTCAGTTGGGATGTTGGTACTCTCTGCCAGGGACTGATCATTGGTCAGCTTTTCTTCGACCACTTTTGGTGCAGCTTCGACTGGGACTTCCGTAAACAGGCTCTTGTCATCAAAGCTGACGAGTCTGTCTTCTGGTGTCATCTGTATGTCCTGTATCCTGCTCACAAACATGGTGTAGTTCATGACTGTGTCTGCAGCAGGCCCAGCTAGTGGGGTGAGGATGTGTGTCAGTTCTTTGGCGAGCTTGTAGGTTGGTGAGTTGATGGTTGACACAATGGGTCGCATGGGGGGTACCTTCTTTATGAATTTGGGTAGGCCATACATCTGTGGGGGAGTTGAGTAGGTGTTTTGGAGTCACCTAGTTGTGCACCTATGTGTCCTTGGGCATGTAGGGTTTTGAGGATGTTAGCTATCTTGTTCTCTCTGTTGACAGTGGGGCTTTTCTGGAGGATTTGATACTTGTCATCTTGGAGGGTCCTCTTCATCCTGGTGTAGTAGTCCTCCTTGTCTATCACAACTGTGGCCCTGCCCTTGTCTGTCGGGACAATGACAATGTTCGAGTCATTTTTGAGGGCACAAAGACCGCTGCGTTGTCTGTAGGACATGTTGGCCTTGGGTGGCTTGGTGAACACAGACAAGCAGTGAAGAGTGGGAACACAAACAATGGAATTGTGGTTCATGTCCAGGGACTCTTAACTACACAATTGATTGGAAAGGAGCCACAGTGGAGAAGAGAGTGAGCGGCTACTGGCAGAGAAGAACAGAGGAAGCTATTGAAATTGGAAGAACGAACCTTAACATGAACCTGGACGTCAAGAAGAGCATACTTATATTAGACAATGCAAGTTAGGTACATATTTAGATAATTATAAAGAAGAAATACATGCTACAGATTATGATTCTTACTTTTGCTGGTTCTTATAGATCGCAATCGCGATGCACTACCTGAAGCTTATTTTTGGACTTTGCCACAAATGACTGAGGCAGGTCCACCCACTCCTCAAAGTCCTCATTGAACTTCTGAACTCTGAGGTCCGCTGGCTCCGCGTCCGCTAGATCCTTGAACAGTGTCTTTGTCAGCTCAATAATAGTGGGTGTGTCAGCGGTAGAGTCAGGGAGCAGTGCAGCCACTTGCTTTTCTCCACTGTGAGATAATAAGATCTTCCTCTCCATACTACTTAGGTTATATAGGACGATGACAGTGCTCTGAGACTCCGAGACACACTGGCAACTTTCAACACGTAAATCTCTCACGTCGGGTTTCTCACCTGCTTGACGTCATGCAACCACCTATGGTGCAACAAACCCATTGGTCAAGTGCGGGAGTTAATTGCGTGACGTAATATCACACGTAGACTTACATTGTGTGCTTACTGAGTGCAGTTGTATGGCTATGACTATGGCTACTAAGTGAAAGTGTTTAATGTGTGACCAGGGGAGGAGGAGGGAGGGGCGGGGAGAGTGTGATGTATGAACTGTGACAAACAGAAGGTCCAGATGTGATGGCCTGATTTCTACCTTCAGGAACCAGTGTTCATCACATGCCCTTTGCAGAATCCAAGTCCACTGCACTTCAGTGTGAGTTGGATGAGGTGCAAGAAGAGCCCAGTAGACTAGCCCAGCAGGTGGGTGGTCAATTTTCATGTGAAAGTGAGCCTCTTCTCTTTCTCTCATTGGAGGTCAGAGAGAAGCAGGGCTAAGTGTCGGTACTCAATTCCTAGGACTTCGATTCAGGTGCATTGCTGTCATCTCCATGCACTTGCAGATGTGCATAAGCTCTACCTGGTGCATAACATTTTAATGTATGGAAGTTGGATTGCATTTTTCAGGTTTTGAGACATCTATCATCGCAATTGGAGAGGAATTTAAATGGTTTCCCTTTGTTATAATGATTGTAGGCATGACCCGGCTGAAGAAGTAAGGCCTTGTTCTGCAGCTGTTCAACTGTTCTAGCTGAAGACAAGTCTCGTGGGCCAAACTGCTCACCATTCCCCCCCCCCTCCTAGAAGCATTGTAGTGGTCTGTCTTTGCTAGTTGAATTTGTAACATGTAGTTTTTCATCCCTTTGCAGTGGATGTGTAGCAAGAGCATCATGGAACAGGTCTACATACTGTTCTGCAGCTGGCTGGGCCCCAGTAGCCGCTTCTTGGCTTGCATGTGTGGTTACGGTGGCATTGGCCAAGAGCTCGCCCTCCTCTTCCCAAGCATCCTCCCTGGCGTAGTTGATGGCCTCCTGCCTATTGCCACCGATAACCAGCAGCTGGGGGGGAAGCTGCCACCTGAGAGCTGGACCATTCTGCTGCTGCTCCGGTGGCAACACCACAACTAACGGCCAGTGCAGGCGGCATACTGTACACGCAAAGACATGGCCCTGGATAGGCAGGAGGCCAAATCCACAGTTTTGGCACAGGAGAGGTTGTTCCATGCTGGGTAAGCAGGACATTAGCCAGAAGTTCACTATATAGCTAAGCAGCTGGGCTATCCTAGACTGGCAGTTAATCAGCACCCAGCACTGGTTGTCCTAGGCTGAATTTGGTGGCTGGATTAGCTGTCTGTATTCTTGATGACCAGCCTGGAGAAGTAGTTGGCCTTTTGTGTGCATGTGTGGGGGGGGATGCAGAGCCCTAATTGAGATGTCTGCCAGGCCTTGCATTGCAACCTTTTGTGGCTTGTTATGTCTTGGTGCTCCCCTTCATGTAGCTGCCTGTTCTTTTGTTGGAGTGCAGGCCCCATGGCTGATGGCCAATTTACAGCCTCACCATTGGTGACTTGAATCAGGTGGCCACACCAGCTTGTTTGCCTTTATGCTTGTGTATCTGGAGAGATTAATCTAACCATGGAGAAGGATTGGTGAATATGCCCATTTGGCTACTGGTGTAGGCATCTATGGGCTTGGGCATGGGTCAGCATGATCCAGCATGTTCACATAGCTGAGATGGAGGACCTATGTAGTGCAGAGGCAGGTTTTGGGAAACTGGCTAAAGTAGGTGTGTGTCACAGCGAGAGTGTGTTGTGAGTGAATGTGTGTGTGTATATGCCAGGTTATAGTATTGCTGAGTACCTCTTTCCCTCTTTGTACAGGTACTTCTTTGATGTGCACAGTGTGAAATAGAGGGTGCCAAGTGGCAGTTACTTCAAGAGGGAGTTAGTAGCCTTAACTGGAACAGGAGTCAGAAACAAAGTGCGAGGTCAGATACATGCACAGTATGCATGGGAGAGAGTTAGTGGACTAGCAAGTGAGTGTCTGAATTGATGGTGAGTGCACAAACCTTTTCTGGGTAGAAAGCATGCTAGTATATCTTTGCTCCTCATGTAATGTGAGCCAGTGCAGAGGTAGTTTGTGGGAACATAGGCGAAGGCATGCACCAACTATGTAGGTGTGTGTCAGAGAGTGCATTGATTGTGAATGTGTGAAGATGTATGTGTGGGGAATGTTTATATGCAGGCTATAGTTGGCAGCGCTTTGCAAGCTGCCTAATTTTACGGTTTGCGCATGTATAGTGCATGTGGTGGACTTCATGGGTGTGCTAGTGTGTGTGCCCGCTTTTGTTTTGGAGAGAGCCATGGAGGACTGTATGTGAGTGCAAATATGGGAGAAGTGGCAATAGTAGTGTTGATATAGTGTATGAGTGTTATTTTGGGGTATCATTGGCTTTGTATGGTGAAGGGGCAACTTCCTATGCCCTGCTGTTTGGCTAATGCACCAGGGGCAGGCACTTCTGCATGCCATGCAGTTGTTAAGTGCAGTGTGCAGATTGTGGTTGAGCTTGTAGAAGCATTAGCAAGGTACACATCAAACTCAAAACAGCTGTGCAATAAGATATAGCATTAGTATACAATGTATGACTATTTCCTGCTGACTTGTACAACAACATAGATGTTCTCAAAACGAGTTCAAGTAAACACAGCAAGTAAACGTGTGAAAGTCCAGCCTAGTCTAATGTTAGGTCATATAGATGTGATGTACAGTCAGGTCAATGAGTCCATTTGTTGCCTTCTTATGGCGCTTGGCCCTTGGTGCACGAACATTACTGTGACTATCGGGCTTCCTTGTAGCAGCATGTGCAGCTTTTGGTGGCTCAGGGTCAGTGGTGCTGTGCTGTGTGCTTAGAGGAGAGGCAGCACTGTCTTGGGGGCTAAGTGGTTGGCTAGAGTCCAACTGTGTACAGCGGATGGGGCTCCATGCGTCAAGTGAGCCATCTGCAAGTATGGTTGCCACATCATCTGTAGCTTGCCCAGGGTTAATGGTGTAGTCCTGTGTGTTTTCAGCCGAGGCAGCACTGTCTTGGGGGCTAAGTGGTTGAGTAGACTCAAACTGTGTACAGCAGATGGGACTACATTGCTCGGCTGAACCATTGGCAACTACGGTTGTCTGGTAGTCTGGTAGTCATCGCTTTGTCCAGGGTTAATAGTGCCATCCTGTGTGTTCCAAGGTGAGGCAACATTGTCTTGTGAGCTCAGTGCTTGCTTGCATTCCAACTGTGTACAGGAGATGGGGCTGAACGCCTCGAATGAACCATCTGCAAGTGCAGTTGCCAGCTCTGCATCACTATTTGTGCTCATGGTTGCTTGTGGAAGTGCAGAATCAGGCAGGAGCTAAAATAGCTGCTGTCCTGGGTATGTGGTGCCCAGCTTTGATGAGGGTATCCACCTATTCTTTGTGTGCTGTTTTGTTGTTCACAGCTCTTTGTGCTTTGTGCTTGCTTGGCCACTCTTTGTGCTGAGCTGCACTACTCTAGGGAGTGAAATATTAGCATGATTCACTTGGCGCTGAGTTCTTAGCCTTCGCAGTTCGAGCGATTTTGCTAGGCGAAGCCTTTTCATAGCAGCCTGCTACACGCCGATCGAGTCGTGGCCTCCATTGCCATGGCTGGCGAAACACTGGTAGTTGTGGGTGGGCGGTTGCCTGGTAATGCGTAGGTGCAGAATGCAATTATTACCCCCTAGTTCCGGGGGGTCTCTACACAAGCGGCGCATAGGCAATGTACCAGACCACTTTCCCCTGGAAAGCGGTCTGGCTACGCGAGACTAGAGCTGGCGTAGGGCCACAGGGAGTAGGTTCTTCTGTGTTCATGATTACCTAGCTAATGGTAAAGGCTTTAGCTAAACTGTTTGTGTTTTTAGGGAATGTAACAGACTATAATTTTAGAATTGGATGAACAAGTGAGTCTCCAACTCAGCTGCGTGTATGTTGTGTGTGTGCCTGTGCACCAGTGTGTGTGTGTGTGTGTGTGTGTGTGTGTGTGTGTGTGTGTGTGTGTGTGTGTGTGTGTGTGTGTGTGTGTGTGTGTGTGTGTGTGTGTGTGTGTGTGTGTGTGTGTGTGTGTGTGTGTGTGTGTGTGTGTGTGTGTGTGTGTGTGTGTGTGTGTGTGTGTGTGTGTGTGTGTGTGTGTGTGTGTGTGTGTGTGTGTGTGTGTGTGTGTTGGGTCATTTGTATATTCAGGTGCGCTGCAGTAAAGAGGCCCAATCAGGCCGAAACAGTTCCCTGGGCTACCAGGAAACTGTCTGCAGCTCCTTACTGTATCCATTCAATGAATTGACCTTAATTCAACTATCCATTCTTCTCCACTGCAGCCATCACCCAAGTTCAAAGACTAGTGTGTGTGCACACCTTTGACCCCATGACCTTGACAGTGACAAGCATTGTGTATGTGAGTGTATGATAGTTGTGTGTGTGTGTGTGTGTGTGTGTGTGTGTGTGTGTGCCCCTGGACACCAACCATGTTGGGCGCAGGAATACCAATCTGTACATCTTCATCAAGCCCTGTTAATTAAAGAGCTAGTGTAGCCAGGAAGGGTTGGAGGAATGTACTCCTCCCCCATCCCCTCCTGACTCTGGCCATAGATAATGTACATTTTTTAATCCTTAGTAGCTATAGGTGGAGTGCACCCTATAAGCCCCCCCCAGACTCCTGGCTATGCCCATGTATAGTACACACTGAATTCAGCAATAATTGAAATCAAATTTTCTCATACATACATTAAAATCAAAGTGATATATAGTGAAACTATAATGTAGTCCAGATGTGGTCAGTAAAATAAATGGTGAAAATATTTCTTTATGTTGCACAAGTAACAATATAGTATACAATAAACACAGCTTGAAGCAGAAAAAGAATAAAGTCAGTAATAAGGCGAAAAGGGAGAATATCATCTACGGTAACGGTGGAAACGCCTTGCAGGTAGGTGGTGGGATGGTGCATAAGGTAAGGGTGGAGACATGAAATGCTGTAGGGTAGGGTGAGGATGTGGGGTGAGTTGGTGCGAAGTAGGATGAGGGTGTGGGATGAGATGAGTGTGTGGGATGTGGGGAGGGTGTGGGATGTGGGGAGGGTGTGTGATAAGGGTAGGGTGTGACTGGGGAGGGTGTGGGATAAGGCAAGGGATTGCTGTAAGGTGAGGTCATGGTTTGAGGTGAGGGTGTAGTGTGACTTGAACGTGTAGGTTGAGATGGAAGTAAGGTGATGGTGTAGGGGAGGGTGTGGGGTAAGGTGAGGGACAAGGGGATTGTGAGGAGTGCGACAAGGGTGTGCTGAAAGAGGTGCAATGTGAAGGAGTGGTGCAATGTGAGGGTGTGGTGTGAGGTGACAATGTGGTGTGAGGTGAGGGTGTGCCATTAGATGACAGCGGCACAGCATCTTGTGCACTGCCACCTTTGGCTACCATGGCTAGGGCCACCTTTCTCAACCTTTGCAATAGGCTGGTTGATACAACCCTGCAAGTTGGAAACAAGAACATATGTTAGCAACAAGTCATGAGACAATGTTTAGAACAAGAAATATGGGGTCATTTTATCATTATAGGATATGAAGTGAGGACCTCTTTTCACTCACTTAAAAGACATGCAAATAAGTAATCTATAGGAAGCAGGTTCAGTGCCATCTGCTTGTCAATAACACATAACGTACCTTGTATTGTTTCTCACTTTCTTCTTCGGACTCTGACTCATCACTTTCTCTTTTGTGTAGGTCTGCTCACTATTTCCCATCTTGCTAAATAGGGAGTCTCACCACGCAACAAAACACGTGAACTGGCTGTCTAGCACTATTTTTACTTATAAATACCCAAGGACTGAGCCCTGAGGGAGAGGGCAATTGAATTGCAGACTAGCCACTTCGGACTAGCCACTACACACACACACACACACACACACACACACACACCACACACACACACACCATGAATGCACAGACACACACACACACACACACACACAATGAATGCGCACACACACACACACACCATGAATGCACAGACACACACACACACACACACACACAATGAATGCGCACACACACACACACACACACACACACACACACACACACGCACACACGCACACGCACACACACACACACACACACATACATACACACACAATGCTTGTCACTATCATGGTCATGGGGTCAAAGGTGTGCACACACACTAGTCATTGAATGACTGCGGAGGAGAATGGATTGTTGAATTAAGGTCAATGTGTATGTACTCATTGAATGGATAAAGCAAGGAGCTGCAGACAGTTCCTGGTAGCCCAGGGAACTATTTTGGCCTAATTGGGCCTCTTCAGTGCTGCGCACCTGAATATGCAAATGGCCCAACACACACGCACACACACACACACACACACACACACACACACACACACACACACACACACACACACACACACACAATCAGCCATGAGGTGCTTTCTAGGACAAGGCATCTACATGGAGAGGGTGATGGTAGCATTGGATGGTAGCACCATCATCCTGCAGAGAAGAGATAGAATGGACTGTTCATATAGGTTAGAGTTACATGCACGTGTGTGTATGTACATGTGTATGTGTGTGAGCAGGGAGAGAACGTTGTACCAACATGTTTACTACCAATGGGTCCTCATATAAAGTATGCTCCGAGAAAGTCTTGGACTCATCTAATGAAATACACAAGTATTGTCTGTTAGCATCTCTAGTACTAAAAATGCAGGCACTACATAAAGTATAGTCTACATTTACTAACAGAATACACAAAATGTGTATTCTATTAGTAAGTTCATGTACTGTCATGAACTGTGTATGCTCCTACAAACCACACTCAGCTCACACTCATAGTATAGCTGTGTGTGCTTTCAATACAAAATGTACTTGGTTGCTTAGCTACATATCAATAATATGCAAATGTTTTTCGTTAGCTGAATTTGAAATCTCTGTCACTATAAAAGAAATGTGCATCATTCACAGTAGCTGATGTACAGAACAACTTATGGAGAACTATCAATGTCCAAACTGTGGCTATATCCTATGTCCGCACTGCGGGCAATGGTCAGTGCAGTCTTAACCATTTGCATAATGCTCAGCAACCCTCCACAGCAACCCTCCACAGCAACCCTCCACAGCACACTCCACAACAAATTACTCATCACTACCATTTGCATAATGCTCAGCAACCCTCCACAGCAGCCCTCCACAGCAACCCTCCACAGCAACCCTCCACAGCACACTCCACAACGAATTACTCATCACTACCACCAGTCATGGCGGCATGGACTACTGTAACATCACCTAGTCCCCAACAACAGACAACCGGTACCCAGACTGAGACAAACAGCAACCAACCAACCAGTCAGACAATTGCAAGCCACAATTCCAGCCAGCAGTCGGTACAGCAAACACTGGCTAACACCGCCAATCCTGAGCGACCCTACACAGCAGTGCTGCCACTGCTACCAAGCACAACGCAAAACTTACTGGGGCCTTATAGCAATTTGTCCAATGAACTCCAGGAAAGTGATGACTTTCTGCCACTAATGAGTACGAGCGAGGACGAATACTCTTCTGACAGCGTTATAGATCTAACTGGAGACTATTCTAATAATTAAAATCATTACACTGCACCATTCTAACTGCCATTTTTAACATCTGTACATTTGATTTGTATATTACATACTTGCTAGCTAATGTATTCCTATTTATATTATCATCTCTCTACGGAAGTGATGTCGGCGACAAGCCTCGCGTAGCCAATGGCTTCCTCCCCAGTAAAAAATGGAGGGGAGGAAGCGGGGCTACGCGTAAACGTGTGAGCATATGGTTTCAATACTTTACTCACGTGATCTAGTGCAATGGGCAATGTATAAAAGTCTAGGTTCCTCAGGTGAGCGTGCAGTAGAATTAGGAGTCTCGCGCGCCAGCCGTTCCTGTGGGGAAGGAACGTCTGGTGACTTTCACCAGGTACTCGTGGCACGTTGGAATGCAATTATCACGTGATGTCATAGCGCATACCGCATACCGTAGATAATGTCTCACCTACGTGTATCGAAGAAGGGATGGTGTGTAGTTGTGTTTCGCGGAGTCAGAATGGATGTTTGTTCGCTCTGTCGGTGTACGCTGAAGAGCACGGGCCAGCGCAGAAAACTTCATGGCACTTCCTTAACGCACGTGGTGGCGATTCTGCAGGAGTTTGTTGGGGAACTCTGGACAGCAGCATCTGAAACTCTGTTCCACCCTGAAGCGTTTCTCTGCCGACCCTGCATGCGGAATTTGGAGAAGCTGCGCAAGTTGGGCAGTCTCCTTCGAGACAAAGAAGACGAAATAAGGCAGCTAGTGAATCGCGCAATGGATGCGCACGGACTAGTTCTAGGGTCAGCCTTTTCCAGTCCCACTGGCTCAGTTGGTAGGCCGGCGTTCTCCACACCCGTCAGGAAGCGTTCTGGAGTTGCAGCTGACACAGAGAGTCCCACTAGCACAGTGAAGAGACCCCGCTATGACACACCAACGAGAGATTCTTTGTCTAGAATGGTCCCAACGGAGGAATCCCCAGCAATACTGTATTATAGTGATAATTAGCTAAATTTACAGTTCTGATGTGTTAGAGCACACAGCACATTTACACTTACGCTCACACTCACACACATCACAGCATGAACACAAAGCATCATATGTAGAACTAAAGTCCTCATGGCCATCAAAGTCTTTCAGAAGTACCATTTGTTTGCATTCTTCTTTGTTTGAGGCATACTCTTTCATGCACACCTGTACATGTTGTACCCCTGGGATGTTGTACAGGATAGCTCTTGATGGCATTCCATCCCATCCAGCTCGACCTGTCTCTTGCAAATACATCTCAATGTCTTCTGAAGCACCCGAGTGGATCACCCTTCTTACATCTGGGCAATCCAAGCCCATTCCGAAAGCAATCGTGGCAATCACCACTCGTAACCTTGAGTTTGTGGCACAAAACCCGTCCAGCATTTGCTCCTTTACACTAGGGTGTGTACATGCTGTGTTCATGTCTATCACTCAATAGCGAGCCCGATCAGGTGCTCCTATAGGATCCATAAACTCGTCATTCAGTCGGTCCTTCAAGAAGAGGTAGATCATGCTGCAGTTGTCATATGTTCGGCAGAAGATGATGGTTCGCGGCATTGTCAGTCTCAATCTCTTCACTTCCTCTACCAGTGGAGCAAAAGCTTCCTCCAGTGACCCTGGCTTTGAGCGGACCTGCGGAATGCTCACTTGGCACCCTCAGAGTGCTCACTTGGCGCCCGCGGAGAGAGAACTTGGCACCCATGTATGTACGTAGTACTTACTTGGCTCCCCCCGGAGAGAGAAAACTTGCGTACGAGGCTGTACGTAGTTCGCACAATTAAATCGGTTTATCTGTGTATGACAGGGCGCTCTCGTAACCCTGAATCATCAGCAGACCTTGTGTTCCAGCAGCCGTCTAGCCCCGACATCTTTTCGACTCTGCGCGCAAGAGACGAATCGATACGGTATCCGACTAGTGCTGGCGCACTGGCACCCGCTTGTGAGTAGCTTAGGTGTCAGGGATTGTGGTTCACCGCAATGTTTATTTAACAACGCAAATGATCAAGTGTCATCCAATCATAATAACTAATATTCAATGAAGCAATACACTCGCAACACACTGAGTCACAATTTAACATTATATTACATTAGCACACACAGTAAACTGTTCTTCCTTAGAATAAGATACATAGTTCATCAGTGTCCTGAAGGGCGTCCCTCTTCCTGGACGACAATGGGCATGACCTTTTGCAAGTGGTCGATGTACTTGGCACACAGCTCTGGTGTTAGCTTGCTCCAATATGTCTTGATACCTTCCTTCAGCTGTGGAAGGTTCCTTGGCTTGTACTTGTCCCGAAGTAATGTCTTCATGGATACCCAAACTTTTTCAATGGGATTCAGATTGGGGCTTTCAGCCGGGCTCTTCCCCCAGGTGATGCCATTCTGCAGAAAGAAACTCTGAATGTCGGTGGCCATCTGGATATGTCTTCCTGACGAAGGGCACAAGAGAGGCTGAAATGATGTCACCATACCTTGTGGCAGTCATTATCCCACCAAACATGACCAGGTGAGTTGCTCCCTGCTTTGAAATCCCACCCCAGACATGGATTTTTGGTGGGTGTTTGTGCTTGTATTTAAGCTTTCTTGGGGTCTTCTTTTGGAAGCACTTCCTGCGGTAGCTCTCCAGTTGAAAAGTGGACTCGTCTGTGAATATGACATTTTCAAAACACTCATTCTCATCCAAGCACTGTTTACACCATGCAAGTCTCTTCTCCTTGTTGGGATCACGAATTGCCTGACAATATCTTGCCGTAGTGAATGTCCAACCAAGTTCATTGCGCAGCCTAGCAATGGTTCTTGTACCATACTTCACATTCTCTGCACCAAACTCATTGTTTAGGATGCCCTTCAAGGAAGAAGCAGTCAGCTCGTCATCATGGGTCATCGTGTCGTCGATGCAGCGGTAATGGGCTTCAGGTACTTTCGGCGGAGGCTCACTCCTTGGACGGTCACACACACTGTCTGTTGCACACCATCTAGAAATTGTGTTCCCAACTGTCTTGTGAGTGGCAATAATTAATCCCTTCCAAGGCCAGGTCTCTCTTAATCGCTGCAATCGTTGCTTGCATCTAGATTGGGCCCATAACGCAACAGCTCTTTCTCTCTGATAGTTGGTTTAAGGCATCTTCTTCGTCAGTCGCACTTGCAAACCAAAGTTGGTGAATCACACAATCAATCATTTAATTCTTATACTATTATGGAGGATACCTTTGAACAGATTTTGACCAATCAGATTACCATTAAATATTATACACTTTGGTCCATTTTGAAACGGACCGAAGTGTAATATTAAACAGTTATTTGATTGGCGGAACTATCCTGCGTCATGATCTTGCACCTCGAGTGTGTTTGCTATAAACACGTAGCCGTTCCAACTTCATTCACCATATCTGGTTTCAGCTTCGAGTTCGATCCTGCCCTTTGCGTGTCAGTCAAGTCAGTCAGTCAAGATGGAAAAGTTGCTTGTGCGGTGGAGCGATGGAAGGTCCAAGGGGACAACCTCTTTGCTTAAGAGAAGCACAATCAAGAAGGGCACCATTGCGGTTGGGGAGAAAATCGTGGTTGCGTGGGGTAAGACGAAGAGGACTTTCAACGCAGAAATAATTGATGTCAACTGTGGAGTTCGCTCTGCAGAGAACACCCAACAAGATGCCAGCAATGGAGAGCCATTTGTGTTCGAGCTGGCAGCCCCAGCATCTCCAACTCAGGCCATGAACCTCCCTAGTTCTACACCTACGCCTGCACTCCAGGATCAGCAAGAGGACAGAATCGTTGCCGCTCTCGTGGATGCTGTGTCCAGAGTTGAAGCTCGGCTGTGCCGACTACAGACACTAGAAGAAGTGACAGCTCTAAAGGAGGAAGTCAGGGAAAGGTGCATTCATCCCCAATTTTTGGAGCTGCAGCCCAACGTCATACCAGAGCCTCAACCTCAGTCCTTGAAGGAAGAGCCCTCACTGCCCGCGCTACAGCCCTGCATCCCACCAGCTCCATATCGGTCCTTGGAGTACCCGCCCTTACCGCCTTCACTGCAGCCCTACTTCCCAACAGCTCCTCTACCGCCCCAGGAGATGTCAACGCCGGGACCAATGCCGTACTGGCACGCCTGAGACAACTACCCAGACACCCAGATGGCCCCTGTTGTACTGCAAGACGTCTCTACTCGGGCTAATATGGCTAGCCCCTGTCGGCTGCTACACTATTGCCAACGACGTGATGACCCTTGCCTTACAGAGTTGTCGGTCAAGACGAAACCTGGCCGGTCGGCTGGCAGCGAGGGTGTTTACAATGAGGGAGAAGATGGGCAGCAACTGTCATGGAAAACAGGGAAAGTTGCCATTGGACCAAGGGAAGCTATTAACCATCTTCACAGTGTGTATGCAGCACTTCCTGCAACGGCTGGAGACCCAGCAGAGTGCTGATAAAGACATGAGAAATGCAGTGGATGAGGTGTGCAGGAAGACAAGGACAACCACTGCAGCTGAACCTGAAAAGGCTTGACTTATAGTTATTGAAATTTTAAAATGTTGGTATACAGAAGTTACTATGTTATTTTCGCCATCATATTGAATTATGAACGTACGTAGCCCTCACTCCGGCCGTCTCAGTCTTCAATCATCGTCTTTGCCTTCTTCCAAAAGCATCTAGAGCAGTTACCATGCACGCGTATGTATGTACGTAGTAGTCTATATGACCACCAAATGTGCCAGTACAGTATGTGCACTAGTTGTTAGTAGAAAAAGACCACCAGTGCAAGTAACAGAGGGCTTACTACCACATGTGCCAGTTGAGTATGTGTGCTAGTTGCTAGTAGAAAAAGACCACAATTGAGGAATTGACATCGACAATCGACAAATCGAAATTGACAAATTGGAATTGACAATCGACAAATCGGAATCAACAATCAATGAATCGACATTGACAATCAACGAATCAGAATCAGGAATGGGGATTTTGGACTTTTGGCATGTTTGACACTCTATAACACGGGTGGTGGTCTTCCTATGACCAACTGGCGCAGATACACTACTGGCGCAAGTGGTGACAGCTGCGATATTGTAACTTGCACTGTGTGGTGGTGGTGGTGGTGTATGGAGTGCCAAACATGCCAAAAGTCCAAAGTCCCCATTCCCGATTTCGATTTGGTGATTGTCGATTCCGATTTGTCGATTGTTGATGTCGATTCATCGATTGTTGATTCCGATTTGTTGATCGTTGAGATTTGTGATTGCGATCCTCAACTGTCGATAGCTGATCCACATCCGTAGATTCTCGATGATGTTACATAGTCTAGCTTGCTAGATGTCCCATGAGTGCCCACTAGGCTTTTCATTCCAAGTGGGCGTTTACAGGATAGTCTAGCAAGCCAGAGAATGAAAATATAAGATGACGTTGACTTTTCTATTAATCATCATTTGACGGATATGTTGTATAGAACAGCAAATTCCAAGTTTGGCTCTCCATAAACTAATCACGTGGTTTTATTATTAGTCACCACATGGTTAGCTACTGTGAGTGTAGAGGAACAGCAGCTGCAGAGACTAGCTAGCTATAGCTACCATGGCTGAAGATCTCTCTCCAGAAGAATGAAGTAGGGCAAGGGAGGCAATCAACTTCTTCTCCAGCTTAACCAGGAGAGGAGAGCCAGGAAGACAGGACCAACAAGCAAATGAAAGCAACCCGCCGTCCTCTAGTGGAACTAGTGCCAGCCAACCTGTGGGAACTGAAGCAGACTGTAAGACTGTAGCAGCATGCATGATTGTAGCTAATTCTGTATATCTGACAACATTTAAGTATACAAGTATACACAGCTAATGTTAACATGATGGAAACGAATTCTATCAGTGCCCTCTAGCTTGTTATCTAGCTACGTCCATGCATATATAGCCATGTAGCTAGCTAGGTAGTCACATGCAAAATGCAATGCTTGGGGATGCATAGAGTTCCATGCATGTACAAATGGCTACGAATTCTCTTGTTGGGCTACCATTAGGACTTTCACATTCTGAAGATATTCTGTCAGATTTCCTTGACACATTGGAAGATGTTATTATGCAGGTGAAGCAAGATTATTTTTTAGTTGCCACAGAAGCAAAGGAAGCTTTTCTGGGCAAATGTGATTGGCTGTTAGAATGTTGTGTGGCCCTTGAAGAGTACATGCCAGAGAGACACACAGATATACAAGCCTTTACAGCATCTACCTGTGCTTTGTTGGAAAGCATGGAGGGCTCCTTGCTAGACGAGATCCAACATCCAGTACAAGGTCGTCCATGACTGAACATCACCAATCAGCAGCTACAGTTACTTTGTGGCAGTGATTTCAGTCTCAAAGATATGGCTCACATGCTGAACTGTTCTGTGCACATGGTACAGCGATGTTGGCAGGAGCTTGGACTTGGGCATAGACAAAGGTACAGCATGTTTCTCTTCCATTCATTCTTTTACAGGACTGGGACTCTTATGGCATTGATTGGAATAGACCAGTGTCTACTGACGGAGATGCTACAGTGCCAGTGCCAGAGTTTGTTGATGAACTTACTACACCTTTGGTAGCTGAATATCTACAACAACATCTTAGTGGAGTAGCTGGAGACAACGTATTGCACTATTTGGTTGCATTCACTGCCGACCAGTAGGAAGCGTCCGCTGCGAGATGAACAACCCAACTTGGACCTGAATCACACGACGTTTTCTCTGCCACTGTCAGGAGTATATAGCTAACTACTTCCGGTAGACGCGTGATGACGCAAGGACGAGTACATAAACTGATTCGCTGCCGGCTCTTTACCCAATCATTTGGGATCTATAACACTTAAATGCTGACCAATCGGTGTCTCTGAAGATTTAGACCACTCGGCACTCGGGCGCTTTGTGCCCTTGAGCCTCGTGCTCTAAATCTCAGGGACACCTCTTGGTCAGCATTTAACAATTACATACATAACTAGTGCCTATTCTGTATACAGACCACTCCGTGTTCAGCGAGGCCTTAGGGATTGTGTATGGCGGCCTGAATGACGAAGAGGCCTTAAGGCTGGCCATTCACCACATCAACGGTCATTATACACACAGCCTGACACACAGAGACTATGTAAGTGCATAGCAAGTCTCACATCTACTGTAACTGATCGTATACCAAACATCTGTTGACCACTCTAGGTGGAATGGTGCAGGGCCAGATTGTATGCTATGGCCGGGAAATATCCCAGCAAGGATGCCACTCCCAAGCCATCCACTGAGTGGAGGAAGGCATGCTTGAAGTACATCCTTCCGCAGGTAGAGACTGTTAAGCCTGTTTCCATATAGGTTAGTATTGGTTTGTCAATAAATCCTACTTTTTGCACAGGGAATCGTCAGCACAAGAGCTGCCAACATTTTCTGCCAGGCATCGTTCAGTGCCCCAGTTTTTGAATGGGCACTTAAGGTCATGGAACAATTTGAGGAAGGCTACCTGAAAGGCCAAAACGACATCAGTAAGTTCACTACAGAACTGACTGAGTGGGTGGTGTACTGCTATGTAGTTCAGAGTCTGCTGGTATAAGCTTCTTAGGTTGAGATTCTATCATACACCATGAATTCATACCCGCTAACAGTAGCAATTAGCAATAGGTAACTGAAAATCGAAGACTGCCCTCACTCTAACACGTGCATAGGAACAAAGAAGCAGCTTCAAGCAAAGCTAGAATTCAAGCAGCACTAAGTAGAGGCCCTACAAAACCTTGATGAAGATTTCAAAATAAAGATTTTGAAACAAGTCAGCGAAGGAGTAATGTCCCTGGCCAAGCTCAAAGTGGCCTCAACAAAATTTAGAGCCATGAACCTGGCAAAGGCTTTGTTTGTCTGGTGAGTATATATAAGCATTTGTGCATATATTCATGAAAAAGTAAGGAATATCCTTGCCACGTACGTACATGTATCACCAGAATAAAAATTACAATTGAAACACATCTACTCATCACACACAGGTGTACACGATCGAGCTCTTGGCAGGAAGCTACAAGTGCATACCCGCAGTTCGCAAATGAAGAAGCATTGAAGCCATATTCAAAGCTCAATCTTAAAGCCAAAAACAGAATTCCTAAATTTTGAGTCTGGGTGGATTCATCTTGAGGGAAGGAAGGAGGTACTTCTGCCACTTCTTCATCCAAATCATCTTCATTATCATCCTCCTCTTCCCACAACTCTTCATTGCTGTTAAAGTCTGTAGATAACAAAAAGAAAGCAGACTGTTCTAAACTGCACGATGGACTGTAGTATAAACTTGATAAGAGACAATGCTTACTTACTACCATGTTTTCAAACGACAAAGACATGCTGTCACTATCGTCACTATTTGCAACTGAATCAGGTAAATTATCTGTGGCAATGTCCAAAGCAGGTATCCCGGGGGTACACAGCATTGTGAAATCTGCACCTTATCTAATTGGGCTAGGTCGAGCTCAGGACTTCTCAAACGTATATAGCAAGCAAACACCCCAACAGTAGGAATCCAATTACTATTACAGTGCCTAACAAGTCTATGGCATAGTTTAAGTGAATGGTTGAGTTTCCAAGTTGCAAAATGCAATGTAGTATTGTCACATCTAACGCATGCGTGTAGGTAGGGCTATATCTCTGTAGACCTGTTTCTTGGGAGTTCAAAGTAGTGAAGAGCTGTTATATTCAGTGGTGTGTGGTGAATATTAGCCAACATCTCATTGGTTGTTTAGTATAAAGGAGCTTGACAATCCTTCAGTGCTATATACTTCTTACCATCTTGTCACAATGTCCTTATATTAAAAAATGTTCTTATATAAAGCCCGTTATTCTTATTAGTAGAATAATGTACATTGTTGACAATTATTGCATTGCTTCGTACAAATTATAAGCAATTTTTCCTTCTTTTGCAAAATGCTGCATGCAAGATCATATTTTTCAACTATTTGGAATGAAAGTAGAATATTGACAATTTGCATAGAGTAAGAAACATGGAGCTTATTTCAGATGTGTAGTAAACGTCTCCATTAATAGGAAGTTAATTTAGAATATTCTGTGTCGTAACATAATAGACGAGTGTCATATAGTGGCATTGTCACTGTATGCCTTTTGAAGGTGGGTGATGTGGCTCTTCCTCAGTCGACCAGTTGAGGTGAGCTTGAAGTCATACAAAATTATAGATGATTTTGATACAGTGGTGACCCAGTCTTCCATGTGTCTCCCATTTCTGACTCTTGCAGGCTTCCATGTGGTAGTGTAGCTACCTTCATACCATCTCACGGTTACATCATAACCCTGCACATCCTAGCAATCCAAGGTGGAGGCCATGTTGGGTCTTCACTGAGGACAGCGACAAGATGACCTTCCTTAATATGTAGAACATTTGTTTCAATAACTTCACTGTTCCGAGGCCGATATGATCCTGTGTAGACCTGTGTAGACAAATAGGATTGTTTTACAGTTTCAGTGCATTATGTTGTTAGCTAGCTATAATAATTTTGTTTCATTCAGTAGAGGTTACAATTTGTAACCTTCACCGCTATACTTATTATACCTAGCTATAGGATCGATCGAGGTTCCAATTTTGGAACCTTCACTATAATTGCGCCTATAAAGGTATACGTATATCAGCGCTATGGGTTCCAAATTTGGAGCCCTTAGCGGTACGTGTCACGGAAGCCGAAAACCGGAAGTGGGCTGGAACGAACTACCATGCGCACGTGGAGCTGCCATTTTTACACTTTTACACTTAGAACAAACTACCACACACACAGGAAAGGGGGTTATCTCACGCACAGAAACCATCAGTGGTTATATTGTTTTCAAATTGACATTTTCGTATGGCTTCATGTTACGGATATCTCTATATATAAAGAAGGAGTTGAGCAGAATGGTTGTTCGCGAACTCCTCCCTTGAGCAACGACGCATCGACACCAAACTTTCCCAGATTATGGACACCACACCCGGTCTCGATCTAAGGGGGGTGAAGTGCGCGAAGAAGCCCCTGCTGAGGAGTGCGCGGCGAAAAACCTCCAAACGACCGTCCGCCATCTTTGATTTACGGAGAAAATATACGGTTTTCCGTGCACGCTCCTATGCTGCCAATTCAAAAGAGGAACCCCAACCATTGTTCGCGAACTCCTCCATCGAACGTCGACGAAACGCGCCCAAACGTTTCCAGTCGTCGTACGCTGTACCTCACATCAATATAAGGTGGCAGACATGCTAAAATAGGCTGCTGCCGAGGAGTGCGGGGTGAAAACCCAGGATGAACTGACGGTCGGCCATCTTGGCTCTTGAAAGAAAGTATGCCGTATCCTAGGCGTTCGCGCATCCAAGCTAGCGCGATACCGAAACTAATAAAAAGGAAAGGGGGTTATCTCACACACAGAAACCATCAGCTTCTTACAACTATCCATTGTTTGTCTACGGTGATCTTCCATGTAAATTGCATGCACACATATGCATGGTGGTAGGTCAGTCACACTGACATCACCAGGCCAGCCTGGACTATTCTTTGTCAGAGCATGCATGACCAGCCAGCCAGTGCATTACTAGCTGGGGCCTGAGTAGCAATGGCATTACCAGCCTGTGTCCGACCAGCTGGCATACACTGAGCACGTGGAGAGACCCACCCGAAGGGTGGGTCTGTCCGCTAGTATATCTATATATATAAAGAAGGATTGAGCAGAACGGTTGTCTGCGAAGTGCTCCCGCGAGCGGCCACCAATTGAGACCAAACTTTCCCAGATTATGGACGCCACACCCGGTCTCGATCTAAGGGGGACGACGTGCGGGAAGAAGCTCCTGTCGAGGAGCGCGAGGCGAAAAACCTCTGAACGACCGTCTGCCATCGTGGATTTATGGAGAAAATATACGGTTTTCCGGGCACGCTCCTATGCTGCCCATACAAAAGAGGAGCCCCAACTGTTGTTCGCGAACTCCTCCCGCGAACGTCGACGAAACATGCCCAAACGTTCCCAGCTGTCGCACGCTGTACCCCATCTCAATATAAAGTGGTAGAGGTGCTGAAATAAGCTGCTGCCAAGGAGCGCGTGGCGAAAGCCCAGAATGAACCGACCGTCGGCCATCTTGGTGTAAGAAAGTATGCCGTACCCTAGGCGTTCGTGCAGGTGTGAGGATTACATCCAAGCTAGCGCGATGCCGAAGTGGAGAAAAAGGAAAGGGGGGTTGTCGCACACACGGGAACCATCAGCTTTTTACAATCCGTTGTTTGTCTATGGTGATCTTCCATGTAAATTGCATGCACACATTGTAGGTCAGTCACACTGACTTCACCAGGCCAGCCTGGACTATCCTTTGCCAGAGCATGCACAACCAGCCAGTGCATTACTAGCTGGGGCCTGATCATGAGTAGCAATGGTACTACCAGTCTGTGTCTGACCAGCTGGCATACGCTGAGCACGTGGAGAGACCCGCCCTTTGGGCGGGTCTGTCCGCTAGTATATATATATAGATACCACCACCACACAGTGCAAGTTGCAATCTGCACATGCAGTATATGCGCCAATGCTTCTATGAACAAGGCCACCAGTGCAAGTTGCTGAGAGTAACCACCCCGAGTGCAAGTAGAGTGTTTGCGCTAGTTGAAGTAAAGAAAAACATCATCAGCGCAAGTTGCTGAAGGTCAGGGGGACCGGGCACCAGCATCGATTGGCATGCAGTGGGGGACCACTATGAATGCAAGTACAGTGTTGGTGCTAGTCGAACGGCACAAGTTGGAGCAGGAGCAGGATGCAGCAACAGGTATGCAACTTGCACTTGGGCAGAACACGGTTCACATATAGTGCCCAAGTGCAAGTTGCATACCTGTTGTTGCATCCTGCTCCAACTTGTGCCGTTCGACTAGCACCAACACTGTACTTGCATTCATAGTGGTCCCCCACTGCATTCCAATCGATGCTGGTGTCCAGTCCCCCTGACCTTCAGCAACTTGCGCTGGTGGTGTTTTTCTTTACTTCAACTAGTGCAAACACTCTACTTGCACTCGGGGTGGTTACTCTCAGCAACTTGCACTGGTGGCCTTGTTCATAGAAGCATTGGCGCATATACTGCATGCGCAGATTGCAACTTGCACTGTGTGGTGGTGGTGTATGTATAGCACAAACACTCTACCTGCACTCGGGGTGGTTACCCTTGGCAACTTGCACTGGTGGTCTTGTTCCTAGTAGCACCTGCACATATACTGCATGCGCAGATTGCAACTTGCACTGTGATGATGGTGCATGGTGGTGGTAGTGGTGTCATGGAAGTGGTGCCATGCATGGGATAGTAGCATGTGGTGGTTGTATATTAATATTATAATATTTGGGCACGTGACAAGAGGTGTATGGTGATGTTGGCTGCACATGTATTTGTATGTGGCAGTCAGTGCTGGCAGTTGTGCACTTGCGCGCTAGCTTGCCTTTGGCAGGATTCTGTACAACCCTATCACCATTTGTCTCACCATATGTGAATGTGGAAGTCAGTGGTGGTGATGGAGCACTTGTAAAAAAAGCTTGCCTTCAGTGGTGGGTGTGCCAGTGGGTAAGGAAAGAAATGTAAGGTACACACACACTGGAAGTGTATGGTGTCAATGCATATGGCTATATTTATGCATGTGAAATGCCACCATATATAGCTAAAGTCTATGGTGCAATAACACTACGGAAAGTAGTGTACAGGGACATACACAATGAGCCGCATGGGAGTTTATTTCTTTCACTGAATCAGGCAAGCACAGCACAGCCTTAACCCAAAAGAGCCTTCATCCAGTCGAGCACATTGACTCGCGGCAGGCCAACTTGCGCGAGCGCGCTCCTGCTTACCATATACGCGTCCGGGTGGATACGTCCCACGTTTGACTAATGGTTGAAGAGTACGCCACTGGCACTACGGCAGCGTTTCTCGGAACACTTCCTCAAGGCTCTGCCTCCACAAAGGCCATGCGTCTTCCCAGTACTCACTGAATCGCTGTCTTCGTGCAGTAGGCACTCAGAATTGTCTGGAAACTCTCTCACGCTCGCGTAACCCCCAAATTCCGAGGCGCCCTTGGCGCTTGCACACAGTTCCTGGCAATGGGTGCCAAAGAGAAGCGTGCGCGGCGGCCCTTTCTTCCTGCCAGCCGCTTCAAGGAGGTCTTTGAGGTGCGAAAGGTGACGTCACGAAACGAACGCTATACCGTATATCGCAAGATTTTCGCGACCTAAAAATTTCGCGAATTGCTGCCAAAACGGTGTCAGAAATGTTCACGAATAAAAATTTCGCGAAGGAGACTCTACAAGGTGGGCATTAAAGCCTTTTTAGTGTAAATAGCAGGAGCAATCGCTTCTAAAATGAAGCAAATGAAAGAGCTACACGCTGTTTCTCGATCCGTATGGAATACAAAGTGCGACAAAAATAACCGTGCGATTACAGTAAATGGTAGACCTCGATTACCGATTTCAGGTGCGATCTTCGATTTGGCAGCTTGCGATCTTCGTTTAGCATACTTCGATTATCGATGTCGACACCTCAATTGCCGATTTCGCTGTGTGATCTTCGATTTGGCAGTTCTCGATCTTCGATTTGGCAGTTCTCGATTCCTGCAGTGTGATTGCAGTTTCCTGTCGCTGATTAGTTAGCTACTTAGCTAGTAAGATGGCGGCACAAGCGGATGATGTGGAATTGTGCGAGACTGTTCTTGGTGAGCTAGAAAGGGGGGTGGAACTAATCTGAAACCACTACCCACTGGAATCATTGTCTTTGGAGACAAAGGAGGCCCTTGTTGATGGTGCTGAACGTCTGTTGGAAGTGTCTGTTCTATTAGAGCCACTGCTTTCTAATGAAGGCGAAGCCATAACTGAAGGAATTCGACAGATTGTGACCAGCCTTGAAGCCATCTGTGAAGCAGAAATAAGAAGACTTGTGGCTGGTCGTCATTATGGTCGCCCAAGTGTAGACATCCATGAAAATCAGCTGGGTTTTCTACTTGCTAACAGTTTCAGCGTGACAGACATTGCAGCACTGTTTGGTTGTTCAAGGCGTACAATCCAAAGGCGAATGAGGAATTTCGGTATAAATGCTAATCGTTTCAATGAAATCACTGATTCATGCTTGGATGAGCTTGTGAGTGAGATTGTGGCACGCCTACCCACTTGTGGAATACGATCTGTTCAAAGCAATCTCAGAGCAAATGGTATCATAGTGCCAAGGGAAAGAGTGAGAGAATCTCTTCATCGTGTTGATCCTATTGGGATTGAAATGAGACAGCGTATGGCACTCCATCGCAGGCAATACAATGTGCCCAGTCCTAATGCACTGTGGCATATAGATGGGAACCATAAACTCATTAGGTGGCGGTTTGTTGTGCACGGAGGCATTGACGGCTATAGTAGGGTGCCAGTGTATCTGAAGGTAGCCCCCAATAACAAAGCAGACACTGTGCTTTCTGCATTTTTAGAGGCAGTCTCACAGTATGGATTGCCATCCCGTGTACGTGCCGATTGTGGGGGAGAGAATGTTGAAGTTGAACGTTTCATGCTTGCACATCCAGAGCGTGGACCACATTGAGGCAGTTTCATCAAGGGCAGAAGTGTACACAACCAGAGAATAGAGCGACTCTGGAGAGATTTGTTTGAGGGTTGCATTAGTTTCTTTTACTTCCTGTTCTATTCTCTTGAGGAAGTAGGTCTGTTAGACCCAGACAATGTCATTGACCTCATTGCCCTACACTCAGTTTTTCTCCCAAGGATCCAATCTCAGTTGGACATATTTTGTGATGCATGGTGTAGCCATCCTATTCGTACTGTGCATAATCGCACTCCACACCAGCTATGGGTTCTAGGGATGACACAAGCTCATGCAGAAATCCCACAAGTAGGGCTGTGCAAGGTCTTACTGACATTGGCAGTGAGGTGTGTACGTATATAGCATGACTCATGTTGCCTCAGATTTGGATGATTGTATATTATATATATACTTATGTTTACGTTCACATACAGGCCGCCAACGATTATGGCATAGATTGGGATGGACCGATCAGTGCGGATGATGGTGTTGAAACAGTAACAGTTCCAGATCTTCCTGTGCTCACTGATAGGCAAAGGCAGCGTCTGAGAGAGGAGCTTTCTCACCACAATGATTATATGTATGGTGTGGAGAACTACGTATTGACCAGACATTTCATTTGTGAATGTCACTCTGCTTAGGATGTATATACGTAGCTAGTGTACTTGATAGAATTATTGCAGTGAAGCTTGAGTGTTGCAAGCATGCATGTTAACATGGATGAGCTGTGAAGTGAGACACCTGTAGTATTATTCATGTGTGTGGCCATTCATGTGCACATGCAGGTTCAGCAGCCAGCTCAGCAAAATAATACTAAACTATACAAGGGATACATTACACTATATATCTTATACATATCATTTTAGCTAGTATTAGTGTTAGGGTTGGCCTTGAATTATTTTGGTGAGCTGCATGGCTGCCAAAGCAGAATGATATTGCTGGGTGCTTGGTATAACTGAGCACACAAAGTTGCCTGGAGACAGGTCAGTGCAGTGTACAGTGTCATGGTATACTATATGTCTGTTACGTAAGTGGCATACACACGTGGTATATTGTGCCTGAATAACATGCAAGCTTTGCCCTTGGTGATATTGTACAACACTGATCCCTATATCTTACATACTACAATTAATATTTACTGGTCCAATATGACAGCCCATGGTGATATACATCGATGAGATTTATGATCAGCTTGGCACTATAGCCCACGCATGTTTGAACATCTTTGTACTGAGATAACTACGTACCCATAATTGTATTGTATATATATGAGCTTCTCAATCAGCTTGCAGTTGTGTTCTACTTACCTGTATAATTTTCCATTAATATACAATATATATATATATATGTGTGTGTGTGTAATTGCATGCCACGGGGATTTGCATGTCATGATTTTATAGGATGTTCATTGAATTGTCATTCATGAATGTATTGTTGCATGCAATGATTATTACTATAGTAACTGACTTGGGCCTTAATATCTGATTCAATGAATCAATATTGCATGATAGTGAATTGCATGCATGATTGTTAGTGAACTGACAATGTCATGCATTTCATACTGAAGTGTTCATTGCCATTACAAAGATGAACTCAAAATAAAACAATATTACACTAAAATGACTAGCTAACATGAAATTACTAGCTATATATATATTATAAGACATCATAACAGATACAGATAATACTACACCTATTATACTATATAATATTATAGAAGCATCAAAATCAAATTAAACTGAAGAATGATATAAATCAAATTTATACTTACTCGCAGATAACTAACTGCAAATTCAGCAATTCAGCAATGATTAATTAGAAAAGTCCAAAACCACTATGGCATGACAGCGCATGTGTCATTTACTCTTTAAATTCCCAGTAGTCCTGATACTGTGCTGGAAGGGTCAGAGACAGTGAGCACGTTGATGCAGTTGGATACACAGCATCGTGGCTGAAGGTCAAAGATGGTGTCACGTCAAACCCAAGGGGAGGTATCTGAGAAGCTCCTGAGAAAAAGCTGAGAACATCCTCCAAAGATACTTCACCACCACCTTTGAGAACAAACAAGTAAGCATATTATGGATAAGACGGCAGCGCTCAATCAAGTAGTACAAAGACAAAATCAATTTTCCATTCAGCAAGGGCAAAGTTGTACATGTTACAATGCTATTTCAGAGGTGAGCCTGTCACATGCACATGCATGTATATGCCATTGCACGTATGCAGTAAATATACATAGTACAAACCTCCACTGTCTTCCAAGAAGTCAGTGAAAAACATGTATGTGGCCATTTCCATGGCTATCGTATTACTGCCATCTTCAGAAAACTTGACTTTCTTATCAAATAAAGATTTGACCGTAGCTGCATGAAGGAATGCATGTACATTGTTGAGAGGGGACCCTAACCCTAGGCCTGCACACTAGAATATCTCTCCATTCAATTATTGTCCTTCTCCACATTTGTATCTAACCCAGTACCTGGAGTTAGCTCAGTCTGTCCTGAAGCAATGAAAATGGGTTCAAAAAGGCTGGGATGCGACTTCAGTGCATCTGCAACACCCAGAGTACCCAGCCCATCTCTCAATTGGTCCAATTCAGCCTTGCGCTTCAGAATGATATGATGAAGAGAAATGGCCTTCACTAATGCAGGTCTATCTGCCAAACCAATGAAGAGAGGTGGTTTCGTGAAACCACAATCCACAAGCATGTCGGAGGTATCCTCACATATTATCCTCACTTCTTCATTTGTACTAGCAGCACAAATCTGCATAATTATATATAATAGTGACAAATGAACTCCATGTCCATTCCACTGCATTAAGTTTTATCCACACAATCCACCACATTATATTATGTTTATATTATATTACTAGACAATCAGTTGCACAGCAATGCATGCATGCACTGAGCATGCACACATATATTCTGTCACTTATGATATACCTTGTCCAAAATTGCTCTGATGTTATGGTCAGGAATGACTGAGTAGTCGAGCACAGTCACATCTCTTCCACATAGGTAATCGTATATGTCTTTGCATAGGAAAGGGTAGCCTGACCCTCCTTGTGCAATGTAAGTTGCCATTAGACAACCAATGCTGAAGAAGACGTTGGACTGTCATAAGTGTAGAGAAACCCATGCATTATAAGATAATCTCATAACAGTAACTACGTGTTTTCAGGAGTGTGATGCTGCATAGATGAATTAATGAGCATGATCTTAATCATGAGTGGAAGGGCGAGCTGCATATGAATAATTAATGCTGCATACACACTTAAGCTTTTTGCATGTCTAAGCATACCTGGAGAGCAACTGTATCGTGACGAGGCAGCAAGTTGCTGCCTTCTCCCTCAAAGTATGACCCTTTCAGTGACAAGCCAAAAAGGCGCCATAATTCCCTTCGGGGCCCTCCTTCGTCTTCACCAAGTTCTCCCACGAAGGCAACCTATAAGATGCAAGATTAGCATTATATAGCTTGCATAATACCCTAATTTACAGAACAACATTGAAAATATATTTAAAATTTACCTTGATGCGTTTAGTGGGACTAAAATCATGGCTTTTGGCACCGCGCAGGCAGTCAGTGAGGATGTGCGATCGCCTTACTTCCAAGAGGTATTCAGTGAAGAAATCCACTCCCTGAGACAACCTAATGAGGATGTCTTGCAACCTTATGGAAAACATAATGTATACATGTGGCAGTGTTTGATAATAACACTAGGCAAAAGCACATTTAAACACACACACACACACACACGCACACACACACACACACACACACACACACACACACACTACATACACAATCACATATTTTATTTATAACTTGGACTGTATATAATGACAAACCTTTCTGGCACCTTCTCTTCCACACTTTTAGCAAGAACATGAGCAACAATGGCTTCTTCGACATCATCAGATTCAGCATGTGTGATTGATGTGTCTGCTGTTGCTTCATGAGGTCCACCGATACTCGCACTAGGGAGCATCCAATCATCATCATCATCATCACTTAAAGAATAGTGGGAAGGTCTAGGGGAGCATCCGTCAAGAGAACCACATGCCATATCCTCCTCTTGGCTGCATTCACATGTAGGCATGGAGCAAATAATATAAACATGCAGTAATGTACCCACTCAGATAACTTCATGTTCATGCAATGAATTCATAGTATGTGTCATAGCAAGCTGCAGAGATATAGTAGCTCATCACAATGTCCTATTCTATACATCATTGTAGACACATGTAAACATAAACAATTAAATTTAAAGAACAATTAGCACTTGACCACCTTTGCAAAGCTCTAGATCAGCCAGCACCATAGCCCAAAGACAAGAGACAAAACAATGCAAATGTTCACATCAATCAAATTACCCCCACTTCTCACCTAGTCTTTTCACAGTATTCCAAATGCGAACGGAGGTCAGTTATCGGGATTTCACGCATGCACGAGAGGCACATCTCGACAGGCTATATAATTATACAACAGTAAGAGATAGATATAACTTCCTTGAACATCCATTTGGAAGCTATACTGTGATAAGGTATATGCACGCTAGTCACATGCATGCTATTAGATGTACTGTTGCATACAACAGCACAATGTGTAGCTGGTACATAGTAATGTCATGTACAAACAACTGACCTAGTTACGTATATATTTGCAGGCAGCTTAATACAGTAACTTTAGAGCACTTATATCTATTATTCAAAACACAAACTTACTCCTGATGTAGGGCTGCTAACAGCAGAAATGTCCAAGTCCTTTTGCATAGGCAGGATGTAGGTTCGGGCATTCCCTACGCGATCTTGTAGTATCCGTGGTGAAGTCAAGCACAAAGATGGCAGGGGCTCTAGGCAACGCGAATTGCTCCTACACTTGGCAAAACAGAAACCACCTGCATCTTGCAGTTTAGGAAAGGCATCCAAAAGAACAGCTCGAAATTCAGGAATTGTGATCTTCTTTTCCCCGAGACCGGCCTCAAGCAGGGTGTCCTTAGCGCTTTCGGTTGTGAGGATTGTTTCTTGGTGGCGCTGATGAAGGCAAACAAAGGGATGGGTCCAGCTTTTAAACTTCCGAACTTTTGGGGTCAGCTTTGTAGGAAGACCAGTCCTCTTCCTGTTCTGTAAGAAACTAAATCTTTCACGAGCACCTGTCACCATGCCTACTCGTGCCCTTTGGAGTGTTTGAATGGCCAAATTGCATCTTATACGAAGGTCACTACCTGCATATTGAAGCATAAACACATCAGAGTGTTTGCATTACAAATGTAACAAACAGTACAAACCACACCCAAAAGGATGTTACATCAGACTCTAGCATGTACAGATGACCTATGACCCCATGTGTACATCCTGTCTGGCTTGCAATATATATGCCAAATGTTAATCATTCTTGTAGGACAATTAAAGTTTCAATTAGATCTGCTCATATATAGTATGGTCTTTCTAGCAAGCATGATGTATGAGATCTTGTACAACATTTGTTCGTCTGACATGTACAGTGTGCGTATAATCACATATAGGTAAAATTGTACTATTATATGCAATCCTCAGTGGTATGGGACACACCCTGCATGATCTTACCACTAGAAGGCCCAGGTTGTGTGCTGGTGGTAGAACTGCCAGCACCATTCCTCAAGGTAGAGCCACCATCAGAAGCAGAAGCATCGCTCCTTGATGTAGAACCACCTGCAGCAACACCACTACCAGAACTGGAGCGACACGTGAAGTCACCTGCAGCAGCATCACTCCTAGACCTAGAGTCGCCGGCAGAAACACCACTCCTCGATCTAGAGTCACTTGCAGCATCACTGAAGGAAGGTCCCATTGGAATGGCAGACAGCATTCGAATGGCAGCCTGTGCTCGTTGTAGCTCTTCTGGCGAAATGTGCCGCTGCTCGGGCTCTCTATCGGCCATGTCCACTGGGTGCTTTCCACCCTGTCCCAAATGCTGCAAAGGAAGATAAGCGCCCAGAGTGCCCCTTTGGCGCACAGCGACCGTGTCACGTGGCGTTGGTCACCATCTTGCTAGCTACGTAACTAATCGGCGACAGAGGAAACAGCAATCACACTGCAGCAATCGAGAACTGCCAAATCAAAGATCGAATACTGCCAAATCGAAGAACGCACAGCGAAATCGGTAATCGAGGTGTGCTAAACGAAAATCGCGAGCTGCCAAATCGAAGATCGCACCCGAAATCGGTAATCGAGGTCTACCATTTACTGTAATCGCACGGTTATTTTTGTCGCACTTTGTATTCCATAGTTTTGGAGGTTAGAAATCGCGAAATTAAAACCGCGAAATGTTTGGTTTTGAACAAAATCGCGAAATTTTCTTCCACGAAATTTTCCCGCTATACAGTATTACTTTTCGCGGGCGGCAGCCATTTTTGCGGAAGTGGGGCTGGGGTCTAAGGATTTCAGCTCTACCAAAATATAGAGAGAGATAATTATCATAATATGCACAGCCTTATTATGATACATGACTGTAGCTATTAGTCTCGCGCGCCAGCCCCTATTTCCCTTATTGCACACTCGTGGAGAAATAGGGTCTGGTCAGACTTGACCGGTTCCTGTCGCCATGAAATGTGCGGAATGTGTGACGTCATCAAAGCCACTTTTAGAGCTTTGGATTATACGGTCAGCAGGACGAGAAGCAGCCACGGTGAATGCTGCGATCTACTCAGCGTTGTAGGGAAGAAGCGTTCTGTGATATTGCTGTCGATTTCGCCAGTACACAAAGTTGTCAGGTGTCGTGCGCGGCCGTTGGTGAAGTCAAACTGGACGGTACACGTAAGTGAGAGAGCTGCTCGTCTGCCAAAGGGTCACAATATACTGGGACATGTCCTCAACGAGCGAATAGTCAAAGTTGTAGCTCGTTGGAGCCGCGTCCCACTACACTGTAACTCTCTAGCCGACACGCAGCTCTGTCGCTAGGCTAAAGTGCCTATTTCCGTCTCGCCGCTCTTTATGGACTCACTCCAGCACGCCGAAACCCAGAATCCGAAGTACAAAACTCTCTGACGGGGCGGAAAACCTTTCTGAAGAGCAGCATGCTCCCTTGTCCAAGATCAAAGGAGTGCATTAACCACAAACACCTTTCCTGCAATCTGATTGGTCTACTCAAATTCCAGTAGAGACCCCAAGAACATGTCAAGTCTGACCAGATCCTATTCTATGCGCGATTGCTCAATAATAGGGCTGGCGCGCGAGACTATGTAGCTATAGCCATAGAATTCAAACCTGTACAGTCATGTGCATGGTGCATGGCTGGCCCCTCATATAGAGCCAGGATATTAAGGGAAGGGCTGGCTGGATTAATTGATTTTCATCATGCACACTATAGATATAATAGCCTCGTTCCCATGCAGGCTATCCTAGTGCACCCTTCCACATGGACCATGTAATTGGCAGTGGACAGCCAGTCTGGGAGCATGGCTATGTATAATCATACACATAAATAATGCAACCTATATGCAGTGCTAGGTGCTCTGTCAAGCTGCATGCTGGTATATACTTATACAATAGACTTTAAAATTGCAATTATACATTCAGTGAATAGAAATTTGATGATAGCCAAATGCAATGCCATGCACAATGTTGTGACTACAATCAATAGCTATACAAAAAAGGTAAACAGAACAGTAGTACAATGGTTACTATCAGAACTAGTGAGAGTGCAGAACAATACGGGAAGGAGGGGGGAGTGGGTGGGTCTGTGTGGGCGGGGCCCACATAAGGAGGAAAAAGGGACAGAAAGTATCTGTGTCTGAGGAAGGAATGGTGCTTTTGTACAGGAAGAGGTCGAGCGGCTTGTCCTTCAGAGGTGGAGGGAGTAGGTAGAGCAGCTTGTCCTTCAGAGGTGGAGGGAGTGGGTGGAGGGGCTTGTCCTTCAGAGGTGGAGGGAGTGGGTGGAGGGGCTTGTCCTTCAGAGGTGGAGGGAGTGGGTGGAGGGGCTTGTCCTTCAGAGGTGGAGGGAGTGGGTGGAGGGGCTTGTTCTGCAGAGGTGGAGGGAGTAGGTGGAGGGGCTTGTTCTGCAGAAGTGGAAGGAGGAGGTGAAGTGGCTGTTCCTTCAGAGGTAGAGGTAGAAGGCGGAGCAGCTTGTCCTTCAGAGGTGGAGAGATGAGGTGGAGTGGTTTGTGCCTCAGAAGGGGAGGGAGGAGACAGAGTGGCTTCTCCTTAGAGGTGGAGGGGGGGGAGGGAATATATGTTATGCATCAGCTTACACCACTGTGTGTGCTATTCAGTGTGCATGAATAAATGTTGCTAATTATAGGATTGTTGCTGCATGAAGAACAGTGTGAAGAAGAAATTATTAAGCATAAACACAGCCAGGCTGTTGGAAGAGGGCCACATCCAAAGACAGGCACGATGGAAGAGGGCTACATCTGAAGACCTCTTGGCAATGCATCGACAAGACACAACTGGCGCCGTTACTGTCTGTAGACCTTTGAAACAACATAGGGCTGGAACAAAAGTGGCGCCACCAGGAATCGAACCCAGGACATCTGGCTTTAGCTGCCAGTGCTAAAGAATTTCTTCCTTCCTGTCACTGTTCTTCATGCAGCAATAATCCTGTAGCTAGCAACAATTCCTTCAAGCACGGTTTTTAAGGGCTGAAGAGCGAGTGGTTGTTGGCGGGGCATCGTAGCTCAGTGGCTAGAGTGGTGAGACAGTTTGCACACTGCAGTGTGCACTAGATACCACATTGTTGTATGGTGAAGCCATACATCAATGGTGAACACTGTGGTATATATTGCACAAAGACCAGTTCTGCTATACTTTAATTTTCCCAGGAGTACTGGCCTCTTAGTTTTAGCCAATTAGCTTAATGTACAATGTATTATACTTCAAATTTGTTGTTGGCATTTATCACACTTTTCTTGCAGTCCAGCTGCTGTCCACATTGCACTTTCTCGCAGCATGTGCATGTGTCAACTTGTTGATGGAACATGCCATGGCTGCGTATGCTCATGACAAGCCATGATTACACATGACTTGATTGTGTGCATATGCATGCTAGTGTTCATCAAAGGATCAAACAAATGGAAGAGTCCAATTTTGTACTAAATGCTACTGCAACAAGCTAAAGCACTTCGAACGGGTGCAAGCAGAACTTTTTCTGCATGCTTACAGTGACTGCCCCTTCTTCATTTTGTAGCTACAGCGACTGCAAATAGTGCTTTCTTACGCAGTCCAAACTTGGTAAGGCCTGGTGTGGGAAACTACTGTACCGATTAAAAATAGCTAACCATAAAATCGCATACAGCTTGCAGATACTGTGCGTGCACGGAATTCACTCGTACGAGTAAGAAATATACTCGTACAAGTGAAGAATGTACTCGGAAGTTAACACATTTTAAGCATTAATACTATATTCATTCGAATGTGCGAAATCGTCTTTACCTGTGAAATCGTGTCCAAAGAGAAGACGTTGTCTTGTATACTGAACGAAATGGCAGTGAACAGAAGTGGTAGGAATTGAAGGATGTATGCAGTCACGCTGGGAAGACAAACCATGTGAATGTGAAGCAGGTTATTGGACAGCTCGCGAAGATCGCGGTCGGAGCAGACGTTGTCGTGAGGTTTAGTGCCAGCGACACCTCGGCGCAGTGGCTGGTTTGCTAGACTGGGACCCTCCTAAGAGCCAACAAAGTGGAAGACGGCAGAACAGGTTAGCTCATATCTCCATATAATCCCATTACGCAATGTGCACAATATAATGTTTAATATAGCTAAAATGTCTTCCATACAATTCCTCACTTTCCTCCTCTGCCCTTGCCTCCTCAAGAGAAAGACACCTTGTGACCGGTTCCCGATTTCTGCTTCTTCTCTCTGCGGGGAGAGTCCTGGCGATGCGTGAGATACCTTGAGTCCACGAACTAACACTTCACTGCCATAAATAACCAGATAAAGGGTGAACATGTCTTCTTTCTTCTGTTAAAAGGCCCGTCGCTCTCTAAGATCACTCCCGACGTATGATTTTTGCTCAAGAGCAATCGTTCATTAATGCCTATGGTTCACACGTTGGCCATTTTTACTTGTACAAGTGAGATTTTCACTCGCACGAGTAGGATTTCACTTGCACGAGTACGATTTTACGCTAGATTCACATGCGTGTTGTCTGACTAAGTATTATTAATTGCTACTGTACATACTACACATTGCATTGTTGAGTAGCTTCAGACACCAAAGTCGTCGAAATGGCAATGTTGATTCACTGAAGTGCTCTTCACGTGTGCTTCATTGCAGTCCAAGCAGCTAACTACGTACGTAGTAAATTCCTCCAACTACGGTGAAAACAAGAGCAGCACTTCTAGAGAAGAATCTTTCTGAGTTATTGTGCATTCCTTCTGATCTGCTACGTGCTTGACAACGAAACATTCAAAGGTTCCATGAATCGGCGACGTTTCTTCTCAATGTTTGAAAACAACAAGCCACTTATAGTACACTAAGCTGGCCTATATGCTTTTTATTTCACTCGCCCTTGGGCACTTTGCGCCCTCGTGCATCATGAAATTAAAAGCATATAGCCCAGCATAGTGTACTATAATTATAACTTACATGTTACTCATGAACACATCACCCACACAAAATGGCTCCCTGTAAAGGTACATATGCATGCATGGTCACTATATGTCTACCAACACTCTTTACACCAAGTGCTCACTTGATGGAGAGATGGGAGGACTGTTGCCATCATCATGAAAAGCAGTGAGAGGGCCATTAGTGTTAATACCAATGTTACTGCCATCAATATCCTCATCCCCTTCACTTCCTATAGAGAAGGAAAGTGAGAAGACAAGAGAGGAAGTGAAGGAGGTAACAGGTACAATGTGAATTGAATCACTAAATCACTGAATCAAGCAATGCTATCACACACGGGTGGAGGTACAGGAGAGTAAAGTGACCCACCATCAGCAACAGCACAGACAACACACTCAGTACAAAAGGTAGGGGGATATGCTAGACCAAGAGCAGTAGTGTGTGTGTGTGTGTGTGTGTGTGTGTGTGTGTGTGTGTGTGTGTGTGTGTGTGTGTGTGTGTGTGTGTGTGTGTGTGTGTGTGTGTGTGTGTGTGTGTGTGTGTGTGTGTGTGTGTGTGTGTGTGTGTGTGTGTGTGTGTGTGTGTGTGTGTGTGTGTGTGTGTGTGTGTGTGTGTGTGTGTGTGTGCACCTGTGGTTGTGTGCGTGTGCGCCTGTGGTTGTGTGATTTTATAAGTGATGGAGAAAGTGTTACTGGGTGAACATGTGTGGGGTGTGAGTTTGGTATAAACAGTCCCTGCTTTGGAGATGTGGCTCCTATTGTGTGAAATCCCATGAGTAATGGTACATTAAGGACTCCTTGCACTATATGTCTTGGGTGGGTAGGGGAGTACATACATACACCAGTATGGTGCACAGGTACACACCATCCCATAGTGCACTTCAGCTAGTACAAGGAGTAGGACTGGAGTGAACACAAACACCACCACCAAGTGTATTGTGGTGTGACCTGACAAACCTCACCTTCCTCAACCAAGAACCAAAAAGTATATGCAATTGTTCGCATTCCACTACAATCAGCTACCACGAAACATCTGAAGTAAAATCACTGTTCATCAATTCAAGCATGCTCAAATAAACAATGTAACTTATTCATTTTCTTCATGTTCTCTCTGATATTCTTTGTCAATTTGCCTATTATTTCTGTATTATTCTCACTATGCAAATGCCTTTATCATTCCATGTTTAATTAGTATGCTATGTAATATATGTATAGGTTATAGCCCAGGGACGAGGACAGTAGCCAGAATATAATACGAGGCTGAGGCGAAGCCAAGGTTGAGTAATTAGATTCTGGCGGACGTCTGAGTCCATGGGCTATAACTTATTTATACTTAATTGCCATGGCGATTGGGCAGGAACCAGATGAGAAATTCAGTTCTTACGATGGAGAACAAGGAGAACGAATGTTTTCCCTCTGTTTCCAATGAAGCCATTGACAAATTATCAAGCATGTCCCAGACAACACGGAGAGGATGACAAGGTGGGCTGTCACCGTCTTTTGTGATTGGAGAGACGTGCACAATTCCCACCTTACTAATAAGAGCTTACAGTGTCTGAACAATTTATTGGTGAAGTGTGAAGCTGGTGCACTGAACAAGTGGCTCTCCAGATTTGTTGCTGAAGCCAGATGCAGAGACAGCTCACCTTATCCACCCAAGACCATCCAGGCAGGTTTGCTCCGACATGTTTGCGTGACAGCAGCAGAAGAGTCTCCAAACTTTCTGCAGAAGAGCGATCCCCAATTCAACGAGCTTCACAATCACCAGCCACAGATCTCTGCTACGATCTGTTTTCTCCACTTTAGGAATGCACGCTAGTCTGCGCGGAGGCGATGAGCACAGGCAACTGTGCTGTTCAATGCTTCAGAGAGCATCTACAGGTTGGGTCTACACTGAAACACCATTCAAGAAAAGACCAGGAGGATCTGCTTTAAAACGTTTTCAGGAAGGAGCTTCTTCATCCTGGATGCATACATGGGACGAGTACCTCCATCTGCAATGTCTCAAGACAACTGCTTGTACTTGAGATCAATGCCAAGCAGCAATGGTGATTTTTCGAAGCCCTGGCTCACCAACCAATCAGTTGGAAAGCACACCCTGGCAACCATGGTGAAAGAGGCATGTATGGAAGCAGGTATCTCTGGGAAAACCAATCACAGTTTGCAGGCAACGGGGGGCACTACCATGTTCACTGCTGGAGTACCTGAACAGGTGATTCAAGAAAGGACTGGCCAACTTTCTGTTGATGGCTTGAGGTGTTATGAGAAGACATCAGCTGAGGAACCTATTGCTGCCTGCCAGACAGTTGCCTTCAAGACGGACATGCCTTTTCAGACTGCTAGTGTTACCAAAGTACAGCCATCTGCTCCAACACCTGCCCCAGGACAGTTTGCCTTCTCTAACTGCACTGTCAACTTCTATCAGGATAACTTCATCAGAGATGTTACCTGGCTGCAAAGAGAGGCACTGTTGGAAGAGGCACCAGATTGTGAGAAAGCAGCTTTTAGTGTACCACCTCCACCTATGCTGGCAGAGTTGGACCAATCACTGGTGGAGTTTGACAAGTGGCTTTCCAGCTTGAAAAAAGACACTGAAGATAACAGAGCTCCAACTCTGGCCAACTGAGTGTGAACTTGCTTCTTGAGTTGTCTGCCTTTTTACCTGACCATGAACTCTTGCTTACTGTAGTTTGTTTTCTTGTGCTTTTGGCTTAACATGTGTACTGAACAGTCAATGATGTCCATCTAATGATTGATTTAAATGATTGCATTTCAACTGAGCCAGAGGGTGCCAGATCCAGTTTGCACCACCAGAGAATGAGCCTGTCAGACAGTCCCATTGATCTTCTTGACAATATGTGTTAATTAACATGCTTATTACTGCCCATGCTTATTATTGCTTTATTTATTATTATAGTGCGTATTGTGCTATTTGTGCAAAAAATGTCTCAAAGTGAAAAACATTCAACTGAGCAGTGACTAAATAGCCTTGTGTAGTTGTGAGGGATTGCAAATTGCATGATTGCATGCTTCAGTGGAAAAGGTGACAAGTTGATTTACATCCTGTGTCACTTTTCACAGGGTATATCAATGAACCAATCACCAAATCACGCATATACCCAAGATATACCCCACCACTAAATGCTTGTTGCCATGGCAACTGGGTATAATCATATTTTATGTAAGATGAACGAGTCGGTTTTAACCGTGTTGAGTCTAATGAAAATCATGACTCAGAAGAAATGTTAAAAAGAAAGGGAAAATTGGCACCAGACGGCAGCTGAATCCAGGACAGCTTACACCCTAACACAGGGTTTCAGCAGCCCAAGCCAACCAACCAGGCCGGAACAACTTGCCCTTTCTGTCCTTATAGGCTAGTTTAGACAAGGTTCCACTAACCTACGTAAATTAGAATAGGAGCACAGTACCGGGTTGATAAGTGGCAGCAGTCAGTAGCCCGCCCATTCAGGTTAGTGGAACCTTGTCATCGTTCTGTACTGATTTGTTGTACGCAAGCTCTAAGTGGCAGCAGTTAGTGGCACACCTGCAAAGGTTAGTTGAACCATTCCATCGTTCGGAACTAGCCTATAAGGAGAGAAAGGGCAAGTTGTTCCAGACCAGTTGGTTGGCTTGGGCTGCTGAAACCCCGCATTAGGGCGTAAGTTGTCCTGGGTTTGCCTGCCTGCTGGTGGCAATTTTCCCTTTCTTTCCAACATTTCTTCTTTGTTGTGACTTTTATTAGACTCAGCATGGGTATAATCATCTTCAACATTCTTTGTTAATTCACATTTCTTGTACTGTATCTTGTGCTTACAACTGTATGTAAATTATCCATGACCTGCATGAAAATCCACAACTGTGGATGCAGCTTTCCTATGGTCAAATAATTTATCTATCTACCTACAGTACAAGTGAACAGTGAAGGGTGTGTATACTAAAACAATACTGTGTACCATTCAGACAATGATACTTTCAGCACTCACTTGATGGAGAGAGGCAGATGCAGGGGAAGGTGCCACCATGTTCATCAGTGTACACCCCTATTGTGAACATGTCTCTCTCATCAGGTGGTAGTCTTGAAAGCACGTCCTGGAGTAGGTTTTCCCTCCCAATCAAGTTGTACAGTACAAACTCTACTATGTTGTGCTGCTTTGAAATACCTTTCAATGCTGACATGCTAAATCTCACCATCAGTGAGCGTGACACCTAACAATTAAGGAAGGAGCAATGTAAGTCCAATGTAAATCTACACAAAACATAAAGCAAATTAATATACAAAATAAATTTTGAATTATGTAATAATTGAATAATGAACCCAGGCACACATGTGCACTGCCTGTGATAATAAACAACAAGAACGCACCAATATATCGATATAAATCAGATTGCGAGTCAAGGAAAATTTTATATATGAGCAGTCTGTGAGTTTTTGTTGCTTCAGGTATGTGCATGTGACTCTGTGATGGTTAGTTCAGTGGAATCTGGGAATCGGGGAATGAACTGAGGCTTGGACCTTGATCCTCTGATGCACAAGATTGCTGATCTCAGGAGTGAGTAGCCAAGATGGCATCTCAGCCAACCCATTGTGGTCGCATAGGACTGGTTTCTCCTTTCCGATAGGAGGTGTGCTAGCCTCCGGTAGAAGATGGTAGTAGCTCTACTCATGCTCCCAGTGGTGCTGAAAATAAGAGTGAAGGATCCGTTCTCCACTTCAATGATCTTTTGTTCATACGATCTCTTCTTCATCTTCTCATGGTGGTTGAGGCTTGAGTGCAATGGGAATTTCCAGTTAGACTTGGCAAAAGGATTGAATACCTCAACATCAAAGAATGCCATCTGTCTATTGCCCCAATAGATAGATGGCATATACAAAATAAATGCGCACACACTACACTAACCCTCTATACCGTGTATGTATCAGTGTCTGGTCCACTCGCTGCACAACACCTTCCTCTGCACCTCCTTCCATTCCCGTCACTTACCACTTCCTTCCCTCCTCTTCCGACTCTCATTCACACACACACAGCACACATACTGTATAGTTTCAAATATAGGCGCCCTTTAAAAATAATTCTAGCGCTGAAAGGTGATTCTTATCAGAATGACCAAAAATATGCAATGACCAAAGGGCGCTTCAATTAGAAGGGCGCCTAGCATGTGCATTAGAGCGGAATAGTATTTTGAGCGCCCACTCAAAGAACAGCTTGTGTTTCGTGGTGTACTGGCATCGACTGGACTTGGCACTTGTGGGCTCCTCACCATCAGCAAATACAGGTGCCACCTAGATGTCTTCTTTGTCAGCCTGCGCCACTCAGTTCCAGTGGGCGCTTCCTTGGTCTCCCCACAGGTCGCTTGACTTGACTTGCTTAAACATCTTCCCATGTTCTGTGGATGCAAAAGAAGCAGCAACACAGCTAAAGTAGTACATCAGGGCTGCCATTTTGCTGTCTCGCGTTCAGCACATGCGGTATAGTGCAAATAATACCATTTTCGCTCCAATAATTTAGGCGTCACTTGATATTATTTCCAATGCCCAAGGGCGTTTACAATTGGAACGGGAAAAAATAGGGTATGCCCTAGGAGGCGCTTTAATTGGGGTGGCGCCTATATTAGAAGTTATACGGTAAGCACGCACGCAACCACACACACACCGCGCGTGCAGGCGCACACATACATGCACACATACATGCACACATGCACACACACACCACACACACCACACACACACACACACACACACACACATACACACTTCTTCTGTTCTCCTTGTCTGCTGGGGGTCATAGGGCAGGTTCCAGTTGTAAGCCTGGGACATGTTTTCGTAGCCAACTTCCTTTCCTTTCACAGGTGAGGGGGCTAGTCTCACGCTGGACTACCCTGGGTTGGGGGGGGGGCTGCAGGGCACCTGGCTGTTGATGGCCGTGCTGGTCACCCATCTGTCAGCCAAGCTGACAGGCCCAGGGGGTGTGGTGTACAGTTGGTGCCACTGGCAGGGTCAAAGAACACATGGTTCACTCACTGAAGCTTCGTTGGTCGGTCACTGCTGCCATGAAGCAGTACTCTCCTCTGATGAAGAACCGCAATGCTCACACTTCCAGTCGTTGGGAACTCCTTCCAGCAGAGTAAAATGTACCACCTCTGCGCAAACAGGGTGTTACTGTGGTCTCCTTCAGCGACTGCATGCTCTTCTTGCCGCCATCTTGATGACGTGCACACACGCGCACACACACGCACATGCACGCACACGCACACACACAATCGGTGGTTGGTAGGTTGATGTGTTGGTCAGATAGTACAACGTCTTGTTTACCATGAGCTCAGGTTAACCCCACAAAGGAGTGGGACAGACGTAGTGCACATTATACTTACATACACATACAAACACTAGGTGGCACTTGGACCACACATTACAATCACATGCCTTGTGCACTAAGCACTTGGCAATTAGACATTCAAGTGTAATGCCACCTCAAACTCACAATACCATCCATTCCCAGCACCAGTTTCTCCAGTCTACACATCCCAGCCAGAGTCTGTTCCATTTCATCCAACTTCAATTTGTCTTCTCTCACTCCATACTGCATGAAGACACAACTCTGGTCAGAAACATGCTACAGACACACCAACACAATAGACCGATTGCATAATAAGTCACGTGCCGCCCAAACAGGGCACTACGAGACCGTATCAGTGTATGTACGTACGTAGGGCGTGGCAGCTGCCAAAGAAGAGCGATGGCATCTGAAGGAACAGGAACAATGCCCCCGAGCAATGGTGAAAGGGAAGAAGGCTTACCTGACCAGTTGTGGACTGTGAATCAAGTGCGCGACTACTTGCAGAAGTGAAATGGCCGACTCACTGGCAGAAAGAACAACCTCCTGCGCCTGTAAGTACACTGACGCAATGATTACGTTGTTACCAGCTTTCGTATTCTGTTCTTGAAGTGAGGGCTTCTCAGCTGGCTCAAGCATCAGAAAGGGTTGGTTCTCCAATACCAGCTTCACAACAGGGTTGAAAACCTTGCCAACGTTTCGACCATTGCCAACGTTTCGACCAGATGCTCTGGTCTTCTTCAGGGCGAATCTGGTCGAAACGTCGGCAAGGTTTTCAACCCTGTTGTGAAGCTGATATTGGAGAACCAACCCTTTCTGATATTCTGTTCTTATCGTGAGGCTCTTGTTTTGTGCTTACCTTGTTATGTAGTGCCCAATTTTATCACCAGCATCCAGAAGCTATCCCCTCGTCGAGTCGGAAGCGCAAGTGTACTGATGGTGCTACTCTTGCTGCAAAGGAACCCTGTCCTGAGGTCTGGCCAACGCCTGGCTGGTCTGACCAGCCAGACATACTCCCGGTTGTCATGATGCTGGTGATCCTAGCGCACCTTCTGCAAACTGGAAAGGCTATGTCCCGTGACACAGTGCAGTTAACACAGAAGTCTTATGAGCGTGACCATGATTTCTTTGGGGGTATGTGCATGATGTGAAGGTGTGCAAAGCTGGTGCCAAATTTTATGTACAGTCAAAATGCTGGGCATCATAGCGTAAGCATGTGGAATATGCACAGACTGTTTGATGTGTATTGAAGCGAACAACATGTTATTGTGTATTGTCCACGATTGACCTTCACGTTATTGTGTATTGTCCATGACAGTTTCTGATTAGCTTGCTTACCTATATATATGCCTGGTTTATTCATTGAGTTGTTTGGTTGCTGATTGAGCTGAGAATTGAACAGTACACGTGCCCCAGCAGAAAGACTAAGATACAACACTGGCGACGAAGGTAAAATACTTTGTCAGCCAAGATGGCAGCAGCAACCTTCCCAGAATTCGATGATTCCAAGGAGGACAGGTTGTCATACACTGAGCGGATGCAGCAGTACTTCGTGGCTAACACAGTCAGTGAAGATCGACAAAGAGCCACACTGCTCAGCACATGCGAACCCGTTACCTATCAACTGATAAAGGACTTAGTAGCTCCAGAGAAACCTACTACAAAGACATTCGAAGATCTTGTTCAGTTGGTGAATGCACACAAGAACCCGCCGCCTTCAATGAAGTTGGTTGGTTGCCGATTGAGCTGAGAATTTAACGGTACACGTGCCTCAGCAGGAAGACTAAGATACAACAGAGTTGTTCTGTCTGAGGTGCAGCAGTCAAACGACCCTGGAATGGAAGAACAAGTACCTGCACAGCAGCATGTAACATATGCTTCTTGTGTTCCTTGTCCTGCTGGAACAAGTGGTGGTTTGTGCCAGCATGTGTTTGCACTGCATATTCTCCTGCAGCACCATGCACCCACGTCTCCACCTGCAGCATCTCTCCCTGGCTCAGATTCAATCACAAGTGGCAAGAAGCTATGGAGCCCCGGAAATGAGACATCACGCCAAGGACAATGATGGAAACCATGGTAGAAAAAGCCAAGGATCCATCGCAGAGGAAGAAAAGTGCTATAACATGCAGCCTCTATGAAGCAAGGGGACCGGCAGCCCAGAAGCTATCCAAAGAGAGCATTGGTGCACACAAAGAGGAACTGAAGGTTGACTGCCGTATGCGACCAATGCAACCATCCAGCACCAGCGATCTACCATATGTCCAGACGCAGTATGGTGAAGCCCTACTGCTGTGTACTGTCCAACCAACTCGCTGGTAGTATGGACACATTTAGGGAACAGATACTGCATGCTAAGGAGAGAGGGGATCGGTTGGAAAGAGCTGCTGCAAAGAAGAGAAAATTCTTTGTCACAATCTAAGCATCCATCTTTGTCTTCTTCTTGCCGATGGTCTGATGAAACCATACAAAAATATCAAAGGCGAAAAGCAGAGGGCTATGATGTACCAGATGAGGACTATGAGGCATGGCTGCCTACAGGGGTACCAAGAATCAACTGACCTGGACGAGTACTTTACTGGTACGAGTGCTTTACCTGAAATAGGAGTTGTTCCTTCTGAGGTGCAAGCATCAGATAACTCCCATCTAATTCCCAGTCCTACCACTTGTTAGCAAAACGATCTCAGATGTCATTGCGCGGGCCACACTCCATCTCCCTTGATGAAGCCCAACACGTCCAACAAACAACTGTAGGACAAGCCTCAAATGCGCAGTGGCTGGAGCTGCATGCATGCACTATTACCTCCTTGAACTTTCAGAAGATTATTAGTCGTCAGTCTGCTTATACCATGGAGTTTTCAGCTCAATCTTCGAACAGCATGACATCGGTCATGTACCAGCCATTCATCATGGGAGAGTGAATGAAAGCCATTGTAACGGCCTGCCATGAACCCCCATGCACTGTAGACAACTCTGATAGGACAGTGTGTGTGTGCTTGCTGTATTATTAGTAGGGTTGCTGTATGCATGATGCTCTATACTAGGAACCCGTGGTTTAGGATGTCAATCACGTGTGTATGGTGTGGTGCTGTTACTATTCTGAGGGACAGCGTGTTAGAACTGCTGCTGTGTGTACCCCCCCTGTTGGTGATCATTCAGTTTTGCATCCGTGGTTAATCGCAAGTGTCCTACGATCGGCGAGTCTACCACAGTTGGTGTCAGAAGTGGGATCCTTTGCCAGCGACTCTGTCAAGACCCACGCTGTATGGTGGAGAACGGAGTGACAGCGGCTAGAACGCGAATTTCATGACAACACGATCTGGACAGACATATAGGCTGATGGAGACCAGCGAAACAGGACGGAGTTAGTGAAGATGCTCCTAGAAGATCACAGACGGCGTGATGAGGAGGCGGCGGAGGAGAGGGCTCGGCAGGAAGCGGAGTCCAGACAGCAATTGGAGTTCCTTACAAAGGCACTGGAAGGTGCAAGTGTTCGCAGGGATCCCCCTGGTGAGGATGGTGCTAGAATGACCCATAGAGATGCGAAGGTTGGGTTGAAGCTGACTAAGTTGGGCGAGGGTGATTATGCAGAAGCGTTTTTAACAAATTTTGAACGCATGATGGCTGCATATGGGGTGGACAGGGCACAGTGGGTGTATAGATTGGCCCCACAGCTTACTGGGAAGGCCCAGCAAGCCTACGCAGCAATAATGAGGAGGTATAACATCAATGTGGAGACCTACCGTCAGAGATTTCGTGAGGCCCGGCTGAAGGAGGGAGAAACACACAGAGAGCTGACGACATGGCTCCTGGATCTTGCCAACAAGTAGATGAAGGAGTGTGATTCTGTCCAGGATGTCGTGGAGGTGATTGTGAGAGAGCAGCTGTTGGATACCATGCCAGCTGGTGCTCGTATTTGGGTCCAGGAGCGTAAACCCCGGGACAGCACAGAAGCAGGGCAGCTGGCCGATGACTGCTTACAGGCTCGGATGGTGACAGGCCCGGGACAACCCATAAGCAACCGGAGGGTGAGAAGCCCACAGAGTCGAGACGATGTTACAGCTGCAAGCAGGTTGGCCACATAGAACCGAAGAGAGATGTTGGCAGGGTTGGGGCAACATCAGGAAGCTCATCCCAGCAGACCAAGAAGGCCCAGCCACTGAAGTGCTACAACTTTGGGGGTGTCGGGCACCGTGCTCGGCAGTGTCCTGGCAATGCCTTGTTTTGTCATGCCAGGGGGTGGCAGAGGAGACAGGGCTTAACTCTTCATGGAATGGTTGAGGGCCAGGCAGCAGACGACATTCTGCTAGACACAGGCTGCTCCAAGACTCTAGTGCGGAGAGACTTGGTACCCACAGGGAAGGTTCTCCAGGAACCAGTGCCAATCCGGTGTGCTCATGGTGATACTGTGATGTATCCACTGGCAAACGTTGAGCTACAGCTGGGTGGGGTGGTATTCACAGTTGAGGCAGCTGTGTCTGACAGGTTGCCAATGTCAGTGCTGCTTGGCACCGATGTACCCCAGTTGGCTGAGTTACTGAATGGGGTTGGTCAGGAGACAGGACCAAAGGATGACGGTGGGGAGGCCAGGGATGTGCTGGTTGTGACGAGGTCCCAGCAAGAGGCTCGACAAAGAGTGGAGGAGGAGCAACTGGAGAGGCAACAAAGGTCTGGTCTTAGACCTAGCCCCATTGACGAGCCGGCCCAGGAGACTGCTGACAGCACGGTGGTTGGTGCTGAGTTTGATGACCTTTTTACAAGTGGGAAGGATAGGCAGAGGATGACTAAGTCCCAGAAATGTGCCAATAAGCACAAGTATGGTGGTGGGCCACGTCAGTCGAAGAGGTTTGCTGTGGCCAACCTCACAACACAGGGTAGTTATATGATGGATATCTTCTGGAGATCACATCCGCACCAATTTTGGAAGGCTCCGTGATGCAGGGCTCACCGTCAAGCTCCGGAAGTGTCAGTTCGGCATGGCCACCTGTGTCTATCTGGGCCATGTGGTGGGTAGTGGTGGTTCCCTCCGGCCTGAGCAGTCCAAAGTAGATGTGGTCCAGACCATGCCAGCCCCCCCCCCCCCCCCCCGAATAAAGACCCAACTTCAGGCCTTTTTGGGTTTGTCTGGGTACTACCGCAAGTTTATACCACAGTACTCCACCGTGGCATTGCTGCTGACGGATCTCACCAAGAAGGACCGCCCAACCCTCCTGGAGTGGACTGACGAGTGTGACAGGGCATTCAACCAGCTGAAGAAGCTGCTGTGCAGTGATCCTGTGCTCCGGAGCCCGGACTTCGACCGCGAGTTTGTGTTGCAAACCGATGCATCCAATCGCGGGATTGGGGCTGTATTGAGCCAGCTAGACAGTGCTGGGCAAGACCATCCCATTGCCTACTTTAGTAGGAAGTTGCTGCCGAGGGAAGAGAAATACTCCACCGTGGAGAAGGAGTGTTTGTCCATTAACTGGCCATACACCACTTTCGTGTGTACCTCCTTGGCAGGCGGTTCGCTGTGCAGACTGATCATCATTGCCTGGAGTGGCTACATTGCATCAAGGAAAACAATGCCGCGGAAGGAGGTGTTGGAAAGGAAGGAGTTGAAGAAAGCCACGAAGATGAGAGTGTACCATGCAATAGTGCTACCAACCATGCTGTATGGCAGTGAGACATGGACAGTGATGAAGAGACATGAGAGTAGACTAGGGGCAACAGAGATGGCTTACCTGAGAAGAGTCGAAGGAGTGACGAGGAAGGACCAAGTAAGAAATGCAGATGTGAGAGAGGCAGTTGGACAAGAGGAGGTGATGGAGAAAGTAAAAAGGAAACAAAGAGCATGGAAGGAGAAGCTGGAGCAGATGGAAGACAGCAGATTAGTGAAGAAGGTGTACACTGAGGAAATTGCAGGGAAAAGACCATTAGGAAGACCTAGAAAGAAATGGATTGACAGTTTCTAGCTATAGATTTGAGTAATACTACATATTGACTATAGACTATGCATAGATGTTACACTGAACTATGACATTAATTTTTAAATACTGTAAAGATAGCGGCGACCTCCTGCATAGGAGATAAGCTGTGGTGATTTATTGATTGATTGATTGCATATCTGTATACATCTGCTACTGAACTACCCCCAAAATGTGAGGTGACCTTACACATGGCACAATACAGAACAACAGAACAAGCATTCCTAGACAAGTTGCTATGTTATATGTAATAGTTAAATGCTGACCAAGAGGTGTCTCTGAGATTTAGAGCACGAGGCTTGAGGGCGCGAAGCGCCTGAGTGCTGAGTATAGATCCCAAATGATTGGGTAAGGAGCCGGCAGCGAATCAGTTTACGTACTCATCCTTGTGGCATCACACGTCTACCAGACGTAGTTAGCTACTCCTGACAGTGTCAGAGGAAACATCATGTGATTCGGGTCAAAGTTGGGTTGTTCATCTCACAGCGGACGCTTCCTACTGGTTGGCAGTGGATGCGGCGCGTCAGCTAAGCGTAAGCTTACTCACTGTCAGTCACGTCAGCCATGGCGTTTCCCAGAGCGGGGTCTTTAACCAAAGTCTGTTCCCAGCTCATAGCTAACCCGTTTCTTCCTCGGCTCTGGTTCATAGTTCTGGTTGTGGCTTTTCCCTGTTTTTCGACGAAGCAAGTGAGCCGGGCGACCTGTGCATTGTATGTTGTGGCATTAGCTACTGTTGCTTATCACAGCTGCATTTAGAGCATAGCGCAAACGCCGCGCGTGCCACAAAACAGTGCATGTTCGGCATTTAGATGCACTGCGAACAGTGCATCTCTGGGATTTAGATGCACTGGCGCCAGTCTGGTGAGATGCAAGCGCTCGTCCTATTGGCTATATGTTTGTCTGTGAAATGCTTGCTGTGCGTCTATGTGATTTAATTTCAGCGTTTAGATGCCCGTTACCATGTCAATGGGATCTATTGTCATAATCAAAACTGTCAAATAGTGATTGGTATAATAGACTAGTGCATTCCTAACCACACTGTACATGTACACACACAGTACCTCTTGTGGGGGACGGATGGAGTGACACTCCAGTTCTTTCAATTCACTACAGAAGGACAACAAGTTTGCTAAAACATCCACTGGAACACCCCTCAGAGTAAACTGTTGTACACTCTCTTGATCACCTGCAAGAACTGGGTAGGGAAACAGGTGTAGAGTTGAACATGTGAATACAATACCTACGTATACATACTTAACTTCACATAGACGACCTCACTATTGCTTGTTACACACTATACACTACATCCCACTGAGTCATGCAATAAGTCTAATCTTGCGTAGTCAGACTGCCATTTTGGGAATGCGCGGACTCCGCCCTCCCAAAAGATGATCTGGGGACTAACTCCCTCTTATTGTTATGGCAGTCCACCGGAAGTTCAGACCGTTGGTAATTGATGACCCCATATTTGGCCGCAAGGTTAACCAATCGCCACATCTGTCAGTTCGAGGTTGTCGTCATTCACAGAAAGCAGTACGCAGACCAAATCGTCGTATCTGCATTCCCTAGCCCTGTCTGCATTGCGGATGATGTCTTCAGTCGTCCCATCTCTCCTATGAGTATACGTAGGAAGCTCCTTACTCTGTTTTGTTGCATGTGCACATAGAAATCGACTCCAGTTCTGAATGCAGTTACAGCTGTCGTTGGTGCAGTATTGTAACAGGGACTGCGGATAAGGCGATTCGGTCTGTGTACTGCTTTCGGTGAACAACAACAACCTCAAACTGACAGACGTGGCAATTGGTTAACCTCGCGGCCAAATATGGGGTCATCAATTACCAACGGTCCGAACTTCCGGTGGACTGCCATAACAATAAAGAGGGAGTTAGTCCCCAGACCGTCTTTTGGGAGGGCGGAGTCTGCGCACGACCAAAATGGCGGTCTGGCTACGCTAGACTACAATAAGTCACTGACATACACCAACCTACCATCATCAGGACAATACCAGGACCGTGGGTAAAAGCACAGGTCCACTTCTGATAGCGATTTGTTTCTTCTGATTCCAAGGAGAAGGTGACAACAGAACTGCTTGGGTAGAGTCACACTATGACCACAACTCAGTGTCAGCTTGTTCATGGTATTGTTTCCCGAGAGTGACCTTTCCATCTCCATCAGGACCACATGGTCCATTGCCTGTAGAATAAGACATCAACACAGTCTATCACTGTTTGCTATCAGTGGACATTATCTAAGCTGAAGGACAACATTCGGAACTACACATGGTAAGGAAAGAGATGGGAAGGGAAAATGGCACTGAACCAGACTAGCACTGGCAACCTCCAGATCTTTCACCTACCCTTTAGCAGCCGAGTCACTGGTCACCGCCAACAGCCACTGATCCTTACCATGTGTAGTTTGTAATGTTGTCTTTCATTCGTGTCACAACAGTACATAGACCATCTAAATTAGCATTTCTGAAAATGTCACTGATCAGTTCGTGCCCGGTGTCGGAGTTTAAAGGAGGCTCTGGATAAAGCCCGCCCACATCAGTATATAAGGGGGGACTGGATCAGTGACTGTTGGTGGTGACCAGTGGCCCGGCTGCTAAAGGGTCTGTTAAAGATCTGGAGGTTGCTGGTGCTGGTCTGGTTCACTGCCATTTTTCCTTTCCCCCTCTTTGCTTACCATGTGTAGTTCCAAACGTTGTCTATCATTCATGTCACCCTGGTATACAGACCATCTAAATAATTATCAAAGCTGTTATGTAGTAAATATACAACATTTGAGAGGGATATTATATAGGGCATATTTCCCAAGGCTGAACGCAGAGGAATACATTGCATAAATGTGTAGTACATTTGAGTGCACATTCTGTTACCATGGAAACCATGTACAAATAAGTGCTTCAGGCCTGAAAACACTGTTTCCATGGTAACAGTACAGCTACATTTCTGTGCACACCTGCTGCTGAACTACCCCCTAAAATTAGGGGTCGAATGAATAACCGAATAGTCGAATATTCATATGGTCGCCTAATATTCGAAGGATAATTTCATTCATTTGAATATTGGTGACACTTAATTACGGCATAAAAATGGCTGCCAACCACATAAAACTCGTTTCACTCATGAATCAGTCAATATCTACGGAACGAAAACACCTAGCTTTTATGGATTACGCAGAAACTGCAGAAAAATGCTTTCTGTCAGGTCAAATTCGCCCGTTCTGCTCTTCATCCAACTTTCTCCTTCCACTTCCAGTAATCGCTCCACAGAATACGGCCATATTTGGTAATCATCTCTGGTGGAACAAATATTCAAATATTCGTTCAGTGGAAGCAACAGATAGTCAAACTTAATATAGAGTATTCGTTCGACCCTTACCCAAAATGTAAGGTGACCTTACACATGCCACAATACAGAACAACAGAACAGTCATTCCTAGACAAGTTGTTATGTTATAACATCATAATGAAACATTGTCAAATTGTGATTGGTATAGAAGACTAGTGCATCCCAAGCCACACTGTACATGTGCACACACTGTACCTCTTGTGGGGGACAGATAGAGGGACACTTCAGTTCTTTCACTTCACTACACAAGGACAACAAGTTTGCGAAGACATCTACTGGAACACCCCTCAGAGTCAGATGCTGTACACTCCCTTGGTCACCTGCAGGCACTGGGTAGGGAAATAGGTGTAGAGTTGAACATGTAAATACATACAATACCTATCTATGTATACATACTTAAATTCACATAGATGTCCTCCCTATTACTTGTTACAGACTATACACTACATCCAACTGAGTCACACAATATGTGACTGACAAACACCAACTTACCATCATCAGGAAAATACCAGGACTGTGGATCAAAGTGAAGGTACACTTCAGACAATGATTTATTTCTTCTGATTCCAAGGAGGAGGTGACGGCAGAACTGCTTGGGTAGAGTCACACCATGACCACAACTCAGTGTCAGCTTGTTCATGGTCTTGATTACCGAGAGTGACCTTTCCATTTCCATTAAGACCTCATGGTCCATTGCCTGCAGAAGAAGACATCAACACAGTCCATCTAGCAGTGGGATGTGGACAAACACCATTTGTGAGCGGATTTGAGAAAACAACCCACTTCACGCAGTTTATCGATTTTGAGTTAGTGACACCGTGTTAAAGCAGAGTGGTTGGGCTCTCTATTACCCTTTGTTGCGCTTCGATAGCTGCTTCAGTTCCCGAGTTACGCTTGCCTAAAATGTGAAATTACGTTAGGTGCTTGGCTGAAAAAAGGCGTTAAGAACATGGACTTCCGGTCACGGCACAAATGGTGGACAGTTTGGTTGGTTGTAGTGGGAAGCGTATCTGCCTCGTCCTCAGCACGGGAAGGTCTTCACGCTCGTTGGGAATGCTGGAGTAGTGTACGTATGTTGACTTCGAGCAAGGCCTGGTTGCCTTGAATAACGTGCGTAGCTTTTTACGCTTACGTAACATGTTCGTATACGTGGCGCCTGATGGCCACCACGTAAATTCGAAGTCTTTGTTTGAGCTTTAGAGAAGGAATTAAAGATTCAAACTTGGCCACAAGATAGGGACTGTACCATAGATATGAATGATACCAAAATCCGTTTTTCAGTGAAATATCACCCGCATGATTGTTTTGTCCCATATCTATTGTTTACATATTGTGCGAAGTGGGTTGTTTTCTCAAATCCGCTCACATTTGACACTGTCACTATCTGTTTGCTATCAGTGGGCATTATCTAAGCTGTTATGTAGTAAATATATCACAAAGATAGTAGGTACGGCTAAAGTGACCGAATTAGTTTGCCTTCATTTTTAGTATTTGAGTTATCTTTATCATCAGAAATCTTAACTCAAAGTTCCAAGTCTGTAATTTCACGCTGTCACAAGTTATGAAGGAATGAAAACTTGTTGATTTGCGTCAAACTCTAAGTGTTAATGGTCTGAATTGTAATTGCTGACTGTTGACAGCAGGGATGTGACAGGCGTGAAATGACGAGTGAAACCACAACTATTTGGCCCTCTAAATCAATGGCGAGGGACGTATTGCAGACTGACTACTACTGTGCTAAAGGTGTTGCAGAGCTATCTAGTCTAATACCGCGTTCACACGACAGCTACCATTACAAAGTGATCTGCGCCCAATCGTTCTGACTATGCTGGGAATCGTGCTGACCGTCATTCACACGCACCAACCGTAACGAAACCAGCCATTTGCTGCCACGTTTTGGGAACAAACATCGCTGATCCGCGGATCGTTAGACTGCTGCTTGTTGAGTGTCAGCCCCTAGACACCAGTGGGTTTGCCCAAGGTACATTACTTTAGACGCAGACAGCCTGCTCTTGTGCAAGTAGCTAGCTAAATAAAAACAATGGCTGCATGTGTATCTCTTGTATATGTTATTATAGATCACAGGAGTGGTGGCACTATGTAGTGCTGCAGACGTTTGAGGAGCATGACTGGATGCAAAACTTTAGAATGAAGCGAGAGACGTTTCTGTACATCTGCAATCAATTGTGTCCTACTTTACAGTGCAAAGACACGGTCATGCGAAAAGCCATATGTCAAGAAGAGGGTAGCAATCACTTTATGGTATTTAGCCACTCCCTCAGAATACCGTACTATAGCCCATTTGTTTGGGGTTGCACGGAGCACTGTGTGTAGCATTGTACATGAGACAGTGAAAGCAATAGTGTCTGTGATGCTACGGAAATACAATGTATTTCCCAGGGGACAATTTCTAGCAAGTACTGTTGATGAGCTTGAGAAAAAGTGGCAATTCCCGCAGTGTGCAGGAGCCATTGATGGCTGTCACATACCCATTCAACCTTCCCTTCTCAACCACACAGATTATTATAACCGCAAAGGGTGGTACTCCATCATCATTCAGGCCGTTATCAACAGTGACTATTTATTCTGAGACATTTATGCAGGGTAGCTGGGAAGTGTGCATGATGCACGTGTGTTTGCTAACTCCAGTTTGTACCGCAAAGCAATCGATGGAAGTATACTGCAGGGAAAGAAACGGCAACTTCAAGGACTAGATGTACCCATTTTTCTTGTTGGTGATGCAGCATATTTCCATGGCTAATGAAGCCCTTTACATTCAGTAGTCAGCTGACAGCAGCAGAGAAAGTATTTATCTATACGCTATCAAGAGCACACATTGCGGTTGAGAATGCATTTGGTAGGCTAAAAGCAAAATGACATGAACATCGCAAATATTACATTGGTTGTCACGGCTTGTTGCATCCTCAATAATATTTGCGAGATTAACATTGATGTATTTGATGACAATTGGCTTGAGGAATTGCAAACTCTTGATTTTCAGAACTCATCACCAGCACAGCAGCGAGGGATAATGATGAGGAAGATGCAAAGGACATACGACAGGCATTAGTAGATTATGTTCGTAGCAATCCTTTAGCCAATTAATGTAATTCCACATCGATCCTTCAGTTCTCATCTTTAACACTAGTGTTGTACATGTCATCATTGAATTAATAATAAAATATGACATAGTAAATGTACACTCAAAAGTAACACAAAAGTTTGGCTAAAAGCACTGATTGCAAGGCAGCAATCAACACATGATGTCATACCCTCTTCCTCTCACCTTCACCTGCCCACTAGAAAAAAACAAAACTGCAGAATATGTAATGAGCACTACAAGTATACATGCACAAAAAGCATACATGAACCCAAAAATGTCTATGCAAAGGACATAAGACGTCATAAAATCTATGCACATACATACATGTATGTTAAGATGTTGATGATGATTAACCATCACAGGTGACTGTGGTTAATCATCATCAACATCTTGAGCACTGGGATACAATGGTGGAGTGCATGCTGGACCTGGGAAGGAGGATGGACCGGTTACAGGAGCTTGAGCCTGTGCTATCATACTCATCATCCTTAGCTGAAACTCTCATTCTTCTCTTCATATTTGTTCATTCCTCTCCTTGTCACATTCTTCCAAACACATTCGTTTCTCTTCCAGATCGTAGTACCTTTTGTCACTTTCCGGATGTGATTTCATAATTTTGTCCATGATTCCACCCATGACTTTTTTAGCCTGTCTACCTTCCCCCATTTTCTGCCAGCTTTCTTCGTCTCCTGGCTAGTGGCAGGTTCATCTACACTGGGACTTGTTGCTCTCGATTCTGACCTCGACTCAGTATCGGCTACAAACACAGACTCTGCCCCTTCTAACAAGTCATCAACATTCGAAGTGTGGTCTGCTATATCATCCTCTTGTCCCAGCTCACCTTCAACAATACCTTCAATACTGGTACCCCCACTAAAGGTGTCAACAACAACAGATGGCCTGGTTGCAAGCTTGTTACCCAACACTGCATCAAGTGCATCAAAAGGTTTCCTGCCACTGCCAGACTTGTTGTACCTGTCCTTGACCTTCCGATACTCGGATTTTAGCTTCTTCGCTTTATCTCTGCATTGCTCTGTGCTTCTATTGAACCCTGCTTCTCTCATCCTACTTTCCACTCTTTCATAAATTTGCTTGTTCTGTTTGCACCCTTCCAGAGCCACCCGTATGGTATCGTCCCCCCAAATTTCAATGAGCTTGCTAATCTCACACCCGCCATATTTGATTGCTTACGTGGCTTGTAATTCTTGCCTGCCAAGGAGTTGTTTTGGAGGTTGAAAATCGCAAAATTAAAACCGCGAAATGTTTGGTTTTGAACAAAATGGCGAAATTTTCCTGCTATACGGTATGTTATAATGTCTTAATGCTGATCACGTGACCTTTAGCCAATGGGATCCCTTATAATGGGTCATAAGACTGATGGTTATATCGCTTAATGCACACTTTAGTGTGCATTAAGTTGCTAATGCACACACACTTTTTAACTCTTTACCGCTGGAATTTCAAATTGCACACGCAACCTTGACTGCTGTAATAAAAATGGCCAAAACTCGTGGTGAGTTTTGTGTAAAAGGAATCGCACATTTTAACACTTTCTTGCAAGCCACAGACAGTGATGTTGAACATTGGTTTCTGCAAAGACGTCTCCACACAAGCTTCTGGATCGCGAACATCTGTGAACATGTGTCTACGCAAGCTTCTCAGCCTTCTGAGTGTCTACACAAGCTTCTGGAGGAAGTTTCTGTGCTGATGTGGAAGGTCTACATGAGTGAGCCAGGAGAAAGGCATTGGCATATGCAGTCGTCTGTGGCTACTCTTGTGAAATGGTTACAATAAATTTCACGCCTTCAAAGGCTCCTTTCTTGCCTGGGAATGCTGAAAAATGGCGTCCGTTACTGCACACTTTCACAAGCTTCGCTCTTCAATAATGCATAGTTATGGCTAACAAACAAAGCATGGAGACTAAACATTGCAGTGCCAATGTTAACAGAACGGCACCTCTCTACTTCATTTCAGAAAAGACTCACTTTTTGACTCACCGGAAGTGACCAGTGTACCGGTCATTTGGCACTTGGGGGTTGCATAATACTGACCAGTACAGTGGTAATTTGACGCTAATGAGTTAATTACATGTTCCAGGCTCGGACGTACGCAGCTAGTTAGCCAAAACATTCCACTGGACTTGGCTCCAACTGAACAACGTTGTCTCAAATAGTGAGCCAGTCAGTGCCGGCTTTTGACATTTGTGTCGAAGAGCAGAAGCCAACCACCGGCTTTTTTTGCAACCGCGCCAAACAGAAGAAGTCCACTGCATTCAGGACTGGCATATGGAGTGAACGGCGTCACCTTTTGTTGTGTCCAGAATGGCAAAACTGCTTTGCCGAGCACCTGTTGCTACTTCGATATTGGAAATGTCGGCTTCAGACGTAGCACAGTGGGTAGAGCGCTAGCCCTGAAGGTCAGGAAAGTCTTGGAAAGCTTACGCTCTGCCAACTGTAGTCTAAATATGACATAATCAAACACTGCCAAATAGCAATTGGTATAAACGACTAGTGCATCACAAGCCATACTGTACATGTGCACACACTGCACCTTTTGTGGGGGATGGATGGTGTGACACTTCAGTTCTTGCAATTCACTATAGAAGGACAACAACTTTATGAAGACTGTCACTGGAACACCCCTCAGAGAAAGATGTTGTACACTCCTTTGATCACCTGCAGGCACTGGGTAGGGAAACAGGTGTGGAGTTGAACATAAAAATACAATACCTACATATATATACAGTGCAAGTTACAATATACACCACTAATCTAAAGTAAATAATATAATATAATGTAATATAAATAAATAAATAATTCCCAGGGGGGTTGGCGGCCTTCATGAGCATATGCTAGGTATGGCTTTGAAGTATGGGAGATTTTAAGACTTAAATGAGATGGAATTTTTAATTAAGTCTTCATTCTACAAGCAGCCTGCAAAATACTAATATAAATGCACATAGGAGAACACTTAATGTATGGTGCATTTATATTGATGCATAGTGGTATCTTGTATATTAATGCAACTGGGCTCGTTTAGACATGAAACTTGGTGGGCACATCCAAGTGGTCCACCTTCCTATGTTATTAGCAGGATTTCTTAATTAGTCTCAAAATGGCTGACATATGTGAGGTGTACGATTTATTTAACCAGCCAGCCCTGCTCAGTCTTGACATTTGGTGGACCTAGCCAGATAATCCAACTGTTCATGTCATTAACAGGATTTCTTAATTAGTCGCGAAATGGCCGAGAAAAGCGAGGTTCAATGCATATCCCACCAATCCGGCCCCCTAAGTCTTGATACTAAGTGGACATAGTTAGATGGCCCATTTGCTCATGTCATTAGCAGGATAGCTTAATTAGTCACAAAATGGAGGCGATGTTTTGAACAATCACATTTTGGCACCAATTTGTAGGCATTTGCTGCTATGCTGGAGCAGAGCAGCACCCACATGTACACTTGCTCACAACTATCCAGCCACAATATTCAGCTACTATACCACCAATAGATAAATACAACCACCATCACCACCACAGTGGAAGTTGCAATGAGTAGTATATTATGTGCTACAGCTGAAAGAAAACAGACCACCATGCACACCAGGTGCTGCTACCATATACTACTACCACCACCACACAGTGCAGGTTACAATATTACGGCCACCACATGCATTCCTAGATGAAACGACCACCACCACCACCACACAGTGCAAGTTTCAATGCATGCATTCAGTATATGCGCCATTGCTCTAGAAAAAAACACCACTGCGACCACCACCACACAGTGCAAGTTACAATATCGCAGCCACCACCACCTGTGCCAGTAGAGTATCTGCGTCAGTTGGTCATAGAAAAAGACCACCAGTGCAAGTTACAGTAGCCACCACCACATGTGCCAGTAGAGTATCTGCGCTAGTTGGTCATTGAAAAAGACCACCAGTGCAAGTTACAGGGGCTCCGGGCCAGCACATGCAAGTTACAGCCGGTCAGAACCTGCACCGCTGCCATTGGAATGCACGCTGCAGCAAGCAATTGTAACTTGCCTAAGGGCATGCCATTGAATTTCTTCCCATGCACTCTCAATTCAATGGCATGCCCTTAGGCAAGCTTACAATTACTTGCTGCAGCGTGCATTCCAATGGCAGCGGTGCAGGTTCTGACCGGCTGTAACTTGCATGTGCTGGCCCGGAGCCACTGTAACTTGCACTGGTGGTCTTTTTCAATGACCAACTAGCGCAGATACTCTACTGGCACATGTGGTGGTGGCTACTGTAACTTGCACTGGTGGTCTTTTTCTATGACCAACTGACGCAGATACTCTACTGGCACAGGTGGTGGTGGCTGCGATATTGTAACTTGCACTGTGTGGTGGTGGTCGCAGTGGTATATGTATATATATATATACTTAACATCACATAGATGTTCTCACTATTGCTTGTTCCAGACTATACACTACATCCAACTGAGTCACACAATATGTGACTGACAAACACCAACTTACCATCATCAGGACAGTACCAGGACCGTGGGTTAAAGTGCAAGTACAATTCAGATAATGATTTGTTTCTTCTGATTCCAAGGAGAAGGTGACAACAGAACTGCTTGGGTAGAGTCACATTATGATCATCACTCAGTGTCAGCTTGTTCATGGTCTTGTTTACCGAGAGTGACCTTTCCATCTCCATTAGGACCTCACGGTCCAATATCTGTAGAATAAGACATCAACACAGTCCATCATGCAGTGGGATGTGGACAAACACCATTTGACACTGTCACTACTGTTTGCTATCAGTGAACATTATCTAAGCTGTTATGTAGTAAATATACGACACTACAGGGGGATGTATTAGGGGGTATTTACCAAGGTTGAAGGCCAAGGAATACATCGCATAAATGTGTAGTACATTTGAGTGCACATTCTGTTACCATGGGAACCATGTACAAATAAGTGTTTCAGGCCTGAAAACACTGTTTCCATGGTAACAGTACAGCTACATATCTGTGCACATCTGCTGCTGAATTATCCCCTAAAATTAGGGGTCGAATGAATAACCGAATAGTCGAATATTCATATGGTCGCCTAATATTCGAAGGATAATTATCTCGATATCTACGGAACAAAAACACCTAGCTTTTATGGAAAATGCAGAATATTGCTTTCTGTCAGTTCAAATTCGCCTGTTCTGCTCTTCATCCAACTTTCTCCTTTCACTTCCAGTAATCGTTCCACAAACGACAGCCATATTTGGTAATCACCTCTGGTGGAACAAATATTCAAATATTCGTTCATTAGAAGCAACGAATAGTCGAACTTAATATAGAGTATTCGTTTGACCCTTACCCAAAATGTAAGGTGACCTTACACATGCCACAATACACAACAACATAACAGTCATTCCTAGACAAGTTGCTGTCATAACATCATAATCAAACACTGACAAAAAGTGATTGGTACAAAAGACTAGTGCATCCCAAGCCACACTGTACATGTGCACACACCGTACCTCTTGTGGGGGATGGATAGAATGACACTCCAGTTCTTGCAATTCACTACAGAAGGACAACAACTTTGCGAAGACATCAACTGGAACATACCACAGAGAAAACTGTTGTATGCTCCCTCGATCGCCTGCAGGCACTGGTTAGGGAAACAGGTGTAGAATTGAACATGTAAATTCAATACCTATGTATACATACTAAACTTCACATAGATGTCCTCACTATTACTTGTTACACACTATACACTATACATCCGAGTCACACAAAATGTAACTGACGTGCATACACCAACCTACCATCATCAGGACAATACCAGGACTGTGGGTTAAAGCGCAGGGACACTTCTGATAACGATTTACTTCTTCGGATTCCAAGGAGAAGGTGATGACAGAACTGCTTGGGTAGAGTCACACTGGGACCACAACTCAGTGTCAGCCTGTTCATGGTCTTGTTTACCGAGAGTGACCTTTCCATCTCCACCAGGTCCTCACAGTCCATTGTCTGTAGAATAAGACATCAACACAGTCTATCATGTTGTGGGATTTGACAAACACCATTTGACACTGTTACTATCTGTTTGCTATCAGTGGACATTATCTATGCTGTTATGTAGTAAATATACTCGTCTACACTTAAGGGAGATGTATTAGGGGAATTTCCCATGGTTGAAGGCCAAGGAATACATCACATAAATGTGAGTGGATCTGAGAAAAAGTTGATGGGCTCTCTGTTGCACTTTGTTGCACTTCAATAGCTGCTCCCGTTCCCGAGATATGCTCACTCAAAGTACGAAAATATGCTCAGTGCAATTATGAGAAAATGGCCTGTAACCCTTCCATTATTATATCAGTAAACATGGCGACAGCATAAGTATTATTCCTGGTTTGAAGCGGAGGAAAGGACTAGGGGTTTCAGACTTTACCACAGGTACATATAATGCAGTAATCCGACTTTACCGGAAACATGACTTGTTTGCATGTTTTCGCCCGTAGTGACACTTTATACATAGTGCGAAGTGGTCTCTTTTCTCAAATCCGCTCATATAAATGTGTAGTACGTATCAGCACACATTCTACTACCATGGAAACCATGCACTAATGAGTGTCTACGGCCTGGAAACACTGTTTCCATTGTAACAGTGCAGCTATATGTCTGTACACATTTGCTACTGAACTACCACAAAATGTGAGGTGACCTAAAGCATGTGCAGTTACACAGTGTAGTTATAACATGAAACCTCTACTTTGGGTGAAAGATGTAGATAACCGCTAAATTTTGATCGTTAGCACATTTTGAGGGAGAAGCAACAGAGCTACCCACATTCACCCTTTACAGTAGCAGTATTACAGGAAAGGAAGAAGGATGAGACGAAGACCAGCACTCAATTAGAGTGCTTGTACACAGACCAGCACTCCACTAGAGCTTACACAACAGCATAGCACTCCGCTACAGTGCTTACACAACAATCTTTGCCTAATGAAGTTATTCTCTGTATTCCAGTATTTATCTACAGCAATTCTCAAGTTGGTACTGAGTACGTGTGGAGCGAGCGGAGTGTGGAATCAGAAAACGTTTGTAGAGTGAAGCAGCACGTCGAATGAGACTGCGTGTTGAGTTACATACAAAGCGCGTACAGTGAGACAGCGCGTGGAGAGAGACCGCGCGTAGTCAGGCGTAGCTGTTAGGCAGCGCGTGGAGTGAGACAGCGTGTGGAGAGAGGCCACGCGCAGTCAGGCGTAGCTGTTAGGCAGCGCGTGGAGTGAGACAGCGTGTGGAGAGAGGCCACGCGCAGACTGAGGCTGCGTGTGGAGTTAGGCAGCGCGTGGAGTGAGACAGAGCATGGATTGAGGCTGTGCGATGAGTTAGGTAGCGTGTAGTGCAGCACATATGGATGCACCCCAACGTACCTTCACTAAATCATACTTTACCAGCTTACAAATGTTTTCTCATTCCACATGCTGCTCGCTACACTCAGTACCACTCAGTACCAACTCGATAATTGCTGTAGATAAATACTGGAATACAGAGAATAACTTCATTAGGCAAAGATTGCTGTGTAAGCACTGTAGCGGAGTGCTATTCTGTTGTGTAAGCACTCTAGTGGTGTGCTGGTCTGTGTATAAGCACTCTAATTGAGTGCTGGTCTTCGTCTCATCCTTCTTCCTTTCCTGTAATACTGCTACTGTAAAGGGTGAATGTGGATAGCTCTGTTGCTTCTGTGATTGTGTGAGGTTGGTGTATTTACACGATGACATCACATACTTTCTCCCTCAAAATGTGTTAACAATCAAAATTTAGCGGTTATCTACACGTTTCACCCAAAGTAGAGGTTTCATGTTATAACTACCCTGTGTAATGTGCAGTTGGGTTGAAATTTGCTTGCATGAATCATCATTACATCTCACATTGATGCTTACCTCCCATCTTTGTATGTCGCTACACTCAATCTCTGTCACATGTTGCAGACACAACAACTTCACTACTGTACTGAGGGGAGGTCCTTTCAGGTACACCATGCCAAAGTGTTTTTTGAAGGTACCATCTGAGAAGGTAAACATAACAACATGTCAGGCACTCTAAACATGGCAGACACAGTCTGCAGCTCATGATGACATTCATTGCTCAACACCACACCACAACAGTGGCTAGTGGTACACAGTGTCAGAGCTACTCATGCAATCAAAGAGCTCTAAACACCAACACCACCTGTAAATCTATGAATGTTTCTGTAAAACACTCATTAAAACATGAGGATTACCACTCATATGAGCACCCCCCAAGCTCTCAGCTGAAGGAGCCATACTATACCATGGATACAACTGTGGATGTGTCCACCTCTACACATGTTTCATGTGTAGAGGTGGCTATTGGCTTCAACTCCATCCCTCCAACGAGTCATACATACTAAGCACTCACACATACACAGAAAGGAAGACATTGTGGATACCTTTCTGACTGTCACCTGTAGAAGCTTCCCTCTCCAGTGATACTAGTCTGCCCAAGGCAACTTCTAGTTCTCTCCAGGAAGTGTCTAAAACACAGCACAGCACAGCATATGGTTAGTTCAGTACATGGAGGTGAGTAAAGTGAGGCAACATACTGCTTTATAAAAAAAACTTTCATGCAGTGAAATGCTAGCCATTTTTCACCTCTCCCTCTCTTTCTCACCATGTGTAATTCACAATGTTGTCTTCCATTTGTTTAAACATGGTGCATAGACCATTTTATCTAAAGCTTGCTTATACACACAATACTAATAGAGCAGTAGCTATGTACAAGGTCTATGTTTATGAGATGGAAAATTAGAACTCTATCTCTGAAAAAGGAAGGTTTGGCCCATGTATGACAAAGAAATGCTAAGGAACACAGTACCCTGAAAATGAACTCATCAAGGTTTCACCACTCTCTCAACACTGCCATACACATAGTATACTTACATACATACACATGTAACACACATCAGTGAGGCAGTGCTTTGTACACATACATATATGAAACCATCATGATTATTATCAGAATGATGATGATGGTGGATGGTGGTGGATGGTGGATGGATGATGATGATGATGAACCACACAACGATGCCAATTTATTTAAATCATTATGCAGCAGAGCACAAAGATATGATGAATACTGAAAGGGTTGATTCTCCAATACCAGCTTCACAACAGGGTTGAAAACCTTGCCGACATTTCAACCAGATGCTCTGGTCTTCTTCAGGGCGAAGATGACCAGAGCATCTGGTCGAAAGGTCAGCAAGGTTTTCAACCCTGTTGTGAAGCTGGTATTGGAGAACCAACCCTTTCTGATGCCTGAGCCAGCTGAGAAGCCCTCACTTCATGATGAATACTATATCTCACCCTTATCTGTTTGGTACAATGTCTGCAGTGTCCCACTGGCATAGACTGGCACCAGCAAGCGATAGATTTCTGCAGAACCTGTACTACTCTTAATGGTGAGGTGTTTCAATGAGGGGAGCACACAGAGGCAATAGCCGTAGGCTGTGGAGTCATAAGCAGTCTCGGGCCTCACATCTACCTCTTCTCCTACAATACGTGGCATCAGGCGGTGAACCAATGAAATGTCTTGGGTCTCATAAAGGCAGTGCATCTGAAAGTCTACCGGATATGAGTTTATCCACTTTTGAAGGCAGTCAAAGTGCTCTAATTTAGTCAATCCACAATAAAAGCGCCACACCTGTGCCATGTGGGGCTCACCAAGATACCTGGCCCAGATCTCACACTGCCTGTCTGTTGTCAGGAGAGACACATAAATAGCAGCAAGGAATTCCTGTACAGTCAAGTGGATGAAAAAGAAGCTTTCAATGGCACCTTTCCTGGACTTTGGGTCACATCGAATAGGCCTAGCTGTTAAAACACCGCACCCTCTCTTGCGGTCTGAGAAGCGCTCACCAAGACCCTGGAGATCACCTGAATCAAAGACTATTTTATGGCTCTGAATGCAGTTATAAGCAATTTCCCCAAGTTTATAGATATCATGCTCCTTTGGAAGATCCAGGATGGAATCCAGTTCAGACAAGTCTTCGTTGTACTTGAGGACGTTCACACAGAGGTAGTCATTGTAGATTTGTGTCAACGTTGGTGGAAGGTCCTCTCTAAATAGAAACACTTGACAAATGATGGACAGTACAACAGGGATTGAACAGATACCTCTAATCTGTGGGACAGCACCTATCTTCTTGACAAATATGCCAAACAGGTCTGGTTGCCCTTGATCAGAGAAATATTGCTTTGCATATATCCTGATCTGGTCCTGAGTGAAACCAAGCACCTCGATATTAATTAGACTGACTTGGCTACGAGACTTCTGCATTTGGCGGTAGATCTCACTTGTTACAATGGAGCGAGATGTTAGAATAACATCACAGTGTCGTAGAAGGGAATCACGATTGTGCGATAGAAGGTTTACAAGGAAGTCAGACTGTCGAAGGTGAGGAGGTAGCTCATCAAATCCATCCAGGATGAAGAGCACACCTCTCCCTAGGTTGCTATATATTGCCTCAGACAATTTCTCAAGTGAAACATCATGTGTCATCATTCCTTGGAACAGCTGCAGAATGTCCACTAATTTGAAATCCTTCTTAAAGTGAAGCAAGTCTCTCAATTCAACTAACATAACTGCAATGTAATCATGGCAACCGGGGGGTTTACAAATGTCTTGGCAAGTTTTTCGCGCCAATGTACTTTTACCTGCACCAGGAGCACCGCTAATGATTACAAGTTTATGCTTCTTCACTAATCCCGGGATTGCCTCACACTCTACCCTACCAGTCTGGTAAGTGTATACGCTATCGGCACCTTCCCTCACAGCTTCAACGAACATCTTCTGGGCATTCTGAGCACTTAAGTGGAAACGAGCAAGGGCTAAGTTAACGAATGGTAAAGCCTGATCAGCAGGGAGCCACTCATCCTCAACTACCTTCATGTTCATATAGAATTCCACAAGGCAACTGGAAAAGGAGTCTACCTGCTTTCTTACTCCTACTCCCCTTCCCTCCTCAACTGCAGAGTACAATGTTAGAAAGAGAGACATGCAAGTGTGTAATCAGCTCATCAAGTACACTGCAAATTACGAACATTCAATAGTTACTGCAAGAGTCAATGCAAGTCACAACTAGCCTCAAAATGGTGCATGGTAACTGTAATATTTGAACAGATTAGGCCATCTGCTGACAGCATCGAGTAGATCAGAGTTTAAGGTGACTCATTAATGTTTCAGCTCATCTTTGGCTGCCATTAATCAAACTGTGTGGTCAGAAGTGGCTGTGTATGTGTCAAGACTAACCACAAACTCCATGTCCACATGAATCAACAATGGTATAATAGTGCTTCAATGCAGGAGTAATTAACTGGATGATTTGGTTCCTACTTATCTGACTTCATTCAGTAGCTCAGGCAGTTATCCAGCCTAGGAAAACTTTACACATGTCAAACATGTCTTATGTGAACAATGCGGAATGCCCGCGGCCAATTTTTTAACCTTGCATATTGGCTTATGTTGCCTGCAACTTTCATTAGATCAAAGTCGAACAAATACCAGATGAAAGAATAGATGCTGCTCTCTAATTCTACATACGATATCCATGGTACCATACTACACTGAACAATTAATATGCACACCTAACAAAGCCGTCAAAACAGTGGAAATATAATTCTGTCTGTCAGATAAACATCTGAAAGGAAAACAGTGAACAAAAACCTGTTTATAAACACACACTCTCAGTGGAACAAGTGGACCGAACCGAAGCTTCTTCTACAGCTAGTGGGACATCAGGAGGGGGAGGACGAGGGAGAGCATTCCAAGAGTGGAATCTTATTGAAGATAAGGACCACAGAGAGTACACCAAGGTTGGCCGCTCAGGACTTCCAGCACACCAGACAGACGGAATCAGAAAAGTCACTGACTTCATTTGCCGCCTGGAATGTTGCTCCAGGCGGCAAATGAAGTCAGTGACAAGTCAGCCTCAAAGAGCAGACGAATACCTCCATGTTGCCCGTGTGTACTCCAGTGAGCAAGCTGAGCTGAGACAGGAGTGTCTACGGAAGCTGTTTGTGGAGGAGCTTGAACACCTGCCGGTGTATGAGAAGGACCAGCATGTTGTTGGATCGCCATGATACCTTCTGCCTAGAGGAAGATGAGAGAGGTGAGACTGACCTTGTTCAATTTGTCATTGACCTGCAGGTTGTAAGCCACTGAGCCAACCCCTGAGACGTGCCCCATTTGAAGTTCGGCAGGAGATCAGCCAGCAGCTGTAGAAGATACTAAAAATGGGAGTCATCCAGCCATCTAAGAGCCCTTGGGCCACCCCCATGGTAGTTGTTTGCAAGATAGATGGTTCTCTCGGGTTTTGCGTGGACTACAGAAAGTTGAATTCTGCGACCAAGCCTGATGTTTCCCCATGCCAAGGATAGATGACATGCTGGACCAGCTGGGGAAATTGAAGTACTTCACCACACTTGACCTAGCATCCAGGTACTGGCAGATCAGGGTGGATCCTGATAGCCAGGAGAAGACTGCCTTTGTCGCTCCACAAGGACTGTATGAGTTCCTGGTCATGCCATTTTGACTTATGAATGCACCTGCGACCTTTCAACGGGTGAGGCAGAAGTTACTCACCAGATTGAATCTGGCCAATGGACCAGACTTCGTCTTGGCGTATGTGGATGACGTGCTCATCTTCTCAGAGACCCTGGAGGAGCGCACATGTAGCATCTCCGTGGAGGAGCACATCCAGCATCTCAGGCTTGACAAGATCAAAGAAGCTGAAACCTTCCAAGTGCAGCTTTGTGCGAGGAAGTGTGGACTACCTGGTTCATGTCATCACTTCAGAAGGTCTGAGCCCCAACCCAGTGAGGATTGATGCTGTTCAATCTATCCCAGCTCCGACCAAAATCAAGGAGTTGCGTCAGTTTCTGGGGCTAGCATTGTATTACAGGAGATTTGTCCCTACCTTTGTGAGAGTGGCTGCACCCCCACACACTCTCACAAGGAAGTCAGCCCCCTTTACTTAAGTAGACAAGCAGTTGTCAAGCAGCCTTTGACCAGCTCAGGAGCAGGCTGGTAATGGCCCCAGTCTTGGCTTATCCCGACTTCAAGAGAGACTTCATTCTGGAGACACATGTGAGCATCAATGGACTCAGTGCAGTCTTGTCCCAAACCCAAGAGGATGGAAAAGTGCACCCAGTAGCTTATGCTAGCAGAGCCTTGTCTTGGACGGAGAAGAACTATGCCATTACTGAACTGAAGACCCTAGCTGTGGTATGGGCAGTCACTCATTTTCAATATTACCTGTATGGTCACCATGGATCTTCAAGCACCCCAATGGTAAGCATGCCCAGTGGTGGAGCAAGGTCTTCAGCAGAGGGATCAAGAAGGTGGAGATTGTGTACCGACCTGACAAGGAGAATGCTAATGCTGATGCCTTGTCATGCCAACCCTATCTGGATGCACCACAGCAGGGGATTGCTGAGTCTGAGGTCCAGGTTGCTGCAGTCAGATATGGGCCACCTATGCCACTGACCGTGGAAGAGCTACTCCAGCAGAAACAACTGTTGTCACCAGAACCCGAAGCTGGTCAGCTAGACTCTTACACTGTGGAGCAGAGGAATAATCCTAGCCTGCTTTTGTTTATTCAATACTTGATGGAGAGGAAACTGCCTGAAAGCTCTCAAGAATTCTGTGCCCTTGCTTACAAGGCAGTGCATTTCACCGTCATGGATAAAATTCTGTATCCTGTGGACCCCAGACAGCCTAGCCTTCAACAGGTTGTAGTGCCAACACATCTGCAGAAGAGTGTTCTGGAGGAGTACCATGGGGGTAGAATGGCAGAACATTTCTCAGGTCCGCGTTTGTTCAAGACTGTGGCATGTATCTGGCATCATTAACCAGTGCCCGATCATGGGCCACCAACCACGCGCACAGAGCTCAAAAGTGGTACAAGGGCCAACATGACAAGCAAGTTCACGTATCCGAATGCTGAGTAGGAGATTGGGTCCTGTTTCGCTTTCCACACGAGGAGACTGGTGCAAACAGGAAGCTTGCTCAGCCCTGGCATGGTCCCTACCGGGTGATGTTAGTTGATGGACCTCAAAGATTGCAAGGATTGCCAAGAAAGTGACATTCGCAGCTTTAATGGAACCATATCTGCAGGACCACCTGGTGTCGCTCAGTATTTTCGGCTGCACTTGCTTGTGTTGCCCAAGTCAGCTTGCCTGTTGAGAAATAAACTGTGTGGGACAGAACTTGAGAGAAATACATACATTCTCTCTAATAGAGTAAAGAAATCGGAAGCTGCAGTGATTTTCTTACAGGTGTCAACCAGCACAAGGTTAAGTCAATGAGCACAACAATGAAAATAAACAGCCTTAGGATTCTTCTCCAAGATTTGGGTGCTTACACCAGTGCAACGGCCACTGATGCACCATCATAGCACTGACTGATGCAATCCCTAATATCCAGCTGCAGGTGATCAAGCACTCCAACTATGTACTCTGTGAGTGCTTGTGCATTCAGTTCCTGTGCATGCGTGAAGCCAACAAATCGCTCATGGATTGCACCTTTATAAACATAGCGCAAGACAATGGAAAGCTGCACAGGGTAGTTATACCTGGAAACCACTAAATTTGCACCTTTTTGAAACATTTTATTTTCGCTCTCTGAATGACTCTACGAAAAACGAATAGCAGAAGAAGGAAGTATGATCTTAGCTTTATCAGAAAAGTCAATCAGCGCAACGGAGAAAGCTTGGATAAAATGTTTGAAGGTGTTGAAAATGGCATACTCGCCAACATTCGGAGCAAAACCGGCATATCTAGATGACGCCTGAAACACACGTAGTTGCGCTGGTTAGGTGTAGGGATATGTAAAGTTTTAGAATCGACTGAGAACTGGGCATAAGAAAACACCTTCTTGGTAGTAATTTTGTCACAATTTGCACATTCAAATGCTATTTTCTTGAAAAGAGACTACAGTACACTTCTATTCTCAGTCGAATATGAAGGTATATTTACTACTTAACTTGATGATGTGCAGCACACTCACCAAGAAGGGTTCTAAGTATGCCAGTTTTTATACAAAATTTCCTGAACAACATACCGGCCATTGTGATGACGTCAACAAACATCACTAAACATTATCGAATAGCAATGTTTGAAAGGTTAATCACTGGATATTACGCCTGACCTACCAGCTACACTAGTATTGGTGTCTCAGTTGGCAGGGGGGCATGAAGCCCTATTGGTTGGCAACCAGTGATCGCATCCCCCAGTCATCCAACAAAGATGGAAGAGCCACAGACAGCTGTTTCGCCCTAATTGGGTTAATGGTTAATGGTTGGATGACTGGCTGCTTCTGTATCCACCACAAGTTAAACACTTGTGGTTTCAACAGAAACAGACAAGGGAGGCTACAGTCATCACGACTGAGGCATTGTCACGACTGAGGCATTGTCAAAGGGGAACCGCTTTTGCAGTTAGCCACTGCGAGGCAATAGATTGAAAGGTTAATCACTGGATATTATGCCTGACCTACCAACTACACCAGTATTGGTGTCTCAGTTGGCAGGGGGGCACGAAGCCCTATTGGTTGGCAACCAGTGATCGCCTCCCCCCGTCATCCAACATTAACCATCAGTACGCCACACTGATGAGCCCCAATTAGGGCGAAACAGCTGTCTGTGGCTCTTCCATCTTTGTTGGATGACTGGGGGAGGCGATCACTGGTTGCCAACCAATAGGGCTTCGTGCCCCCCTGCCAACTGAGACACCAATACTGGTGTAGCTGGTAGGTCAGGCGTAATATCCAGTGATTAACCAGGAGCCAGCTCAAAGGGGCCATCATGAGTCAGTTCTGTTTAATTTGGAGGGCAATACAAGACACTTGACCTTGCAGAAGGTGATTCATGGTGGACGAGGAGTCAGCTGCGTGCAACTCTGTAGCTAACTGCAACTGCAGTGCCTATAGCTATCACTCAGTAGCCAGGTTTGGAAGTGCTTTGCATCAGAAGCACTGGCATCAGAAGCACCTGCGTTCGGCGCCGGAGCAGAGGAGGGCACCAAAGGTACCCTTCTCTGCTAGTACTTGCAATTGTTCTGTATAACAGACTTTCTTTGACTGTATAATTGCACTGCTATTGATGCATCTCTTGCATGTCACATCCAGCCTAACTAACATCAATGTGTTACCTAGACGTTGTAGGCATTGTACACAGAAATTAAACATTAAGTATGCACAACATGCTACAGTACATATTAAAACGTTGACGGTGAACAGGCGTGGTAAGTAAGTACGTGAAGATACTGTACGGTAATTTTCGATTTCGCTATGAGTATAGTACGGCATCATAACTGGACATGTATGGACAAACAAAGCGATACGTATGGGCAATCAAATAAAAAGCAAACAAGTGCTAATATGCATTTTTACCAAATGCTTACTCAGCTATATAGTAGATGGTGGTTTCCCCCTGAGAAGGTATGATATTATTGCCTTATCAAGAGCTCTTGTTAGCAACAGTATATCATCTTTGCAGCTGAAGGATGAGTCTACAGTATGCGTTGAAAGCTACGCTGAAGCAACAGATGACCATGCACTCATATGACTACTGGGCCAGTCGTGGCGTGGAGCCTGCCTCCATTTTATACACTGACGCCACCCTGAAATGGAGTAGAGAATGAAAATGGAGGCAAGAATCGAGTCAACTAGGGCCAACGAGAGCTGTGTGAGCGTTGTATCCCTGTCCAAGTTCTGCTAGATCTGTAAACACACTGACAAGCATTGAAGAACCAGAGAAAGACAGAAGCCAACACCACTCAGAATAAAAGCTGGAGAACTAAAGCGGGTAAGTAACACCTTTGCAGGTCAATCGATGCAGATTTCTAGCGATTTACATCTTCAGTTTTTGGTATACACTCCTAGGGTAGGACGGATTTCATACGGTATGGGTGGTATGGGTGGGGTATGCAGTACATACGGGTGTACTTTAGAAACGTACAGATGCAAAAGGGTACAGGTACGGCATACGTACACCTGTGGAACGTCAACTTTGTCAAAGGATGTACTGTATATAACGTTCATCTACTACAAGAGCTATTTCCTTTACCTCTCTTGAACTGCTCTGCTACCCTCTCCAGCTCATCTGCCCAGACCACCTGGTTGCTGTCTCGCAGTATCTTGCAGAACTTCCTAAAATCTTCATTTTCTTTCTTACGCAGTGTCTCAATGACCTTGTCCACCTGGGCAATGCTGTAGGGTAACTGTCTTACCATCTCTGCTTCATATTCACTCATAAACCCACCCGCTGCCTTTTCTAGTTTATCGCTGAGGCCTGTGTTCATTAAAACATTAAGTTTTAGCTTTTCTCTCAAGAAGAGCAATGCGTCATTGTTCCATGAACTAAGTGGACATGTGCCACCACCTGAGATAGTATACAGACAAAGGGAAAGAGGACAAACTCGCTAACTGGCAGTCCATATAGGCAAAATTATGGTTTTCCACAACATACACTGGACAGTGCCTGCATAGTGATACTAACAAAACCATGCATATGCATGCACCACATTACGTATATATAAATACCTCATACTACAGTGCTCCACTCCTAAAGAGTGAACTATTTGAATAACTTAGGGGTGCAGTCAATTTGCATGAAAGTAACACTCGAGTACATCATTTCGAGTGTCTTTCGACACATTTCCGCTATAACTTTTACACAGACGAATGCATGAAGGCAAAAATGGCTATTCCCATACTTAGGCGTTTAGAATAAGACACCATTTTTAAGGTAGTAGGTACGGCTAAAAGCTTTCTTTAGGGTACATTACTTTTGCCTATGCAACTCTCAAACCATAAATCCACCAATGATGATTGTTACAAATGTGATAAACAGGTAAATTTCCCATAATTTGGTGCCACTTGTTAATTGATCAGTGATTCTCTTATTGAGATAATCTAAGTAAAAGTGAAAAATTATAACCTTGATTGAAGTCAAGCAACTCCAGGGAAATTCGATCTTCTTCTACCCCCAAAGGCTGAGATGGACCAAACCTGGGATATACAATCTATAGACATGTGTGCACAAACCTATGGCAGCGATTTACTAGTTTGCATCTCGTTGTGGAGTTATTCTCTATCCCTTTTTAACTTACGAAATTTGCGATAACTCGATCACAGAAACGATTTTCCGTTATCGCTGCCATAGGAATCTGCCCAACATAATGCTCTACACTATGACGCAAACCGCGTTTGGATCGGTTGTAACGCTTCAGACTAGATAGCTCTGCAACACCTTTAGCACGCACAGTGGTATGCCAGAGTAAGTACCATTGAAACATTTCGTACTCGCTACCTAACCCAACACTAGGAACAACCTTTATAACGCAGAATCCAGTAACTTTCAAGCTTTGCAAGTGGAACGATCGCCCACAAGAGGCCGAAGTCTGCTATACTTCTCTCGCCGTTGATTTGGAAGGCCAAATAGTTGTGGTTTCACACCTCATTTCACACCTGTCACCTTCCGTACGTACGTATAAACATCCCTGCTGCCAACAGTCAGCAATTACAATTCAGACCATTAACACTTAGAGTTTGCCACAAATCGGCGAATTTTCATTCTTTCATAACTTGTGACAGCGTGAAAGTACAGACTTGGAACTTTCAGTTAAGACTTCTGATGATGAAGATAACTCAACCACTAAAAATAAAGGCCAACTGATTTGGTCACTTTAGCCGTACCTACTACCTTAATTACCATGTGCGAATCACACAATTGCATCACTACTGGTTTGGATTCCACATCGCTACAACAGCTTCAATGAGCTCAAGAGGACGACAGTCTACTTCGTAAAAATGAATGCGCCCCTCACATGGGTAATAAACAACAACAGAATGATAATCTGCCAACGCATCCATTCGCACAGCCATACTACTACTGGTCATGTCAGTTGCACAAAATGACATCATCATTTACCCTGGGAGTAGAGAAGTTGTAAAATTCTTGCTGAAAGTGTAATTATCGTGCGCATGCGAGGAACTTTGCTATACATGTTATCATCAGATTGTGCAATCATTAATTTATCGAGGAAGCAACTTCCGCATCTTAACTTGCATTCTTGCAGCAGTTAACTCCTAATAACCTGACACCTTCATAAATTGTTATTTTGGGAATATTTACGTGAAATTAGGTAGTTAGAATTTCAACAGCTACCAATGTTTTATGCTTATTGTGGTAATTACCGCTGTGAATTGTGGGCCTTACCTACCATCTCTTCAAGAGATCCTTCCCAAAAACAATATATCACATTTTGTAATGAATGATGTGGGCAAGTCACATGACTCCTCCCACCCACACAGTTCACCTTTGTCTTTGGTCATCTATTCCACTTCATAAATCACCCTAATCATAACCTACCGTATAGCGGAAAAATTTCGCGAGGTTTAATGTTTGCGATTTTCGCGATTTCACCAAATTCGCGAAATTTTCCTTCACGAATTTTCTCCACCCATCAGTATAATAATATGCCAACATCATAATAAGATGGCCGCCATGTAGCGCAGAAGTGGGTTTTAGCCATTTAAGTGCAATCTTACGGTTCTGTGCTCAAACATTCCCTTCAACTAAGTAGTTTGCCTGCCAAAGAGATGTTTTGGAGGTTGGAAATCGCGAAATTAAAACCGTGAAATGTTTGGTTTTGAACAAAATCGTGAAATTTTCTTCCATAAAATTTTCCCGCTATACGGTATTACTATTCAACAAGCAAATTTTCACACAGTAGAATAGTTTACTCTTTAGGAGTGGAGCATTGTTCAATACCACAATTGTGTACACATGTGCACACCTGCTGACCTGAAGGTGCCCTCTCCTTACCTTGGACAGGTCCAGGGTTGACCTCCACATCTCCTGCCTGGAGCAGCAGGCTACACAGGAGGACAGAAGGCATAACAGACACTGCTTGAGCCAGCACTTCCTTGACAAGGTGTGCAATGCATCTTAGTAGTGTAAGGCAGAAGCTGGGGGGTCTGAACTGTGCATGGGGAGAGTAAGGGAAATACCATTGGAGACATGAATGACACATGTCAGTGTAAGGGCAAGTGTCATCCATCAGGTTGACAACAGGCTACCCAAAAGAGATAAAGGAATGTGTTATAATAAAGAGGGCAAACTTCTCAGGCAAATAATGCAGCACAAATACAATATATCAGGACATTTTGGCTGCATAGGCCTCCGTCAGCTGAAACATTATTCGGAATGTGTTTCCATGACACTGACAGCTGCAGGGTATGCTGAACAGTGTGTGGTGGAGCTCAATTACCCTAATGTGCATCACATAGGACCTCTGGATAGCGAACGACACCACTAAATGACCATGTATCCTCCTTGCACACTTGAACCCCCTCTTTAGCTTCAGTGAAGGGAACTTCACCAGCAGACTGTGAAGTTGCTTGGACACTGTTGGACGCTCATACCTGCAAAATGAACTGCATCGGGCAAAAAATAGCATTTTCTTATTCAAATGATCATAATACCATTAAACATACCTTACAATGCACAGACGCATGTACAAAATGTTGACTGAGACATGGTGTACCTATATCAGGACCCACCTCTTCACACTTGTCACACAGATAGTGAATGGACTGTGTACAAAGATGAACTTAAATACATGCTTCTTTCGACATGGAGAAGAGACGTCTCTCTCACCTACATGCATGTGACGTTGAAGTAAGGTTTCATCAAACTGTGCTACATTTGCACCAACAACAGGGAATAGACTTTCCATAGCATCCAGCATGCATACCTGGTGATGAAGCTGCCTTCTGACCTCTCCTTCTAGCTGAGAGAGCAAGCATTTCTTCATGGAGTAAAGATGATACACTTAGGAATACAACAAGGACAGCCAAGGCCATTTGCCGAAGGAAGGTGTTCATCAGAATAACCATCTTCCTGATCATGGCATTGAAGCCTGTGCAGCACTTCATTGACAGGAGATGGGCTGGCCTCAAATGTACAGGAGTTGTGGTCACCTGCACAAGGAGAGGGCAACAAACTGATACATACCACCTCCTGACACACAGTGGGCACTTACAAGCACAATTCAGTACATTTAGAATAGCATGCTGAGTACTGCATCAATGAGTTCATGACACGGAGTCCATCCAATCACTTGCAGTGAACACAAATGACTCCTGGTCCTGCTGTGACTATATATACAGTCTAAAAGCATACAGAGAACATGACAACACACTCCTCCTTACTTCATCATGGAGGGGGCAGCTCAGAAAGTTGCTTATTCCTGTAATACCTGTCATCCATTCTCCGAAGAAGCAGTGGAGGCAGTCATCATTCAGTTCAGTGTAAGGGCAGGTGTCTACCATCAGGTAACTACCCAAGTGAGGGTTGGGCAGCTTGGACCAGATGGTGTCTGAGTACAGAATGTAATATACATAGACCTCATAACAGCAGGTGCCTAGTAGTTATATACATGTTCTATGAATCATTAATGATATAGTTTGTACACAACATGACACCACACAGAGTGCACTCTATCATCAACCCACCAACCTGACACTGGTATCTTTACTCCTGCTAATGGAGGAGTGATGAGTTGTGTCGAGATGCACACAGCCAACAACAGGATTAGATACAGGAAGAATACATGCACTGTTGTTCGCAAAAGGTGAACGACATGCCCTGCCGCATTTCTCAGTCTTGAAATGCTAAAGATGCTTCGTGGATAAGTTGGGTGTTGAAGACACACTTGATCTCTATACCGACTGTGGGAGTGCCTCATATTCTACTATGGGACAGAATGAGGGAACTGGTTGAGCAGTGCTTGCATGTTGGTACAACTAGAGGATAAGTGGTTAGTAGGAATGATCCACCAGTAAAGTATATATGCAGTACAGGAATGAGATGAGCAGGACTCTCAGATGAGGGATGACATGTACCAAGTGACAAACATACTCCACAACATTCACATGAATAGGCCCCAAGTCCTTAAGATTGATGGTGGATCAGTTGTTGGCTAGCAAGAAAAAATTAGATTGGTAAAGCCGTGCACATGTTGCTAGCTAGCTATAGTTAGAATGGACACAGGCATTGAAAAAGACAGCTTGACTGTGCAAGGGCTGTCACCATAATGATCGGGAGTGGGAGTGCTTAACGAAAGTGCTGCAAATATCCCAGTAATAGCCCTAACTTGGTCCCATACTAACTACAGATCCATTTGAACACACGTATTTGCCGAGCCAAAAAGCGAGGCAAGTAATTGTGATGCGTAGCCGTCCCGTTTGTATGTATGTATGTATATAATTAAGTATATCCGTCCCAGTTAACCCAAGACACCTAGATTGTGCAATAGCCCGGTGTTCTCCGCAGGCGCTCACAACAAAACGCTCTACTTGGCCACAATCAGCCATGTAACTGCTAAACACACCACTTCATTGCTGCACGCCGCATTCAGATTGTTGTTAACAGCGCCCATTGCCCAGCGAGGACTAAAAGGCCTGTTGGTGCTTCTGCCATATTGGCTGACATTATTTTCCCTGCGTGGCTGGGAACACTTCCACTGTCCCCTTGGGTGAAGCGCAACATGCGCACTGTGTTCGCTAAGCATTGATAGGCTACCCTGCGCAGCACCAAATATGTAGGTGGCGATTGCACAACAAGCATGTCCTTGTTGGCCAAAGCTGGCCTGTGCCAGTGGGTAGGCCAGTTTCATGCATCGCGTTGGAACGGCCATTTTGCTGTTGTCATCTGCGGCCGCAGTGAGGCCTACTGCATTCTTAGTATGCCCTAGTACTATTGATCACATCCATGCTCATGTTTCCTTCATCGAGCCCACTTTTTCCCCCTCTCTTGGCTATGCACCAAAGCAGCCCAATTGGGCTAGCAGGTTGCCTGCTAGCCCAATTGGTCTGACTTACCTTCTACCTGTGCAGTCTGACTCACTGTTAGTATCGCTACTTATCAAAACCTCACTATCAGCTAATTTCGACATCAGCAACTTGCGAGTTAAATGGACATGTCACAGGTGGGGATTACTCCCCCTCACCCATGTGATTGAATGTTATCTTATGTCAGGCAGTGCACATGCATGTGTGCTTTTATTAGCTGTAGTTTATCTTTAAAATTAATATCTTGGTCATATCTTGGTATAATGGTCGCTAAATGCAATTCCTATCTTTTGTAGGCGTCCGCGTCCAGGCGGACAATAGAAAGTCCCGTATTAGTCTCCCAGACAGGCCCTGCACTATCACACCCTTGATCTGCAGCGGAAGTGCAGCCATTTCGTCATTCGTCATCGCTGATCAAGTGTTAGGCTAGGATCTCTTGGTTGCCATGTTCTCAGCTGCTAAAGTGACCAAATCAGTTGGTCTTCATTTTTAGTGGTTGAGTTATCTTCATCATCAGAAATCTTAACTGAAAGTTCCAAGTCTGTACTTTCACGCTGTCACAAGTTATGAAAGAATGAAAATTCAGCCATTTGTGTCAAACTCTAAGTGTTAATAGTCTGAATTGTAATTGCTGACTGTTGGCAGCAGGGATGTTTATATGTAATGTAGAAGAAGAGGCTCATTGCTACGTTGTTCAATGTAGGCGAATAGTTTGTTAGCAATACGTAGCAGATTATTCAACAACTAAATGCAGGACGTTTTGGCCGGAAGGTCTTCGTCAGCTGCGTACAAAACTGAGAATGTACAGTGTGAGACTGGTTTATATAGCTATGGGTAACTGTGTGTGACCAATCAAATTCTAGGATTAGGTGTACATGTGTTTAGCCAATCAGAAACATAGTTATGTGTACTATTTTCTTCTTTATTGGCCACACCCCCTGTACACATAACTATGTTTCTGATTGGCTAAACACATGTACTCATAATCCTAGAATTTGATTGGTCAGCACACACAGTTACCCATAGCTATATATACCAGTCTCACTGTACATTCTCAGTTTTGTTCGCAGCTGACGAAGGCCTTCAGGCCGAAATGTCCTGCATTCAGTTGTTGAATAATCTGCTACGTATTGCTAACAAACTATTCGCCTACATGTTTATATGTACGGTACGGAAGGTGACAGGTGTGAAATGAGGTGTGAAACCACAACTATTTGGCCTTCCAAATCAACAGCGAGGGAAGTATAGCAGACTCTTGTGGGCAATCGTTCCACTTGCAAAGCTCGAAAGGTAGTGGATTCTGCGTTATAACAGTTTTCTTAGCGTTGGCTTAGGTAGCAAGTACGCTATGTTTCAATGGCACTTACTCTGGCATCCCACTGTGCATGCTAAAGGTGTTGGAGAGCTATCTAGTCTGAAGCGTTACAACCGATCCAAATGCGGTTTGCTTCATTGTGTAGAGCATTATGTTGGGGAGATTTCTATGGCAGAGATAACGAAAAATCATTTCTGTGAACGAGTTATCGCAAATTTCATAAGTTAAAAAGGGATAGAGAATAACTCCACGAGATGGAAACTAGTAAATTGCTGCCATAGGTTTGTGCACACATGTCTATAGATTGTATATCCCAGGTTTGGTCCATCTCAGCCTTTGGGGGTAGAAGATTGAATTTCCCTAGAGTTGTTTGACTTCAATCAAGGTTATAATTTTTCACTTTCACTTAGATTATCTCAATGAGGGAATCACCGATCAATTAACAAGTGACACCAAATTATGGGAAATTTATCTGTTTATCACATTTGTAACAATCATCATTGGTGGATTTATGGTTTGAGAGTTGCATAGGCAAAAGTAATGTACCCTAAAGGAAGCTTTTAGCTGTACCTACTACCTTAAGGAACGACAATCTTCCATTTCGGTGCCAGATAACGTAGGTAATAGTTGCCAGTTCCAGTACATCCAATAATCGTCATGCAATGCTGGATACTCCACACAGCACTAATCAAATCTTCCGCGGATGTTGTAGCTAGCTAGATAGGTGCGCTGCGAGTTAAGGTAAAGGCGGGTAATTTCGGGAAGCGGGTAATTTCGGGAATTATAAGTACTTCGCGATCTGCTAGCTGAACGGAACGAATCCATCGTATGAAAATAACATCGCTGCAAACCATGACCCACGTGCTTCGTACTTCCGCCAACTAAACAACACTCATGTCGTTGACTCGCCTTAGATCATTCTAAATAGATCCTATGGCGGCACTCACCTCAACATAAAGTCGCTAGAACTTCTCCATGCAAAACCCTACCATTAGCAGTTCCTGCGCGGAGAAACCGTCGACTGTAGGGTAGTAACTTGCAGCGAACCCAAGTTTCCTAGCTGTGTATACTACTCGAAACTTTCACCTTACTTGACCTCCATTTGCAAGCGAATTACATCCGTTATCGCCACATGCAATTATGAATTAAAGTAATCGCGCGCACCGGATGTTGGTATCCTAGCAAAGATGCCTAAGTGGAAGCAAGAACAGCTCGAAGCCGCGTTGAATGAGATCGAATCTGGCAAGGGGAAGGAGTCAATTCATAAACTAGCTAAGAAGTATGGCATTCCATTGTCTACATTGTACGATCATGCAAGGAAGAAGGTTTCCAAGAGCGGTGCAGGAAGGCCCACTGTTTTAACTCGGGCGGAGGAGGAGGAGCTTGTATACTGCTGCCAAGTCCTACAGGAGATGGGATTTGGGATGACAAAAGAGAATGTGACTGCAATCGTCACAGATTATGTCAGTACCAATGGGCGTAAAAACCCATTTCATGGTGGAGTCCCAGGGAAAGACTGGTGGATTGGATTTCTGCAGCGTTGGCCAAAGCTAGTAGAGCGAAAGTCACAGCACCTCTCAAAGCAAAGAGCAAGTTCAGCAAACCCAGCAACTGTGGAAGAATACTTCAAGAAGGTTGAAAAGTTGATGGATGAGCTGGGCATTAAGGATAGCGAAGACTTGGACAGAAGGGTGTGGAACTGTGATGAATCTGGTATAGCAACTGCAGTGGCATCCAAAGTCATCCTTGCTAGGCGCGGGTCCAAGTGGGTGCATGAGACAGGAGGTGGCTCTGGAAGAGAAGTGATCACTATAATGGGGTGTGGATCTGCAGCAGGGGAGCGGCTACCGCCAATGGTATTGTACAAGGGCAAACACTTGTACTCGACGTGGACTCTCAATGGCCCACCAGGAGCACTCTATTCCAAGAGTGAATCCGGGTGGATAGAAAAGGAGAACTTTTTCTTTTGGTTTCAGAAGTGCTTTCTGCCAGCTGTTAAGGATCTCCTGAAGACTGGACCAATTGTTCTACTTCTGGATGGCCACCATTCCCACCTAAGTATTGCCTTTCTCGAACTGGCAAAGGAATCCAATGTACACCCCTTCTGCTTGCCATCACACACCAGTCATTTCCTGCAACCACTGGATGTGGCAGTATATGGGCCCTTGAAGACAGCTTGGAAGTCAATACTGAAGGACTACAAAGTCGCCACACGTGCCAGTAATCTCACCAAGGAGGCATTTCCATCAATGGTTACCAGATTGTGGGACAAAGCATTCCAACCCCAACACCTAAAGGCAGGATTTCGTGCATGTGGATTGGTGCCATTTAATGCCAATGCTGTCCTCCCATACAAGATGGCCACTGCTTTGCCCTTCACAGAAAGCAGTGAGGCATTGCCTAATCCATCGAAGCCAGAGACACCATTGAGGAAAGAATTGAGAGACTTTTTTGCAGATCATCTGAAAGCTAAGGCTAAAAGAAGACGTGTAGACATTCATGCCACCGGAGATGTCCTGACCAATGATAGTGTACTTCGTCTTTTGAAAGAAGCCGAGGCAGAGAAACAGGCTAAGCGCAAGCAGAAGAGCAAGAAGAAAGTGATGGAACCCGTCAGTGATGACTTTGATGAAGATAAAGATGTCGATCACTGCTTCTCATGCGGTGAGGAATGCATAGATGGTCAAGAGAAACTATGGGTTGGCTGCGATGAGTGCTACCGTTGGTATCACTACAAATGTGCTGGATTTTCCAGGCGGCCAAAGCGTGAAGAAGAATTCATTTGTAATATCTGCAGCTCTTGACTTTTCAGGATCCAACAATCTTCAAACTGCTCATTCATTCATTGATTGTAATTCACTTTAAGCTTAGCAAGCGACTTTGACTTGACTGTAAAAGCAATAAATATAATCCTGTACAGTAAATATCACGATCTATACACATAATAATGTTGTTGGGACCTACCATTCTTCCAACGAGAGAAACGACTCCAAACGGACATTTCCGGAATTATCCGCCCCGGGCGTTTATCAGTGATTCTGTTCGACGAGCCCTCCAGACCGCTAGTTAACCTTGGCGCGAACGGTTTGCTGTCAAAGTGCAGGTAAGAGTTAGTACTTCACCTTGATAGCAAGCGGTTTTGAAGAATTCGTTGCAGTCGTTTACACGAGTAAGAAACGTCGAAGTGTTTCCGAAATTACCCGCAATTACCTTACACACGTAAAGTAAGCTCAGTTGCATCAGTTCTAGCTTCAGGCACAACAGACCACCAACGGACTCACCTTATGATTTCAATCTGTCGGTGAGTTCGGAATGGGCAACACTACCATAGATACACAAGAAGGCCTTTAGTATCTATGACACTACGTACCGTAATTCTATCCCTGAAAAATGGCGGTGAAATGTATCAGACGTCACGCAGGGGGGTCGGTCAAGGTCACGTGTGTCCGCAAAATGGCCGACGCGGCTGCTCTTTACTGTGTATTTTACCTATACTAGCAAAGAGCAGACATATTTCGAGAAACACGTCGCATCGCTTGTTTCTTTGCTTCTGAGCACACAGTTGGACAAGGGCTATCAGAAAATGGACCCTTCCCCGGCCTTCCCCAGCATCTAGGTAGGTTTTGCGAGCATTTTCCAACACCGGTGTACGAGTGTTCGCTGCTGCTGGCTACGAGGCACATGAAGCCTAATCTGGAGTACTGAGCAAGTGCTCCTGTGGAATTGACTCCTTAGAAGCTGGTAGCGAGTCCTCATTGATCACTTCAGGACTGCAAGACTGATAGGTTGACTGCTTCTGCAATGGGAGTGCAATCAGCAGCCACATCCTTGCAATCGTCTTGGTTCTGTACACGATTTGTCACATTCGATAGCAGGGATGCTAGAAATGGCTTAAGAGTGCTGGCAATCCTCAGGAAACGCTGCAATAACTTGCAAAATTAAATCGTGAAAGCGGTCAGACAATTAAGCCCAATCCACCGTATGGCTCCTTGGCTACGTACGTACGGGTCATACCAGGGGCGCGAATGCAGTACAAGGCCCTGCCATGGCTCAGGGTATGCACATTCGGCCTTGGAGCACAGTCAGCTAACATATTGATACGCGATGGGAATGTCAGGAATGCAATTATTGAGGTGCTGGTATTGCGCAATCCCAGGACTTGTCTGACCCCCCTGGACGTCACGAGTGACGTCCGTTTAGGGATGTGCCCGGTTCAAAATGGCGTCTCCTATCTTTATATATTAGCGCGCTCAGGGCAACTGTATAGCCAAACGGCGGTGGCAAAGAACAATTAAAAGCCATGGATAGGCTTCTTTGCATGCATTGAAGACGGCAGCGGACCCAAAAGCGGCCTGGAGTACACATAAGAGAAACGCATCATAGGCTGCTCGTACCCCATCTTTCATATCAGACGTCACGATCGTGACGTCTATTTAGAACGTGCCTGGCTCAAAATGGCGTCTCCTATCTTAAGATACCCAATGGCCAATGCCGCCATTTTGTTGCGCTGGTCTACCATTCCGGTAACACGGCAGCCAGTTCACCTACTAGTAAACATAGTCCTTTGATATGCAGACACTGTAGTTACAAACTAGTGTATAAAAACTCTTTTAAAATTAAAAGGGATTTAGGAATGGCCAGCAGAACAAGGCTTCATACAGACCAGACCCCGTGCATGTGGAGACTGTGTAGACCTAGCTATATAAAATGACTTGGCGCTGAAATTACTTGCCTCGCCATTTGGCTCAACAATTATTATGTCTCTATCCGTATCTGCAAACTCTTTCTGCATAATTATGGCCGCTGACCATCTAGTCTGGCTTGCTAGACCGTCCCGTAAGTGCCCAGAGGCGCAGAAGGGTACAAACCGTCCGCAAAAGACTAGAAAGTGCTGTTTTAATAGCTTTTGCGTGGTTGTTACAGTCATCAATCACATACAGGCTGTATATTGCAAAACCTATCTTTCAGGAGCTACACGAGCCTTGAAAGTGCCTTAATCATGCAAATGGCCAATAAGTGTGTGACGGACAAACTGACCCACAAATCAAACGCATAACCCCTGCTGCACAATTGCGCACGGGGCAAAAAGCATAGAAACAAGCAAAAGTAACTCAACACCATGGTAGCTAAACCACATTCCTGTGAAGCTTGCTCTACATTCCTAATTTTCTTGTAGCTGCATGAACCCAAATGTCTAGCTAGCTAGCTAGCTAGCTAGTCCCATGTAGGTAGAAGGAAATTAGGAATGTAGAGCAAACGTCACTGGAACTTTTGCTTGTTTCTATGCCTTTTCTGCTGGCCTGCCACCATTCCTAAATCCTATTTAATTCTGAAGAAATTTTACCCCGCACAATTGCGCAAGGGGTAAAGTTTTTGTTTTTTAATTTTTAATTAACATACTTATATACAGTGCAAGTTACAATATACACCACTAATCCAAAGTACAGCCAATTATAGGCACAAACTGTGTAATAGTGATAAGTTATATATGATAATTATGCAAAGATAATTAAAATAATAATGATAAGTATAATTTCATGAAACATTGATTATGTCAGAATACATAGTGAAAAACAGCAAGTGACAAGATGATGTATCGTCAGGATATCGTTAGTTAATTACACTCCACCTGACCCTCGGACATTGCAAGGTCCACAGCACTCACGCCGGTTCGGCCTGGGTGGTGGTAGGTTGACCGTACGCTCCTGAGGCATGCGATAGCTGATCACAAGAGGGCAAATGTGAGGCGGCAACAAAGCAATTCCATCACCATGCTGTGGGTGGAGTGGTGCTTCTCGGCTTGCAAGGCTGCCAGCTTTTGGAAAAAGTTAGTTGCACAGGGACCTGCTCCACTGGTGCAGGACAGCACTAGGGGTACAAAGGAGGCATGCTCCACTTCATGTACCCGTTCTTCGTACTTGCGCCTCTTCTCGCGCTCATGCCGCCGATAGCAGGCTGCTGTCTGCAGGGTTCTGTTCGAGGGGGCATAAAGGTTAAAAACCCTCACATCAAAAAATTCCCTCTCAAACCTCCCTTCCCAGAAGCCACTTGCTGCAAAGTCTAATCTGGCATTGTCCTCAGTCGTAGCACTGTGAGTAGACAGTGTCTCACCCGACAGTGCTTGCAGGCATGGTTCAATGCACACGTCAAGGCATACCTCGGTGAGGAGGCTGGCGGTGAGGTCGCATACTTCATTGTGCCGAATGATTGTGACTCTTCAGGTTGGACGTGAGAGAGCATGGTCTGTGGTGAATGCTGCACTGCAAACACACACTCTTGGCAGATCGGCTGGTGTTCAGTTGTAGCGAAGGCAGAGTGCATCACGAAATGCACTTTTGTGAAGTGCAAAGCCATGGCATGGGCAGCAACTGGGAGGGCAGTCACCCAGCTGTAGGCACCCTTCTCGCTAGCCAGTTCCACAGCTCTCTGTAGGTGTTGGGGCAAACAAGTCTTCAGTTCAGCAGCGGCCTCCTCTTGATGTTTGCGTCTTTCTGTACGCAGTGAGGACTTAATGGATTGTTGCTGTTGTCTGGAGTCTCCAATGTCATCCCTCTACAGGGTGATGATTGCAGTCAGGGGTGCCGTCAGGCGCAGTGAGAGTGTGTGCTCCTCTGACATGGTTGTTGGGTTCACCAGTCCCAGACCGCCATGGCGAGCAGGAAGAGCCAGGAGCTCACGTTCCAGATCAGAAACTCCATTCTGTTCACATCAGGGCCGGAAGGAAGTGCTGGCGAATGGAGTCCTCAAGTGGCAGTAGCAATGGTGCGACCCCCTCAACGGTTCGCAGGAAGTACACCCAGTGGCCAATGAGGCCATGGGTGAATGCTGCAAAGGCTGCGTGGGGCTCTGACTTGGCAATGGATGCAAGCTTGTCGAGCTCAGCAGTCCACATAGCAACCTTCTCCTGAACATACTCCTTGATGAAGGATCCTGTTCCAAGGGCTGCTCCAAGGTGATGTTTGCCTGTACATGTGTCCACTTCCATCAAAAATTCTCTTTGCTTCAGATAGATAATCTGCTTTCACCAACCATGTCTTGCTGCTATTCACATGGTACCCATAGGCTGGACCCAAGTCAGCTAACCAGTCCCACCATGTTTGCAGCAGGTGTAGGCATTCACCGGCAGAGGCATCATCTGCGAACCAGAGCTGCTTGATGTCAGGGATGCTTACTGCTCGAATCAGTGGTGTGACACCCAGGGCATACATCGTCATTGCTAGCGGATCACCCTGAATGGTCCCTTCCTGCAAGAAAATTGTGTCACCAGCAACAAAGAGTTCTGCATTAATTTGGTAGATGTTAGTCAAGGCAGGTGCAAGGCAAGGGCAAAGAACCTGGACATTGTGTAGGGTTGCTGCACGATTCAAACTGTTGAAAGCATTACTCACGTCCACCAGTAGAACTCCATCAGTACTCTCGCTCTCAAAAATCATTCGCATTGCATGTACTGCAGCTTCTACCCCAGCGTCCTGGCCAGCACAAAGCTGAAGTGGGCTACAGCTGACTGGATGTCAGACTTCGTCACACTCAGGATTGCCTTGCTTATAATTCGCCGTACAATCTCACTGATACCAATGGGTCTCACCCCAGGCTGCTTGTCAAGTGGAATCATTCGGCTGGCAATAAAGGCTGTGAGACCAGATGGGTCAACATGTTCTGTGCTGATGCGCTTTGTCACGGCAGCGAGAGCATCACATAGGTATCTAGAAGCACTTTGGAATGCTGTACACATGCAGCGCCACCCTGCAGCATCCACACCCGACGGCCCGGCTGAGCCATGAACTTGGAGGGCAACTGATCGAATTAGGTCACCATTGACTGTCTCAAACATTACTGGATGATATTCAGTGGTGCATGCTGATGGTGGCAGTAGAGCCAGTTGTGCAGGGGGATGCTTGTCCTTGAGGATATCACAGACAGATGTACCTTCAAACTCTTGGTCAAGACTTAGGATGCCAGACGATGACTGGTCTGACAACAGACGAAGAGCTGCACGCACTTTGCCCTCGAACATGAGTTTGGCAAAGGCTCTGGATTTCCTCTCCTCCCAGGTGTGATCATTGAGGCCTGACTGAGGAAGGTGCTGCTGGATGGTTCTGCCCTCTCTCAGGAGGTCATCGATGTCACCAGAGGACCATTGTTGCAGGCATCTCTCTAAGCACTTCACATGGTCTTTGGCTTTGGACTTGGTGTTGGGCTTCTGGAGCAGAAGTGCAGGCATGGTCATGGCAGCCTTCATTGCAATCCGCTCGATCGGTTTGCACTCTGCGTAGGCCGTAAAAAGGCGGCTTAGTTCCCTGACGAAGTCTCTGCCAACCTTACCAGAAGGGAGTAGAAAGATGTTACGCCGCCAGTGTACAATCTCAGCGTAGGCGCAATCAATGGCCAAAGTTGCAGCTAAACCATCAGAGGCTCCCCATTGGTAATTTGCCGCTGACATTGGCTTGAAGGCGGGCAGGTGACCGAAGGCAACGTTGAGCGCAGGAGGTGGGGGATTGCTGCCTTGTGATCGATAGGGTTCATCTTGCTGTAATACTGATGCATCTGTGTCACGATCAATGCTTGAGCCGCTGTCATTCGCGGTTGCTAGATTTTCACATTTCTGCGGGTTCGTTCTCGAAGGTTGACAGTCAGTGCATGTTCTTCCCGCCTTAACACAGGCACACCTAACACAATGACCAATGCTCATGCACGAGCAGCATGTCAGCATCTTTCAGTCTTCTTAGGTGCCCGGCAGGAGGAAAAACACTGAAGCACTACGAGACTGCTGCAGAGGAATCTCCAGGGATCACAGGCCTAACAACGGGCCGCCATTTTTCAACTTCACTAATCTAAAGTAAATAATATAATATAATAATTATAATATAAATCCCGGGGGCTGTGCTAGGTATGGCTTTAAAGTATGGGAGATTTTAAGACTTTTAAAAGAGATGGAATATTTAATTAGGTCTTCTTCTACAAGCAGCCCGCAAAATGCTAATATAAATGCGCATAGGAGAACACTTAAATGTATGGTGCATTTATATTTATGCATAGTGGTATCTTGTATATTAATACAACTGAGGCTTGTTGAGATGTGAAACTTGGTGGACACGTCCAAGTGATCCACCTTCCTATGTTATTAGTGGGATTTCTTAATTAGTCTCAAAATGGCCAACATATGTGAGGCGTATTATTTTTTCAACCAGCCAGGCCTGCTCAGTCATGACATTTGGTGGGCCTAGCCAGATAATCCAACTGTTCATGTCATTAGCAGAATTTATTATTTAGTCGCAAAATGGCCGAGAAAAGTGAGGTTCATTGCATATCCCACCAACGCAGCCCCACTAAGTCGTGATACTAAGTGGACATAGTTAAATGATCCATTTGCTCATGTCATTACCAGGATTGCTTAATTAGTTACAAAATGGAGGCGATGTTTTGACATTTTGACACCAATTTGTAGGCATTTGCCGCTATGCTGGAGCAGAGCAGCACCCACATGTACACTTGCTCACAACTATCCAATAGCCACCACTACATGTGCCAGTAGAGTATCTGTGTTAGTTGATCATAGAGAAAGACCACCAGTGCAAGTTACAGTGGCCCCGGGCCAGCACACGCACCATTCGCACCACCACATGTGCCAGAAAGTAAATGCGCTCAATGGCTAAGGAAAAAGACCACCAGCGCAAGTTACAGCCAGTCAGAACCTGCACCGCCGCCATTGGAGTGCACGCTGCAGCAAGCAAATGTAAGCTTGCCTAAGGGCATGCCATTGAATTGAGGGTGCATGGGAAGAAATTCAATGGCATGCCCTTAGGCAAGTTACATTTGCAAATCCTGCTAATGGCATGAACAGTTGGATTATCTGGCTAGGTCCACTAAGTGTCATGACTGAGCGGGCCTGGCTGGTTGAATAAATAATACACCTCACATATGTTGGCCATTTTGAGACTAATTAAGAAATCCCGCTAATAACATAAGAAGGTAGAGCACTTGGATGTGTCCACCAAGTTTCACATCTCAACAAGCCCAGTTGCATTAATATGCAAGATACCACTATACATCAATATAAATGCACCATACATTAAGTGTTATCCTATGTGCATTTATATTAGCATTTTGCGGGCTTCTTGTAGAAGAATGAAGACCAAATTAAAATTCCATCTCATTTAAAAGTCTTAAAATCTTCCATACTTCAAAGCCATACCTAGCACACGTTCATGAGGGCCGCCAACCCCCCCTGGGAATTATGTAATAGTTAAATGCTGACCAAGAGGTGTCTCTGAGATTTAGAGCACGAGACACGAGGGCGCGAAGCGCCCGAGTGCTGAGTGGTCTAAATCTTCAGAGACACCGATTGGTCAGCATTTAAGTGTTATAGATCCCAATGATTGGGCAAGGAGCGGCAGCGAATCAGTTTACCAACTCGTACTTGCATCATCACGCGTCTTCTGGAAGTAGTTAGCAATTTCTGACAATGGCCGAGAAAACGTCGTTTGGTTATTGGGTTTGTCATCTCGCAGCAGACGTTCCTAAAGGTCGGCAGTGGATGCGGCGCGTAAGCTAAACATAAGCTTACTCACTGTCAGCCCCATCAGCCACAGCGTTTCCCAGAGCGGTGTCCTAAGCCTGTTCCCAGCTCATAACCAGTTCGCTCCTTACTCGGCTCTGGTTCGTAGGCCGCTGCCAGATTGTTGCTTTACCCAGTTTGTCGATGTAACAAGTAAGCCGAGTGACCTTTGCATCGTATGTTGTGGGGTTAGCTACTATTGTTGTCGCAGCTGCAGTTTCTCTGCTATAGACCACGGCCTAAGCCACGCCTATGCTCTAAATCGGTATTTAGAGCAGAGCGCGAACGCTGCGCGTGCCACGCCCATGCTCTAAATCAGCATTTAGAGCATAGGCGCGAATGACGCGCGTGCCACGCCCATGCTCTAAATCGGCATTTAGAGCATAGGCGCGAACGCCGCGCGCCAAATTAGAACACGGCTGGACGAAATAGACCACGGCGCGAAACAACACCCGAGGTGTCTACGACGTTTAGAAACATCGTTTAGACGCACGTTACCATGGTAACGGGATCTATATTATATTATATTATATTATTGGGGCGAGCCTGAGCGAGCCCCACTCTGGCGTGGAGTGTAGGCAGAAGTCTGTTTTATTATTATTATGTATAGATGTTACGACCATTATGGCCCCCGGGGCTGATTTCGTCTAGGTCATAGCCCCAAACATAAGACGTCTATGCCCCAAGCCAAGTCTCTTCGCCAGTGTAGAAGAACACGGCTGCATGCCGTTTGCTTGCCAGCCACGCACACTCCGAAACAAAGACGCCTTACCAACCGTGCAGACTTCGAAACACAGATGCCTTAGCAACTGCACACATCCCGTTGGAACGTGGCTCACTTTACGACGCTATGTCAAGGACGCTCTCCCCTACCTTTTTTGTTGTAGCTATGAGAAAGCAGCGGGTCCCCACGTCGGCTAGGGTGCCAAATTTTGATGCACGGTTTTTGCGTGAACTTCATGCTCAGGCGGCTACAGTCAACATTTCACTGGAAGGGCAGCGCGCTTCAGCTATAGTTCTAGCCAGGGACCAGATCTCTTCAGCGATCAAAGTTGGCTGCAGCGAGTTCCCTTCAAGCAGGCTGCTCATCTAGTGCATTCATGCTGATGCAATGACGTCAGTATATTTGTGGGCATGGGTATAAGTTGTCTGTCTGCCCCACTCCATGATATCACCTTGCATGTTGCCATGGTGTCTAGCACATTATGCTGAGGAAGACAGTCAGAGAGTCACCATCTTGCCCACCACTTTACATTGAAGTTAATAAAGCGAAATAATTATGTCAAAACAAGTGAAATATAATGCACAATACAAGAACATACCATTGTGACTCAACACAATCATGGTGCAGCAATCAGAACGCAGTAACATGACAGATTAGTCCAGTTGTCCAGGGTGTACCCATTAACATACTAGAGGTAAACTGGTATCAATGCAGTAACTTGCTGTCTTATGCTGTCTGTCCTCAGTAGGCCTATCCACATTTCCTAACCTGTTTCATTTACCTACACCCATCATGCATGTGTGCTCCATTCCTGTCATCGCCCACTCTCTAGGCCACAATCACTGCAAGAGTACATGACGCTCGCTCAGGCTCGCACCACAATGCTTGCATTTGCCTAGTATTATTTACTTTAGATTAGAGGTGTACATTGTAACTTGCACTGTATATATTAGTAGTGTATATTGTAACTTGCACTGTATATATTATATTATTTACTTTAGATTAGTGGTGTACATTGTAACTTGCACTGTATAGACTAATTAAGAATTTCCGCTAATAACATAGGTAGATGGGCCACTTGGATGTGTCCACCAAGTTTCACGTCACGAGCCCAGTTGCATTAATATACAAGATAGCACTATGCATCAATATAAATGCGCCATACATTAAGTGTTCTCCTATGCACATTTATATTATCATTTTGCGGGCTGCTTGTAGAAGAATGAAGATCTAATTAAAAGTTCTGTCTCATTTAAAAGTCTTAAAATCTCCCATACTTCAAAGCCATACCTATCACATGTTCATGAGGGGCGCCAAACCTCCCTGGGAATTATATTATATTATTTATTTATTTATAGTAGTGCCCCCTACAGTATACAAGTGGGGTCTTTGCAACCTGAGCATGTGTGGTGTGTGTATGTGCGTGTGTGCGAGCGCGTGTGTATTGTATGTTGTGTGTGTGTGTGTGTGTGTGTGTGTGTGTGTGTGTGTGTGTGTGTGTTGTATGTTGTGTGTGTGTGTGTGTGTGTGCGCGCGCGTGCATGAGCGCTCCCTTCAGTGGGTTTACCTGCTACAGCAAGTCTAGGCAGTTTAGCACTACATAGTAGTGGAGGGCTACTGGATTACATGCATCCACCACTGTGACATGCTATTGGTGCTGAAAATATGCATGTGGCAATGCCAAAGACTGGCAGGCAAACAAACAGCTAAACAAAAAGGAAAAGTTATATAGTTATAAGTTATAAGTTATATGACTGTAGTAGGATTTGAACCTGGAACTATGGATTGTTAAGCAACCACACTAGACTGTGTGGGCCTTGGCTAATGCAAAGGTGGCATATTCCTGCTAATTGGGTGCCATTATTTGATTTTTGTCATGTATCTCCAGCATTCTGGCACTAATTAAGAAATGCTGCTAATGACATAAACTGGTGGACAACCTGGCCATGTCCACCAAGTTTCATGATAATCTGCTTACATTTTATTTTGCACAAGAGGTTGGCAATTTCATTGGCATTTGTGAGATGCATGAGCGCAAGCGAGAGCACAAGAAGGGTCACAGAAACTTGGTTGTATGTACATGGAATGTACAAACTTTGGTGGAGAACTTGGGGGATGTACGGATTCGTAGAAAGAGGCAGGTAGCAACAGGAGGTGAGGGTAGTTCTGTCAGAGAAGTAGATAGGAGGCGTGATCTTTTGGTATAGGAGAGCTAGGTTAAACGCTATGGAATATCAGTAGCTGGGATTCAGGAGACGAAGTGGTTCGGGAAGGATGTTTGACCAGCAGCAGAAGGGTTCATGTTTCTACACTCAGGTAGGCCTCTCCCAGCTAATGGTGAAGATGCAGCATGTAATGAAGGCGTGGGGATTAGGTTAAATTCCAAAGCTACAGCGGCTTGGAGGGATGCCAGGGAGCTATGGAAAGCAGTCAGTTCCAGAACCGTTACAGCAAGGTTAAAATGGGTTGGCAAAGGACAACAGAGGTGTAGAGGTTCTAGGGAGACATCTAACATGTTTTTGTCAATAGTCTGTGCTTATGCCCCAACTGCTGGGGCTCCTCCAGGTGTGAAGGATCAGTTTTGTTCAGACCTACAAGAAACTTTGGACCAGATTCCACATAATGACATCCTTGTGGTTTTAGGTGACTTCAATGCTAGAGTGGGAGTATTGAAGCCAGGGGAGGACTCGTGGCATGGGGTGATAGGGAGACATGGGTTAGATGAGAGGAACCTGGCAGGGGAAGAGTTCTTACAGTTCTGTTCAGTCAACCAGTTAACGGTGATGTTTGAACGGTTTGAGAAGGAGATCTACTTTGGCACATGGATGCATCCAGCTACCAAGAAGCAGCACATGATTGACCTGATAGTGATGAGGGCAGCACAGAGAGTTGTTTGCAGGGATGTTTAGGTGATGAGGGGGGCTAATTGCTGGACAGATCACAAGATGGTCAGGGCCAAGCTCAGAGCACAACTGCCACATACCAGTGGATCAAGGGGCAAGAAGTCTGTTCCTTTTGCTGTTCATGAGCTGTGTAGTAAGGCAAAGAGAGATGAGTATGCAGACTGCCTGGAAGGCAAACGTAAGACCAACGGCCACTGTTTGGAGAAATCTTTAGAGCACAACTGGACAACTGTAATCCTCCATCATGGCAGCAGCTGAGGAAACTGTGGGACGAGGAAGAAGGAAACAGCCAGAGTGGTTTGAAGAGAATGCAGACATTTTGACATCATTGATTGCAGCTATATATGAAGCTCACTCTGCATACCTAAGAAGTAACACCCAGGCTAAGAAGAAAGAGTTCAGATGACATCAAAGAACTGTGAAGAAGGCAATAGACAAAGCCAAAGAGGAATGGGTATGCCAAGTAGCAACGCAAGGGGAAGCAGCTGCAAAGGATGGCCGGACCAGATGGGTGTGTATCCGGAGGCTACAACAAGCACATGCAGGACGCAAGCCAACCGGGCCACAAGCAGTCATGAAGGACAATGAAGAGCTAACACAGGGCCCACCAGAAGTGTTAGCCAGAGTGTGTTCAATGAGGAAGTGTTGGAAAGTACTTCTGCTTTACCACCATTCGTAGAACTGGACACAACCCCTAATGAAGAAGAGTTGGTGAGTGCACTGTCCAAACTGAAGAGTGGCAAAGCTGGAGGTAAAACTGGCATTCTACCTGAGCTGGTCAGCTGTGGTGGTGCATAACTCTTTGATAGACTATTAGTGCTGACGCAGGACATATGGAGAAAAGGCAAGTAGTGGACGACTGGAAGGATGCAGTGGTTGTCCCTATACCCAAAAAGGGAAACCTCCAACTTTGTGATAACTGGCGGGGTATTAGTCTACTAGACATCGTGGGGAAGATTTTGCCAGAATCATTCAAGAACGTCTACAGGTCATTGCAGAACATACCTTGCCGGAATCTCAGTGTGGCTTCAGAAAAGGAAGAGGATGTGTGGATATGAGCCTTGTGGCTCGGCAATTGATGGAAAATGCTATTGAACATGGTGAAACACTCTTTGTCCTGTTTATAGACCTAAAGAAAGCCTACGACTTCATACGCCAGCAGGCCTTGTGGCGGGTGTTGAAGAAGTGTGGGGTACCCCCAACGATGCTGAGCATTATTCAGTCCTTCCACCAGGACATGAAGGCTGAGGTCAGGGTGAGAACAGAGTTGTCCGATCCTTTTGAGGTGAAGAATGGTCTTAGACAAGGGTGTACTATGGCTCCTACTCTATTCAACATCTACTTTAGTGCTATGGTTGCATGTTGGCGAAAGGTGTGTGCAGGGGCTGGAATTGACGTGTTGTTCAAACATGGAAGGAAGCTGGTGGGGGATAGAACTGCGAAGTCAAAACTGGAAGTGGTGAGGGCAACTGAGACACAGTTTGCAGATGATGTGGCTCTGTAGTCCAGCTCCCGCAGTGACTTTGAAATGGTAGCCAGGACATTTGTTGACGTGGCAACAGTGGTGGCTGCAGGATTCTTCAACAACCCGGGCATGGCTATAGCTAGGCTAGTCCACCTTGTTAAGCATGCATGTGTACACCCCAATGCAGAAGATCATTTACACAGATTTGTACTGGAAACAGTAGTAGTGGAGTGTAACCTGAACTTTGACCTTGATGTCATCTATGATGTCATAAGTCTAGATTGGAAAATGGCACCCTGTAGGATCAAACATCTTTCTGGTTACAAACCCACAGGATGAAATAATGTAAGTGTAAGGTAGGTGGTCCATACTATTAATTAGTTACTGGGTACCTTGTAGCTAACTAGCCCAGGCAAAGGAGGTAACTGGATACATTGTAGCTAGCTAGTTATAAAGCTAAACATATTTACAAGGTCCTACAGGTATAACCCGGGCATTGCCTGGGCATGCCCGGGCCTGCAGCCGCCTCTGCGTGGCATAGCAATGGGGTTTGACTGTTAGCACTCAGAAGACCAAAGGAATAGTAGTGGGGGAAGCGGTTTGTGACAGGGATATGGGTTCAGTACATGTTGATGGAGGGGAAATAGAGATGGTGGATTGCTTCACATACCTAGGATCTAGTTTATAGAGGGATGGAGATGTCCTGTCTGATGTCAACAGCAGGATCGAGAAGGCTTCCAGAGCTTTTGGGTCTCTAAGGGGACCCATTTTCAACAACTCCAACTTGTCAGTGGCTACCAAGAGAGCAGTCTACAAGGCAGTGGTTTTGGCAGTCCTACTGTATGGATCTGAAACTTGGGTGTCAAAAGCCCAACACACAAGAAGGTTAAATGTGTTTCACAATCGCTGTGTGAGGGCTATACTTGGAGTCACCAGATACGAGCAATGGCAGGAAAGACTGACAACCCAGGCTCTGGCTGAAAGGTTTGGCATGACTTGGACCATCCCTGATGTTGTAATGGAGCACTGGTTAAAGTGGCTAGGTCATGTGGGTAGAATGGATGAGGGACGGCTGCCAAAGAAGCTGTTATTTGGGGAATTGAGGAAGACAAGACCAAACCATGGAACAAAGAGGAGGTGGAGAGATCTAGTCAGTCAAGACCTGAAGTCAATTGGTGCCAAGGACACCTGGTACAAGACATGCCAAGACAGGAAGGGGTGGTTAGATGTTTGTCAAGAGGTAGTTGATAAGGCAGCAGAAAATCGTAGAGATAACAGATGTGCAGCCAGCATACCATCTCAGGGGGGAAGTTACACGTGTGATTGTGGGAGAATGTTTCGACGACCAGGTGACCTTAAGAGGCATCAAAGATTTTGCCAGAAACCACCAGCCAGTGAATTGCCGACTGCCCAGGATGATAATCCAAGGGCTCCACTATCATGTGTGTGTGTGTGTGTGTGTGTGCGTGCGTGCATGCGTGCATGTGGTGTGTGTGTGTGTGTGTGCGCGCACGCGTGCGTGCGTGTGTGTGTGTGTGTGTGTGCACGCGCGCGCACATGTGTACATGTGTTTATATTTTGTATTCTGGGGCAAGTGTGAGAGGGTGTGTGTGTGTGTGTTTGTGTTATGCTTTCATTCTAGTTCCTGCCCGAGTTGTAGAGAGAAAGGTGTGTGTGTGTGTGTGTGTGTGTGAAGTGTGTGTGGAGTGTGTGTGGACGTGTGTGGCATATGTGTGTGTGTTCACTGTCAGGGACAAGCCATAAATGTTAACAGGTTGACTACACAAGTGGTGGATTGCAGCGCATGCATTGAAATCTATCACACATCGTTTGTGTCTTCATGCTTGTTCAGTTGGCGTGGTGTATATGCATATGTAACTGGTGCGCTGCGTTTCGCAAGGCGGACACGGGTCGAACAGTAACACGGAACACAATTATTGACTCCCTCCAAAATCTGAGGTCAAAAGCACTCCACATGCGCATACAAAACCAATTATGACTTCACAACACTAATATGTACAGCAACACAAGGTAAGCACAAGATAAGGGTACAAGAGCATGCACACACTGTTCATACACATGTAACAGTTCTACACACGTTACCCCTTAGTTCAAGCTCGACCCCGAGCTTACAAAGCGGTTTGTGGGTCGTCTATCTCTCTGAGGATAACGCTGGACCGACTGTTCAGACTGAGCCTTGGTGGCAAAAAGGGCAGTCACGCTGCATGTGACCCATGCGGTTGCAGGCAAAACAGTGCCTCTGCTCCCGGTTGGTAGTGCGAAGTGACGCTGTTGTCAGAGCCGCAACTTGTTCAGTTAGCTTCCCAATCTGCTCTTTAAGCTGTTCCACATCACCTGCTCCTTCCCTGACAACTGCTGCGTGGCCTGGTTGTCCAAGGTCATCAGGAGTCAGTCCCGCTCCACCGCTGCTTCCAATGTCTTAGCCTCTCCCGTTGCTCTAAGTTGGCGCCCTATGACTGGGGGTATGCCTGCTAGGAACTGGTGCAGGAGTAGTTGGTCCCGAGTCTCTGCATCTAGATTTGACATTGCCTGCCCCAGCAACTTCTTCAAATCATGCACAAATACAGACAGGGCCTCACCTGGAAGTAACTTCCATTGGTGGAACTTGTCTAGCGTTACGAACGGGGCGGGCATTAACTTGCCCGTGATCGTCTTCTTGGCGGTCTCAAAGTTTCCCCGCTCCTCCTCGCTCAGATCCAGCCATGTCGCGAGGGCCTCTCCCTCCAACAGTGTTGGCAGCTTCAAGGCCATGGTGGCTGCGTCCCAACCGTTTGCCCTGCTGCATATCTCGAACTGCTGGAACCACTCCAGTGCGTCACCGCTGGCGAAGGACTTGGGTACGCTGATATGACGCTCTGCCATCGCGCTCTCCTGCTTACCGACCACCCTCTGCTACCAGTGTAACTGGTGCGCTGCGTTTCGCAAGGCGGACACGGGTCGAACAGTAACACGGAACACAATTATTGACTCCCTCCAAATCTGAGGTCAAAAGCACTGCGCATGCGCATACAAAACCAATTATGACATCACAACACTAATATGTACAGCAACACAAGGTAAGCACAAGATAAGGGTACAAGAGCATGCACACACTGTTCATACACATGTAACAGTTCTACACATACACATTGTACAAATATATGAGTTTGTACTTGGGGCATGTTGCATTGATGTGGGCTAGTGAGCCTGAAGCAGTTCATGCATATATCTTCTGATTGTTCTTGATTTAGCTCTTCAGAGGTATGCATGTGCAAGAACAGTATGTACAGTCTATCTCCCTTGTGTATCCCTTTGTATGTGAATGTAGAGCCAGATGATTAACTGGGCTAAGACATAAGGGCTACTTTCATTGCTTGATGCTCTCACTTCCAGCTTTCCCTGCTAACTCTGCTAAAACTGACTTATGTATACAGTGCAAGTAACAATATACACCACTAGTCTATGCAGTGCAAGTAACAATATATTGCAGTAATCATAATATTATTCACAGTGTTTGCGCTAGTTGATGGAAGGAAGAACACCACCAGTGCAAGTTGCTGAAGGTCAAGGGGACCGGGCACCAGCATCGATTGGCATGCAGTGGGGGACCACTATGGATGCAAGTACAGTGTTGGTGCTAGTAAAGGCACCCAGCAAGACAAACATATATACAAAAAGGAAAATGTGTTTATATGCAAAAATAGAATAATGAATAAATAAATTAATAGAATATTGTATTTAGAAAAATAGTTCAGAGTACGTTTCATGCTCACATTGCCATGCATAATTAGGTGTGTTTTCATTCATGTATTGGAAAACAGAGCAAAGCATGCTTTACAAAACCGACTGTAGTCACTGGAGCAACGTACACTTGGGGGCAAACTACACTACAGTGAGGCACCAGCAAAACTGAATGCCCTCTGTCCTAATGAAGTCTTTAGTGCTGGAAGATTGAGTTGGTGGGTAGTAGTTGAGCGAGTGTTGCGGTAGGTAGAAGGTGAGGAGAAGAGACGTGATAAGTAGGATGGAACCTCGGAAGATAAGCATCTAAACACAAGTTGAGCAGTGTGGAGTTTTCTTCTTAAAGTGAGAGTCATCAGTCCAAGTGGAGGAAGAGTCACGTTTCCTACGAAGAACAGTCTTACACCCAAAGTTGAGAAGAGATTCCAGCTGACGCGATTCTTCTTGAGTGCAGCTTGACCATACAACATCACAGTAATTGAAGTGGGGAAGGACATAAGATTTGAGATAGACGAGGAGGAGAGAGGGAGGGAGAAACCAAGAGAGTCTACGAAGAAGATTAAGGCTTCAATTCGCCTTTCCACAGACCATGTCTACATGATCACTCCAAGTTAGAGAATAGTTGAGGACAACACCAAGGTACTTGTGCACCTGCACCTGCTCAACAGCCACACCATCTACATGAATATTCAGACCAGTCTCCAGCTTTCGTCTCCTGGAGTGAATCAGCATTGATTTCGTTTTGCTAGCATTCAGACAGAACCCTTTGCTGGATATCCACAAGTTGGCTGCATCCACACATTGTTGGAGAGAAGTGTTCAGGGAAGCAAGATTGCTACCAATGATATAGATAGCAGTGTCATCAGCAAAGAGGACAACAGAATCAGCTGGTAAGACCAAAGGAAGATCATTAATGAAAGCAGAGAAAAGAGATGCACCAAGCACAGAGCCTTGCGAAACACCAGACAAAGGAAAACTGGGAGGTGAGAATGAGTCACTAACATGGGTGACCTGACAACGATCAGAAAGGTAGGACTTGAACCAAGAGATGGCAGATGAAGAGAGACCAAGTTTGGAGAGCTTGTCCAAGAGAATATTGTGACTAACTGTATCAAAAGCTTTGGATACATCCAGAACAACTATGCCAACAAACTGTCTCCTATCTAGGGCCTTGTACCAAGTGTCCAAGCAGTTAAGCAGAAGTGTCTGTGTTGAGTGACAAGGTCGGAAGCCAGATTGAAAAGGAAAAAGAAGATCGTTCTGGACAAGATGGGAAGATAGCTGTTGCTGAATACACTTCTCAAGGAGTTTACTGGAGAATGGAAGCAACGAGATAGGCCAGTAGTTGGAGGGTGATCCACGGTCACCACCTTTGTGTAGGGGTTTTACCCAAGCACATTTCCAAGATTCCGGGAAGACAGAAGAAGAGATTGAAGAGTTGAGGATGGAAGAGAGGGAATAACAAATGACAGACCATCCAGCTATTAGGGCAATAGAAGGAATGCCGTCAAGACCTGAAGAACATCTAACTTTAAGGGAACCAATAGCTTCTTCACACCAAGCAGGAGTAGTGGAGGTGAGGGAGAGAGATTAAGGTGCCAGAGGAAGTAGCTACTGGCCTGGATGATCGAGTCAGTGCGTGGACCAATCCTTTTTGAAATGTTCCTATCTGTATCATGATCAAACCTTTTGCTGGCTGTACTTTCTCCCCTCATTTTGTAAGACTTATTACTGATTCAATTTGATATACAGTGATTGGGCAGTCAGGCGTTTGACTGGCCAAGACTGAAGTCACGGCAATACTACTATATTAGTCTAGTGCACTACCATAGGTAGTTGTACAATTCAATTAAATTCAATGATTAAGGTGTACATTCTGTGCAGCTTCTGCAGAGCCCCCCGGGCGGCGGTTATGATTGCATTCCACTCCTACGCATTACCAGCCATAGATAACCACTGGCCCACAACTACCGGTGTAGGGCACAGGCATGGGCAACAACGTGCTATAATGCGTGGGTGACCCTTGTTGACACCTTCTGAACATCAACCTTGCTGCTGTTCAGACCTAGCAACATCAAAGACTGGTCAATTGACACCTTTGGCAGCTATATGTATAGTGTGATGTGGATAGTAGAGCCACCAGTTCAGACTCTGAGAATAGCTTCTGAAGAGTTAGATAAGGGAATGCTGGTCATTAGCGAGTACAGCGGTGGAGGCTGGCGTCGGGAAAGAGGAAGAGGACCATCCCCAGTGACAATGGGAGAAGCATGCACTGCTGTTCATGCTGATGACAGGGCAGGTGCTGATCGTGGCGGCACGTGCAGAAGCCACTGGCCAGGATGATGTAGATGATGGAGGAGCAGGCGTAGGGCCACAGGGAGTAGGTTCTTCTGTGTTCATGATTACCTAGCTAATGGTAAAGGCCTTAGCTAAACTGTTTTGTGTTTTTAGGGGATGTAACAGACTATAATTTTAGAATTAGATGAACAAGTGAGTCTCTCCAACTCAACTGCGTGTATCTTGTGTGTGTGCCTGTGCACCAGTGTGTGTGTGTGTGTGTGTGTGTGTGTGTGTGTGTGTGTGTGTGTGTGTGTGTGTGTGTGTGTGTCTGTGTGTGTGTGTGTGTGTGTGTGTGTTGAGTCATTTGCATATTCAGGTGCACTGCACTGAAGAGGCCCAATCAGGCCGAAACAGTTCCCTGGATTACCAGGGAACTGTCTGCAGCTCCTTGCTTTATCCATTCAATGAGTACATACACATTGACCTAAATTCAACTATCCATTCTCTTCCTCCACTGCAGCCATCACCCAAGTTCAAAGACTAGTGTGTGTGCACACCTTTAACCCCATGACCTTGACAGTGACAAACATTGTGTGTGTATGTGAGTGTATGATAATTTGTGTGTGTGTGCGTGCGTGCGTGCGTGCATGTGTGTAACATACATGCATACATTCTCATCAAGCCCTAGCTGTTAATTAAGGAGCTAGTGTAGCCAGGAAGGGTTGGAGGAATGTACACCTCCCCCATCCCCTCCTGACTCTGGCCATGGATAATGTACATTTTTTAATCCTTATGTAGCTATAGGTGGAGTGCACCCTATAAGCCCCACCCCCCCCCCCCCCCCCACCCCACACATTCCTGGCTATGCCCATGTATCAGAAAGGGTTGGTTCTCTAATACCAGCTTCACAACAGGGTTGAAAACCTTGCCGACGTTTCGACCAGATGCTCTGGTCTTCTTCAGGGCGAAGAAACGTCGGCAAGGTTTTCAACCCTGTTGTGAAGCTGGTATTAGAGAACCAACCCTTTCTGATGCCTGAGCCAGCTGAGAAGCCCTCACTTCATTTATGCCCATGTATAATACACACTGAATTCAGCAATAATTAAAATCAAATTTTCTCATACATTAAGATCAAAGTGATAAAGCAAAAAGCTATAATGTAGTTGAGATGTAGTCAATAAAATAAATGATGAAATATATTTCTTTATATTGCACAAGTAACAATATAGTATACAATAAACACGGCATGCAGCAGAAAAAGAATAAAGTCAGTAATAAGGCAAAAAGGGAGAATACCATCTACGGTAACGGCGAAAACGCCTTACAGGTAGGTGGTGGGATGGTGCATAAGGTAAGGGTGTGGAGACATGAATTGCTGTAGGGTAGGGTGAGAATGTGGGGTGAGTTGGTGTGAAGTACAATGAGGGTGTGGGATGAGATGAGTGTGTGGGATACGGAGAGGGTGTGGGATGAGGGGAGGGTGTGGGATAAGGTGAGGGTGTGGGATGTGTGGAAGGTGTGGGATGTGTGGAGGGTGTGACTGGGGAGGGTGTGGGGTAAGGCAAGGGATTGCTGTAAGGTGAGGGCATGGTTTGAGGTGAGGGTGTAGTGTGACTTGAAGATGTAGGTTGAGATGGAAGTGAGAAGTAAGGTGATGGTGTAGGGGAGGGTGTGGGGTAAGGCGAGGGTGTGTAACAAGGGGATTGTGTGGAGTACGACAAGGGTATGATGTAAGAGGTGCAAGGTGAAGGAGTGGTGCAATGTGAGGGTGTGGTGTGAGGTGACAATGTGGTGTGAGGTGAGGGTGTGCCATTAGACGACTGCGGCACAGCATCTTTTGCACAGTTGCAGGTGGACTGCTTTTGCTAGCTACCATGGCTAGGGCCACCTTTCTCAACCTTTGCAATAGGCTGGTTAATACAACCCTGTAAGTTGGAAACAAGAACATGTGTTAGCAACAAGTCATGTGACAATGTTTGGAACAAGAAATATGGGGTCATTTTATCATTATAGGATATAAAGTTAGGGCCTCTTTTCACTCACTTTAAAGACATGGAGATATGTAACTTATAAGAAGCAGGTTCAGTGCCATCTGCTTGTCAATAACACGACGTACCTTGTATTGTTTCTCAGTTTCTTCTTCATACTCTGACTCGCTTTGGTTTCTGTGCAGGTCTGCTGCGCTATTTCCCATCTTGCTGTATACAGGGAATATATCACCACACAACAAAACACATCAACTGGCTGTCTAGCATCATTTTTACTTATACATACCCAAGGACTGAACCCTGAGGGAGAGGGCAATTGAATTGCAGACTAGCCACTTCGGTGTGTTGATAATTGAAATCAAGTGTGTACAGGGCAGGTAAACAGCAAAGACTGTTGCATGGGATTGCATGAATACACTGTATACATTGTGCTATCCTATAAGAATTTACAGTACATTTGCCATTTTACTGGGTGAATGTCTAATCACTAAAACTGACTGGTGGATAGCCCATTAACTTCTTCATAGTTTGTACACACACATACACGCACACACGCTCTCACACACACACACACACTATGAATGCACCTACACATACACACACACAACTAACATACACACACACACACACACACACACACACACACACACACACACACAGACACAGACACACACACATACACACACCATCCATCCATCCATTTGCTGTGCTCCATAATGACCATGAGGGTATAGGAGATACAAGCCAATAGGGTAAAGAACTACACTGCTCGAGGTCTGGCTCGGTAGAAATGCTGGTGGTTATGAAGTCCTTGTTGGTGGAACATCTAATGACAGAACTGACATGGGATCCTTGCAGTGACAGAGTGACTACGCTGATGGTTGATCAAACCTGCCTTGTTCAGAGCTTGGAAGGAGCAGAGGATGATCACAGTGTAAAGCCTCCTCGGAGTCAACGAGCCACACACACACACACACACACACACACACACATACACACACACACTCTCAATGAATGCACACACTCAGACATAAAAAAACACACACACAACTAACATACACTCACATACACACACAAACACACATGCACACACAACTAACATACACTCACATACACACACAAACACACACACACACACACCATGAATGCACACACACACACTCAAGGAATGCACACACTCAGACACACACACACACACACACACACACCATGAATGCGCATACACACACCAGCACCACCATTGGCCTGCAGAGAAGAAATAGAATGGACTGTTCACATAGGTTACAGTTACATGCATGTGTGTGTGTGTGTGTGTGAGCAGGGAGAGAACATTGTAGCAACATGTCTACTACCAATGGGTCCTCATATAAAGTATGCTCCGAATGAGTCTTGGACTCATCTAATGAAATACACAAGCATTGTCTGTCAGCAGAGTTCAAAGTCCCAGTGCACATGAAGTACATCTCTAGTACTAAATGTAGGCACTACATAAAGTATAGTCTACATTTACTAAGGAAATACACAATAATGTGTATTCTGTTAGTAAGTTCATGTACTGTCATGAACTGTATATGCTCCTCCTACGAACCACACTCAGCTCACACTCATAGTATAGCTGTGTGTGCCTTCTATACAAAATGTACTTGGTTGCTTAGCTACATATCAATAATATGCAAGTGTTTTCCGTTAGCTGAATTTGAAATGTCTGTCACTATAAAAAAGAAGAATTGTGCATCATTCACAGTAGCTGATGTACAGAACAACTTATGGAGAACTATCAATGTCCAAACTGTGGCTATATCCTATGTCCGCACTGCGGGCAGTGGTCAGTGCAGTCTCAACCATTGTATAATGCTCAGCAACCCTCCACAGCACACTCCACAACGAATTACTCATCACCACCACCAGTCGTGATGGCTTGGACTACTGTAACATCACCTAGTCCCCAACAACAGACAACTGATACCCAGACTGAGACAAACAGCCAACCAACCAACCAGTCAGACAATTGCAAGTCACAATTCCAGCCAGCAGTCGATACAGCAAACACTGGCTAACACCGCCAATCCTGAGCAACCCTACGCAGCAGTGCCGCCACTGCTACCAAGCACAATGCAAAACTTAGCGGGGCCTTCAAGCAATTTGTCCAATGAACTCCAGGAAAGTGATGAGTTTCTGCCACTAATGAGCACAAGCGAGGATGAATACTATTCTGACAGCATTATAGATCTAACTGAAGACGATTCAAATAATTAAGTTACTAACAAAATCATTACACTGCACCATTCTAACTGCCATTTTTAACAGCTGTACATTTGATTTGTATATTACATACTTGCTAGCTAATGTATTTCTATTTATATTATCATCTCTCTACGGAAGTGATGTCGATGACAAGCCTCGCGTAGCCGACGGCTTCCTCCCCAGTAAATAATGGAGGGGAGGAAGCGGGGCTACGCATAAACGTGTGAGCATATGGTTTCAATACTTTACTCATGTGATCTAGTGCAATGGGCAATGTATAAAAGTCTAGGTTCCTCAGGTGAGCGTGCAGTAGAATTAGCGTAGGAGAGTGAGTGCACGGAAGACAACCAAACGGCTTTACCATGTGCCTGAACTGAAGAGATGGCTGATACTTTGTTGTGGATCCCTTGGTGGCCTAATGGCTGACTTAGGTGGCACCCCGAGTATGTGCCGCTGTATGCCTTAGTATGCCCTTATCTGCCTTAGTGTGTGCCGCTGTCTGCCTTAGTGTGTGCCGTTGTCTCCCTTATTGTGTGCCCTTGTGTCTGCCTTAGTGTGTGCCGCTGTCTGCCTTAGCGTGTGCCCTTGTCTGCCTTAGTGTGTGCCGCTGTCTCCCTTAGTGTGCCGCTGTCTGCCTTAGCGTGTGCCGCTGTCTGCCCTATGTGTGTGTGTGTGTGTGTACATTATACTGACACACTTATGTGGACATGCACACTAACTGGTGGAATAACTAGCTATAGGCAACTATGCCTGGCCATCTGCATTAGAATACATCACTCTTTAATTAATGCACTGCTGTACAAGATGATACAGCTGCTACAAGAAAGGCTATCTATAGTGTCACACAAGTACACAGGTCTATGCAGTGAGTCTGTGGGTATGTGATCCACTGAGAACCATTTGACAAACCCTACATGGAACAAGAAAGAGGAAACAAGAGTAAGGGAGACAGATGTAGTATGCACTTATTCAACTTTTCACATTATAGGCATCAAAAGAGCTATAATCCCCACTTTTCCCTACATTAGTACACCCGTCCAGTGAGCCTCATTCCAAACATACAACTGAACACTGTAGACTGACCTTCATACTTGATGTAATTGTCCCTGTCATGTTCCAAGTTTTGGAGAAGTGCACATGCACACAAACATCTTTCTGGTTTCAAACCAACAAAATGAAGATAATAATGAAGTGTAAGATAAGTGGTCTAGACTATTTATTAGTTACTGTGTACCCTGTAGCTAACTTGCCCAGGCAGAGGAGGTAACTGGAGACATTGTAGCTATGGTACATGTCACAAGTAACTAGAATTTTTCCACAGGCTCACCGCGCTTGGTATCCGCGTATAGCTGAGCGGCAAGTCGTTGGTTACCATGAATGTCCTGCGGAATGCTCACTTGGCACCCTCGGAGTGCTTGCTTGGCACCCTCAGAGTGCTCACTTGGTGCCTGCGGAGAGAGTACTTGGCACCCATGTACGTACGTAGTACTTACTTGGCTCCCCCCGGAGAGAGAAAACTTGCGTACGATGCTGTATGTAGTTCACACAATGAAATCGGTTTATCTGTGTATGACAGGACGCTCTTGTAACCCCGAATCATCAGCAGACTTACGCCTGCACTCCAGGATCAGCAAGAGGACAGAATCGTTGCCGCTCTCGTGGACAAGCTAGACGTGCTCGTGGATGCTGTGTCCAGAGTTGAAGCTCGGCTGTGCCGACTACAGACACTAGAAGAAAAAGTGACAGCTCTAAAGGAGGAAGTCAGGGAAAGGTGCATTCATCCCCAGTTCTTGGAGCTGCAGCCCAACGTCATACCAGAGCCTCAGCCTCAGTCCTTGAAGGAAGAGCCCTCACTGCCCGCGCTACAGCCCTGCATCCCACCAGCTCCATATCGGTCCTTGGAGTACCTGCCCTTACCGCCTTCACTGCAGCCTGTTTCCCAACAGCTCCTCTACCACCCCAGGAGATGTCAACGCCAGGACCAATGCCTTACTGGCACGCCCGAGACAACTGCCCAGACACCCAGATGGCCCCTGTCGTACTGCAAGACATCTCTACTCGGGCTAATATGGCTAGCCCCCCTGTCGGCTACTACACCATTGCCAACGATGGGATGACCGTTGCCTTACAGAGTTGTTGGTCAAGACGAAACCTGGCCGGTCGGCTGGCAGCGAGGGTGTTTACAATGAGGGAGAAGATGGGCAGCAACTGTCGTGGAAAACAGGGAAAGTTGCCATTGGACCAAGGGAAGCTATTACCCATCTTCCCGCTGCAACAGCTGGAGACCCAGCAGAGTGCCGATAAAGACATGAGAAATGCAGTGGACGAGGTGTGCAGGAAGACAAGGACAACTGCTGCAGCTGAACCTGAAAACGCTTGACTTATAGTTTCATGTTACTTTTACTTTTCTGTACGGTGCATGACAGTTTATCATGGTTATTGAAATTTTAAAATGTTGGTATACAGAAGTTACTATGTCATTTTCGCCATCATATTGAATTATGAACATGCGTAGCCCTCACTCCGGCTGTCTCAGTCTCCAATCATCGTCTTTGCCTTCCTCCAAAAGCGTCTAGAGCAGTTACCACGCACGCGTATGTATGTACGTAGTAGACTATATGACCACCAAATGTGCCAGTACAGTATGTGCACTAGTTGTTAGAAAAAGACCACCAGTGCAAGTAACAGAGGGTTCAGTACCACATAAACCACCTCGCGTGCCAGTAGAGAGTATGTGTGCTAGTTGTTAGTAGAAAAAGACAACAATTGAGGAATCGACATCAACAATCGACAAATCAAAATTGACAAATTGGAATTGACAATCGACAAATCGGAATCAACAATTGATGAATCGACATTGACAATTAACAAATCAGAATCAGGAATGGGGATTTTGGACTTTTGGCATGTTTGATGCTCTATAACACGGGTGGTGGTCTTTTTCTATGACCAACTAGCGCAGATACACTACTGGCACAAGTGGTGACAGCTGCGATATTGTAACTTGCACTGTGTGGTGGCGGTGGTGTATGGAGTGCCAAACATGCCAAAAGTCCAAAGTCCCCATTCCCAATTCCGATTTGGCGATTGTCGATTCCGATTTGTCGATTGTCGATGTCGATTCATCGATTGTTGATTCCGATTTGTTGATCGTTGAGATTTGTGATTGCGATCCTCAACTGTCGATAGCTGATCCACATCCGTAGATTCTCAATGATGTTACATAGTCTAGCTTGCTAGATGTCCCATAAGTGCCCACTAGGCTTTTCATTCCAAGTGGGCATTTACAGGATAGTCTAGCAAGCCAGACAATGAAAATATAAGATGACGTTGACTTTTCTATTAATCATCATTTGACGGATATGTTGTATGGAACAGCAAATTCCAAGTTTGGCTCTCCATAAATTAATCACGTGGTTTTATTATTAGTCACCATGTGGTTAGCTACTGTGAGTGTAGAGGAACAGCAGCTGCAGAGACTAGCTAGCTATAGCTACCATGGCTGAAGATCTCTCTCCAGAAGAACGAAGTAGGGCAAGGGAGGCGATCAACTTCTTCTCCAGCTTAACCAGGAGAGGAGAGCCAGGAAGACAGGACCAACAAGCAAATGAAAGCAACCCGCCGTCCTCTAGTGGAACTAGTGCCAGCCAACCTGTGGGAACTGAAGCAGCCTGTAAGACTGTAGCAGCATGCATGATTGTAGCTAATTCTGTATATCTGACAACATTTAAGTATACAGGTATACACAGCTAGTGTTAACATGATGGAAACGAATTCTATCAGTGCCCTCTAGCTTGTTATCTAGCTAAGTCCATGCATATATAGCCATGTAGCTAGCTAGGTAGTCACATGTAAAATGCAATGCTTGGGGATGCATAGAGTTCCATGCATGTACAAATGGCTACGAATTCTCTTGTTGGGCTACTATTAGGACCTTCACATTCTGAAGATATTCTGTCAGATTTCCTTGACACATTGGAAGATGTTATTATGCAGGTGAAGCAAGATTATTTTTTAGTTGGCACAGAAGCAAAGGAAGCTTTACTGGGCAAATGTGTTTGGCTGTTAGAATGTTGTGTGGCCTTTGAAGAGTACATGCCAGAGAGAGACACAGATATACAAGCCTTTACAGCATCTACCTGTGCTTGTTGGAAAGCATGGAGGGCTCCTTGCTAGACGAGATCCAACATCCAGTACAAGGTCGTCCATGACTGAACATCACCAATCAGCAGCTACAGTTACTTTGTGGCAGTGATTTCAGTCTCAAAGATATGGCTCACATGCTGAACTGTTCTGTGCACATGGTACAGCGATGTTGGCAGGAGTTTGGACTTGGGCGTTGACAAAGGTACAGCATGTTTCTCTTCCATTCATTCTTTTACAGGACTGGGACTCTTATGGCATTGATTGGAATGGACCAGTGTCTACTGATGGAGATGCTACAGTGCCAGTGCCAGAGTTTGTTAATGAACTTACTACACCTTTGGTAGCTGAATATCTACAACAACATCTTAGTGGAGTAGCTGGAGACAACGTATTGCACTATTTGGTTGCATCCACTGCCGACCAGTAGGAAGCGTCCGCTGCGAGATGAACAACCCAACTTGGACCCGAATCACACGACGTTTTCTCTGCCACTGTCAGGAGTATATAGCTAACTACTTCCGGTAGACGCGTGATGACGCAAGGACGAGTATGTAAACTGATTCGCTGCCGGCTCTTTACCCAATCATTTGGGATCTATAACACTTAAATGCTGATGAATCGGTGTCTCTGAAGATTTAGACCACTCGGCACTCGGGCGCTTCGTGCCCTTGAGCCTCGTGCTCTAAATCTCAGGGACACCTCTTGGTCAGCATTTAACAATTACATACATAACTAGTGCCTATTCTATATACAGACCACTCCGTGTTCAGCGAGGCCTTAGGGATTGTGTATTGCGGCCTGAATGACGAAGAGGCCTTAAGGCTGGCCATTCACCACATCAACGGTCATTATACACACAGCCTGACACACAGAGACTATGTAAGTGCATAGCAAGTCTCACATCTACTGTAAGTGATCGTATACCAAACATCTGTTGACCACTCTAGGTGGAATGGTGCAGGGCCAGATTGTATGCTATGGCCGGGAAAGATCCCAGCAAGGATGTCACTCCCAAGCCATCCACTGAGTGGAAGAAGGCATGCTTGAAGTGCATCCTTCCGCAGGTAGAGACTGTTAAGCCTGTTTCCATATAGGTTAGTATTGGTTTGTCAATAAATCCTACTTTTTGCACAGGGAATCGTCAGCACAAGAGCTGCCAACATTTTCTGCCAGGCATCGTTCAGTGCCCCAGTTTTTGAATGGGCACTTAAGGTCATGGAAGAATTTGAGGAAGGCTACCTGAAAGGCCAAAACGACATCAGTAAGTTCACTACAAAACTGACTGAGTGGGTGGTGTACTGCTATGTAGTTCAGAGTCTGCTGGTATAAGCTTCTTAGGTTGAGATTCTATCATACACCATGAATTCATACCCGCTAACAGTAGCAATATGCAATAGGTAACTGAAAATCGAAGACTGCCCTCACTCTAACACGTGCATAGGAACAAAGAAGCAGCTTCAAACAAAGCTAGAGTTCAAGCAGCACTAAGTAGAGGCCCTACAAAACCTTGATGAGGATTTCGAAATAAAGATTTTTAAACAAGTCAGCAAAGGAGTAATGTCACTGGCCAAGCTCAAAGTGGTCTCAACAAAATTTAGAGCCATGAACCTGGCAAAGGCTTTGTTTGTCTGGTGAGTATATATAAGCATTTGTGCATATATTCATGAAAAAGTAAGGAATATCCTTGCCACGTACGTACATGTATCACCAGAATAAAAATTACAATTGAAACACATCTACTCATCACACACAGGTGTACACGATCGAGCTCTTGGCAGGAAGCTACAAGTGCATACCCGCAGTTCGCAAATGAAGAAGCATTGAAGCCATATTCAAAGCTCAATCTTAAAGCCAAAAACAGAATTCCTAAATTTTGAGTCTGGGTGGATTCATCTTGAGGGAAGGAAGGAGGTACTTCTGCCACTTCTTCGTCCAAATCATCTTCATTATTATCCTCCTCTTCCCACAGCTCTTCATTGCTGTTAAAGCCTGTAGATAACAAGAAGAAAGCAGACTGTTCTAAACTGCACGATGGACTGTAGTATAAACTTGATAAGAGACAATGCTTACTTACTACCATGTTTTCAAACGACAAAGACATGCTGTCACTATCGTCACTATTTGCAACTGAATCAGGTAAATTATCTGTGGCAATGTCCAAAGCAGGTATCCTGGGGGTAGCCTTCACAGCATTGTGAAATCTGCACCTTATCTAATTGGGCTAGGTCGAGCTCAGGACTTCTCAAACGTATATAGCAAGCAAACACCCCAACAGTAGGAATCCAATTACTATTACAGTGCCTAACAAGTCTATGGCATAGTTTAAGTGAATGGTTGAGTTTCCAAGTTGCAAAATACAATATAGTATTGTCACATCTAACGCATGCGTGTAGGTAGGGCTATATCTCTGTAGACCTGTTTCATGGGAGTTCAAAGTAGTGGTGAATATTAACCAATATCTCATTGGTTGTTTAGTATAAAGGAGCTTGACAATCCTTCAGTGCTATATACTTCTTACCATCTTGTCACAATGTCCTTATATTAAAACATGTTCTTATATAAAGCCCGTTATTCTTATTAGTAGAATAATGTACGTTGTTGACAATTATTGCATTGCTTCGTACAAATTATAAGCAATTTTTCCTTCTTTTGCAAAATGCTGCATGCAGGATCATATTTTTCAACTATTTGGAATGAAAGTAGAATATTGACAATTTGCATAGAGTAAGAAACATGGAGCTTATTTCAGATGTGTAGTAAACGTCTCCATTAATAGGAAGTTAATTTAGAATATTCTGTGTCGTAACATAATAGACGAGTGTCGTATAGTGGCATTGTCACTGTATGCCTTTTGAAGGTGGGTGATGTGGCTCTTCCTCAGTCGACCAGTTGAGGTGAGCTTGAAGTCATACAAAATTATAGATGATTTTGACACAGTGGTGACCCAGTCTTCCATGTGTCTCCCATTTCTGACTCTTGCAGGCTTCCATGTGGCAGTGTAGCTACCTTCATACCATCTCACGGTTACATCATCACCCTGCACATCCTAGCAATCCAAGGTGGAGGCCATGTTGGGTCTTCACTGAGGACAGCGACAAGATGACCTTCCTTAATATGTAGAACATTTGTTTCAATAACTTCACTGTTCCGAGGCCGATATGATCCTGTGTAGACCTGTGTAGACAAATAGGATTGTTTTACAGTTTCAGTGCATTATGTTGTTAGCTAGCTATAATAATTTTGTTTCATTCAGTAGAGGTTACAATTTTGTAACCTTCACCGCTATACTTATTATACCTAGCTATAGGATCGATCGAGGTTCCAATTTTGGAACCTTCACTATAATTGTGCCTATAAAGGTATACGTATATCAGCACTATGGGTTCCAAATTTGGAGCCCTTAGCGGTACGTGTCACGGAAGCCGAAAACCGGAAGTGGGCTGGAACGAACTACCATGCGCACGTGGAGCTGCCATTTTTACACTTTTACACTTAGAACAAACTACCACACACGCAGGAAAGGGGGTTATCTCACGCACAGAAACCATTAGTGGTTATATTGTTTTCAAATTGACATTTTCGTATGGCTTCATGTTACGGATATCTCTATATATAAAGAAGGAGTTGAGCAGAATGGTTGTTCGCGAACTCCTCCCTTGAGCAACGACACATCGACACCAAACTTTCCCAGATTATGGACACCACACCCGGTCTCGATCTAAGGGGGGTGAAGTGCGCGAAGAAGCCCCTGCCGAGGAGTGCGCGGCGAAAAACCTCCAAACGACCGTCCGCCATCTTTGATTTACGGAGAAAATATACGGTTTTCCGTGCACGCTCCTATGCTGCCAATTCAAAAGAGGAACCCCAATCGTTGTTCGTGAACTCCTCCGTCGAACGTCGACGAAACGCGCCCAAACGTTTCCAGTCATCGTACGCTGGACCTCACATCAATATAAGGTGGCAGACATGCTAAAATAGGCTGCTGCCGAGGAGCGTGTGGTGAAAACCCAGGATGAACCGACAGTCGGCCATCTTGGTTCTTGAAAGAAAGTATGCCGTATCCTAGGCGTTTGCGCATCCAAGTTAGCGCGATACTGAAATGGAGAAAAAGGAAAGGGGGTTATCTCACGCACAGAAACCATCAGCTTCTTACAACTATCCGTTGTTTGTCTACGGTGATCTTCCATGTAAATTGCATGCACACATATGCATGGTAGCGATTCCAATCCAGATTTCAAACTATTTGACTTGCACTCATTCACCGTATTACTGCACAGTACGTCTCTTTAGGAGTACAACGGTCTTTATCCCATCCAAATTGGTTAAGGTTAAGCCATACTCCGTTCTCCATTTAACCGGATGAATGACGTTTTCGTTGTACCGCCTTTGACTTAAGAAAGTATATACTTCCTGCGGAAACATGTAGGAAACACGTTCCGAACTCGTGGCTCGCGAGCTGCGCCTCGCAGCACCGTATCTTGGCCGTTTCTGGACGGATTCGGATGGGTTATGGCTCAAATTGAAGCTCTCAACAGGACGCAACGACGTTTGTCATAGGCTGTGCCACAGAAGTGAATTATAGTTTAGTAGTTTCACTTGAATCTACTTTCTCTCGGCCTTGCATAGATCCTCCAAGATTTCGAGGATCTAGCTGCGCAGAAATGTACTTTTGCACAAGAAGTCTCCGTAGGAATAAGAATATTGATGCATACACCATCACAATAGATGTATATGGGCCTTACATACAAGAGATTCTACAAAGTTCTATTTTATAATCTAGTACTAATCATTCAATTCATAATAATGACATTGTATTGCATGATCTGATCTGCATGCATGCCCAACTCTACCAGCAGACTGCAGTTCAGGCTTGGGCTACTTGTAGAGTTGCAGGGTTGACCAGGTAAGTAGTACAAGGCATAAAAAAGTTAATTGCTGGCACTAGTGCAAGGGTGTCGGGATATACCTAGCATTGGTCTGGCAGAAGAAATGTCGTTAAAGCGTTGGCCTGCCCCATCCTGGGAGGTGTGGGCATACCCCCAGCAAAATTTAGAAAAATTCCACCTTCTGAGAATGTTCCTCAGGCAATATTGAGGTACAAACTAAGTCTTGGATACCAAACTGCAAATATAAAATAGCTATATACACTCATATACCCCCTCCCCTCCCTCCCCCACCCACACACTCGATCACTGCAGCTGCTTGCAGTAGCTGAGCTAGCATCTAGAATTCAATATAACTATTTCCATAGCTACATAAGTTGCTGGAAGTAGTAAAACACTGTAAAAGTTTGAGGCAAGCTTCCTAGGAGTTGGTTCCATTGTGGCTACAAAAATGTTTACTAATTGTATGGGACTCGTTGCTCTGCAAGTGGAAGCTGCATGTTATGAAAACAATATAATTATAGTGAACTTGTAATGCATCCCACTAGACTGCTCAATAATTATAATTATGCAAAATAAAGTCATAGCAAGATGGCTGCCAAGCAGCACATACAGTGAGTTTGCATTAAAGTGCTGTTTTACTAGTCTGTGTATACTTGTAAAACGTCATTGTTACCTTTCAGCCAAGAAACTAACCCACCAGGGGAGGCCTAGGGAGCACTACCTAATTATATACTTATTTATAATTAGTTGTGTACTGCATGCATGGCAATTTGGCAAACTGTATTGTACTCCTGTAACTATAGCTACATGCATCAGACATAAATTTGAACCCGAGGCTGGCAATGCCCGGGTTTGCCCAGCCCTGCAGACGCCTATGCAGTGCAGCTGCACATGCATTGCAAGCTTATTTTATTGTTGTGAATATGGATTAAGTACAATTATATGAAGTGACCATATAGCTTCATGCCATTGCAGGCTAAATGCACAGTTAACCATTGTGATTTAAAATTTGTCATGCTTACAATACACTCCAGTGCAAACGACACACAAAAGTATGTTTCGGCCAATACCAGGCCATCGTCAGGTTTGCTGGGAGTATACTGTGGCTCTGTCTAACTCACTGTATAATATTAAATACCACGTAAGACTGCATGTGGAAGTGGGGTTGATGCCTGCATGGGCAACCTCTCAGTCACGCAGCAAGTTTATGCTCATCGAATCCACAGGAGGCGAAATAAATTATTATTAAATTGTTTTAGGGCTGCAGATTGATTCATTGCAGAGATACTGATATAAATCCATGCTAAATGCATTTTCCATGATTATACATGATAATCGCAATGTGGCCACATGGAGGTCATTTATGGCCTCAATTATGATCATGCATGTCAGGCATCAATGCAAGAGTTTATTATGCACCGTCCTCACATTATGCACCGTCCTCAAAACGTCTCTCCCACTCTTTGCTCAACTTTCTAGCTTCTCCTTATTGCATGTTGTCATATTTAGGTCTGACCCCATTCTTGGCTTCTGTTACCCTTTCAGAAATACACACTGAAAATATGCCTTCTGCCTTGGCTTTATAACCTTTATAGTGCTTCTACAGGGCCTGCACTGTCTCAAGCTCATTTGTTTCAATTGCAAGTGGATCCCTCGTGTACGTTGCCTTTGGTACATACATTGCTCAATATTCTTAACCTTGCGGATCCCCTTCCTTGCTCATCCCAGTATAGATCCTGGCCACCATATCTATTCCTTCAACTTCTTCTGTGCCATTTCAATACAGTCTTATGCTACAAAATGTGGGTATTCTACATAGTTTTATAGAGTCCTTAATATACGTTTCACTGATCCTGTAAGCTTGACATACCCCTATAGTGATGAAGCATTTGGCCAAAGAATGATGCATCCGTTTATCTTACACAAATCTTATATCACCAGCGTCAATGTCAGTTTCCAAGTTGAAATGACACTCCTCTTCCTCATCATCATATGAAACTACAAATTCCCAACTGTTCTTGTCTCCAATTTGCTTCACAATATACCCTGAATACCACGTTAAACTACCATCAGCCTCCTTGAATCGATGTTGAATGAATTTTCCGCACAGAGTGGAAGGGTCAGGGCGTTTCCGCTTTGATGGAGGTTCTTCCACAGTGTCATTCATTGAAGGCATGCAAATCTCATGGCTAGAGAGGTCAATTAATTGAAATAGATTTTGAGTCAGAGTCTGTACTGAATATGGCTTAGACTGTTTTGAAAACAGAAACAGCTCTTTGTCTGCCTGCTGTTGCAGGACTTTCCTGCAGTATTTCAGCTGCACTTTCAGTGCTGCCTTTTTTTGAGCTATGGTTTTCATTTTGCATAGCTGCTCAGTGACAGTTGCTTTTGCTCTCCAATAACCCAGTTCATGAATCTGAGTCAGGAGCTCTTCCCGTTCTCTTTGCTCCTTCTGTTGTTTTCGTGCCAGTTCCTCTTCTCTCACTTGTAGCTGATGTCTGCGGTACGCTTGGATTTCCTTCAACCTCTCCTTAAACAGCTTCCTGTGAGAGGGAGCCATCTTTCTTGCTACTTCAAATATTTCCTTCCTCTCACCCTCTGTCTTTGTCTGAAGCCACTCACTTGTTTTGTTGTTAGAGTAGAGGATCATGGCCTCTACTGCTAGAGTGGTGGCATGAGGCTTCTCTCTGAGCAATCTATCGAACTTCCCAAAATCTCTCTCACTGATGGCGTTTGTGGTTGGAACAGACTCAGTCTGCATTTGCAGATGGCTGTCAGGGCTGTGGTACTGCCCCTCTTTCAAGTGATCTTCCAGCATCCTGTGAGCCAATACTTCAAACGATTTCATTACCAATTGCAGGCACTCGGTGACAATATCATCATCAGGATGCTCCTTCATTAAAGCCTCCATTACAGCATCAGAGTGCAACAGTTCTTCATCTGCAAATAGTGTGTCCTTGCCATGTAGAAGACCAGATGCATCGCTTGCCCAGGCCTCAAACCTCTCCACCATCTGTACGTAATATGCACTCATATCTGTGATAGACACGTTCGACTCAAGTAGCCTCCACAGTGGGCCTGTAACTAACTTGTTGATGATCCCAAGTGCTTTGCATCCCGCAATGTAAATTGGATTGTTAATGTCTGAGTTAACAGATTGTAGGAGTCTATTACTGGTAACGTAACTTTTTGTGAAGAATTCACGCAAATGCTCATGCAAGTAAAACACTCCACCCCCATCATAAAATATTATATTAAAGCGATTGCCTTTGAAAGCAGCCAAAGGTATCGAATCAATACCTTTGTCTCTTAAAAACTCCCGAAATGTGATGTAGCAACCAGATTTTGCACACCCTCTTCTGTGAATGGCTTTGCATGTTGTTCGTACCAATCGAACTGTTCCAGACTCACTATCATTTGTGTCATCGTCATGGATCATTTCCCACTGTTTTAGCACTTCACTGGCTGTGTCTGCCAGTCCAACTAAAAAGTGAAGCTCACAAAAAAAGTGATTCATTGACGCAAGGGCCTTCTGTTGCACTGCTGTCAATTCACTCCAGTTTGTGATAATGACAGGGAGTGCCTCCTCTCGATAGGCTTGAAGCAACTGATTGAAGTTCTTTTGCACAATATGCCTATCAGACATAGTGTTCTTCACTGTGCTGAGTATTTGTGCTCCTACATTTGTATGGCCTGTTGCAATATTGCACACCCTTTCAACTTCCTGTAGAATTCCCTTGAAAATGTCTAATGTTCGCAAGGCTGTGCCAGCCTGCATGTCTGCTAGGCCAATGGAATATGCACTGTCTTCAGCACTAATCTGGTAGCTAATGTATTTGTCACCAAATTTTGTCGTCCCATCACAATGTAATGTCACATTTTCTTTGCCTTGCAGTTCCTCACCAATTTGTTGGTAAGAGACCAGTTTTGCTACTGTTGTGAGATTCGCCAGTGTTGCACAGCTAGGTAACCTATCTATTTTCTGTCCAGTTAACTTCTCTACTACCAGTTTTATGATAGGACTCACATGCCTGATGCCTACATTGCGGGCTAACAAATCTATGCACACTTCTGTCACTATAGGAAGAAATTTACCTCCTTCAATTGTTTTGACTTCCATAGTCATTGCAGTAAGTTCTCTTACTTGATCATTTAGTTCTATGTTCATCTTTTCCAGTTCAGCCAATTCCCTTTTCAGTCTCATAAAGGCCAGGCCATGCTCATCATCACTACAGCTGTCCATACTATCGCAGTGTTCACTGACGACAGTGGTCTGTGCCTTAGACCTCCAATACAACCATCTCTGCTTGTATCTTTGTGCAGCAGCGTGTTTGGCTGCCAGTTGCATATGCAGTGCTTTTTCCTCTTTCGTTTGAGCATCATGCATAGCACGTATGCATTCTGTGTATTTTTGTGCCCTCATCAATTCTTTCCGCTGCTGATCAATCTTTTCCTGCTTTCGTTTTTCTCTTTTCTGGGCATTTTTGGGATTGTATTTCTTCAGTTGTTCCTGCATTTTACCTATTTCCTCTTCCTTTTTCTGAAGAGTGATTTTGAGGACTGATGCCTCCCTTGCAAATTCTTCATTCACAGTTTGTACAGCTTCATAGTCTTGCTTGCTCACTGTTTTGGGTGCAGCTTGAGGTATTTGTGGGCTTTGTGGCTCACCGTTTAATGGTGTCAGTCTACGAGATGCTGAAGTGGGCAAACTGTAAGTCGTGCCATTGAAGGAATTTAACTGCTGATGCTTTCTACCTACAACTAGCCTTCTGTGATGACCGACTAGACGAGTGATCTGCATAGCGAATTGTTTAGAATCAAATGAATCGTCTTCTGACCATAAAATGGCTTTAAGCCATTTCTCTAATACCTCCATTGAAAGCTTTCTGCGATCTTTGTACCTATAAATGGTAGCAGTAGCAGTGTATGGTTTATGGGTCAAGAATGATGTGGCTTATAATTACCTTTAGGCTGCAAAATTTCAAAGGTACTGATTCTAACAAAGTTAACAAGCAATGGAACAATCCATAACATTGTACCTGCCCAATATATACCATTTTGTATACAGGTTTAGTTAAGCATTTTATGCAAGCTAGACTTAAAAATTACTGCAATGAGCACCCACCAAGTCCTAGACTGTTTAAATGTGCAATTGTGTAGCAGCCAAAATTGTAAGGTATAAATACTTAAGTCATGGTCATGCATGCATTCTGCTTACCTATACAACTCAATGACCACTTGATAACTGATTTTGGCATTTCGGTCTCTCCTCACAAACACTGGCCCTACACTCTCACTAATAGTGTGCAGTGTGGCTGGGAAGATGCCTACACGGGTACAACCTGGCCCAAGAAGGCTGACCTTACAAGCCATGTCAGGTCCTGCAGCTGTGTGCATATGCATACATATGCAGTTGGAGAACACATTTCAATGCACACTTTGCACATACAACTATGAACAATTGCAACTAATATAAATCGGGATATACGCGTAGTTTATATATATGCATTGTGTATATGTACAGCTTGTCATGCATCAATATGTACATACACATGACCACAAGCAACATTGGTTATAAGCAGCAGGTCCAAATCATTGTACACATGACCTCATGCACAGCAGGACAGCAGCAGCAATGTATGTACAACAATGCTAGCTAGGACACAAGCTAGGAGAAGTACTAATGTGCTGAACAGCAAGACTCCTACCTGATATGTCTGCTGCTCCAGACTCCTTCTTCTAGATAGTAGCTAGCTAGCTGTGTTGCTGTTCCTGCTGAAAACAATGGCATTTTGCTTGTTCTTTAATAGCTAGCAGCATGAATTTGCAAGGTGGCTAGCTAAACAGTGTTTACAAACCTTAGTTCAGCTGTTACTGCTAATATTCTTTGAAAGGCCTCGACAGTCGCTTCCAGCGCGTAGAAATGGCTTCGTACTCTTTTTTCGTATTTCCCGCCACAATAACAAACGAACTTGGAAATTGAATGGAACAAATAGGAATCGGTTTGGGACCGCTACATCCTAATTATACCAGTACCATAGTTTCAAACTCATTTCCACAAGCAGAAGTGAGCTAGATGGCCAAACAACTACATCATATCTACTCCTCAGGAGTTGGGCAAATAATATCTGAATGAAGCTAGTGTGTTGCAGCTCCTGCTACTAAGAAAAATGCAGTTTTTCCCTTAAATCGATGACATAAACTACAAGGTAAACGTTACAAACTAGCTTCAACCAGTTTTGCAAGCCTTCATCTATCTTTTACATTTATGAACCTTCAAAAAATCAAGACGATTGCTTCTCGTCTGTGGAAATCGCTTCGCGTGAACACGGTAGGGGGTGCCATTTTGTGTATATACGAGCCATGTTTTTCAAAGGTACGCGAGGAATTTGGAATGGGAATGGGTTTGGAATCGCTATGCATGGTAGGTCAGTCACACTGACATCACCAGGCTGGACTATTCTTTGTCAGAGCATGCATGACCAGCCAGTGCATTACTAGCTGGGGCCTGAGTAGCAATGGCATTACCAGCCTGTGTCCGACCAGCTGGCATACGCTGAGCATGCGGAGAGACCCGCCCGAAGGGTGGGTCTGTCTGCTAGTATATCTATATATATAAAGAAGGATTGAGCAGAACGGTTGTCCGCGAAGTGCTCCCGCGAGCGGCCACCAATTGAGACCAAACTTTCCCAGATTATGGACGCCACACCCGGTCTCGATCTAAGGGGGACGACAAGCGGGAAGAAGCTCCTGTCGAGGAGCGTGAGGCGAAAAAACTCTGAACGACCGTCCGCCATCGTGGATTTACGGTGAAAATATACGGTTTTCTAGGCACGCTCCTATGCTGCCCATACAAAAGAGGAGCCCCAACTGTTGTTTGCGAACTCCTCCCGCGAACGTCGACGAAACGTGCCCAAACGTTCCCAGCTGTCGTACGCTGTACCCCATCTCAATATAAAGTGGTAGAGGTGCTGAAATAAGCTGCTGCCAAGGAGCGCATGGCGAAAGCCCAGAATGAACCGACCGTCGGCCATCTTGGTGTAAGAAAGTATGCCGTACCCTAGGCGTTCGTGCAGGTGCGAGGATTACATCCAAGCTAGTGCGATGCCGAAGTGGAGACAAAGGAAAGGGGGGTTGTCGCACACACGGGAACCATCAACCTTTTACAATCCGTTGTTTGTCTATGGTCATCTTCCATGTAAATTGCATGCACACATTGTAGGTCAGTCACACTGACATCACCAGGCCAGCCTGGACTATCCTTTGCCAGAGCATGCACAACCAGCCAGTGCATTACTAGCTGGGGCCTGATCATGAGTAGCAATGGTACTACCAGTCTGTGTCTGACCAGCTGGCATACGCTGAGCACGCGGAGAGACCCGCCCGAAGGGCGGGTCTGTCCGCTAGTATATATATATAGATACCACCACCACACAGTGCAAGTTGCAATCTGCGCATGCAGTATATGCGCCAATGCTTCTATGAACAAGGCCACCAGTGCAAGTTGCTGAGAGTAACCACCCCGAGTGCAAGTAGAGTGTTTGCGCTAGTTGAAGGAAAGAAAAACATCACCAGCGCAAGTTGCTGAAGGTCAGGGGGACCGGGCACCAGCATCGATTGGCATGCAGTGGGGGACCACTATGAATGCAAGTACAGTGTTGGTGCTAGTCGAACGGCACATGTTGGAGCAGGATGCAGCAACAGGTATGCAACTTGCACTTGGGCAGAACACAGTTCACATATAGTGCCACCTTGCACGTAAACAAAGGCCTAATTAAAAATTATGTCATATTTAAAATCGTTAAATTTCCCTTAAGTTTGCCATCTTACCAATGGTCTGTGCCACAGGGTGCCCAAAGTCCCCAAACATTATATTATATCTATATATATAAAGAAGGATTGAGCAGAATGGTTGTCTGCGAAGTGCTCCCGCGAGCAACGGCGCATGGACACCAAACTTTCCCAGATTACGGACGCCACACCCGGTCTCGATCTAAGGGGGGCGACGTGCGCGAAGGAGCCCCTCACGGCTGTTTCAAGGCGGCAGCTTAGTTTTCCGAGTTGAAAAATTGGGAATGGGAGTCGGGATGTGTCGGCCAATAGCTTGTCCCAAAACCTGCCTTTTCCAGTGCTGTCAGTGCTGCAAGTACGCTTGAACACTGTACAAGGACGATGTTGACCCAAGGCAAGTCATTTTTGCTTTAAAATTATGAATGTACAGTATGAGCAGCAGGTAAAGGGGGTTGCTGTGTAGCAAGTAAAAGCCCAAAGGGCTGCTGTGTTGCAGGTAAATGCCCAAGGGGCTGCTGAGCAGCAGATGAAGCAGGGTGCTGTGTAGCGGGTCGAGGCCCAAGGGGCTGCTCACTCAGATGTAAAAGGGGTTGCTGAGAACCAGGATAGCAAGAGGGCTGCTGTATAGCAGGTAGTGAGGACTGAGAATACCTCACTCGTCTCGGTCTGCCTCCTTTCTGCTGAACTTCTGATAGTCTATAGTTGAGGTGCAGAATTATGGCAAAAGGCATTTTGCTTCTATTGTGTCAATACATGTGCGTGTCTCCAATATCATTCATGTATACAGCATAGCAACATGAATGTGTTTTATAAGTAAGCCTGTGTGTAATTCATGACAGTGTCTTACAAGCACACCTGCTTGTAGGCCTGCTTATTTATTAAGCACTCTAGCTTGCATTATGTCACTAGCTCTTGCTTATGATCATGCAATGTGTCTAATGCACAGTCTCCACAGATGTCAATATGCATGTATGAGCTTCACATTCCTAACCTGCATGTTTGACAGTCGTCACCATGCTTCATCCATTTTATGACTTGGGTGGTGAGCGTTCGATGTTTTCCCATCCTTCTTGACTCTTCGCACCTGAATTGAATAAGTGCCACTCCAGCTGCAAATTGCTCAGAATGCACATGCAAACAGATGCAAATGTCCAAATTGTATCATTGTAATTATGTGGTTGTAAGTGCCTGAGACTAAATTATGCACAACTCACTTGCTCTAAGGAAACCCTAAGGGGATCTGATAGACATTTTGTGTCCATTTAATTCATTTGTTTTAATACCAGGTAATGTTATTAAGTGTAAACAAACACAGTGTAATAATAATAATAATTACAATATATAGCATTTGCAATATTGACTTTAAATAATAACTAAAATAATTTGAAATGTGGATTAATTTCTAAAATTATAACATGAATAATAAAGTAATGGTCATGCTTCACTGTTGGCTAGTTAGCTAGTTAAAAAAGGAAGTCCTGACCAGGCAGCTGGCCAGTGGTCCCCAGCACTGATGCCGAGTTCCCTCTCTGAACAGCCACAGACAGCCTTTGGAAGAGGTAGGTGGTGGACCTCTCATCTCCAGATGCTTGAGCTAACCGCTGACCCAACTCCTTCAGGAATGCCATGGTCTGTGGCCCAAAGACTCCAGATGTCTCGATGGCAACTGGAGTGAAGGCATGCGTGGGGTTGAGATGGGCATACTTGGCTGTCTTCCTCTCCTCTGCCAGGGCTGCCACAGCTCCTGCTTCCCTGGTGGCACTTGGGGAGTAGGAGGAAGCAAAGGTATCAGGACAGGTTGCATCCCAGATCAGCAGCTTCCCCTTCTTCCAAGGAACCACTGTGATGCCATCGGGGCGCTTACCATCTGTACGATAGAGGCCAGAAGGCTCAAGGCGGGATGGTACTTTGGCTGCAACCAGGGCCCTGTGCGTGATGTCGTTCACTGCTGCATGTCGATGGTGACGCCCTTCACTCCAACGGCAGCTGAGTCCATGAGTTGCAAGGCTGTCCACCTCTTCTCCGCAGTGGTGGCACGTGTGTGGCCTGCATAGGGGGGCACCCAGGCGGAGGCCTGTTGCTATCCTGATAGTGTCGTCGTCCATGCGCAGGCCAAGGGAGGAGATGGGTAGAGCATTCAGCCAGGCTCCTGACTCCCAGGCAGAAGAGGCAAGAAGACGGGCACGTGATCTGGGATCTGGTGCGTTCTCCAGCAGGGATTCAGCCAGGGCAGATGTCTTAGGGATATTCCAGGCCTTCTGTTGATGTTGAGCTACACCCTCAGGAGGTGCTCGATTGTGATCCTTGGACCACAAAACACTTGCATCATCCACGTTGGGGAGTGGAGAGCCTTGGAGCCGGAGTGGAACGATGTGGTGGACTAGGTCAGAGGATGCTGCAGCCGAAGCCAGAAAGGCAGAGGGTGCTAGCTGCACTGCACTCCTGATACCTAGTCCCCCCAACTTCACAGGCAGTGTGGCTTGTGTCCAGGTTGGGTCATCATCCTGGAAGTGTATATTTGTGATGCCACTCAGAGTTGACTTCGTACTCCTGCAACACTGGGGAAAGGAAGCAGGGAGCAGTCCTGAGGTTGTAGAGGAGTTTCGGGAGTGCAAAGGAATGCTTCAGTAGAAGGAGGGCATCTTGGGCAGTCAGGCACTGCAGCCTCTCACCCATCCTCTTCAGCATGTTGGTCTTGATCGTGAGGGTGGCTGAGATGGAGGAAACATCTCCGATTGGAGATCCCAACAAGGTGGCTGAGGAGGGCTCCACCACCAGGGCTCCTGGGAGAGATGACTGAATAGAGCCTGTGATGTCAGAATCAGCACAGATTATTTCTGATTTCTGCACGTTCAACTGCAGCCCGATCCTTGTCCCCTCTCGTTCCACCACTTCCAGATCACTCAAGAGGGTCTCCACATCTCCTCCTAGGGTGCCATCATCTAGGTAAAAGAGAGACAACTCCAAATTCAACTGTGTGACAAGCCGATGGATGCTCAGACAGAACAGGAGAGGCCCTAAGGGGTCCCCCTGCTGCACTCCTTCTGCAGATTGGATGGTATGGTCACTCCAGAAGAGAGATGAAGGTGAGGAGTACACTGAATGGACAAAGGGATAGAGGGCAGGCACATGTTCAAGAACAACAACCAGCATCTTGTCCCTGCGGATAGTGTTAAATGCATTCCTAAAGTCTGACTTCAGAACAGCCTTGCCAGGGTCAATGTCATGCAAGTAAAGCCTCACGGCATGGACAGCAGCCTCCCCTCCCCCCCTGACACCGAATCCCAGCTGACGAGGAGCCAAGAGGTTCCCCATCTCCTTCATGACCAGATTCCCAGCAAACTTGGCAGTGAGACGACGCAGGGTACAGCTCACAGCAATAGGCTGAATCCCCCCTTGTTTCTTGTGGAGGGCCGTCAGGTTGGCACCAAAGAAGAAAGGTCGGATGGATGGTGGAGTTGTGCCATCAAGCATCAGTTGAACAAAAGAAACAAGAGCGGGGAGAAGTGCTTGACGGCTGCCACCATCTGATAGCATGTCCTTCAAGTGTTGAGGTCTAAGGCCATCTGGACCTCCAGCAGATCCCTTGGGAAAAGAGTGGATTGCCCGAATAACCTCCTCCTCAGTAGCAATGAGGGTACACTGTTGTGAAGACTCTGCAGAAGGTGGGATGCTGGAGTCGGGATGCGGGGATGGATGCTTCTCCTGGAGGGCTTCAAAGGTGGCTTCATTCATAGGTGCTAGCGTGTCATCAGAGCAGGCCAATCTGACTGCTCCCCTGAAGTAGCCTTCCTCGAGCTTTGCTGACACACGTGCTGCCAGAATAGTGGTTGGGTCATCTGCAGGAAAGAAGCGTTTCCTGGTGGTGGACCGAATTAGGGCAGGTGGTGGATCCGCTTCATCCCTCAGCTGGTTGTTGATTGCTGTGGCCAGGGACCTACGGCATTCTCCTCTGTCTGGGTGTCTGAGGCAGCGCCTGCTGAAGCAGAGCAGCCGATTCCACGAGGTGTGATCATTCTTTCGTACAACAGCTTCTAGGATCGCGGCAAACTTCCTCGCGGCGCACTCCCTTGAGGCCTTCGGCAGACGCTTGATGATGTTCACCGGTGTTCTCAGGGGGAGAGAAAACATGGTTGACGGAGGTAGGCGTTCCATTTCCTCACTATCCTGGCCTCGGGTCATCATCGTCGGGGGCTCTGGGGGATGAGCGGGTGTTGACGCTGGCCAGACTGGAGGTCAGCGAGAGCCAGGACACCGGGATGCAACTGGTCCATGTTGTCTGACCAAACCAGCGGCAGTGACAGCAATCGGGCGGAGACGGACGGAGCAGGTTGATTGAGGGTTGCACGCACTCACGCCGGCCTCTGCCACCATCTTGTCTTTATGTATAATGTCAAACACAGTGTCAAATAAATCTTGGTGCATGCAATCACTTTATTCATAATTTGTATACTGCACCCTCGATTGCTTCGTGCATGAATAGTGCTTGATTGAAAACATGTTTTAAATTACCCTGTCATTTTTCTGTAACAGTTGTTGCAGAATCTCTCTGGGTGGACATTCACTAGATCTTGACTAGTGTCCACCATCATGCTCCCTTCAAGTCTTTTGGCATATTCACGGACAAGGTATGTTACTCTTCCTTTGCTTTTACTGAATATTTGGCCACAAACCCTGCACAGTCTTGCCAGGTTCTCCTGATGCTTCTCCATCCTATAACCACTGAGCCTGACTGGTGAGTTTCTGCCTATGGCATACTTCTTAAATAGAGCTACCTTTGTTGAGGAAGTGGGCAATTATGGTGAAGCATGACCAGTGTTGTAGCTTTTCCTCCTCCTACATCCTACTGACATATCCATTTCCCTTTCATTTGGACATAGCACATTTCAATATGTTGATTTTCAATGGAGGTAAGCTTGAAAGTCAAAGCTAACCATGCACATGCAAACACATGCATGCACTATAGAAACAGTGGTGGATTCAAGCCGCCATTGGCGGTTTCTCAGGGATGAAAGATGTTAAAGTGGTGGTTTCAAACGACTGCCTGTCCCTGAGAAACCACCACTGTTTTTACAGTGTGCATTGCAACAGTCCAGTAAAACATGCAAAGGTCCCATATGCATCAAGAAGATATCATCGGTTTTATCAGGGCTGAAGCATTTTTCTAAATGAACAGCCAACTCAATATTGACTGTAAAGAGATTGGCAATAACTACTGACTGCATGTATATTGTAAGTCATGATATTTTTACACGTGAAAGCATGCTTATTAACTTTGTCCCTAGCTAGTGTAGGGATAAACAGTTTTGCCAGACAAAGGCAGTTGCTGCTCCTTTGCGCACAGTGGAAATGTGAGCTGTGTTTGGGCACTCTCTCTGTGTATTTGTGCATGCGTGTTTGTGTAACATGACTGTCTCTGTCTCCATTTTTTCGGCCACTATCTCTGCAACGTATATCCAAACCCTGCATGGTAAGCTGTCGTGTATATATATCCCTTGCATCCCTTACCCTTGCAATGTGCACCTGCATGCCCTCTTCCTGTGCAGTTTCCTGTGGCTTCACCTGAATTGCAGCTAGTGGATGGTAGCTTACGATGAATGTGCATGCATGGTTTTGTCACTTATAAACTCGAACTTACAATCATTCATCCAGTCTGCATTATTTCATGTTTCATGTTTTACAATATTATTTAATAATAATTATTGTTGAAATGAATCTATAATGTGCACATCTCATAATAACAATTATTGGTAATGTATAGTTATTATAATACTTCTGCATGCATATGCATGCATGCATGCTGCTATGTGTGTACGCACAATTATACAGTATTATAATATATATGGCCCTATAATAGCTCAGGGTATTATAAAACTATTATATATGCATGCACATTAATTATAAATTCAATGAGGAACAAAGCACTGGTACTTCTCTTGACTGAATTTGACCACACTCAATCACTCAGTTGTATTTGACACTCATGATCAGCTGTTTATACCACTGAGCTGCTAAATAAATTTGACATTCAGCTGTTTGACTCATGCAGTTGTATGACATTAGCTGCTAGCTATATATTTAACACACTCATGATCGCAGTTTGTATAATTATACAGCACTCATGCAGTATAACATTATTATACATGAGTTAAACCTCTACTTGCAATTGAGGATTCGAAGACGTGTCCTTGCTTCCTCCAAGTCTAACTCCAACCTAGCACATCAGTTAGCACTATTTACAAGATGCTTCTGGATGGACTGACACTGGACAGGGGAAGAGGAGCAGGGGAGACTTCATGCCACTTGATGTTATGCATATGGGAAGGTGGGTTGGACAGCTTAATAGCTATAGCTAGCTATACATACATAGTTATAGCTAGCTATTATGCATGTGCATGTACATTATAATTATGTATGGGGAGAGGAGTGGGATCGAGGTGGATATATGTGTGGGTGTATCAAGGTTTGGCAGCCAGGTGTGTGAAATATGTGAAAGGAAATTGCACAGGATGATGGAAAGCTATATACTTTGTATATACGTACAATTATGGGCTGGCTAGCTATACTACTTATAAGCTAGTGCTACCCAAGAAGAGACTGGTTCGTCAGATTATACCAATTTCGATCTGGTTCTGGGTGTGTAACTAATAATGGAGAAACGTTGTAAGGTAAACTAAACTGAGTCATTTCATATAATGGTAAAGATAATTTCTCGGCATGTTCAATTGATCGCCTAGAAGGAAGCTAAGAAGATTGCTCCTCAAGAACTCCCCGAGGTTACTTGTGTACCTGAGATGCCACTTAAGGCCAGTGAGTGGGAGGAGGAGCAGTGGGAGGTGTTCCCAGCAACTCCTCAAAAACCTCACAGGCGTACGATTGCTTTTGACCATTTGGACAGTGAGTAAACCGCATGCATGCAGTATAGATAACCTGCTAGAATTTCCCTGCACTTAGCTAACTATTGTGTGTATACAGGCCCATGCAGCAGCAGTGAAAGAGTGATTTGTGACACACCCCCTCCACTACCCCCCGCCCACACACTCAAGTAGGTATTTGCACTATTGATGCTCTGCATTCATATATTATACGACGTATAATAATAGGACTTCCCATACTTAATAAGCTATATATACAAAAATTGAATGTCAAAATACAGTATATGAAAATATGTATATATGCTGTTTGCAGGCCCATTCAATAGCAGCTCTAATGTTGATGAAGAGGAAACCAGTAAGTCATCATTTGGTTTCATAGCAAGATGATTATATATGCACAAGCACTGAAAAGGTTAAATGCTATAAATATAATCATTCAATTTATGCATGCAGAGAACACAGAAGAAGAGGGAGAGTGGGAGCTAGCAGAATATGCTGAAATGGAAGAGAACGATGGGGATTATGTCTTCAAAGAAGAGTGGCTGGCTACATACCGGTGCTTGGAAGCCCAGCCACTACAAGCAGAGGATTTTCCTTCTCCTGTATACGTACGCCAGTTGTACAAGCGAAGAAGACCCAACTGATCATTGATGAACAGCAAGCAAACTCCCAGGCATATATAGCATGATTCACCAGTTTGCATGTACGTAGTAAGCCTAGCAATTATATTATACTATATATATATAACATTACGTTACATTATTCATATCTTGGTACAAGGTTGTTGGTTTGCAGAACAGAAACACTGTGCTCTAGCCCCATTGTCTAGCTACAATGTCACAGGAATTTCTGCTTCTGCTCATAGGTTTTGGAGTATAATATTATATATTCATACTCAGTCCTGGATGTCCACGTACCTAATTATCCTGAATAGCTAACTAATGTAGATGCATTAATAACAAAGCGTATTCCACAAAAACTTCGGCGCGCAGCAGAATAGGCTCTACATCATTTTGTTATACGGTCTCTTGGCTATCTCTCAAGGTATGACTCACCAGCATGAAAACCCGCAGGAATATGCTACGTACCGTTTAAGAACTGTGGATTAAAGTCGTTACTTGTAACTGGAGAAGGCATAAAAATACTAGGTGATGCAAGGAATCGCTTACCTATGGTCAATTCTAATCCATGCATAGGGTTTCATCTTCTTGGCATTAGTTTTAGTTTAGTAAAAGCTATAAAGCTCCTTTCACATTCTTTCCTCGCCAAAAACTCGCTCGGCGTACTGGTTTCCAAACCAAACCTAAGCTGCCGCCATTTATATATGCGAAACAGCCGTGCCCTGCCGAGGAGCACGCGGCGAAAAACCTCCAAACGAACGTCCGCCATATTGAATTTACGGAGAAAGTATACGGTTTTCCGCGCACGCTCCTATGCTGCCAATACAAAAGAAGAATCCCAACCGTTGTTCGCGAACTCCTCCCGCGAACGTCGACGAAAAGCGCCCAAACGCTCCCAGCCGTCGTACGCTGTACCTCACATCAATATAAGGAGGTAGATGTGCTAAAATAAGCTGCTGCTGAGGAGCGCGGGGCGAAAACCCAGGATGAACCGACCGTCGGCCATCTTGGATCTGCGATAAACGTACAGGACCCCTCTACAGGACGCACTAGACCCCCCTACAGGAAGCACTCGACCACTTTACAATATACACTGGACCCTCCTACAGGGCTTGCCGAAGGCGGGGGGCCTTGCAGCTAGTAGTACTATATAATACTCATTACTACAAAGTTACGGCTTTCCAAACATGCTACAACGGTTACACCCACATGGTGCGCGTGTGGAATGCACATGTTCTCCTCTTTAAGCTGGTTGGACAGTGCAACTGTAGGTAGCCAACTCGACACACCCTGGTGTGTGTGTGTGTGTGTGTGTGTGTGTGGTGTGTGTGTGTGTGGTGTGTGTGTGTGTGTGTGTGTGTGTGTGTGTGTAGAGATTCAATGTGCATGTGATGAACCTGGCTGTGCACTCCAGTCCTGGACCTAAATAAATAGCTATAAGTATATATCTCTCAGAACCCATCTCTAAGCCAAGGACCTCATCCATGGCAGGCAAAGTGGAGAGGTCAATTCTGTGTTCGTAGCTACACAGGCCCCGGACACACAACAGTCAGTAACACACCATCTGATTGAAGCCATGCGTGTGTGGTGGGTGTCGATACTCCCTCATCCCAATAGCTATACACTAGAGCTTCTCTCCCTGTCCTAGATGGTGCTGCCTTGTGCCTTTAGGAAGACACACTAACGCTATATTTTAATTATTTCCCCTCCTACATGATACAGTAATGCTATTATAATTTACCCTCTAAATGGGCAAAGTGAGGAGCATCTTGTCACCCGGCCATGGACAACAGCTGGTGAGACAGAGCAGCACTGAATGATGGCCATGTACATGTATGGCACAGCAAACAGTGTCACTTGCTCTTTAAACCAACACTCCCTCCTCTGCATACAGCACTCAGTAACTTGCTCTCCCCTTGAGTTCATTGTCTTCAAGTACCTCAGCACATGCACACTCAATGTCAATGATATCCAGAACTGACCTGAGCGTTAATCAATCTATCAGCAAACATGGAGTAACTCATCAATTACAATTAGTAACACATACATGGCTATTGTTACTGTATATTATCAGTTCATACTGTCCTAATACGTACATACATGGTACATGTAATTAATGCATTGTGCAAAGTTCACACTGCAGCTCCTACAACGTGTGGCCTCAGTTCTAGCACAGTGACACTGTTGTGTTTAAGCTCTCTCCTCTCCACTGTTGCCCCACAGTTGCTCCCAGCAACGTCCTCCAACTTGTGCAGCATGCTGACCTGACTTTTAGCCACATGCACCTTCATGACAGAAGAGTCCGTCCTTTGAATGATGCCACTGACAACAGCGCACAACAGCTTGGTGGTTGCATCCAGTGTGCTTCCTGCCAAACAATCAGGCGTACCCATGGCCCAATTTTCATGGTACTAGCCAAACAATTCAATGAGTGAGAATAAAGTAATCACTGTAAAGTTTAGCTAGCGTGGTGTAGTGTGGTGTGGTGTGTTGTGTTGTGTGGATATTAGATACACCATATGTACGTATATGGAAAGGAGAAAGTGGTCAGCTATGCGAAGCAATGGTGTAGTGTGTGAGGTGTGATGTAGTGCATGGGTACAAGCACAGACAAACTGCACACACTCACATCAGTGTCAGAAGTACTAAACACTACTTCCCCACACTTGCTGTGTGCCCATGATGTCTCTATCTCCTCCAGTGTAGTCTGGTCAATGTGGTCCCACTCTGGACCAGGCTCCACCTGCATACAAGAACATCACTCACGTGTCACATGACATCAGAGACTCCAACAATGTGTAAGGATTGCAATATACTTACAGGCTTGCCCCACATATGCACCCTCAGCTGTTCCAACTGTCTGGCAGCTCCCACTCCAGACAGGAGGGTGCCCCACATACCAACAGGGAGGTGCAATGCGAGGTGACACTTGACGCAGGGGACTAAGAACTGTCTCAGCTCAGGCAGTTGAGCCCCCACTGCATTGGGAAGACAGGGGTACAGGCATGGCAATGATGTAGAAACACAACCATTGTGTTGTAACCATATGTCATACAGTTGTGGAGAAAGACTGAGGTGTGTGTGTGATGAGGTTTACAAGCTTCTCCACAGAAGCATGAAGGAAGCCGTGTGACCTTTCAGGGTAGACAAGAAGTGACGACACACTCAAGTACAAACAATGCTAGACTCCATTTCCATTCAGTTGTGACACATGTACATATACGTGGTTTCACCATGCATAAAGCACACATTGCATACACCTGCACATTGCCTGCACACAATGTACGTATGTAGTAGTGTTGGGTTGGGACCAACAACATCCACTGGTAAGTTTGGTGATGTGTGTCTTGCATGGGTACAGTTTAGGCTGTTCACTTGCAAATGGCATGTTTGGTATCTTGACCCCATAAGTCTGATCTGTACTCACTCACATGAAGTCAACAGGAATGGATCAAAGCACCTCACTGTCCTCAACTGTACTGGTGTTTGCAGCAAGCCCTCTTAAGATACATGGGAGTAACATTTCATCTACATGCCCCATTATCACGACACACTTCAGAGATGTGTTACGAAGAGAGTCGGTAAAGGAACAGAGACTCTCTGGTTCACACTGCATGGGAAGTTGAATAGATATTGCACTGTCTGTCAATTACAAATGGTTCCAAGGCCCACAAACAATAAACATACATTTATTATTATTGTGGCTTCACTAACATCTGCTATTATTGTGATAATATCAAGTATTGGGATAATTTGGTAAGAATATCGCAGAATATCATGATAACATATTTTCCATTATCGCACAGGCCTAACGTGTACACAAGAAGTATTCTGTGTATAGTGCAGTGTATGAAAGTTCTCACTCGGATACTGGTGCACTCAAGCTCCTCCATGGTGCTGCTCTTAGTAGAGAGTGCTGCCATGAAAACCTTGACAGGCATGTCTGTGAGAATCAATTTTCTCAACATGTGCTTTCCACTCAAGAAATCACACAGAGCTTGACGGTCCACAGAGAGAAAAAGACAACATCAGGGGTGAACAAACATTTTTGCATTATCAAAGCTGCCGTACAGGTTACATGTAACATGTGCAACTGGTCTGCACTGTAGGTTGGGGTATTAGTCTTCTTCCAAAGTTTACATGGAGAGAAAATACAATTTATACTCTACATAATTACTGAAATCATTAAAATTTTGTTGTGTAAAAATTTTCATGGCTGCCTCCACCCACAAAAATTATTCACACAAAATATCTTATAATAAACGTAACGCACATTTTCATTGTTTGGGATATTCTCCTTCAATTCCGGACGGAACATCACGAAACTTGGTAGGATTACGATGAGGCATAGCGTGAGTAACATCGCTGAGCCGAATTTTGGTTTAAGGTCATTCCGTCCGAGTTCTTGCCACTTTTACGGTCACCACCATATCTAAGAGATAGGGAAAAGATCGTGTTTCGTTGTCCAGAAACTCCTCCTTCAATTTTCTACCAATCTTCACCAAACTTAGAAGAGCACATCACGGCAATATGGGGGGTGACCTAAGGTGGTTAGCGCCTTCGCCACTGGACTCTTTTAGGCGAAATGGACTAACATATAAGTAAATTCTGTACATACAATGTTTTATGGAGCGAGTCTACGAAATGCTCCCAATCAAATGGACAGTTTTGATTGGTTAAACGCTCAAATTACCAACTGTCGACTGATTCATATTCATATTCATACAATTTCACTCAAAGTAAAAATATACTTGAGTTGGGTACACAGGAGGCATTGCCTATATATGTGCTCCCCAGTTCTAAAGATGATGTGATACAGTAACATGTTACATGTGATATAAATAGGTCTAATAATAAATAAGAAGGGAAATCAATAAAGTTATCAGTATGACATAACTTTAAGAGTGACATGTAATTATATAATTATATACAGAGATGGTTGGAAAATTTATTTAGCTGGATTAATTTGTGGATAGGTGAGTGTATAAGACATGCTTAAATGTTGTAAAGGAGACAGTACTGGTGATATCAGTTGGTAAATCATTCCACAAAAAAGGTGCATTTACAAAATAGGAGTATCTAAAGGAATTAACTCGTGAAGGGTGACACAGTAGTCGGTGGTTGCGGCGGGTACTTGGTTGGATATGGGGTGATAGTACTGGGTACAGATTGTGTAAGAGTCTGAAGGTCAGGCAATGTATGTGACATTCCATTTCCTTTCATGTACTAGCCATTTTGCATCCATCCATCGGGCTGCACATTTCTGTACCCTTTCTACTAGCTCATCTGCCCTGCGGGTTGATGGTCTCCATGCTGGCTCCCCATATGTCAGTGCAGGTTTAACTATGGCCTCGTATGCCCTTATCTTACTATCTCTGGTGCAGCCAAACATGGTTCTTCGTAATAGGGATAGGGTTCCATTTGCCCGTGCTACGGTGGCTTTAACATGATGGTTCCATTTCAGTTTGTTACAGTAGTTTCACGATTTCTTGTCCCGATCGCACATTGCACATTGCACAATGCATAACGCTCCATCACGTGGCACGTGATACCCATAATGGCGACTATAAATAATGCATATCGCTTCGCTAAGGCGTCGTATGTCGTTCGTGGAACTACGCGAAGTAGCTAGCTAGCTATTTACAAATCGGACTTACGGTGAACATCATGCCTCGAGCCTTCTCTGCTGACTTAAGATGGAGAATGGTGTGGTCATACATCTACAGGCAGCAAAGCGTCGCGGAGATCGCGGAGAATTTTTTCGTGTCCGCTAAAAGCGTTAGAAGATGCATCGATTTGTTCCTCAACACAGGAGAAGTAACCCAAGATGGCAGGAAGAGAGGACGCTTACCTAAGTTGCGAGAAGAAGAACAGCTTATGCTACTGCAGATTGTTTTCGACCTGCCTGGATTGTATTTAGAGGAGATCCAGGTAAAGCTGGAAGCAATGGGAATAGCAGTATCACTCAGTCAGATATGTACGGAAATACACGAAATGGGGCTCTCCAGGCAGAAAATGCACTTCATCGTGTGCCAAAGGTCTGAAGAGAAGAGGGCCAAATTTATCAATGAAGTCATGCATGTGCCTGCTAACATGTTCGTGTTTGTTGATGAAACTGGCAGCAATCAACGTGACCTTCATCGTGAGAAAGGATATGGCTTGAGAGGTGTTGCACCAGTCTCCCTGAAGCTTCATATTTGTGGTAGAAGGATATCGGCCCTAGCAGCCATTACTGTGAGAGGAGTGGAAGATTTCTATTTGGTAGAAGGCTTAGTGGACGGGCATGTGTTCTGTGAATACGTTCGCAACAGCTTGTTGCCTGTGCTGAAGCCATTCAATGGGTCAAACAGGAATTCAATTGTAATAATGGATAATGCCTCAATCCATCATGTTGATGAAGTCTGTCAATTGATCCTCAGCTCGGGAGCATTACTATGGTTCCTTCCTCCTTACAGCCCTGACCTGAACCCAATTGAGGAATGCTTCCATCAGGTCAAGTCCTACATAAGGAGTAATTCCATTGTATTTCACGCCACAAGTGATCCAAGACTTGTCCTTGCATCAGCGTTCGCATCTGTCAAGGAAGAGGACTGTCGCGCATATATCAAGCATGCTGGTTACTTGGTTTAACAGGACATGCATATAGTTGTACACAATATGAGATTATGTAAAGATAAGGTGACCGTCATATCTGCAAAAGCTATTCATTATGTATTATGCATGCAATTGCTTGATGTTCATGAACAGGTGTGATTGCTTTATGTAATATAATCAAGCACATGCAAACATGCGCACATTTTGGATTGATAATGTAATTATAACCCAACCACACGCAAAGTAACCCAAAATTGTGACATGATGTAAAGTACTTGCATACATGCATGCATCATGCAGTTGTAAAATTAAAGAGTGCAAAATCATAATGCTAGCAGTGCAAAAATGTGTAACAACGTCATGTTATCAGTGCAAAACAATTGCAGAAGGCCACTGTAATTACAAAACAAATTAAAACAGTAATGTGAACACTATAGCTTAAAAGATCAATAACGGATCACTGTTGCATGCAGAAAATCAACAAAGGATCAAAGAACAGCAAAATTAATACAGGATCAAGGCAAATTAAAGGCCAAGGTCGCCACTAACATTGGCCAGATGAACTATATGTGATTATGCATCGTCACATGTTGTTCATCTTGTGCAAAATCAGATCTTTTTGTCTCGAATAGTCCTCCTGTGTGATGGCGTCAATAGCAAGTAATTCGTGCAGCTCTTTGATTTGTTTAATGTAAGTTGACTTCAGGGATGCAGCAGATCTAGGTGTCAGGGTGGCAGATGATGGGCTCGATCTCGAGGCATGAGGCGGTGAGCTAGATGAAGAAGTGGTAATAGTAGCTGTTGCTGAGCATTTAGAGCCATTAAATTTCACTTTAGAATGTCCAGTTACCACTGAGCTGGCTTGCTTCTTGAACATTGTTCCCGCTGGTGGATTGCTTCTGCTGTCATGGCTGCCACTCACAATGGCCTCTGCCCATAGCCTGTACTGTGGCCCAGAATACTCACTTCCATGTTGCTCCCTTAGTTCCTCAAAAATATCTTGCACATGGGCGCGTCTTTCTTCCATCACTGTCTTCTTACGTTTCGGACTTGCAACGGACATGGACTTGTCATCACCAGAGTCTTCATCCCTGTCCACTTCTGTCAGCCCTTCACACCATAACGTGCCTTTGCCTTTAACGAGTGTGGAATGAATCAACCTTTGCAGCTCCCCATCATCTTTCAGCCACACCTTCTTTCTTCCTTTCACTAAGTAGCCAACTGTGGAGATGCTGCGAACAGGAATTTTTCGTGCAAGATAAAACTTCAAGTCTCTTATAGATTCTATATCTTTCACGTCAACATCAGACAGAGCAAACATTTTGTCTTGTTTGCTTTTCCTGCAGGAGACTTTGACCATGATATCCAGAGGCTGGACAGGTGCTGTATTTGCAGCTTTACTGGTATCCTCCTGAGCAGAGTGGTGCTCAGCAGGAACTGCATATGGCTGAGTTGGTATAATGGGCGACAACTCGTACGACATCTGAGGTGAAAACAGAGGCTGAGAAGTGATCGGTACTGACCCTGCAAATTGTGTTAGAGAGTCAAGTAGTTCTGAGGATGGTGCTACACAAAAGAGAAGCAACAGTAGCAAGCTACTATAGCTATACTCACAACTCACTGCATGAATCACTCTCCACAATACTCACAAGTCATGCAGTGAACCACCTCCGCTACACTCACAACTCAGGCCTGATTTACAGTGTAGTGTCACGATTTCTAGTCCCAAATGCACAATGCACATCATACACACTTGCATGTGCCACGTGATATCGGTGTAGCTATCACAGTGCCTGTGGAAGTCATTCTCCCAAGATTGATGGTGGGAAGAGAGGATGCCTCTATGCATAAGTTGGAAGAGACGCACATGAACACGTCCATGGCATGTGCGAGCCGTTGCGCATGCACTGTGTATCATGCAATGCGCAACATGTGATCAGGTGGACAAGAAATTGTTAAATTACTGTACATCAAAAAAAGGTTTTCGCCCAAATATGGAGCAATTCTGCTGCAATCACACGTTTACATTAAACAATAAAAATATCCAGAAAACAGATGTTTCAAAAACAGAGAAGTGGAGCATTTTAAAACAGAGTCGTAGCGTATGGGTGTAGACGAGTAAAAATGACTCTGTTCAGCTTCGAATATATTGGAGATTTACCAGAATGACACATTCCATGAAGCAAGAGAGACTATTTCAGCATTGTCAGGTCTTATTTCCAGTCTTACAGCATTTCAAGCCAATCTGCTGCTATGGGTAGGGCAAGGATGAGACTTGATACTGACGATGACAAACCTCCAAACAAAGCTGCTTCGGTGATGTTACACTCAGTGTCCGAAATGTAGTGCTTTCAACCAAAGTAATATTTCTTCATCCACATCGTCTTCAATGGCCTAACAGCAGCATCCCTGATAGTCTTCTTCTCAGCCCTTAGCTATATTGTACTGTTCTACATGTGCACCAAGTTTAATTGCCAGTCCACACGTAGTTGCGAAGAACGGGTGGCCTATCTATCAAGCCGACCGAATCAAGATGCCGCGCCATATTCCAGCGTAATCGTTCTAGTGTAAACGCTACGAACACAGAAAGCTATCCAGAGCCTCGGTGAACCATGCTTGACTTACTTTGATCTGATTCTGTCCCTCCAAACAGAAGGTCCGTCAGCCTCGCGCTCTCGCTCGGTCCGTTCAGGTTCGCCATAACAACTCAGTACATGTATACAAATTGTCTCGCCCACTATCACACAAATGAACTGCCTAAAAGAAGCCACAACCGAACAAAGATTCCACTGGCATGTACACATAAAACCACAACAACCCGAGGCGCCAAATTTCGCGTCACGTGGCACGTGAACGCGTCATCTTCATGGTGCAATGTGCATTGTGCATTGGGTAACCGGGACAAGTAATCGTGAAACCACTGTATCCACAATTACGCCAAGGTATCTGTAGGTTTTCACTTCATCTATGGCAGCAGCATCTATATAGTAATGACAAGGGATGGTATTTCTTTTGTTTGTCACATTCATAGCTTTGCATTTGGATGGATTCAGTCTAAGTTGCCATTTTGCGCACCAGCTTTGGACATTATTTAGGTCTTCTTGCACCCCTTGACAATCGCTTGCACTCCTGATAGCTTTGAATAGGACACAGTCATCTGCAAATAATCTAATGGATGAATGTTGGATAGCACTAGCCAAATCATTAATATATATCAAAAATAGTAGCGGTCCAAGAGCAGTACCCTGAGGCACTCCGGAAGTGACCTTGGCCCAAGAAGATGACTGTCCTTGGATGATCACTCTTTGCTCCCTACCTGTAAGGAAGGCTGTGACCCACTTCAGGTATCTGCCCCTGATTCCAGCATGATTTAACTTTAGGAGCAATCGTTGATGAGGAACTGAATCAAATGCCTTACTAAAACTGACTGAGAACCCACCTAAAGGGCGGGCATTCAGCTAGTTATATTATATTACATTATTTTATGACTTCAATACCCTTGTATTTTGCAACTCGCACCGTATATATATATATAATACGCGAACCTACGGTTGTACGTCAATGCTAACATTTATATTGAATGTATTGGGCGAAGTATTGGGTATAGGAAATTTATATTGTCGGCCATTTTATTCGGCCGGAAGTAGACCGTGTGCGAGGCCAAGGGACTTTGAAAACCGGCTTCTAAACGACGTCTTAGCGAAACTTTGGACCTTCTCTTCCGCCTCTGATCCTGGAACAGACTCCTACAGCACGTTTGGCCGACGGGCAAAGAGACAGCTTCTAGACAGCGCCCAAGAAGTCATCGACTTCGCCCCGTGCCTTCTTCAACAATGGCAGCGCCCGCCTCAGAGGACTTCACTCCGCCGCCTGGAATACATGACAGGAGCAACGTAGAAACTGGTGAGCGCCTTGACATGTATACGCTAACATTCTTCAACCGTTTGTAGCATTGAAAAGCTTAGCTCGCACAGTTGCCCTTCTAAATGCTCTTCAGAACCTGGCCCACGTACTGCGCTGTAGCAAACGTACGTAGCTTTTGCCATCACAGACCACTAGCTACTCTGGCGACTGTGGCTTCCTTGGTACATTACGTTTCTGTCATTATTCACTGTAAATGCATGTGCTATAAGCAGTCATGTGTCTGTCTTTGCTGGAGATGTGTGTGTGTGTTTGTGTGTGTGTGTGTGTATGTGTGTGTGTGTGTGGGTGGGTGTGGGTGGGTGTTGTGTGTGGGTGTTTATTTGTGCGAGGGGTGTGGGTGTGGGCATGTAGTTCTGGTGTGTTGCATGTTTATCTCCCTCCCTCCCTACCTCCCTGACACTATGTCATGCTTACCTATGTTGAGTGACAGAGCAGTGACTGAAGGAAGCAAGTAAACACTGCAAGATAGCAGCCAGCAGGTTGCAAAGTTGGTTGCCAACTATTACTACTAATAATACATACATGTACACTCTACAAATTAATGTGCACAACACACTATTGTTGTCCGCTGTGAATCATTATAGAGAACATAACTTCAACTCTTTCGATATTTGTGTGCTCGTATAATTTTTACTACATTCAGTGTATACTTCCATATATCAATGCTGATGGTAATCAATACAGTACAATAATTCTGTGAATATGATTTTATGTATAATACAATGTATAATGAGAAAATGAAAAGAACGAGTGAAGATATATGGTTGGTTAAATTGTTAAGGGGCTAATCTAAAAGTATACATTTGCCCCTGATTGAACGTTCATCTTGTGGATGACCTGCAGGTTGAAAGAAGAAAAGTATGTTACATGAAAGCTGCATGCACTTGCATTTGTGTCTGCATGGTATGCGCATATTTCAATTTCAGTGTGATACTTACCTGGCTTTTACCATGGGATCTTCTCCCCTGCCTGCCAGGAGGGCCACCCTTCAGGCGATCCTCGGCTGTTCCTCTAGGTGTGCTACATTTGTAGCACACCTCTCGGATGCCGAAATTATAAAAGTAACACCTACATGTATGTAAATTGAAAAGCAGTACACCCGCATACACTAGCATAATTATATGTAGCACCTAACTTACTCTGGGCAGTCCCAGCCTTTCTTCCAATGCTAGCCTGCTTTTGGGGGCTTAGCCAGGGACTCCCCAACTGCTGGGGACCCCCCCTTTGGTGCCTGCCCTTCTGGCTTCTTGGAAGGTGAGGAGGAGGGAGGGTCAGAGCTCCCCTCCATAGGTTCTGTCTGGTTCATCTCTTCGCCCTGTAAACGCAGAACAAGTTGTGTACAAATTTAAGATAAACACTAAAGTGCACCTAGGTAGCTACGTACGTACATACCCGTATACGCCAGCGCCTGTGTGTGCAACTCACAAGAACTTTCTCAGTGCTTCCGCTCATGGCAGCTTTTACCGCATGCAAGAGTGACTACGTGTTGCGATAACGATGACTGTAGCCCGCTCTGTATGTGATTGGGCACTTCTTACAGTTCAAACGGTTAATTGTCGGCATAATAATATGCAAGATAGCGCAACCACAATGTTTGTGAAATGCAAAATGGCCGGTATAAAAAGCATTCACGCTGTCCTCCGGTGTACTAAAATATTACGCCAAGATTCCCCCGTGGCCCAAAGGGAGGGCCCTAAAGTGTGATGAAAGCCCCAATGTGCACGACATGCTCATTGCCATAACAACCGCCTCTGGAATTCTTTGAAGGATGGACGTTTCGTTCAGTGACATGGTTGGGGCCTTTGCCCTATTCTGCCTAACAGTGTTCATCAGCGCTATGGTTCTCCACCATGGTTTCATCGCGGAGCCTGCGTTTGTGCTATCAAAGCCATCCTTGGTGAGTCTCCTAGGCTACTGTAGCTTAATGTGCATCGTTCATTAGAAATGTATATTGGCTGTCCAAGTGCTCATTGGGAATTTCACCTGACTGTTCATTAAAACTGCTATGAAACTGTTACACATCTACCTGTTGTGTTGTATGGCCAAGGATTGCTTATTGAGCTAAATTATATATGTGTAGCTGTTTAAGGTAACTGTACGTGTATGCGTGCATGTCTTTCGCTCTGTGTGTGTGTGTGTGTGTCTGGTGTCAAACATCTATGATGGACTCACTGCCGTCATCACCACCAAGTCGTGGACCACCGTCCCCATCCACCTCCAGCTTGGAGTCTACCAGGGTGACCCCCTCTCCGTCATCATCTTCAATACGGTGATGAACACCCTGGTGGATTCCACTACCCAATGCTGCTCCCAGCTTGGCTACAGCCTCACCTCCGTCCGCAGTAGGATCAACCTGCTGCAGTACGCAGATGACACCTCCCTGATCGGTGATGGACCCTCCTCCTGCCAGCACCTGTTGCGTCTCACTGAGTCATGGTTGGCCTGGTCAGGGATGCGGGCTAATGTCCCTAAGTGTGTGAGTGTTGCGATCAAAGCCTCCTCTAGGAAGGCCTTCGACCCTGGACTCAAGCTTGGCAATGAGCCCATCCCCTACCAGGGAGACACCACATTTCGATTCCTTGGAGCCCCGGTGGCCATCCACTCCACGTCTGAGGAATCCAGGGAGCACCTCAAGACCAAGCTATTGTCCATGCTGGAGAATGTCGATGCCACTCCCATCACCCGTCAGCAGAAGTTAAAGCTTTTCAAGGTCAGCATCTGCCCTTGTCTGACCTGGGACCTGTCCATCTCAGACTTGCCAGTCTCCTGGTTGCAGAACCACCTCCAGCCCATCGCCACCAGGTTTCTGAAAAGATGGTGGGGTCTGGCCCGCTCTGCTGATCCCAATCGACTCTTTCTTCCCAAGTCCAACGGTGGGCTGGAGCTCCCACACCTGGTCACTGTGTACAGGAAGCTCCATGCTGCCAAGGCTGGTTCACACGTGCTCAAGCGACTCCAGTGTCCGAGCTATCGCCACACAAATCACCCTCCGTGAGTCTCAACTTCAGTGTGCTTTGTTCTGGCCTTACCAGGAGGTGGTGGGGGTAATGAAGGAGGACCCCGGGGCTCCCAGGAAGAAAGTGGTCTCATGTCAAGGCCAAGATCCAGGCCGAAGACACCACCTCCAGACTGGCTCACACCACTAGCCTTCCAGTTCAAGGGTTGACTGTGCGGGAGTTCGAGGGCAGGGCGGCCCAGAACTGGTCCACTGCCATCTTCAGCCTCCCAGAGTGGGTATTCAAGTTTGCTCTCAACGCGGTGACGGACACTCTTCCCCACAATGCCAACTTGTTCAGGTGGAAGAAGCTGTCCTCACCACGGTGCCAACTCTTGTGGAGAGGTACAGTCTCTGGCCCATGTTCTCAACTCCTGCCAGAAGGCCCTCAGTCTGCGACGCTACACCACCAGGCACGATGATGTGCTCAAGGTCATCTTTGACTTTTCCAAGCGCAACCTGAAATCAGGAATGCAAGTCATAGCTGACCTACCAGGCCAGCAGTACACGTTCCCCCAAGACATTGCTCCCACGGACCTGCGCCCGGACATGGTTATCTGGGGAACTTCAGCCATCTACCTGGTAGAGCTGACAGTGCCTTTGAGACCAACATTGCAGACGCTGCAGAGAGGAAGGTCCATCGGTACCGGGACCTTGCAGCTGCCTGTGCTTGTTCCCGCCACACATCTATCATCACTCTTGAGGTCGGGTCGAGAGGCTTCCTGAGCACAGTGGGCTTTCAGCAGCTCTTCAAACTGCTACAAGCCAAAGGCAAAGACCGACAGAACTTCGAGATTGACATAATTAAGCATGTGGTTGCATCGTCCTACGACATCTGGTGTAAACGGAACTGGTGTAGTTAAGTTTGCATGATCCTTTTTTTCTTCCCTCTTGAACTCTGCTGCATGTTCATGTTTAAGCTTTTGTAACTCCTGTACATAGTTAGCCTCTGGTGTCTTAACCATACTGTGCAAGTTCATCGTCAGAACTTTCCTTTTTTGGCAGTGTTAAGCTCACCTTAATGTCACTTTTCTGTTGTTGTATGCATGCTCTTTGACCAGTCTTTAGCACTGGTGTTTCGAATAATAATGATTAGTGACATTAAAAGAAAAGTGTGTGTTTGTGTGTGTGTGTGTGCATGTCTCTCTGTGTGTGTGTGTGTGGTGTGTGTGTGTGTGTACATGTGAATGTGACTATGTGAGTGTCTGTAAGTGTGCCTGTGCAAGTGTGCACAATCATGTGTGCATTATGTGAATGCAGATGTTTGTGAGAGTGTCAATGCAGGTACCTGTATGTTTAGTTGTGCATACACACCTGAGCCGATATGATACCATAGCTAATGACACTAAGTCTGTCCAATGGAATTGCTTTGATATGTGGACACCATTATGGTAGTGCGTCTCTTCACAATTCTTGCAGGGTACAAGTCTTAGGGTCAGGCTATCCAGGAAACATAAAAACAAGAGAAAATTGAAGAGAAGGAAAAGAAGGGTAAGTCATGTCAATCGTCAGAAGGCATGCATGTTCAACGTAATGAAAATTGTGCATAATAAGTAAGGTTAGCATTCATTGCATTTGACATTTAATTCCTTCTTCTGCACTATAGTTTCAAGTTAATCTTCGACACAGAAAGTCTACATCCTGTGTGGATGAAGATGCCGATGCAGCTAAGACCTCCACAATATGTCCTTATGTACTGTGTCGTGGAACCCTGCTGATGCTGGTATTAGTTGGTGTTCTGTGTTTTGATTCCTGCTGCAGGTATGAGACTGAGCCCATGTATGTGGTTGGAGGAAAAGAACGTCTAGTGCAAACTGCACTCCTAGCTAGTGTAGAGCATGCTGATGATATGTGTGTGCAGAAACACTGTATGGTTGCATACACAGAAATCAGTTTTGTTTCAATGCATCAATTACCATATGCATGCCTTGGCTGGCCCTGTTGCTGGGGTTGCTCACCCTGTTGCTGGGGTTATTTGCTCTGTTGCTTGGGCAATGCACCCTGTTGCTGGGGTTGCTCACCCTGTTGCTGGGGTTATTTGCCCTGTTGCTTGGGCAATGAATCCTGTTGTTGGGATTCCTCATCCTGTTGCTGGGGTTATTTGCCCTGTTGCAGTTGCCTGGGCAATACACCCTGCTACTGGGGTTATTCATCCTCTTGCTTAGACAGCTGCAGAGCACATTATTGCTGGGGTTACTATTTCAAGAACAGCTTGAGTTATGCACTATTTGGCTTGCAATTGGGTCGGTCACACGGTTGCAACAACTTCTCATGTGGCTGGCAAGGTGGAAGGCCTAACTCCACTGCCTGTGAATTAAGTGAAATGGTCATGCAGGTAGTAGTGAATGCATATGACACGAAACTTGATGGTGTAAGTATGATTGCCACTGTAACACATGGACTATGTCATGGCCATTACACTGACATTGATATCCATATACAGTATTATGGCATTCCAATGAGGCATTACCCATTGGTGAGCATTCTGAAACGACCATGGTTCAGGTGTTCATTGTGTTACCTACTGCGCAGAAGGTGCTACTGTAAGCGCAATATCCACCTAGCTCGTGCATTGAACCTATTGCTACTGTTAGGAGGAGACGTTGAATTAAACCCAGGGCTGTGGCAGAATCATGACAATAAAGACGATGGTAGTGTACCTGCACCAGTTGTGAGTGAGATTGCTGTTGACACTGGAAAGGTAGCAGATGTAAGTTTGGAGAGTTTGGATGAGAGACATTCCAGACTAGCAATGCTGTCAGAGTGTCAACAGAAGCGATTGAATTCTGAAACTAGTGATGATCGTAGAGAAAGACTGGCTGTCCTCTGTGATAATCAGAGAAAGCGTTTGCAGTCTGAAACATGTGAAGAACGCGACAAAAGGCTTGCTGTCCTCTGTGATAATCAGAGGAAACGCTTGCAGTGTGAAGGGAGTGAAGAGCGTGATGGAAGACTTGCTGTCCTTTGTGATAATCGGAGGCAGCGTTTGCAGTCTGAAACGTGTGAAGAACGCAACGAAAGACCTGCTGTCCTCTGTGATAATCAGAGGAAGCGTTTGCATTCTGAAACGTGTGAAGAACGCGAAGGAAGACTTACTGTCCTCTGTGATAATCAGAGAAAGCGTTTGCAGTCTGAAACATGTGAAGAATGCGAAGAAAGACTTGCTGTCCTCTGTGATAATCAGAGGAAGCGTTTGCAGTCTGAAACATGTGAAGAACGTGACGAAAGGCTTGCCACCCTCTGTGATAATCAGAGGAAACGACTCCTAACAGAATCAGCTGAAGAGCAAGAGCTGCGCTTGAGCAGAAGCCAGGAGTGGAAGAAGGCAAGGAAATTGAATGAATCAGTACAAGAATGTACTATAAGAAAGGAGAAGGAGAAGGAGCAAGCTAGGCTGAGAATGAGAGCAATGAGGAGACGAAAGCAGCAAATGTCTGCAAAAAAGGGATCCTTAGCTGAGGACCCCGAAGCTGATAGCATTGCTCGAGTCAGACTTTCAAATGTAACTGTCACCAGCTGCAGCATAAGTTCCACTTGTGAGTCCTCAAAAGGATTAGATGGTATATCAAAGGTACCAGTTGGATTGATACCACCTCAACTGCATTTGCTAAGTCAAGCATCCACTGCAGTTGAAGAAAGTGCTGTAAAACCTGTACAAAATGAGGATGTACCACAACAAGTACAGGGAGCACAGCACGTACCAGCACAAGTTGTGCTGGTACCACCACAAGCTGTGCAGGTACCAGCACTGCAGATTGCAGTGCCATCTAGACAGGACATGAAATTGAAGCGCAATGCATAAAGGTTTAAAGATGCAATTGCTGAAGGCCCTACTCATAAATGTTATTCCTGTGGAAAGCTGTGCTATGAGAGGTTGGGTGTCACGTATAGCAGGGTTATAGCTAATGAGCTATTGACAGTGGTGAAGGAATTGCTTGACGAAAGTGTTGGTCATGTGTGGTTCTGCAACAAATGCAAGAATGCCTTGCAGAGAAAGAACGTTCCAGCAGGGTCAAAGTTTAACAGAATGAAAGTCGCAGAGATCCCTTCTGAGTTAAGTGGACTCAACACTTTGGAGCAGCGATTGATTTCAAAGGCCACTGTTTTCATGAAAATGGTAATCTTGCCTAGGGGTGGGCAAAGAGCTGTTAGGGGACAAGTAATTAACTTCCCCTCTAATGTGGACTCTGTCATTTCACAGTTACCACGTCTGCCTGAGGGTGAAGACATTGTCTACATCCAGCAGCCTGAGTCTGCAGAAGGGGATAATAATAGCACCAGCCATGAAATCGTATACCACAGCTGCCGATATTCCAAAGTAATGCAAGCATTACAATGGTTGAAGCAGCATAACCCATTGTACAGTGATGTAACTGTGACAAATGTGTCAGAAGACATGTTTGATGGTGATGGAAGTAATGACAGTGGTGCTGATGATGAGGAACAGCTGGAAATGGATGAAACTGGGGTTGTCAGGCTGGATGCTCTCCAGCCAAATGTAACTGCTGTTGAACTACTGCAAGAGTCTACATTGAGTCATCAGGTACATCAGTTACAGAGAGTGACTGCTACCCCTTTGAGCATATTTGAAAATAGGTGTGAGCTGGAGGTGCTGTCATTTCCAACTCTCTACCCTAATGGTGAAAATGGATTTGGTACAGCACGTGATACCAAAGTGTCCCCATTAGAGTACTTCCAAACAAGAATGTTGAGTGCTGACTCAAGATGGGCATGTCATCCCTCATACATCTTTTGGGCTTGCAACATTGTAGAAGCTCTGAAGTTGCAGAGTAGCATTTCAATTGCAATGAGAATGCAATCCTTTACAGACAGTCTTGGCAGGGGTAAGGCTGACAAGAAGACAGAAGAAATGTGCCAACTCACGGCTGGGTCATTGCGCGGATGACTAGATGACAATCCGCACTTGCGTGAAAACTGTTACAGTTTCATGCGAGACATCCGTGGTACACAAGCTTACTGGAACTCAGTGAAGATTCAGTTGTTTGCCATGTTTCGCACCCTTGGTCCTCCCACATTCTTTGTCACATTGAGTGCTGATGACAACAATTGAGCGGACCTGATGGTAGTGCTTAGCAAGAGCAGAGGACAGGAACTCTCTATCGAAGATGCTGCCTATCTCTCTCTGAGTGAGAAGAGAGACTTGATGTGTACCAATCCTGTGGTGACGGCTAGACATTTTGCCCATCGCTTTTCAGTGCTTCCTTAGGGAAGTTATTAAAGGTTCTGGGCAACCCATTGGTGAAGTGCTGGACTTCTTTTGGAGGATAGAGTTCCAACTGAGGGGTTCCCCTCATGTGCATTCCATGTGGTGGATAAAAGATGCACCAAATTTAGACACTGCATGTGGAAGGCAGGTTGCTCCACAGTACATTGACCAATACATCAGTGTACACATTCCACCGCAGGGTAGCAGTGATGAGGAGCTGCATTCCCTAGTGATGCGTGTGCAGCAACACCATCATACAACCACATGCAAGAAGACGTCTAGAAGGCGGCGACATGTGGTAGACTGTAGATTTGCTTCAGCCCCTGTCGGAGGAAACACGGCTGAAGAGTCGTGATGATCCTGGGAACTAATCAAGATTCTATGTCTTGAAAAGGTCACCTGGGGAAGAAAACTGCAATCCCTATAATGCACACCTTCTGAAGGCATGGAAGGCAAACATGGACATACAGCTAATTGGTTCGGTATATGGCACAGCAGCATATGTTTGCTCATACATTTGCAAAACAGAAAGCGAAGAGGTCCAGAAAGCTATCCGAGATGCTTTGGAAAGCTTGCCTCCGCAGGCATCTACAAGAAAGCGTCTGTCGAAAGTTGGAAACACTATGTTGACGCATCGTGAGTTGAGTGCTCAAGAGGCGGCATATCGATTGTGTTACCTGCCACTCAAAGAAAACTCTAGGAAGGTGGTTTTTATAAATACAGCCAGACCCGAGAAGAGAACGCGATTGCTCAAATCAAGGTCTGAGCTGCTGGAGTTGGAGGACGACTCATCAGACATCTTTGCTCCTGGCATGTTTGACAGATATTCCTCTAGACCAGACATGCCACTGTTTAGAGGCATGACATTGGCGCATTTTGCAGTCTGGTATGATGTGAACACACAAGGCGATGAGGCAACTGGAAGCGGAGCTGCACAGCCTCGCTACCAGTTGCAAAATGACATGGGATGGGTTAGACTCAGAAAGAAGCAAGCATGCCTTCGCATACCAGTGCAGACAGCAGAAAGTCATGGCGATGATTATTACTACAGTTTGTTGCTTCTGTACATCCCTTGGATGAAGGAACCTGAAGATCTGCTACTAAAACATTATTCCGCAATGGAGGCATTCATTGCAAGAGAAGGAGAAATGGTCATTCTCAATGCACAGAATCACAGCTTTGCAGATGAGGTGCAAAGGGCTGTTGTGCAACTGCAGACCTTGGAAGATGATGCCTACCAAGATGCAGTCGCACCTATGGCGCGCAGCAGGCTCAGAGGGAGGATGCTGCTCAACCCTCAGTGGAGGCTGAGGGAGGGTTAATGAACCCAGAGCATTTTGTTGACCCTGCCATGCTTGATGAGGAGAATGTGGGTGTGGACAGTGAAGACAAAGGCATCTTAAATGATGATGATGATGATGATGCAGTTGGGGCAATGGCCAGGCACACCCTTCCTGGTGGGGAATTTAGGAAATTGGTTGCCAGTCTCAATGCACAGCAGCGTATTGCATTTGACATAGTTGTGCAGTACACTAGGGAGTTACACAAGCACAGGATGAAAGTGTGTCCAGATCCTCCACGGCCCTTTCACCTATTTGTTACGGGAGGAGCAGGCACTGGAAAATCGCATGTGATCAAGGCAATGAAGGAACATTTGGAGCACTCTGTGATGGGAGGCCCGAATGTGCATGCGTGCATGTTGATGGCACCCACCGGCGTTGCTGCTTTCAACATTGGCGGTCTCACTATCCATAAAGCATTGAGGCTTCAGGTGGAGCACGGTAGGACTGCTCACCAACTTCAACTGAATGCTTTGGCTCTGCATGATTTGGGGAATTTGTGGCAAGGTGTGCATACAATCATAATCGATGAAGTCAGTATGGTGTCCTATCAGGTACTGAAGTCAATTCACAGTCGACTGTGTGAGATTTTTGGCAACGACGACATGTTTGGAGGCTTGAATGTGGTAGCTGTGGGTGATTTATACCAGCTATCCCCTGTGAATGGTAGCTATGTTTTCAGCAAGAAGCCTGGGCGCTCATCGGGGCGATTGGCTTCACATCTCTGGAGGGATTACTTCAAAGTGATTGAGTTGGAAGTAAACATGCGCCAGCAGAATGACATCATTCTCAGAGATCTTGAACCGGATCAGAACTGGCATTCACACCAATGAAGATGTGAAGACACTCCAAACATGCCTAGTTTCTGGTGGGTCAGTGGATTTGCTAGCTCCCCCGCACAGTAGATGTTGAAGAGTACAATGCAATGCAGATTGCACATCTGTCAAAGAACACTCAACTCTATAGTATTGAAGCAGAGCATGCAATACTAGAGAGTAAAGGACAGTTCTATGCCAACGTGCAATACAATGAGGTTCCAGAGCGCCTCATTCCACAAGACGACAAAGACTGTGCTGCACTGCCACGTCGACTCAAACTAGCTGTTGGTGCTAGAGTCATGCTGCACTGAAACATCAACTGTGGCAATGGTTTGGTGAATGGTGCAAGAGGAACTGTGATGGGGTTCAAGTGGCCAGGACGTGCAAGCAATCAGAGCACACCTGGTGAATTGCCTATACAGGTGTATGTGAGATTCCTGGATTCTAATGTCGGAAAGCTGTCCAAAGTGCCAATTGCCTCTGGACAGCAGGAAGTTGTGCCAATTCAACCTATTTCAGCACGCTTCTATGGAAAGGAAGGTACACTCCTGCAGAGAACACAGATTCCCTTGATTCTGTGTTGGGCAGCAACTGTGCACAAGGTGCAAGGGTTGTTCCTTGATTCAGCAGTCATGGATCTTGGCAGCAATGTGTTCGAGCCTGGAATGGCTTATGTAGCTCTTAGTCATGTGCGCACCCTGAATGGAGTGGCACTGCTACATTTTCAGCCAAGGAAAATGACTGCAAACAAGAAAGTGCATGAAGAAATGGCACACTTGCGACAAGAGTCTGTTTGTGGTGAAGATGGGGTTGCATTGGATCCGACCCCAGGAAATGACATTGGTAAGTTGCAGAGTGAGCCGATGCCTACTCCTTCAATGCAGAACAATGATGCTTCATTGTGCACTGACAGTCAGATGCCTGAATATAGTGTTTCTGTGCAGACAACAATTGGTAGTGTGTCAGAGAAGAAGCTACCATCAGAACCAACAGTGATAAGCTGTCAGCCAGTGCAATTGATCACCCCAGTTGCTGATGTTGATGCACAGGTACATTCACTTCAAAAAGCACTTGAATGTATTGTAAAGGGCATTAATCCAACCACTGCATCAATAGTCAGTTGGGCAGAAAGCCATCGTAGTGACTTGGATAGCATACTGAAAGTGATCAATCAGCCTGGCCGTGCAACTTTCAGCAGTTTCCACCAGGTGAACACAACTGTGATGAACAAGATGTTTGCTGCCTTTACATCACTGTATGTGCCAGTGGTCACCAAAGGGGGCGGCAATTGCATGTATCACATAATCTCATTGGCTCTGTGTGGGACAGAGAAGTACATGTGTCACCTGAGGCTACTGACTGCATATAGTCTCATTGTGCACCAAGAGATAATGCTGGAAGTAATGCGTCCCACGGTTGTGATACTTTTGCCAGTAGAGAAAGGAGATGCACTTCAGTTTCCAAAGCGACAGAGGCTCATTGGCTGGAACTCCTTCGTAGTTCTATCCGTGACAAATCGTGGGGGAACCAGTTTCATTTGCAAGCACTGGGTATGTTACTGAACAGGTCCATTTGGCTGTATGGAGTGATGAGAAATAGAAGTCTTCAGCATGAAGGCAAGTGGCTGCAACCCATCAAGCAGAATATTTCATTGACTGAATTGCAAGAGCTTTTTGAAATGAGAGATAAGTGGCTGAACAACAGCATTTGTTATCAGTCTGCCTCTGCCCAAGGAAAGTCCTTACCTCTGCTAGGTTTTCTTCATTCCTCTCATTTCACAGCCATCCTGCCAGTGGACACTGCAGAGTTGAGTGTTAAATTTGCACCTTTCACCACATTTCAATCACAGTGGGTTCCTGAAGAATGAATGGCTTGATGTCACTGTGAAGATGCCACACATGCACAAAGGCTGCAGTGAGGCGTATGCATGATTGCATGATGTGCACGCGTGTGTCTTGGGATGGGGACGTACTGTGGCATTCTTGCATGTGTAGATGCAAGTGAATGTAGAGGTGAATTTGTCTCTATAGTATGTGTCCCAAGGTTCTAGTATGTAGTCTTAATGAAAGTGCACTATTTCTCATGAAATGTTTCTATTTGTAAGGCATTAATTTGTTTGAATTTATAATTTAAATTAATTTATACTAAGTCTTCAAAATCCATTTTTACTTTCCATCTTCTGTTTCCAAATTCCTTTTCATTCTATTATATATATATAATATATTTGTAGCGATTTTGGTTTGAACATAACACACATGCATCTTGATGCTGGTTCCCTTACACTTTGTGTGTGATGCACAAGTGTGACAATTTAAGAACACTGCTTTATGTGCATGTGTGTGTGATTGGTATATTTAAGTTCACATTAATTACATTTATTGTTTACTTTACAGTATGTATATTATGTCTCTATCATTTTGATGTGGTCCATGTGGTCCATGTGTGTATTGTTATGTGTTGAGTGTTTATGTGTGATCATGAACGTCTGTATTTAATTCATTTCATCATGTTTGTGTACCTCAAGATGAGTAAACTTATTACATAACTATGCCATGCATTGAATTTGCCCCTCTATATTTTGTGTAAACTAATGACAATTTTATATTTTATCATTTAATTCATCTGATAAGATCTCGACATCAACAAACATGTCAACTGGGTAAGTGAATACTTGACATGGAGACATGGAGCTATATAATAGTCATCACATACAAATGTAAAGGGACCTGCATGATTTATAAGTTTTCAAGTTATATGTCTCTTTCTTTGCAGGGTCTCTCCTCGTCATCCTTCACATGTGGCTATTTAGAATGATGCCATATTCAACAATGGCACAAAGTCTTAGTAATATGCAGAATTGAATGTAAGTCGAAGCTACAGGTACAATACTTAGTAATTTAAAGCTATTTCATTGTGGCATCAGTTACTGTGTTTGCTATTATGATAAAATGTGTTGTCCTCCACTGCAGTTGCCTTTCGTTACTTTCTTGAAGTTTGCAGTTGCACCATTTCTCATTGAGAATATCCTACATTGGATGAAGTTTGAAGTAATAGATCCAGTTTCATATCAGTCCAGCATTATGAAACATAGAAAGAGGAGGGAGCATAGATTATAGTCACCAGAAACATGTGGTACAGCAATACAGTCAACAAACATTCACCTTGATGTGGACTTTCTGCTGTGCTATCATCACAAGCACTAACAGTCGTGATCAAATGTCACTCACCTGCAGCTGGGCACCTCAGTGTTTGCACAGCTGTCTGAATGTCCTCTACTGCTCCTTGACCGCAAATCATCCCATATCGCCTCAAGGACACTCTTCCACATATGATTCTGGCTCCCTGCCCCAAGAGACTTCTGCATTGACACATTTCTCTGGTCGATTTGCTTGCTCTTGCTCATGAGCAACACCATCCAGGACAAAGGGCTTTACATCTATGACTATGCCTGCCACTTGGATGATACATGGGGCACTGCAAAGCACAATATATTCCTCAACATGGGCTGGTTACTTAGTGATGTCACAACCACAACTGCTTCGTAGAAGACGGAGGAAGACAATAGTTATGATAACCTATGTGAAATGCAAGTATATTGCAAGATTCCTGCAGATTGTAAACAGGAGACCACAGTTGCATAGCCATGGTGACACAATTAGTAAATAATGACTATTCACACATCAGTGTTGTGTATTCATCTAGATAGTTTTACATTGCACATTCATATTAATATTATTGCAGCTAGACAATGTCTGATGTTGTCGCATCGTGGCTGAAGTGCCTCATACAATGTCATGCTTACCTATGAGTGACAGAGCAGCGACCGGAGGGAGCAAGTATTTCGATTTGGGGCGGCAGCCCCATGAGAGTTTTAACTCGAAATACTTGTTTCAGAGAGAACGGAGTGATCAGCTGGCAAGGTAAGGAAGCTAAGCGTCCGTCCACATCTAAGCTACTGATTATTTTGTTTCTAGCACCGAACCGGTTTGCTACAGCTAATGGCTATATTGGTATGCTTACCCTAGGCAGCTGGTCTTCCTCACAGAATCTGTCCAGTACGTACTGCGTTGATGGACCTGGATTGGATGGCAACAGTGTGGGATCGGTAAGGTCCCTTTGTCTCTCAAGCACCTGTACAGATGCTGGCTGGTAAGCTGGAAATAGGCTCTGTAGCTTCTCCAAGTTGTCGTGTTGGAGGAACTGCTCCCACTCGATTTTGGAGTCCTCCTTCAACCAACAGTACCACTTTGTCATGTCTGAACCAACAGTACCACTTTGTCATGTCTGCCTTTAAGGTAGGGAGGTCAGGCTTGTCTGTTTGGGGGTGGCATTGTCTGGTGTTGTTTCCCGGACGCCCCTGAGTAAAGTAAAAAACAAGAATTTAATAGACAAGATCAGTCAATGAGTTTTGTTTGTTTCTTTTGTATAGTTATACAGTATCAAGCTGCAATGCCCGCCTTGGGCAAGCCCTGTAGGAGGGTTCAGTGTATACTATAATGTAGTCTAGTGTGTACTGTAAGGTGGTCACTCGGTGAGTTCTTCCTGCAAGCTAAGGGTCCAGTATGTGTTCTGTGCAGGAGGGTACAGTGTGTCCTGTAGAGAGTTTGGTGTATACTGTAAACTGGTCCATTGCGGGTTCTTCCTGTAGTGGGGTCTAGAGTGTCCCATAGAGGGTCCAGTGCATTCTTCCTATGCATCCTGTACATTTCTTATAGATCCAAGATGGAAGTCAGTCGGTTTATCATGGGGCTTTAGCTGTGTGCTCTTTGGCAGCAACTTAATTGATTAATATGCGATGTTTGACTGAAGTGTTAAGACCAAGCTACATATGCATTATGTACATTGATGTTAACTACACTGAAACCCTAAATGTATGCAGTTAGGTCTGGCTTCAGATTTAAAAATGTCCAAGGCAAGCTCACCTTCAGTGACACAATTCCCTTCTCTGACCATGGCTCTGTGGTCCACCTTTTGTAGTGGAACTTAGTGCTGTCACCATCCTTTGTAAATCTGAAGTGAAGGGGCTCTGAGTGGCCATGATGGTTATGTAGTACTGGGGACAGCCACTCCTTCACGTCATGAACAAACTGCATCGGAATTACTGTTGGGCTTGGGCTGTAACTGTTTGAAACAGCACTGGCAAGCTCTGCAGTGTACATGTAGTCAAAGATAGCAGGGTCTAGCAGTTTTTCCAGCTCATTAGCATGTTGTTACCTGTCAGTGTTTCTGCTCCATTTTCCTCAGTTGGGCCAATACACATGAAAACATTTGGTCAATGTCTTCATGTGTATGACCCACTGGCAGGAAGCTGAGTTTGATCTGCAGCACGATAGCAGGTATGTAATCATAGTGTAATCTGTATACGTACAATTAGACTTGGTACATTGTACTCTGCATAGATATGAAGCAAACACACGTACCTTCTTGAATACTCCGATGTCCACTAGGAGAGAACAAAATCCAAGCATGAATTGGTTTTTGTTCTCTCGGAAGCAGTTGTCGAGCCGAATGTACAAAGTGGGGGTAGTATATCCATGGTATGTAGTAGATGTAGCATCACAGTGATTGTTAAGTTTACATACAGGAAGTCATTAATTTTCCAGATGCTGCCTTTCTGCACTAATTTTATCTTGGACTAACTCGGAAAAGCGGCTACTGGAGTACCGAACGTACTGGTAGTAGATACATCTAAATTGCCATCCCTGGGATACATGGAACTTGTACCATGCCATGATGCTGCCACTTTACTCCCGATCATTCAGGCTCACACTAAGCCTGGTATGATCATACATAGTAATGAGTGGGCTGCATACAACCAAGTCCAGTCCCTACCCACCGTTGCCTTACATCAGACTGTGAATCATGCATGGTTGGAGTTAGTCTAGCAAGCTAGCCCCTCTCCGCCTGGGGCCAAATACCCAGATTTTGTTGGTGGTTGTTCTTCCACAATGGTTCTATAAACATTGTATGGGCGAAGACAAAGAATACACCCAATGTTAGTATGCAGCCAAAAACACAGGTACCAAACTGACCTTACGTCTGTATAGAGATTCATCGATCTGAACAATAATACCAGGTCCTCCCAGTAATATGGGTGCTTGTAGTAGCTTTGCTGTACATACGTCCCTGAAGTACTGGTAGACTTGTACTCCTGTTGTCCTTGTTACTTCTGCTTCCTCACTTGCATCAGAAACAGGGTACTCTCGCACCCATCAGTAGAGGAGTATCAGCCATTTCTGAAGAGTCATCTTCGACTTTGTGAAGAAACTCCCTTCCCATACGCTTATGCACTTGTGGCACTGAGGACAACGCCAGAATACAAAGAAAATTTCATTTCAATTATTGCTGAATTCAGTGTGTACTTTACATGGGCATAGCAAGGAGTCTGGGGGGGGGGGGGGGCTTATAGGGTGCACTCCACCTATAGCTACTAAGGATTAAAAAATGTACATTATCTATGTACATTTTTGTACAGATTGGTATTCCTGCGCCCAACATGGTTGATGTCCAGGGGCAGCAAGCAATATGTCCTGGTCTTCCGCACCTCTGTAACTTGTGCTGGTGTGAGTTTGTACCAGCAGCTATATAGAACATACAGATACATGCACTGTGTATACACACACACACACACACACACACACACACACACACACACACACACAACTATCATACACTCACATACACAATGCTTGTCACTGTCAAGGTCATGGGGTCAAAGGTGTGCACACACACTAGTCTTTGACTGGGTGATGGCTGCAGTGGAGGAGAAGAATGGATAGTTGAATTAAGGTCAATTCATTGAATGGATAAAGCAAGGAGCTGCAGACAGTTCCTGGTAGCCCAGGGAACTGTTTCAGGAGTGCTTGGCATTATGTATACAAAGATAAGGACTGCTGTAAGCAGAACCTGGCATGTATATGCATTTATATTATTCCTCCGAAAGCCAGAATCAAGTGACCATTACGTAATATTTGTCTGACAGCCATACCAACTGTGACAGAAGCAGACACTGTGCATGCACTGAACAGCTGCAATCTTGCATGTACAATCCATGACATGCATGCACAGCAGGTACATGCATGCACAGCGGTACATGTCACAAGTAACTTATGCCATTCCGCTGAATTCTGCTGATATTCTGCGCAGCAGCCTTGAAGCTGCTGCGCCGCGCAACACGCTGTGAAGAGTCCGTCAATCGTCTCTGCAGAGTCCGAAGAATTTCTGTGTCCGAGTGCAGAAGACAACCATGTGCCAGAAAGTTTTAAAGCGTGCGTATGCGGTGAGCTTACATATTACAATAATAACCATAATATAAAATACCTTTTCACAGGATGGGCATCTCCTTGATGCCACCGAGGAGATGGATGCCCAGGGAATGTCCCACCCTGTGGCAGTCCAGGAACCCTCACCTGTGGTGCCTGTAGAGGCAGTCCAGGAACCCTCCTCACCTGTGGTGCCAGCAGTGGCAGCTACAGGTCAGGGTCCCTCTCACCAGGTGGGACCCTCCCCAGTAGCGGCAGTGGCAGGTCAGGGTCCCTCTCACCAGGTGGGACCCTCCCCAGTAGCGGCAGTGGCAGGTCTGGAACTCTCTCACCAGGTGGGACCCTCCCCAATAGCTGCAGTGGCAGGTCAGGGTCCCTCTCACCAGGTGGGACCTCCCTGGTAGCAGCACTGACCTGGCCGGATACAGTTAAGGGGTGGGATTGCCCCAAGTGAGATTTAAATTAAGGCACTAAAAGTAAATATAATTTAAATGCATACAATGTCATGTGTTTCTTACTCTAATTATGCAGCTGCAGGGTCTACAACTTTCCAAAACGAGTCATTTGCTTCCACTGCGGGAACCCACGGGGAACTGCGGTTGGAAGGATAAGGCATCCCCGCCGTGGTAGGGTGAGGAGGGGCCACAATCCCTATAGCCGTACGCAAGTATGTGCTACATGTGTATAATTAATCATGTAACGTAAGTACCCTTATGATTAATTGCACTTCTCATTTATTCCTTCAACAACACTACATTCAGTGGTGCAAATGTGTATTTTAGTTAACTTTGCTGCATCTATTAACTTACATATGTAACAGTACAGTATTAAACGTTAATGCACCTTAAAAACAATCTCATTCACATGTTATTAAACAGTATCATTATAATTATACAAATTTTCAGAAACTCATCAGGATTGTAACTGTGATTACTAATAATAATCATATTCCAAATGATGTATATATGTAAGGGAAATGGATTGCATGGGGAGAGGTAAATTAAGGTAGTAGCAGTGGCTCAAAGCTTCCTTTAGGGTACATTGCTTATGACTATGTAACTCTAAAACCATACAACCAATCATCTCGATTACTACAAATGTTATAAACAAAGAAATTTCCTATAATATGGTGTGAATCATAAATTGATTGACACTTCTGTTATTGAAATAATCTAATTGAAAAACGAAAAATTTCCCAGGAAATGACTTCAAACAACTCCACGAAAAATCTAATTTCCTCTGAATGATTGACCACTACCAAAGCTGGACTATAGTACCTATGCATGTGTGCATAAACGAATGGCAGGACACCTACATATTTGCTTGCATAGTGGAGCTATTGACTTCTCATTTCAAAGTTCCAAATCTTGCAATATCTTACCCACAATAACGATGTTCTGAGTGTCCTGCCATAGTTTTCTGTGCATTGACATGTACATTGCAATGGAACCAACCACATGTGATGTGCTCGTGTCGTTGCCGACTAGATAGCCAAGCAACACCTTGGTTCCACACACTGCTGTAGCACTGAGAGTGCAGTAAGTTGAATACAGCGGAAAACTGTAAAGGCATATACAGCACTGCTTGCAAGAGACCACCAGAAGGCTTCTTTGGTGCTTAAAATGCTTTCACTGTGAAAAGAACCGCTGATTTCAATCTACGTAGACTCGGGCCAATAATTGATTAATTTTCACACCTTAACTTCAAAGCTCCAGATCCAAGATGGCAGCAATTTGGTCAGTTGGCAGATAGCCGTTGACTTCTGTAGGAGCACAGCGGCAACGATTTGAATGTCTCTTGCAATTCTACCACGTTTCATGGCGTTCCGTCCAGAAATAAAGAAGTATAACCCGAACAACAAGTGTTGAAGTCTCTCTATCCTTGCAATTTCGTGAATATGTGTCTGTAGAGATCCTGTGGCCAGGATGTCAGCAGATGAACTGCTGGAGTTGCCTTTTGTGAAGGAGCATGCAGGCAAAGGTGCACTAGCACGTGTAGTGACATACATGTGACTGTGATATCAATTTTAGTCATGTGATGTTTTTAATCATGGTAGGGGGAGAGTTTCTGAGCGTAAGTGCAGTGACTGGATCAACTTCAATTAACTTCAACTCAAACTTCAAATCAACTTCAAGGATGTTTCGGTCCAAGGACCTTTCTCAACTGGTACAATAATTGACACAATTTAAGAAAAACTTGACTAACGCATTCGTCGAGCCAGAGTACTCCAACCCCAATGAGGAGAGTTTATGGTTATCTACTACAGTGTGTAGGAACCCTCTCACAAGAGGAGCTCTCTCTTTTCCTGAAGTTCGCGACAGAAAGTTCTGTCTTCTGCGGCTGGCCCATTTACATTATCGTTCAATGGATTGACAGGGATGGCACAAAGGCCCATTGCTCATTGCTGCACCTGTATGTTGGAACCTTCATCGGCATACGAATCCTTCTTTGAATTCAACAGGGAAATGAAAACTATCCTAACAGAGCAATCAGCTTTTGTTATGAATGCTCTGTAACTCCTTGGGCAACAATGACAGCTGCAGGTGTTGTGACATGGTCCTTTAACATGACCATCTTGCAACATTAACATTCATTCATTTTGCCAACTATATTCCACTTTCTTATAATTATATGGTTTAATTAGTGTAAACACTGCACGTGACATTATATAATTATTAAAAGCACTTCCCACCTGTGCCACTGCCACCCACATTTATTCATTATGTATTCTTGTCACCATAAACTGTACAACTTTCAGATTTACTTGGTTCTTTGTGTTCTGTTGCAGATATGAGAGAGTACGATAGTACTCTCTATGTAGGGATGGTATAGGGTATTCATATCACGATATAAAATGTCGTGCTAGATGATATGAGATTAAGCCATAAAGTGGCAGGCCTAAAACACTCCATATAGCTGTAACTATTACAATAACATAGTAAAGATCACGGGCAGACACAACACAAACAAGCAGCACACAGCATGTAATATCAGGTAGTAGCCATACAGGCGCATGGTGATTGCTCGCACATATGCTGTGCAAAATGGATCTAATAGGGAAAAGCAGTAGCCACATACCAATGTAGCTACTACAACAGAGAAAGTCGACCACGAAGAAGCACAGGCTGTGTAACTAGGTGTGCGCAATTTAATCAATTTCGACGATTAATCGATGATCTGTCCGTGAATTGAGTATAATCGCAAGGGTAAATCCCAAATCGATTAACTGTGCAATAGCTTCTGTGACGCAATAATGTGTCATTCGTAGTGCGAAATTGGCGTGAAACTCCTTTTCTGTGTTTTGGAATGGCCGAGTGCGACGGGAACCTAGTTCAAGCAGCGAATCTACTTCCTCTGAAGAATTCTACCAGCAAGGTGTGGAAGTTCTTCAGATTCAGGCATGAGAGTGGAGTCATCACAGACCACAGCCACGTAAGTCGATGACGGATCTTGTTTTCCATACTGCGCATCCAGCGAACGAACTAGCTTTTCCTTCTCCCCAGCGCATGTCTCTGCAGTTAGATAATCTTAGCCTTTAGCGTAAGTAAAAGTGAAGTATGTGACAATCTCTGCAATTCGGCCACTCATTCACCACCTCACACAAAAGGCCCTGCAAGTGGGAGATGCTGACACATCAGTCATTTAAAGCCATGAAACGAGAAATGGCCAAGAATCTGGATTCGAGATACCAGGAGCCAATTGTCAAGGAAATGCTTGACTTTGCCTGCTTTGCAGACCTCAGATTCAAAAGCATGCCATTTTTGGATGCAAATGAGAGAGATGCGCTTCACGAAGACTTTGTGGCTGAGGTAATAATGCATGTCTTTCCAGATGGGCAGGAGGATGAAAATTTGGACTTTGATGGAGACAGGACTTGGACTGCTCTTAGGTGACATGTTCACCAAGCCATCGAAAAAGGCATGAATATCCATCCGAGAAAGGGCAGAGGAGATGCAAATGTACATTCAAGAGCCTTCTCCATCTATGGATAGTAATGTATTGCAATGGTGGAAAGAAATCTGCAGCCGCTTCCCTGCTATTGCTGAAGTGGCACGAAGGCGACTGTGTGTACCAGCTACCAGTACACTATCAGAAAGGTTGTTCTCAAAGGCTGGATGCATCATTAACCCTAAGTGAGCAGCTTTGGATGCAAATAATGCTTCTATGTTATGTTTTTTGGCTGAGAACTTGCCATAGACAGTATTAGACACGTGTATTTGTAGAGTTTTGTATCATGCTATCATATTGTTCATGAGACACTGTTTTACACATGTATATATCTGTCAGTTGCAAGATTGCCAATTAATCGATTAATCGTGATACTTCATAGGCAATAATCGGCAATAATCGTGATACCACATTCTTTGATAATCGCACACCCCTAGTGCTAACCTTGCTCCGGGAGGTAGGGTAGTTTAAAATAAGGTGCTCTTTTGACCGCATCACTGACAATGTCCTGTGTTTGCATGGCTTTCAAGAAAGATTTAGTGGCAGTTTGTTGCGTAGCTAATAAGGGAAGGGAACAAGGGAAAGTAACCATACTAAAAACGACAAAACAACACAGGAAATCGCTCAAGAGGACGAGGGACTGAACAGTACTAACCTTACTTCCGAAGGCAGCTTGGCTTAGAAGGTGGCGCCTTTTTGGCTTGCAATATCTATTTAGTTTAGGCTTGAGTATTCTGACCAAACGGCTATTTTCGGATCACGTGACATTCTTACTATACTAATATTCATGGCCCGTCACAATGGCTCCATTGACCGAACGTCGCAATGTCGCTGCCTGATTGGCTTAACCAGCATCCGTAACGACTTGCTTTGTTATCCAGTTGACGCCAAACAATGGCAGAGATTCCTGTAAGGAGAAGTGCGGTGTTTAATGCAAATAGTTCATACGGCTACATTCCTGCTTTGTTACAGGACGACGCAATTCTGGACGAAGCAATGGACGAGTATGAGCAGGAAGGGCAGGGACCTGCACAGGTGCAGGGACTTGCACGGGGCCAGCCAGGACACAATAGAAGACAGGCTGGGTTTGCAGCAGGTACATACTAAACTTAAGTGGATTACCAATTACATTATTTTGTATGTATAATGGTATGTTACATATACATATATGTTATGTTGTCTATACTATATTTTTACCCCACTCGTAATTGATTTAATGTTTTCTTTTTTGTGCAGGTGCAAGTTTTATAACTTCAGCATTCGAGTAAGCTGCAGGAGGTGCACGAAAGCAAGGGAAGGGGAGGAGGAGGTGGAGGGGGGCGCAGGGCACAGAAGCCCTATCAAGCTGCCCACAGTGGTAATGTACGCGTGATACATGGGCTATGCTACTCACATGCTGACATGTTGATGCTTTCTATCGATCCTCTACACAGATCTTCCATATGAATGTGCAGTCTGGGGCTCATGTATACTTTAATAATTAAAGAATCTTTATGCTAACTCACTATCTGCACTGTTTTAGTGTAAGAGGGATGACCTCCAGCACTGGAGATAAATTCACTTTTGTGATTGATTGATTGATTGATATTAAAGAATATATACTTATTATTACTATCATCATCAGTACTGGTATATACTAATATTAGTATTATATATTATTACTACATTATTCATTGTTATTTATACCCAGTTGCCCTGGCAATGGATATGTTAATGCATGATGGAGTATATTGTGTGTATACGGGTGATTTGCTACTTAGCTAGCTGAAACCGGCTCTGGTTTCATGTTGCATGGTCGCTTTAGGATTGTGCAAGTATTGCTCAACGACGACCCCGTCGACCTGACGAGGAGTCAACGTAGAGAGTCGTCATCAGGAGACGGTAGGGCATGGGCTGAGTAATCATGGCCCCTGGGAATGTGGTGCAGGGGCTGCGGGAGGCCGTGGTTACAAGCTGTGGACAAAGCCTGGCAACGCGGAAGAACTGGCTACAGAGGTGCGCAAACGCACATTACAATCTAGCCTGGGGGCTAGCCCCCAGACCCCCAAGGCAGGTTTAGGACTGGCTATATACAGAGGTGCACGAACGTTCATTACAATCTAGCCTGGGGGCCAGCCCCAGACCCCCAAGGCATGTTTAGGACTGGCTACAGAGGTGCGCGAATGCACATAACAATCTAACCTGGGGGCTGGCCCCTAGACCCCCAAGGCATGTTTAGGACTGGCTATATACAGAGGTGCATGAACACACATCACAATCTAGCCTTGGGGGCTAGCCCCCAGACCCCCAAGGCATGTTTAGGACTGACTACAGAGGTGCGCTAACGCACATTACAATCTTGTTTTGCTGGAAGAAGGGCCTACTGGTTCCCAAAGGGCTACTAGTGCTGACCTATGTACGAGCTGGCAATGAAGAGAATTTGCCAAGGGCATGAGGATTGGATGTGGCCACGTGTGCCTGTGGGAGCCACAGTCAGATGCTGGCCATGTTCAGTTAAATTGCAACGCTACAGCACATGCAGCATACACTCTGTACACTGTTACCAGTGGCTTAGCCATATGGGCCTCACAATATGTGGATTGGAAGGTGATGTTGAACTGCTGTATCTATGGCACTTGTTCGTGGTGTGTGTATAATTAATGTAATGGGCCATGACAATAGATGCTGTGTAAATTATATATAGAATACGTATGGTGCCTAAATGGTCAAACACCTTTGCATATTATCAACGATGATGCCTACCTAAGTATGTTTCAGGCTGCTTTAGCTATTAGCTCCAGGGAAGGTCCCAACACTGCTACTACTGCAGATGTTGGAAGAACATACAGCTTGCAGGAATGGAATGCACCAAACATAAGCATGTGGCAGCTTTTGAGGACTGTGTTGAGAGCTTCAGCATATTGGGGTTCTCCCTGTTTGTCGGTGCTGACGCCAAAGTGAAATGGCAGACATTCACTGACAAGTGAGCTCAGAGATATTCTAAACCAATAGTCATAACATATGTCACTCTACTTAGTTGATATTTTCATCCCATAGGGCCTGAGAACTGAAGCTGATGTCGAGAGCTGACCTTTCAGTGTTGCTACCTGCAATAGCTCCCTCAAAGTTTCTATTATGCTATTATTGTGGGTTGAGCTCCTTCGAACCAACAAACTACTGGGGAAGCCCCGGCTGAATGAGGGTTCCATTGACTTTGAAGAAATGACCAAAGCTTGGGTGGTCAAATTGTGCACCATCTACCAAAAGACTAAGGTGACACCATACATCCATGCAGTTATTGAGGCAGCATTGACATGAAGGCTTTCTGCCATTTATGCAGCAGGGGATTGAGAAGTACGATTGTCTAACAAAGACATACAGGTGTGTGTGTGTGTGTGTGTGTGTGTGTGTGTGTGTGTGTGTGTGTGTGTGTGTGTGTGTGTGTGTGTGTGTGATAATGTGTTTTTGCCAACCAGATCAACCAGCATGAAATCCATGGAGGCACTGACACAGGTTATGGAGAAGTTGAAGTTTTTCGCCGACAGTGGGCGAAAGACAGCTCCGAGGGATGTGGAGTGTAGAAGAGGTGGACCAAGATGGAAAAGTAGTCAGATGTGTTAGTGGTGGGTATCTTTATGTTTCAAATTTGTACGTATTGATGGTGCTTCCGATCAGTATTCAACTGTTTGTGACATTCACTAGTGTCTCTCATGGACATGCCTTTGTACCTCACGTACCAGCTGTTTTGTCATTGACAAATAACATTTTCAAAGCTACCAACAAATGATAGATTATCATTTACTGATCGATTTGGTCTCTGTGTGACAACACTTAAGAGTGCTGTGTGTGTGTGTGTGTGTGTGTGTGTGTTGTGGTATCACTATTGCATGTTAAGGTGTGCTGCACTGATGAGGCCTAATATGAGGCCAAAACAGTTCACTGGTTTATGTTGCTTACCTGCATTGGATGCAGCAGTGTGTGTGTGTGTGTGTTGCATTACTTTCTGTCTACACATTACTGCACCAGCTCAGGGATGTACAAGTTATCCTGGTGTTAGCCTCGTCCCCAGGCCCTTCGCGTTAATTGCGGGGAAGGAGAAAAGGGCGTGGAAGCCACTGATCTGCGACATCATACTTCCGTACCGAAATGGCGTGGTGACGGCAATAAGCACAGCCTTCATAACACTTTGCACATGCAGAGTTAGCTCGTCAGACGCGTCTCTAAACCAATCGTCCTCGTCGTTCAGCTGAAATGGGCTGAAGGAAGACCTTCCCTGGCACTTTAGTCGGTTACTGTTGGTGCCAATTTAGGATGGCAACGGGTTGCCGCAGTACGCGTGCAAGAATTGCCTAGCAACAGCTCAGTCCATCGAAGAACAATGCTGCCAGACTTACTTCCAGCGAAGTCAAAAAAGAAGGGCAACACCTAACAGCATAACAATTAGGCCAATCCAAAGCTTGCTTCATGTAGACAATGAAGTGAGCATTAATGGAATACACATTGTGTGTATTCCATTTAGGCTAATCTAGAGTCTGCTTCATGTAGACAATGAGGTGAGCACTAATGGAATACACATAGTGTGTATATTATATTAATTAATTTAGATTAGTGGTGTATATTGTAACTTGCACTATATTGAGTGGACACCAATTCTGGGTCAAAATCCACATCCTATTCCCTCAGGGTGGGTTCAACAGGTCTTAGTGTGTCAGTCTCCCCCTCCCCGGTGATGGGAGCTACCACGACATAGCCTCATCAGCAGCACAGTGGCCAGGTGGTCGGGGTGCTCTGCTAGTATGTAGATGGTGGCCACTGCCTCTTCCACAAGGGGGATCCACAAGAATAGCAGCTAAATACGAGCACCTCATTGGTCAGGAGTCACGTCAGGTGTGAACTAATCGCTATGTGTGCTGGTCAGATTAAACTGTGGGTCACAAAATTGTGTCCAAGATTCCTAGTACAATGCACATAACCAGATCACATGCAATTTCACAGGTCAACTGTGGGTCAAGGGCAGATACCTAGTAGTATGGTGGAGTATCTACTGTTCGTGTAATCATGGAGGCATCAGATCATACCTGCCTATCTCTGCAGAGGACAGAGAAAGCCATGTGTCGGTAGGTGGTGTATGACAAAACATGTGAGTTACACGACCGTGACGTTATAATGTAAAAAATGGACTCCTAGGAAAGAGGAAGCGATGACGACAACCAAGTGTTCATAGGTTTTTTGACGGTCACGGCAGAAAAGAAGCTGCTCAGTACACCATATACCACTTGTGGGATGACACACAGTCATTCCAGGAGGTTAAATCTGCTGAAAGCGACATGGTGAAGTAGCCAATTACCCAGGGGCTCAGGAAGACCCACAATGACATGTGGGCTGTTAGAGATAGTTTGCAATTGGAAATTGCACAATAAAGTTTGTGCATAAAAGTATTTATATAATAGTATGTGTATATGTAATATTTTCTTAACCCTATAGCTTCCGGGAAAGCAAGCACGCATGGACACAGCAACACATCAGGAACAACAGCATCGGTGGCTATCATCTGGAAGGAAAGACTCTTCTTTGCCAACGTTGATGGTGACCATCCCATCCACTAATCCAGCCACTCTAGAAGCACTAGTCCTTACCCGTGATCGCTACCCTGCGGATGTGACAGAACAGGAAAGAATAAGAAGAATTGGTGGTGAGATCAAGATTTGTAGACATGGAGAAACACGTGTAGTTTGGCAGAGGCCCAATGCTGAACCAGTTCCCTTATTGCATTACTGAAGTGAAGAAATGCCAGGCTGGGTCTTAGTATTAACTCTTTTCTTAGCAAATGTAGGGTAAAGACCTTTAAGACACGTACGAATGCGGAGGAGATGAATAAGGACCACGTCTTCCACCAGAATAAAATGACATCGACCTGCTAGCACCGTCATAGCCTGCTTATCATGGACCACCATGCCCTTCTCCCCCTATGGCCCAGACAAACCATCCCCCAATTCTGGGACAAGGAGTAACAGTTCCCCCACTGCCCACGATGATAGTGGGGCCCATGATGCCAACACACTGGGCACTGGATTACCACAAAGACCCCCAAAGAGGACACCACTAATCCTCCTAATGAAAAATGAGGCAGGTGTTACTGCTTACAGTACGGTTGGCTTCTGGGCACAGGATGCACACAGCACCCCAGGAGTCGGCCTCAGGTGTATTGAAGTTCCCCTTCGACAGAACTTTGTGGTCTACAGAACCACCAAACAACTGTGAACCACACAAATACAAGCATTCACAAAGGAAGGACAACTGGTAGTCGTCTTCCAGGAAGGCAACAATGAAGGCACATTTAGCTATTTGGCAACTGAAGCAAACAGGAGCTACAGTGATGCAGATATCCCCTGGCCATTTTTCGTAGACAGGTCGCCAGTAACTAAAAATGGTTAGGCTAAACCTGGGTCTGCTAAACCAAAGATACTACTTTATACAGACTAAAACAGTGTACACGTGACTCACCTCTGCAACCAAGCAGTTAGATTGTATCTGTTCGTAGCTAGTTCCTGTCAATGTGGGTAGTAGTGTTGTTTTAGTAAGCACATTCCTTTATGGTATAGTTATAGTCAGCAACACGCAGAGCAGTAATGACTTGATATTTTAGTATTAGTTACAGCACCATGCTGAATTCTAATTTTGGTTACAATTAAAGTCTGCCTAACTTGAAAGTCTGTCTAACAGTTATAGTTACAGTTACAGCATAAGTTATAGTTTCTAATACTATAGCTACAGTACATGTGTGCAAACATGGACTCTGAGACAAAAACATAGCAAGAAGCAGAGCCACCTGCAAAGAAGTCAGAGATATTTCATTACTTATCGTCAATAATCAAGAGGAAATGAAGACAATGACGAAGCAGCCAAGCCAGCAGTCCTGTATGTCCTATTGAAAATGAGGAGCCGATGATTGTGCACTACCTGGAAAGCTCCCCACATTTGGATGAAGACTTTGACCCCCTGCATGGACTTCTAGATTGAGAATGAGAAGTCCTATCCAATGTTAAGCCCCCTGGCTTGCGACCTTCTTACCACTCCTGCATCTAGCACAGCTATTGAGAGGGTTTTCTCAACAGCTGGACTAGTTACATCTGGCAAGCGGAATCGGTTGATACTCATTTATAAAGAGCAATCCTTCTGAAGAACGAAACATACTTATATCTGCAAGTACAGTAGAATCCATGCAATTTTATGTCAGTGGACTGTAAGTGGATTTAGTTATAGCATAGTTAGGCACAGCAGCATTCTTTTCAGTTATAGTTTACAATTAGTTTCTTTAGCATTTGATAATTATAGTTAGTTATAGTCATAATTAACTAAAAAATCTAACGGCTTACTAAATTGCATTCTAGTTATAGTAGTGATTAACCAAAACAACTCTGGTTGGTAGCCTATCAATTTCCTGAAAATCGTGAAATAAGTAAGGTAAATCTACCTAGTCTGATCTCCCAAATTCCTATCACAAGAAATTTATAATTATTGTGAGCTACTTAAGAAGAGTGGGGAAGGGTCTGGTCTAGTGCTATCCAAATTTTGTTCCGTGCAGCTGGAAATCGTGCGCCCAATCAGATCACCGAACGGACCTAACGCGTTTTAACATGTACACACTCTGGTGGAAGTCGGCTCAGCAGGATGTGTCGGTGAGAATGAGTATCAGGGGAGAAACGAAGCCCAAAATCATTCCGCCAAGAAATACCTACCACATTCGGAGCCACCCTCATGAGCAGGTGGTTAGGACATTTAGACGACACAGCACAAAATTGAAATAGGTAAACACTACTGTAGCTAATTGCTTATATCTAGCTGGTTTGCTAGCTACGGTTTGCTTTAGTTTTTCTTGGACTGTTTGGCAGAGCAGATCCAGGGTCTCTCAGAGCTTCCTTATCTTGTCGATCACCGCGAAAGACGTCCTGCACAATTAGTCGTTGCTACCCACGCTACTGCTTCTTGTCAAAGGCAAAGCACTTTCTCGCATGAGGTCTTGCACTCAGAATTTGGCGATACCTTGGCACAGCACCTTTCAAGCAGAGCCAGCAAGGAAACCCGGTGTTTCCTTCAGCTATCTGCAAACTGGGAATAAAATTCTGAGCTGGTGTAAAGTAATCCTTCGCCTTAACTTCGCGTTTCATGCTTTTGTGTCATTTTCAGTCTGGCTAGCTAGACTGTTCCCTAATATAAGCGCCATAGGCACAGAAGGAAAGGGACGATCAAAGCGTACGTAGCAATTAGTTCACACCCTCCACTTAGATACGGCAAGAGGGAGGTGTGGTATAATTAGCAGATGGCTGAAGGGACTGGCTACGATGGTCAAGCACAGATGCAAGAACAACTGCAGCTACGTACCCTTCAGATTGTCATAATCCTCTTTCATCAGACAGGTACCAACTTTATCGTGCTTATTCATTGACTAGACAGGCGCTTTGCTGTCTAACATCATGGGGGAAGACCTATCCCTGGAAACATGCAGCGTGCTCCACAGATTTTTAAGAGTTCATGTTTCGATAGAATGATATCCTTTTGTTCTAACTTTGATACAATAAACAATTTCACTTCCTCGCTGCCACTCAGGTGACGGCCATACCCACAAAACTATGAATACCGTTGCCAAGAATCCTTGGCAATTGTATTCATAGCAGCCAATACGAGCATCTCATTGGTCAGGAGTCGTGTGCGTAGGTGTGAACTAATTGCTATGTGTGCTGGTTAGATTAAACTGTGGGTCACAAAATTGTGGCCAAGATATAATACATACATAGCACACAAACAGAACCAGACCACATGCAATTTCACAAAGTTAAGTGTGGGTCACAAAATTGCGTCCAAGATACCTAGTACAATATACATAACCAGATCACATGCAATTTCACATGTCAACTGTGGGTCACAAAATTGTGTCCAAGATATCATGACATACACAGTGGCTCATTGCAATGGTACACATAAAATTATAGAATTAAATATATATTGCAAATGTCTTTATCTTCATGTTTCAGGTGAAATCTCCCGTGTCTGTGTTCAAGTTGGAAGAGATGTCATCATTTTCAATGCAGATATGATGGCAGAAATTCAGTTTTTTTTTGGCAATAGCCAGCCAAGTGAATGAGGAATGATACATGCTTAAACTTATTCAGTGTCTGTGTTCAAGTTGGAAGAGATGTCATCATTTTCAATACAGATATGATGGCAGAAATTCAGTTTTTGGCAATAGCCAGCCAAGTGAATGAGGAATGATACATGCTTAAACGTATTCAGCCAACACTGACTACATTATAACAAACAGTTGTGGTATGCACCGTTTATTCATCATCATAAGGGTGTTTCAACTTTACTCTCACTTAGGTTCATCAATATGTACCACTGAAACTATACAACCATTAGCAATTGCTGCAATAACATGATTTCCAAACAGTGATGAACTGCTACAACGATGTTAGTGACGTAGCATTGGAGTAACTACGATCTGTTTTATGCACTGTTGTAAGTTTGAACGTAAACAGCCAACACATCTCTCTAGATTTCTATCTATAAGTATACCACTTTTACTTCCTGCTAGCCACTACAGAACGAAACCGACCGTACTAAGAAACAATCTGAACAAGAGGTGAACACCGTACACCTGTTGCTGCGCCGATACAGACGTCCTTGGCCGTGCAGCTGCAGCCGCGCCAACAGCCCTGTCAGCCATTTTGTCTTTCGCTTACGTCACACACGTGATAAATTGCCATGGAAACGGCCACCTTTGAAGGTGTGAGAAAATGGACGCCTCACTGTCGAGTGGTGTTGAATTACTCTAGCAAGGATGTTGACGAAATGCTTTGACGCGAGCAGAACTGGAAGGGAAAGATGAGGATGCTACTTGTGGGGATTATTTGTACCAAGACGAGTTCAAGGAACGTCTGAAGAATCTGCATGACAGCTATTAGTTGTGTTTGGTACTTCGAGAGAGTTCCTATGCGCTTATAGCCCAAGCCCAACAATCGTGTCCGTCCTGATTTTGTAATTTCGTTTTCGTAATAGTAATGAGAACAAGAAGAAACAGTGGATTCGAGACTGGTTTTGGGCAAATAACGTGTTGGTTGTTGAATGGTTCCATTCTCTATTTTTAGCTCCTAAAGCTCTTTAAAAACTTATTTTTGAATTGGCATGCAACATTTATAAGTCAATAATGGTCGTGTGATGAAGCTCATGATGTTAAAACTTGGTGGTATAAAGCTTTTCTGTTACGATTCTTTAAAGACAATGTGACTGTGGTAGCAGAACAATGTAGTCGAGGTGGATGGCCATGGGGACTATGGTTAATTGCTTTAAGGAGTTTGAAATCAATAAGGACTGAATAGGATTGCGGTTCATTAGGTATTTGCATTGGTTGCATGGATGACTAAGCATATACATTAATTGTACAGGCCAGCAATATTGGCCTGTACGCCGGGTATTGTAGGTGTAAATGGTTTGGAATCATTGGTGAACTTGCCAAGGTGTTACCCAGTTTAGTGGTGTTATTGCCAAGTATTGCCTGTCGTCTTCCTCCATGCTTGCAGACAACTCAGTGCCAGCAACTCCTCTCCACTGATGATACAACTCAGTTGGGCCGCCCCCTCAGGACAACTCGCACTGCAAGCGATACTTGGGTTTGCTCTTGGGAAGACAAAGCCTCTGCGCGTTATCGACCAATGAAAGAATGTATTCATTAGAGTGTGGACGGATAGAGGGCATCACGACTCAGAATCGCCCAGGACTTCAACTTCTGGTTGTTCGTATGTGTATATAGGTACGTACGTAGCTACAACCAAGCAAAAAGCAATTGGTTCGCAACTTGGCATGCAACTCCATCGAAATGCACTACAAGATATGAACAACCATGAATAGTGAGCAAGTACAAGAGCAATAGGAACGAAAACAGGAGAAATATGGAAAGAAAATGGTCAAGAGTATACCAATTAGCTAGGAAAGGCATTTTCTGACTGTCCACTGTAGGCCTTAGCTTTCTGCAGACTTCATCTATTGTGCATCTCTTTTGGCAGCATGGCTGGTCTCTAGCCTCTCCAAAGAGTAATTCACTTTGCAGCAGGAGTGAATTGCCTTTAGTTTGAGGCTGTTCAGACTGAGGTTCAGAGCTTTCTTGCCACAGGTACCCCTGCAGTTGCTCTTAACTTTCTCCTGGACAGTGAACAACTAGGCAGCTAAACAACCTGCCAAGTTCCTTCTCGACTTGCATGCTCTCAAGCAGTTCGTAAGAAGTTCTGGGGGTATGACTGACTCATGGCCACTGGCACTAGTAGTCAATTCACTGGCACTCATGTTGGAGACATCTGCAAATGCTGGAGATTCAAATCGTGGCTGTGGTGTCCATAAAGTGTGTGTTGGCATCTCCATTTCTTGGTGTGATGGCTGCGCTACAGTGGCATTTTGAAAAAGAATCTATAGAGTCTTGTTCCAATTGTCTCCGTTGCACAGACTAATTTAGACAGTTGTATTAGGACGTGCTACACTTTTATACTTCATTATCTTAGTTTAGTAGCTATATCATTGTGCAAGTAGGCTGGCACTGATGAAGTTAAACATGTCTATGCAGTCAATGGTGATGTCATACAGTTATACTTGCTAACATTAGTTGTTCATTGGCCCGCTCACTGAAAACCCGAGTATGGTACTGTTGGAAGCAGTCTGTCCTGGTGACCTGTATGGCAGAAGTGATGTTCACAGTCACTGCATGGCATTCATGCTTGTACATGTAGCAGTAATGGCATCAGCTGCATTTCCCAGATGCCTTTCTTGGGAAGTGCAGTCGACAGACCCTTGTTGCTGATGGTGTTGTGATGGATGGCAGGTCGATCCTCTTCCTGTTGGTGTAATTACCTATTAGCTCCCATGCCAGAGTTACATGGAAGTCCTTTGGCTTCTTCCCATGGTACTCAGGGAAATTCTGGCTGAGTATGTATGCATTGGTTATTGACAAGTCGAATAGGAACCAGAATATGTATTTGTAGTGCTTTCTGCTGTTGAGGCAAACATGATAGTATGAACGCAGCTGATCGTTTCTGTCCACACACCCCTCGTACCGGTTGTACTTTGAGACTGAGTGGGGACATGAATAAGAAATGCTGGTGCCATCACGTTTCTTTTGCTGTACAGTGTCAGTTGTTGGATGCGAGTTGGTTGCTATACTAGTAATCAGTGGTAGTTGCTTTCGCTGTCCAGAAAGCTAGCTCATGAATGCTACTCTGTAAATTTTCCTGTTCCTATTGCTTTTTCTATTGCCTACATACCATTTCCTCCTCCCTTGTCTGTAGTTGCCATCTGCAGTTAGCTTGGATTTCCTTCAGCCTCTGTTTGAAATGTTTCCTGTGAAAGGGAGCTGTCCTCCTTGCGGTTATCAAATATTTCTTTCTTCTCATCATCTGTCTTTGACCAAGCCAATCACTAGTTTTGTTATTGGAATATATGATCATGACCTGTATGGCTAGGGTGGTTGCATTAGGCTTCTCACGTAGCAAGCGGTCAAACTTACCAAAATATCTCTTACTGATTGCGTTGGTCTTAGGCACAGACTTGGTCTCCTCTTGTAGAGTGCTAGAGTGTAGTGTGATACCTTCCTCCTTCCAAGTGATTTGCAAGCATCTGACAAACCAATACTTCAATTGATTTCATTAATAGTTGCTGGCACTCAGTAACTATGAAGGGGCAGTTGGTCGCTTGCCATGTTCCCTGGTCAACTGAACCATAGCCTCACTCGATGGTCCTGGTCCATATCTGTACCTAGCTCTGACTGTGAAGGAGTACTCCGTGAAGGGACTCAGACCAGTCACATTGGCCTCATGAGAGCTACCCTCAACATACACGGTCCTGGTTGCCTTGGTTACCAGAGTCTCCACAGTGATTATGTAGCCGGTGACAATGCGATGTTGTCAGATAGCATCAAGATGCTCCTTTATCAAGGCATCCATGACACTGTCAGAATGCAGGAGGTCATCATCGCCAAGCAGTGTATCTTTGCAATGTAGGAGATTGGATGCATCACTTGCCCAGGTCTCAAACTTCTCTATCATACGCACACAATTATCACTCATATCTGTGATGGACACATTTGATTCTAATAGCCACCACAATGAGCTGGTTACTAGCTTATTTATGAGCCCAGTGCTTTACATCCTGCACTGTAGATGGGATTGTGGATGTCTGAGTTTATAGACTGTAGGAGTCTATTGCCGGTAACATAACCTTTTGTGAAGAACTCCCACAAATGCTCATGGAGATAAAGCACTCCACGCCCATCATAAAATATTACATTAAACGTTTGCTTTTGATAGCAGCCAGAGTCAAAGAATCAATCCCTTTATCCCTTTAAAATTCACAAAATGTGGTGCGGTGGAACCTTTCCTTGCGGACACCCCTGAAAAGCAGATGCCTCGATTATGCGGTAACTTTCTAATGTCCCAACGATTGGTCCTATTCTATTAATATAAACTTCCCTCTAGAATGCGTTAATCTGTATTGCGGACAGCACCTGGTGTACCGGTCTATACAATGCCCTCGCTAGAGTCACTTTGCAGAAACGTTGAGAACTGCAAGAAAGACAGCAATGGTACGTGCCCCTTGACCTTGTCTCTCTCGCAGACTGCTAAGCATGTACACAAGACACAGGGTATGAAACAAGTAACATTGGATAAATTCAGATAGTAGTAACGGGCCGCCTATCCTGCCAAACACTGACACAAAAGGTTTCCAGCAAACTGGTCTCTAAGCATTTTGATGATTGGCCGAATCTTGCCAAGCTTGTCATATCCTGCAGTTTGTAGTGCTGCTAGATCACTGTTGTTGGCAAAGTGGAGATACTTTCATTGATGCCCGGGGAAGAAGTTGTCATCAATACCATCTTCCTCCTCATCCAGCAAAGCAAGAACTTTTTCCCCAGTGAAATGGGACCTTGAAGACTGCTCTGCCATTGTATTTATTAGGTTATTTGTATGATTTATTACGATAATTGGTAATGGTGACATGTTATTGTTGTATGTGCAGAGGTAACTTACCAATTGTTGAAGGTGGAAGTGCGCAAATATGTGCTAACTTTAACGGCTGGTTGAGGCCGTCAGGCGCGGCAAGGAGACAGGAAAAGCAAGCTAAGCAAGGTCCAACCACTGCTCTAGGTCCTCTAAGAAAGGTAGTCCGCGTGAATGTTTGTGGCAAAAGAAAACAGTTCGTAAACCGTGCCAACTTCTATGACGAGTAAACTTGTCATTCGCGCTTAAGTGTATACATAATTTAAGACGAGTTTACTCGTCATTTGCACCTAAAGGGTTAATTGTCATTCCAATGTATGATCTGACAGGCAATTCTCTTGAACTGGAAAGGGAGCTCACTGTCCAAGGGGGTTAGGGGAATCCTTGGTATGAAGATCACTTCACTGGTAAAAGGGTCCTCAGAAACTTTAACTTCTAAGAGGTTAGGCATGTCTTTTGTCAAGATACATTGGGTGCCATTCATGCCTCAGAGGATTTTTCTTCCTCTGTATGAGGCAGCTCCAGGATGTGTATTGCTGGGCGGCAAGCAGTGCATGCTACTGACCCTCTGAGGCTCATCTTGGTAACATCGTCTGCTCCTCTGAGGCTCATCTTGGTAACATCGTCTGCTGGCAGCTGTAACAGATGCACTGTTGCGGGACAGAGTGTGAGGGGGTTCTCTTTGCCATTGCACCATTTCATATTCCACTAATAAAGGAACCTCGCCTACGCCATCCGTAAGTGCACAGAAACATGGTGTCAATTCCTGTAATGGAGGGAAACCGTGCAGCACTCTTCACAGGCACAGCGAATCGTTTTCCGTCTACCCCCTTATGACCATATCCATGTGGTGCCATGTAATCGTACCGAGTTTCACGTCAATTGTACGCAAGCTGTCTGAGTGGTTTGCGAACAGAGGATGTCCTCTCTGCCAAAATATATAGAGAGAGGGGAGATGGATGTGATTGAGTTAGATATGCATTAGTTGGACCGTAGGTATTTCAATATCTAGCAGATAAACTGTGGATAGTTGGGGCTTCTCTCACAGCTTTGGGAAGGGAATTCTACATGGTGGTGGCTTTATATCTGAAATAGTGTTGGAGCCAGTTTGCTCTTGGATTGAGTATGTACAATTTGTCGACATTGTTTCCTGATGGTCTTTCAAATGCTTTATTCTTGAATGATTTAGCCAAGTAAGATGGGGTGATGCCAGAGAGTATCTGGTATGTGATTTGGCAAATCGGAACTGTCTTCCTTTAGCAAGGGTCAACAACTTGAGTTGGTGCTGCAGTAGTTCCAACCTTGGGTTGTTGTTGGCTTCTCCAAGATACAGTTCATGGCTCTGTTTTGAACCCTTTCTATTTTTTAGAAAGGGTTGCTGCAGCTGGATCCCAGACAGTATGGCGGTACTCTAGATGGAGTGGAACTAGTGCATTGTGCAGTAGAGCTCGTGTAGCAAGCGAGAGGAACTTCTTAGCCCTGGTGGTAGGGTTTTGAGTGCTCCATATGCTCCATGAGTAAGTTTGGATACATGGTCAACAAAGGATAGTTTATCATCGATTGTGATTCCTAAGTAGTCAATCTATGATTTTTTCACAAAGAAACACCCAATCCCCCCTTTCACACAGGGACACCCAATCCCCCCTTTCACACGGACATGGTGAATCCAGATTCAAAAACGTATTTCAATCCAGATTCATGCCAATCACCTGTGTTGCATTCACACGGGCAAGCAGACTTGGTTAATGATATCATATTTGTGGTCAATGACGTCATTTGTTTATAGACTGTCAAGTGTCAAATTACGTCATATTCTTTAGTAAGCGGCGAAAATGTCTACAGCAGAACTTCTGATTGTCTTTGTCTTGGACTTGCGTGGTACAGCTGGGGACAGTTGCAGCGATCCAGGAGGAGGAGGAGGAGATGATTGGCAGCTAGGAGACGATTTGATGCTTTTTTCGATTCCCAAGAGCAGGAACTAAGCGGTGTTGCAATTGTTCTTGTGTCAAATCGGACGTCTCGTCGTCCTCTTCATCAGATTCTCGGCCAGTGCCGCTTCTGCATAACATGTCGCATGTCTCTTTGTATTTTTTCTTTAATGCAATTATTTTCATCCGACATTGGTCCCCTGTCCTGATGAATCTGCGCTTCACTAGCTCGTTCACCAACTTTTCGTAGACTGCGTTGTTTTTAACCTCCCCCTGAAGCTGCCGCTGGATGGAACTCTTGCTCCAGATGTCCAGAAGGGCTCTACTCTCTTGCTCCGTCCACAGGTGTCCCTTTTCCGCCATTTTATTGCACTTCAACTAATGACGGTATGACGTAACCATATCACGATCCGGATCGAAATCCTGCTCCGTACCAGGATTCACTAATCCGGATTGAATCCGGATCCGATCCGGATTGAATCCGGATCCGATCCGGATTAAGGTGCCCATGTGAACGGCACAATCCGGATTACAGTGCTGGTGTGAAGGGGGGCCTGAGGGATATTTGACTATTGGTACACTCTTGAACTAAGTGAAGTTGTTTGGAACTCAAGGACATGATGTCTTCATGTTAATTGAGAGGCTGTTGGGGTCACACTAATTTGATTAATGTCAGATGTAAGGGATCCTGCTGCTGCTGTCGCAATTTTGCCATCTGCATAGAGCTGTGTCATTAGCAAACGTTAATGTTAATGTAGTAAATGTCAGTATTGGTGTCTGTATGATGTTGGCAATGGCTTTAATGACCAGATCACCCATTTTCCCAGAAAACACCAGGCTGCAGGAATTTCTTAGCCTACACCTGCTGATTTGCATGTGCAAGGAAACTCTGGTAGTCCTCACAACTACTGTTTACACATTCTGGCATGCAGAAAGTACCATGCTATGCTTTTGAGCAGTACGTCTGCCACCACTGCCAGAGAAACAGTTTCTGTTTCGTCTCCTGCAGCATCTCTAAACAGATGTATGTGTAGGTGTATATCCTGCAGGGTCTATAGGGTGTACACCACCTAGAAGGTCTGTAGTACCTTGCTACTATTGTTATCGCTTTTCTATTGTTAGTAGTAGAACTACTAGATAAAATGGCATGATATACATATTTGGATCCACCCTGTATGAGGGAACTACCCTCCAGTGGCAATCATATTCACCTCTCTGTTAAGTTTTAATACCCAACCCTCTACTTGACACTTCTACAACCCAACTGCTGTTGCAGCCCTGACTCTGGGGATGGTGTCATCAACAGAGGATGTCAGTAAATCTTTTTCCCGACTAGCATGCCATCGTTATCTAATCAGGGCACTTGGGACTGTTCAAAGTTGTCCTAAAGGTATCCAGAGTTGAGATATCTATAGCAGAGTCAGGTAATATCTGAATGTTAAACTCAAAATCAGTCAATTGACCATCTTGTTAGGCCACATTTCTCTTACCCTGGCATTTGAGGGTTCAATCTGGAACACACAAACGTATGTACATGCTCTTAATGAAATGTTTTACAACACTGCCTTGAGCCTACTTACATTGTTCTATTACTCAACGCTGCTTCCACTTTCCAAAAGATAGGACCTCTGTGTGGCCTGCCAGTGCTGCCAAAGTAAGTGGAGTGTTACCAACCTGTACATGAAGTAAACAGAAATCCAATGGGGAATGACATGTCTACTAGAGTACCACACGAACTAGTGTACATGTGCTGATAACATTTCTAATCAGAAGTTGTATTACAAAACACAGGAGCTAATTTTGAAATGTGAATAAGTACAAATGAAAACACTGTGAATTTCATTGTGTTATGTTGAAGAGAAATTCTGTTGTAGTGTGTGCTCGTGCAGTTTACCTTATCCTTCACATTCACTGGGCATCCCTGCCCAACTATCTCCTTCACTTTGGTTAGGTCTCCTTTGTAGGCTGCATATAACAACTCCTCCATCTCATGTACACACACAGTAACACAGTGAATGCATGCCTTCACTAAGTGTGGACCCTCTGAGAGGAACTCCACATTACATTGCAGACAGTGACTCGCCCATCAAATATATCAGTGTGTTCTGCTTTCCATGTTACACCAGTAATCTCTCCAGGCCAGCCAAGGGTGTAGGCATGCAGCTACTGTTTGGGCTGGAGATACTATGTCAAAGTGGTCACTTCCTTGTGGCTCGGTTTGCTGTGGATGCTTGCATATGTGCCTCTCCCAGGCGGGACTGGGATTGATTGATGGCTGGAGTGCAGGAGGCCCATCCCTCTACCAGCTCCACCCACCCCCACACATGCACACACACACACAACACACCTACACACACACACCACACCTACACACACACACACACACACCACACAGATGCACACACCTACACACACACACACACACACCAACACACACACACAGCACGCACCCCTAATCTACTTTCCCTTACCTGCTTACATGCCAACACACACACACACACACACAGCATGCACCCCTAATCTACCCTCCCTTACCTGCTTACATACCGTACTCCGAACATATACCCCTTCATGCCGTATGCTTTAATGACAAATTTTAACACAATAATTGTATACACTTTAAATGATTGTTTCTGTTAATAGTACATGGTGGTGCTTACTTAGATATTACTTTAATTAATGCTTATACATAATGAAGTGTACATATGTAATTGATGTTGGTTACATGTACTATGCGTTACTGAAGTGGGGGATTACATGTGCCGGCTGTTATGCTGCGAGCAATAAGCTCGAACAGCTGCCTGCCCGGAGATGGTGGCACAAGCACTGGTACCACTGTTCCCACAGGAGGTTGAGGAAGCAGCTGTGGTGGCTGCTGCCCGCTCCTTCTTTCAAAAACACCGCTCCCTTTGTAGCATGTCCCTCTGTAATGAAGTTTCTGTTTGTAAATAATACATGAAATTCACACACTATCTTTGAGTGTATCGCCTACCACTTTCTCTATTTCACTGTCCTCCTTCTTAACGTACATGTATGAATGTAAGAATTAGGTTGAGATAGTATTAGAATGCATGCTGTACACACCCTTACTTCACTTACGTACCTCAGCCTCATGCCCCTCTTTTGCCTGCTGTAGGTCTGTTTGATGGCTCTCCTGTAGCTGCTGCATTTCGGCATAATGCCCCTCTGTCACCTGCTTCAACTGGATGTAAGTGATTTTGGTGTCATTCATGTAAATGTTGCTGTCCTTTTCATGCACATTCATGCATCTTACAACTGGGAAACTTAACAGTTTTCAGGCACTTCCACCTTTGCAGTAGTATCGCCAGTGTGAGAAGTAGGATGGCCTATTTTAATGGTGATTGTATTCAATGTGCATAAATCATTAAGTTTTTGTATTTTGTAAAATGCATACTGCTTAGGAAGTTTAACTCACTATTGCTGTAAGCCACTCTTTGGTCAGTAATATGCCACAAGTTGCCACCCCAAGGCAGAAGACAGTCTAAATGCAGAAGAATACAGTGTTGTGTGGAGTCAAGTATACGAGCAAACCGTCACATGTAACTCACAAAATACCCGGAGGCCATGCTGTTCCACAGTTCCGTAGCTTTGGCTGTAAGACCTTCCATGCTTGGTAGCCTCAGTGCCATAGTAATCGAGCTCTGCAAGATCACACCAGCTTCGCGCGTGGTCCACGGTCAAATCATAAGTCTGTAGAATTGCCATGGAAATTGTTTCTGATTTAAGGAAATTCGCGATGTGTAGTCTCACTACCATGCTGACTTTTCGTTACTTCTCCAAAGCTGATGGTTCCCTCAAGCATTCAGGACTTTGTCCTTTACATCCTGTGTGCTATTCTACTTTGCCATTTGGTGATGAGAGTGCTTTTCAGCGCTAAAACCCTTGTAGGATACCTCACAGCAGTAAGCACAGTAGCACCTGTAGTTCCTAGTTGGTATAAGTGACGTTGCTAATGCTTGCAGTGCAATGATGTGGCTGTAATAGTCTTGAATGAGCCCCCCCATTTGTTTCCCCTTCTACTTTCGGTGACAGTTACTAGCCAACAAGCTTTATAACGACGATTGTAATGTAATAACAATAGCAGTCATAGGTAAAATACACTCTTGTATATACGTAGGCTGTTGCTGTACTATATAGTAGGTTTATGCTATTGTGTAAATGCTGTTATTGCTGTGTTAATTTATCTACCACACACCTTTACCTTCTGCACCCTTATTGGGCGCCGAAGGCTTGGGAATATGAAGTGTGTAGCTAGCTAGCTATAGGAACTCTCTTGGTGATCTGATGATCAGACATGGCAGTTGACAGTCACCGTCAAAAGCAGACACAACAACACTTGAACACTGTCTGACAAAATTTAGGCTCAGTCACATAGCACCTGACAAGTAATTGTCAGGTAAACTCACTGCATATCACAACAACAACAACCCACATCACCGATCACACGCTTCTCACGAGATACGCTCCATTGGCAGAAGTGGGCCAAGTTGAAATCACATGGTGTGCCCTTGAGAGTGGAGAGATGGTGGACGAACAGCATAACGAACAGTATAAAGCGAAGTTGAGGAAAACTGCTACAGTGAACTATAGACGGATGATCAGGTGCCCCATAGCCGGGGCTAAGCGCGTATGCCTGCGATCACACCGTAGGTGTGCTCAGTTTCCTGGGTCGGAATTCGGACGTGCCAAAGCAAACACCCAATGGCAGGATCTTCAAGTGGTCGTCTTCCTCCCTCCCTCCTCAGGTGCAGTGCGAACGCCTCGCGCTCTCTCCCTTTTAACTTCAGGTTAGTTATGGTTACAGTAAGTGTTACTGCGTGTATAAGCTGGGGTAATTCTGAATACAGGGTATTTCTAATCACTCAAAAAAAGCAGTCCTTTACTGCCAACTGCTACTCTATCAAGCACAACTATATCGCATTGTTGCGCCACTAGCTCCCAGGAAAAAATAGTCAAGTTCCCATGATGGGTTTACAATGTGAAATCATTATTACCCGCCATGGCTTTTCACCTAAACACATTAATGTGAGGTTGCAGCATAGACTGGCCTCAGGAATCAGGCAAATCCCATTACTTAACACATTGGCGCCCCTATATTGTTTTCACCTTTAGGTATTCGTATGGCTTTGTGTTCGTATGTATGTATGTATATTTCTGTCATTGCAAATGGCGGCGGCACTCGTCATTCTTCACAAGCTTTAATTTGTCTCTAATGGCATTCCGTCGTTGAATCAAACGAAATGTGTTTATGAACATATGTTAATAACAGAGTGATACTAATAAAAAGCTTAAGGAACGTCTCTTCTGCGAGATACAGCTCCAATTATCACTGACGGGCATTGTAGAATGGTTGCACGCTCGACACTTTCTGTTTGCTAGGATCAAATATGCTGCAGAAAGGGTCTTGTTTGACTGAGTATTGCTCTTTCCAGTTTACCTTTATATTGCAGTGATAGCATCCATCCCCGTACATATAGGTAAGCAATATATGATTAGAAGTATGCGTGTTTTAAGAAGTTTGATGCTATATATATATATATATACCGTCGATCCTTCCCGATAAGCAAGATAATGTTCTAAGTGCGCGTGTGACTCTTGAAAGTGACTGTCAGGAGTGGTGGCACACCACAACCCTGGAGCTGGAGGCTTGTGCTTCAGCAAAGGCTCTGGTGAAGGCATCTGAAGCATCAGGCATTGGTATGGAAGCCCTGCTATAGCACAATGCAAGGCATGGATCATCATCAGCCCACGGCAAGTGAAAGTACATACCTAGACTTGTTTTGGCCACCTCCCTCCTTGCTCGCTTTGGTAGAGGCACATCTCGTCGCAATCCCAGTTCTTGCAGGGGGGGCAATAATGTGCTGTGCCAACTCCCTGTCTACCTGAGGCAGCAGCATGCAAGAACGCTGGCTGCAGGCTATACAAGGCCTTTTATAGGGGGTCTACATCCTGCAGCTCTTGCAAGTTAAAAGCACTGACAGCAAAATTTGAGTCAGTGCCATGTGAAACATGCAAATTGGTGACAATCTATAAGAGCATGTTTCCTGCTGTTCTTGCAAGTTTAAACAAGGTTTGCAGGAGACTGGCTCCTTTTCAGCATAACTAAGCATTTTCTACCAAAGTACTTGCCTGCTTACAGGCTATATGCAGGTAACAAAACACCATAAACAAATGCATCCATGTACGCCAAATACACTTACAGGGTGGATGTTAGTGTGTGTGTGTGCGTTTTGCATTTCTTGCAACCTGTCTAAGGTGGCTGGTTATGGCCAGTTCAGTTACAGCATAGAGCTGTATCATCAGCAAACACGTTAATGTTATTGTAGTAGATGTCACTATTGGTGTCTGTATGATGTTGGCAATGGCTTTAATGACCAGATCACCCATTTTCCCAGAAAACACCAGGTTGTAGGAATTTGTTAGCCTACACTTGCTGATTTGCACGTGTAAGGAAACTCTAGTAGTCCTCACAATTTTCTTCAAGTCACTCCTCAACAACTAGACACCTGAGTGATAGAGTCATGCTGCTACAAAAGTTATGCTTTCCAGAATCTCACTGATGATTCGATTACCCTGTTGGATGTGAGGCCTTATGCCATGGGCAATGGCTGCAAACAAGCGATTACTGTCAGGAATAGTAGCCACATGGGCAAATTCCAAGTGTAAATATTTGTAATTGTAAGTCTTTGGTCATGATTGACTTGATCTACTTCACTCACTTCTGGTACTACTTCAGAGTCACACACTATCATGATGATGCTGTCGAGCCATCTCTCCAAGAATGGTCGATGTCATAGGTTCACAATGGATAGACAGTTTCCACATTCTGGCATGTAGGAAGTACCATGCTATGCTTTTGAGCAGTACGTCTGCCACCACTGCCAGAGAAACACTGTCAGTTTCTGTTTCGTCTCTTGCAGCATCTCTGAACAGATGTATGTGTAGGTGTATATCCTGCATGGTCTACAGGGTCTACAGGGTTTACACCATCTACAAGGTCTGTAGTACCTTGATACTATCGCTTTTCTTTTATTAGTAGAACTACTAGATAAAATGGCATGATATACATATTTGGATCCACCCTGTATGAGGGAACTACCCTCCAGTGGCATTCATATTCACCTCTCTGTAAAGTTTTAATACCAAACCCCCTACTTGATAGTTCTACAGCCCAACTACTGTTGCAGCCCCGACTCTAGAGATGATATCATCAGAGGATCTCAGCAAATCTTTTTCCCGGCTAGCATGCCATTGTTATCTAGTTGGTATCTTGCGTTTCACTACCTCTAGCATCCTCGCTATCATCAATGTCATCTTGTTTGCCATATGGATGTATTGTTCTTTGCCTCATTGCCTGCTGCTTGTTCTCTTGTTCCTCTTGTAGGCAAACAGCGTTATTCCCAATGCATCTCTTCTTCATAGGTGCACCACAACCCTGGAGCTGGAGGCTTGTGCTTCAGCAAAGGCTCCGGTGAAGGCAGCTGAAGCATCAGGCATTGGGTAGGAAAACCCTACCCGTAAAGGCACTCGCCAATGGAGGTGGACGTTCCTTGGTGGCTAGAAGTAGTGACGGCAATTGTGCAAATTAGCCTTCTGCCATGAACGTCCACCTCCCCAGCCTTGTGGATGATGGCAGTGTGGGCTTTGCCCACAAGCCTTCGGGCGGAACAGAGGGCTTCATACCTCAGGTGGTGGTGGGCACCATCGGGGCAGTGGTAAAGATGGTTGATCTCAAGGGCATCGTGGCCATGGCACCTGAATGCCACCAGGTCACCACGCATGCCCTCTCACCAGATAATGGCTGGGGCTCTCATGTACACAAAGTCTCTCAGCCCAGGCATGTGGGTGACTACGAGGTAGCCTCCGTCGCCATCAACTAAGATGATGGCCTGCTCAGGATGGGCGGCTACCTCAAAGTGGTGCCACATGCCAAGTTGGCTGTGGGGGTAGGAAGAGGGATCACCTGCTGATGGACATGGCAGATGGCCTGGTGAGTCCCAGCTGCCAGCAGCCGGGCATGGGTTGGGATAACTATGGTGGACTCAACACATTGGGTGAAGAGTGCGTGGGTGGAGGGGAGCCAGCATACATCTGTATGCACTGGCAGAAGAAAGATGGTGTGATGTTCGCCAGGCTGTCCCTGGCAAACATACCCATGACCTGTGATGCCTTACACAGCATCCTCACTCCAGCTGCTCCCTGGCCTGGCCGACAAAGAGCATGTGTGCACTCCTCACATCCACAGCTGTACAGGATGGCATCGTAGCATCGGATGGCCAGTTCAGTTATAGCTGGCTCACAGGCAGTTGCATTTGGCAGGTTTGACGGTATATATAGCACCAAACCTGGACTTTAATTATGAATTGCATGACCACACACTGCCAATGCTGGCATAAAAATCACTTATGGATATACATCCTGCTGTGGGCACGCAGGTTTGTACATGGTGAATATCAAGTCAACTTATTCAAAGGCATAATCACCCCAGGTGGCTATCAAGTGAATCCATTCAAATGGCTTATATGCCCTCTGTATAACATATACTATGTAGTCTATATTTGAATGCACATGAAGCCAGTATTATTCACTGTCATTATTAATTTCATTATTCAAAATTGTATTCATGTTTTAATATCAGCAAAATAGTGTTCGTGACAAGTTATTGTTTCTAAAGCCATGCATCTTCTTAACTATTTTTCCTAGTAAAGCAACCATCATCAATGAAAGTCTTGGTAATTTGTCATCACAAGCGCTCGCACCAGCACTGAACAACAGCAGCCTCTTTTAAATCCAATAGACTGATCACTGTAGACTTGCTGCAAAGGTGACAGTTGGCGTGGGAGCTCTGCATCAAACTGGCCTCGAGTGGCAATCACTAAACGTTGTGCCTGCCTTCTCGGTTAGTGGCAACCCGATCAGCGAACACTGCTATTTCTTCACCTCCCTGTCCACAATCCGCGAATCCTCCACTCTGTCTTCAGCCAAAGGAGTATGTGTGCATGGGGTAGTCCCCACTTCTGCCATTCAAAAGAGTACGACCAGCACTGGGGTGACCCAAACACTCCTTAGGTCAGCATGCCCATCAACCTGGAAGTCAAGAAAGATAAGTGGCTATAAGATTATGTTGGCACTGTCTACGGAGCTGCATGTGTGTCCCAATTTACGTCTTCAGCTTGTGTGCTGTAGCTGTCTGCCCTTAGCTTCTTTCGTTCGGTGTAAATGACTGAGAGACACTGACTCAGTTTTGCGGTGCATGTGTAACACAAACTGCTGCACAGATCTCCTTCCACGTAAGAAGATGTTAAAAGTCATTCTGACGTTGCATCAGCCTGTTTGCATATATGTTCATGGCTGACAGCTATACCACTTTTGCTCTGCGTCTCTCGGAACTGGATGTGGTAAACAATGATAAACTTAACTGAACTGAACACAATGTCTCAGAGAGCAAAGAAGTTTGTGGAGAGAAGGCACCACATTTTGTCAAGTCACTGGTTTGACATGCTATATACCACAGTCCATGTAGAGAAATGGAGTGTTATGCTGTCATTGTGCCACTGGCATCCATGCACCGCACTGACCTCCCTCAACAGCGACTCGCCCATCGGATGTATCGGTGTGTTCTGCTTTCCATGTTACACCAGTAATCTCTCCAAGCCAACCAAGGGTGTAGTCATGCAGCTACTGTTTGGGCTGGAGATACTATGTCAAAGTGGTCACTTCCTTGTGGCTCAGTTTACTATAAATGCTCGCGTATGTGCCTCTCCCGGTCGTGACCAGGATTGATTGGTGGCTGCAGTGCAGGAGGCCCATCCTTCTACTAGCTCCTCCCCTCAGGGGGCGGGGACACCTCTCCACAGCCACAAAGAGGGAAGAAGAGGCGAGCTCCCTCTCCTGTGAGATCACCTACCACTTTCTCTATTTCACTGTCCTTCTTCTTAACATACATGTATGAATGTAAGAATTAGGTTGAGATAGTATTTGAATGCATGCTGTACACACCCTTACTTCACTTATGTACCTCAGCCTCGTGCCCCTCTTTTGCTTGCTGTAGGTCTGTTTGATGGCTCTCCTGTAGCTGCTGTATTTTGGCATAATGCCCCTCTGTCACCTGCTTCAACTGGATGTGATTTTGGTGTCACTCATGTAAACGTTATTGTCCTTTTCATGCACATTCATGCATCTTACAACTGGTAAACTTACAGTTTTCAGGCACTTCCACCTTTGCAGTAGTATCGCCAGTGTGAGAAGTATGATAGCCTATTTTATAATGGTGATTGTATTCAATGCGCATAAATCATTACATTTTGTATTATGTAAAATGCATACTGCTTAGGAAGTTTAACTCACTATTGCTGTAAGCCACTCTTTGGTCAGTAATATGCCACAAGTTGCCACCCCAAGGCAGAAGACAGTCTAAATGCTGAAGAATACAGTGTTGTGTGGAGTCGAGTATATGAGCAAACTGTTGCACGTAACTCACAAAATACCCGGAGGCCGCACTGTTCCACAGTTCCGTAGCTTTGGCTGTCAGACCTTCCATGCTTGGTACCCTCACTGTCATGGTAATTGAGCTCTGCAAGATCGCGCCAGCTTGCGCGTGGTCCACGGCACAAAAAGAAAACATTAGATGGATAACAAGTGGAGTGATAATATAGTAGACAACTGCACATAACATATATGTATATGTGACATACCATTATATGTACATACAAAGTAATATAATTGGTAAACTACTTTGAGTTAAGTACATACCTGCTGCAAAGCCAGCCTGTCTGTGTTCAGCCCCGTCCTGCACCTGGCTGCCCCTGTGAAGATCCCTGCCCCTGTGTAAGTCCCTGCCCCTGAGCAGTCCCTGCCCCTGTGCTGATCCCTGCCCCTGTGCAAGTCCCTGCCCCTGTGCAAGTCCCTGCCCCTGTGCAGATCCCTGCCCTTCCTGCTCTCCCTGTCCCTCTTCATCGTTCTGCTCGTATTCATCCATAGCAATGTCCAAATTGCGTCGTTCCGTAACAAAGCAAGAATGCAGCCATGTGAACTATTTGCACTAAATGATGCACTACTCCTTACAGGATTTTCTGCCATTGTTTGCCTTAACCAGATAACGAAGCAAGTCATTGTTACGGACGCTGGTTAAGCCGATCAGGCAGCGACATTGCAGCATTCGGTCGAAGGTGTCATTGTGACGGGTCGTGAATATTAGTACAGTAAGATTGTCACGTGATCCCAAAATGTTTTTTGGGTTGTAATACTCGAGCCTAACATAAGGAAAGATTGTTCCGTCCTTCCCACTCCACTGACAAACATGTGTAATGCTTCTAGCTTGGAACATTTACAGTTGCCAGATTCACCAAGCAGAGAACTTTCACCTCTGAAGGAAACAAACAACAATAGCATGGAGTAGTTGTAGTCTTCACGTTGGTTCTCCTTGGGATCAAAGAGCCTATGATTGGGAAGACATGGCTTGACAGGTTTGCGAGCTACCGGTGCTCTGCCCGCCCTGTATCTCCTCTAGCTGATAAGTGCATCTCTCTAATCAGGGCACTTGGGTTGGGACTATTCAAAGCTGTCCTAAAGGTATCCAGAGTTGAGATATCTATGGCACAGTCAGGTAATATCTGAAGGTTAAACTCAAAATCAGTCAGTTGACCATCTTGTTAGGCCACATTTCTCTTTCTCTGACATTTGAGGGTTCAATCTGGAACGCACAAACATATGTACATGCTCCTATGAAATGTTTTACAACACTGCCTTGAGTCTACTTGCATTGTTCTTTTCCTCAATGCTGCTTCCACTTTCCAAAAGATAGGACCTCTGTGTGGCCTGCCAGTGCTGCCAGAGTAAGTGGAGTGTTACCAACCTGTACATGAAGTAAACAGAAATCCAATGAGGAATGACACGTCTACTAGAGTACCACACAAGTGTACATGTGCTGATAACATATCTAATCAGAAGTTGTATTACAAAACACAGGAGCTAAATTTGAAATGTGAATAAGTACAAATGAAAGCACTGTGAATTTCATTGTGTTACGTTGGAAAGAAACTCTGTTGTAATGTGTGCTCGTACAATTTACCTTATCCTTCACATTCACTGGGCATCCCTGCCCAACTATCTCTTGCACTTTGGTTAGGTCTCCTTTTTAGGCTGCATACAGCAACTCCTCCTCCATCTCCTGTACGCACACAGTAACACAGTGAGTGCATGCCTTCACTAAGTGTGGACCCTCTGAGAGGAACTCCACATTACATTGCAATATGAGCCCAATACATTAGACACATAGGCGCAAGTACACTACCAGTACTGACACCCACTGAGTGAGACCACAATGCAGTGGACTTTAATTCTAAGCAAATAATGTGGGTCACATACAGGAAGGTGTGTAGTGCCTGTTGACCTGCCTCTACAATTGTCACTTGCTGTCAAGTGTGATACTATGAACAATGGTACAGTACACCATTGAATTCACTTTACACCTGGCACTTAACTAGGTGGTGTTCCACCTACCCACCCATATCCTTACTTGAGAGGCAGCAAGAGTACTCTACTAGTCTAGAACCGATTTAATAGGTGGCAGGTGACCTTGCTGTAGTATTGCTTCAAATGATATGAAAAGATGCTGCTACCTACTTCCCAAGTAGACACTGCATCACCAGGTCACTACTTTAGGTCCTGTCCATTGACAGAACAGCACTATGTCTAACAACTGGCCCCTTTACAATTAACCAAGCTGAGAGACCACCCATACACCAGCAGCAGTAGGGTATTGTCACTACTTGTAAAGGACAAGCCTCAGTGTGGACTGGCTCAGAACACTTCCTTGTCGCTTCCTGGGCCCTCCTTTGGGAGCCTGTTTCCTCCTCAAATAGTCCCTCCCCCTCTGACAGTGGCCAGGACTTCATCCCTGAAGGGAGAGGGTTGCATGGGGTCATAGTAATTGTGTGGAAGTGCATGGTATCATTGCACGGGGTCATGACATAAGGCTTTGAGTTATTCCAGTGCAGCCTAACCCTAACCCTCCGATGACAGCATAGAAGTAAGCATGTTTTAAGTAGTTTATTTTGTTTGACATAGGATGAGTTTACTTAAGTGCTATACACACGGTCATTCCTGTCCAGTAAGCAAGATATTATTCTGTTTGGGGCTCATCAGTGTGGCGTATTGATGGTTGATGGTTGGATGACTGGCTGCTTCTCTATCTACCACAAGTTAAATACTTGTGGTTTCAACAGAAACAGACAAGGCATTGAGGGGGTCACCACCACCTCTTCACAAGCAGTGTCAATCTCATAACATATGCTGCAGAAAGGGTCTTGTTTGATGGAGTATTGCTCTTTCCAGTTTTCTTTTATATTGCAGTGATATCATCCATCCCCGTACATATAGGTAAGCAATATATGATTAGAAGTACGTGTGTTTTAAGCAGTTTGGTGCTATATATATATATATACCGTCGATCCTGCCCGATAAGCAAGATAATGTTCTAAGTGCACGTGTGACTCTTGAAGGTGACTGTCAGGAGTGGTAGCGCACCACAACCCTGGAGCTGGAGGCTTGTGCTTCAGCAAAGGCTCTGGTGAAGGCAGCTGAAGCATCAGGCATTGGGTATGAAAGCCCTGCCCGTAAAAGGCACTTGCCAATGGAGGTGGACGTTCCTTGGTGGCTAGAAGTAGTGACGGCAAATGTGCAAATTAGCCTTCTGCCATGAACATCCACCTCCCCAGCTGTGTGGATGGTGGCAGTGTGGGCTTTACCTACAAGCCTTCGGGCAGAACAGAGGGCTTCATACCCCAGGTGGTGGTGGGCGCCATCGGGGCAGTGGTAGAGATGGCTGATCTCGAGGGCATCGTGGCCATGGCACCTGAATGCCACCCACATTCACAGCTGAACAGGATGGCATCATAGCATCGGTTGTCCCTGGCAGCATTGGCAAGTGCACACCTCCACCATCAATCAGCATGGTCACCTCAATCTCCTCACTCTCCACCTCCTCATTTTCTTCGTTCTCTTTCTCTACATCTTCCTCCTCCCCATGCATGTTGTGTGGGGTGGGTGGTCTCACTGGGTTGCTCTGCTGCATGTATTATAGCACAATGCAAGGCATGGATCATCATCAGCCCACAGCAAGTGAAAGTACATACCTAGACTTGTTTTGGCCACCTCCCTCCTTGCTCGCTTTGGTAGAGGCACATCTCGTCGCAATCCCAGTTCTTGCAGGGGGGGGCAATAATGTGCTGTGCCAACTCCCTGTCTACCTGAGGCAGCAGCATGCAAGAACGCTGGCTGCAGGCTGTACAAGGTCTTTATAGGGGCTCTACACCCTGCAGCTCTTGCAAGGTAAAAGCATTGACAACAAGATTTGAGTCAGTGCCATGTGAAAAATGCAAATTGGTGACAATCTGTAAGAGCATGTTTCCTGCTGTTCTTGCAAGTTTAAACAAGGTTTGCAGGAGACTGGCTCCTTTTCAGCATAACTAAGCATTTTCTACCAAAGTACTTGCCTGCTTACAGGCTATATGCAGGTAACAAAACACCATAAACAAATGCATCCATGTACGCCAAATACACTTACAGGGTGGATGTTAGTGTGTGTGTGTGCGTTTTGCATTTCTTGCAACCTGTCTAAGGTGGCTGGTTATGGCCAGTTCAGTTACCGCATAGAGCTGTGTCATCAGCAAACACGTTAATGTTATTGTAGTAGATGTCACTATTGGTGTCTGTATGATGTTGGCAATGGCTTTAATGACCAGATCACCCATTTTCCCAGAAAACACCAGGTTGTAGGAATTTCTTAGCCTACACTTGCTGATTTGCATGTGTAAGGAAACTCTGGTAGCCCTCACAATTTTCTTCAAGCCACTCCTCAACAACTAGACACCTGAGTGATAGAGTCATGCTGCTACAAAAGTTATGCTTTCCAGAATCTCACTGATGATTCGATTACCCTGTTGGATGTGAGGCCTTATGTCATAGGCAATGGCTGCAAACAAGTAGTTACTGTCAGGAATAGTAGCCACATGGGCAAAATTCCAAGTGTAAATATTTGTAATTGTAAGTCTTTGGTCATGATTGACTTGATCTACTTCACTCACTTCTGGTACTACTTCAGAGTCACACACTATCATGATGATGCTGTCGAGCCATCTCTCCAAGAATGGTCGATGTCATAGGTTCACAATGGATAGACAGTTTCCACATTCTGGCATGTAGGAAGTACCATGCTATGCTTTTGAGCAGTACGTCTGCCACCACTGCCAGAGAAACACTGTCAGTTTCTGTTTCGTCTCTTGCAGCATCTCTGAACAGATGTATGTGTAGGTGTATATCCTGCATGGTCTACAGGGTCTACAGGGTCTACACCATCTACAAGGTCTGTAGTACCTTGATACTATCGCTTTTCTTTTATTAGTAGAACTACTAGATAAAATGGCATGATATACATATTTGGATCCACCCTGTATGAGGGAACTACCCTCCAGTGGCATTCATATTCACCTCTCTGTAAAGTTTTAATACCAAACCCCCTACTTGATAGTTCTACAGCCCAACTACTGTTGCAGCCCCGACTCTAGAGATGATATCATCAGAGGATCTCAGCAAATCTTTTTCCCGGCTAGCATGCCATTGTTATCTAGTTGGTATCTTGCGTTTCACTACCTCTAGCATCCTCGCTATCATCAATGTCATCTTGTTTGCCATATGGATGTATTGTTCTTTGCCTCATTGCCTGCTGCTTGTTCTCTTGTTCCTCTTGTAGGCAAACAGCGTTATTCCCAATGCATCTCTTCTTCATAGGTGCACCACAACCCTGGAGCTGGAGGCTTGTGCTTCAGCAAAGGCTCCGGTGAAGGCAGCTGAAGCATCAGGCATTGGGTAGGAAAGCCCTACCCGTAAAGGCACTCGCCAATGGAGGTGGACGTTCCTTGGTGGCTAGAAGTAGTGACGGCAATTGTGCAAATTAGCCTTCTGCCATGAACGTCCACCTCCCCAGCCTTGTGGATGATGGCAGTGTGGGCTTTGCCCACAAGCCTTCGGGCGGAACAGAGGGCTTCATACCTCAGGTGGTGGTGGGCACCATCGGGGCAGTGGTAAAGATGGTTGATCTCGAGGGCATCGTGGCCATGGCACCTGAATGCCACCAGGTCACCACGCATGCCCTCTCACCAGATAATGGCTGGGGCTCTCATGTACACAAAGTCTCTCAGCCCAGGCATGTGGGTGACTACGAGGTAGCCTCCGTCGCCATCAACTAAGATGATGGCCTGCTCAGGATGGGCGGCTACCTCAAAGTGCTGCCACATGCCAAGTTGGCTGTGGGGGTAGGAAGAGGGATCACCTGCTGATGGACATGGCAGATGGCCTGGTGAGTCCCAGCTGCCAGCAGCCGGGCATGGGTTGGGGTAACTATGGTGGACTCAACACATTGGGTGAAGAGTGCATGGGTGGAGGGGAGCCAGCATACATCTGTATGCACTGGCAGAAGAAAGATGGTGTGATGTTCGCCAGGCTGTCCCTGGCAAACATACCCATGACCTGTGATGCCTTACACAGCATCCTCACTCCAGCTGCTCCCTGGCCTGGCCGACAAAGAGCATGTGTGCACTCCTCACATCCACAGCTGTACAGGATGGCATCGTAGCATCGGATGGCCAGTTCAGTTATAGCTGGCTCACAGGCAGCTGCATCTGGCAGGTTTGACGGTATATATAGCACCAAACCTGGACTTTAATTATGAATTGCATGACCACACACTGCCAATGCTGGCATAAAAATCACTTATGGATAGACATCCTGCTGTGGGCACGCAGGTGTGTACATGGTGAATATCAAGTCAACTTATTCAAAGGCATAATCACCCCAGGTGGCTATCAAGTGAATCCATTCAAATGGCTTATATGCCCTCTGTATAACATATACTATGTAGTCTATATTTGAATGCACATGAAGCCAGTAATATCACTATCATTATTAATTTCATTATTCAAAATTGTATTCATGTTTTAATATCAGCAAAATAGTGTTCGTGACAAGTTATTGTTTTCTAAAGCCATGCATCTTCTTAACTATTTTTCCTAGTAAAGCAACTATCATCAATGAAAGTCTTGGTAATTTGTCATCACAAGCGCTCGCACCAGCACTGAACAACAACAGCCTCTTTTAAATCCAATAGACTGATCATTGTAGACTTGCTGCAAAGGTGACAGTTGGCGTGGGAGCTCTGCATCAAACTGGCCTCGAGTGGCAATCACTAAACGTTGTGCCTGCCTTCTCGGTTAGTGGCAACCCGATCAGCGAACACTGCTATTTCTTCACCTCCCTGTCCACAATCCGCGAATCCTCCACTCTGTCTTCAGCCAAAGGAGTATGTGTGCATGGGGTAGTCCCCACTTCTGCCATTCAAAAGAGTACGACCAGCACTGGGGTGACCCAAACACTCCTTAGGTCAGCATGCCCATCAACCTGGAAGTCAAGAAAGATAAGTGGCTATAAGATTATGTTGGCACTGTCTACGGAGCTGCATGTGTGTCCCAATTTACGTCTTCAGCTTGTGTGCTGTAGCTGTCTGCCCTTAGCTTCTTTCGTTCGGTGTAAATGACTGAGAGACACTGACTCAGTTTTGCGGTGCATGTGTAACACAAACTGCTGCACAGATCTCCTTCCACGTAAAAAGATGTTAAAAGTCATTCTGACGTTGCATCAGCCTGTTTGCATATATGTTCATGGCTGACAGCTATACCACTTTTGCTCTGCGTCTCTCGGAACTGGATGTGGTAAACAATGATAAACTTAACTGAACTGAACACAATGTCTCAGAGAGCAAAGAAGTTTGTGGAGAGAAGGCACCACATTTTGTCAAGTCACTGGTTTGACATGCTATATACCACAGTCCATGTAGAGAAATGGAGTGTTATGCTGTCATTGTGCCACTGGCATCCATGCACCGCACTGACCTCCCTCAACAGCGACTCGCCCATCAGATGTATCAGTGTGTTCTGCTTTCCATGTTACACCAGTAATCTCTCCAGGCCAACCAAGGGTGTAGTCATGCAGCTACTGTTTGGGCTGGAGATACTATGTCAAAGTGGTCACTTCCTTGTGGCTCAGTTTACTATGGATGCTCGCGTATGTGCCTCTCCCGGTCGTGGCCAGGATTGATTGGTGGCTGCAGTGCAGGAGGCCCATCCTTCTACTAGCTCCTCCCCTCAGGGGGCGGGGACACCTCTCCACAGCCACAAAGAGGGAAGAAGAGGCGAGCTCCCTCTCCTGTGAGATCACCTACCACTTTCTCTATTTCACTGTCCTTCTTAACATACATGTATGAATGTAAGAATTAGGTTGAGATAGTATTTGAATGCATGCTGTACACACCCTTACTTCACTTATGTACCTCAGCCTTGGCCCCTCTTGCTTGCTGTAGGTTTGTTTGATGGCTCTCCTGTAGCTGCTGTATTTTGGCATAATGCCCCTCTGTCACCTGCTTCAACTGGATGTGATTTTGGTGTCACTCATGTAAACGTTATTGTCCTTTTCATGCACATTCATGCATCTTACAACTGGTAAACTTACAGTTTTCAGGCACTTCCACCTTTGCAGTAGTATCGCCAGTGTGAGAAGTATGATAGCCTATTTTATAATGGTGATTGTATTCAATGCGCATAAATCATTACATTTTGTATTATGTAAAATGCATACTGCTTAGGAAGTTTAACTCACTATTGCTGTAAGCCACTCTTTGGTCAGTAATATGCCACAAGTTGCCACCCCACGGCAGAAGATAGTCTAAATGCTGAAGAATACAGTGTTGTGTGGAGTTGAATATATGAGCAAACTGTCGCACGTAACTCACAATACCCGGAGGCCGTGCTGTTCCACAGTTCCGTAGCTTTGGCTGTCAGACCTTCCATGTTTGGTACCCTCAGTGCCATAGTAATTGAGCTCTGCAAGATCGCGCCAGCTTGCGCGTGGTCCACGGTCGGATCATAGGTCAGGAGAATTGCCATGGAAATCATTTCCGATCTAAGGAAATTCGTGATGCGTAGTCTCACTACCGTGCTGATCGTTTTCGTTACTTCTCCAAAGCTGATGGTTCCCTCAAGCGTTCAGGACTTCGTCCTTTACACCCTGTGTGCTATTCTACTTTGCCATTTGGTGATGAGAGTGCTTTTCAGCGCTAAAACCCTTGTAGGATACCTCACAGCAGTAAGCACAGTAGCACCTGTAGTTCCTAGTTGGTATAAGTGACGTTGCAAATGCTTGCAGTGCAATGATGTGGCTGTAATAATAGTCTTAAATGAGCCCCCCCCCCATTTGTTTCCCCTTCTACTTTCGGTGACAGTTACTAGCCAACAAGCTTTATAACAACAGTGATTGTAATGTAATAACAATAGCAGTCATAGTTAAAATACACTCTTGTATATATGTAGGCTGTTGCTGTACTATAGTAGGTTTATGCTATTGTGTAAATGCTGTTATTGCCGTGTTAATTCCTCTACCACGCACCTTTACCTTCTGCACCCTTTTTGGGCGCCGAAGGCTTAGGAAGATGAAGGCACCCCTATTTTGTTTTCACTTTTAGGTATTTGTATGGCTTCATGTTCGTATATATGTATGTATATTTCTGTCATTGCAAATGGCGGCACTCATGTCATTCTTCACAAGCTCTAAATTGTCTCTAATGGCATTTCACCGTCTTTGAATCGAACAAAATGTGGTCGTGGACACGTGTTAATAGAGTGATACTAATAAAAAGCCTAAGGAATGTCTCTTCTGCGAGATACAGCTCCAATTATCACTGACGTGCATTGTAAAATGGCCGTGCGCTCGACGCTTTCTGTTTGCTAGACTCAAAATCATCTTTCTTTACATTTTGCCGTGTATCCAAAGAAGGCAAAGTGTTCCTACAACATGTTTAAGTAATGGTATTGTAGTAGAAAGCTTACCTAACTGTTCTCCTGTGAGCTCACAGGAGAACAGTTAGGTAAGCTCAGAGAACATTCAGTTAGAACAGCCCCAAATACAACAGAAGTCTAATGACCCATTGGCCAATAATGGCAAACCAGTGAATCATGGCATATATAGCTAGCCATGATTCGCTCATAGAGTCATCATAGGGTAGCCTTTCAGCCAGCACACTCCTGGCACAGATTAACAATTACATTCACATTTAGAATGTCATATAGATAAAAAGGCAGTTAGCAAACATTTGACAGTTTGGTATGGGTGCTTTCACTAGATGACTGGCTGCTCTGGAGACTTGAAACTCTTGCAAACCCAACAGTCTATTGTATCTTGATGTATCTTTCAGGCCAACAACAATGCTGTACCCCCAACTATCTGATTTACTGTACATACTGCTAGCAAGTAGTTTGAGTTCATGGGCGCCCAACGAGTTTTTTTAACTCAAAATACTTGTTTGTTTATACTCTGTTGACAGTGTCCACACAATCAGGACACTTGGGACTATTCAAAGCTGTCCTAAAGGTATCCAGAGTTGAGATATCTATGGCACAGTCAGGTAATATCTGAAGGTTAAACTCAAAAACAATCAGTTGACCATCTTGTAAGGCCACGTTTCACTTTCCCTGACATTTGAGGGTTTAATCTGGAACACGCTAACATATGTACATGCTCCAATGAAATGTTTTGCAACACTGCCTTGAGTCTACTTACATTGTTCTATTCCTCAATGTTGCTTCCACTTTCCAAAAGATAGAACCTATGTGTGGCCTGCCAGTGCTGCCAAAATAGGTGGAGTGTTACCAACCAACCTCTGGATCACTGAGAACAGATCAGCCATTGAGATGCCATGGTCCAGTATGTCCTGGCACCGAATCAAAAATGTTCTCCACGTACATTTCCGCTGTGAGCAGCAAGATGGGGTTGCTGTGCCCTGAGCCCCCACCCATACTTGTTCTCCACCTCCTCCCCTTCCTTTCTTTGGTACATGTCCTGCAGCTTAATCTGCCAATAAAATTATAAAACTTGCACCTGCACAAAAAGAAAACATTAGATGGATAACAAGTGGAGTGATAATATAGTAGACAACTGCACATAACATGTATGTATATGTGACATACCATTATATGTACATACAAAGTAATATAATTGGTAAACTACTTTGAGTTAAGTACATACCTGCTGCAAACCCAGCCTGTCTGTGTTCAGCCCCGTCCTGCACCTGGCTGCCCCTGTGAAGATCCCTGCCCCTGTGCAAGTCCCTGCCCCTGTGCAAGTCTCTGCCCCTGTGCAGTCCCTGCCCCTGTGCTGATCCCTGCCCCTGTGCAAGTCCCTGCCCCTGTGCAGATCCCTGCCCTTCCTGCTCTCCCTGTCCCTCTTCATCGTTTTGCTCGTATTCATCCATAGCAATGTCCAAATTGCGTCGTTCCGTAACAAAGCAAGAATGCAGCCATGTGAACTATTTGCACTAAATGATGCACTACTCCTTACAGGATTTTCTGCCATTGTTTGCCTTAACCAGATAACGAAGCAAGTCATTGTTACGGACGCTGGTTAAGCCGATCAGGCAGCGACATTGCAGCATTCGGTCGAAGGTGTCATTGTGACGGGTCGTGAATCTTAGTACAGTAAGATTGTCACGTGATCCCAAAATGTTTTTTGGGTTGTAATACTCGAGCCTAACATAAGGAAAGATTGTTCCGTCCTTCCCACTCCACTGACAAACATGTGTAATGCTTCTAGCTTGGAACATTTATAGTTGCCAGATTCACCAAGCAGAGAACTTTCACCTCTGAAGGAAACAAACAACAATAGCATGGAGTAGTTGTAGTCTTCACGTTGGTTCTCCTTGGGATCAAAGAGCCTATGATTGGGAAGACATGGCTTGACAGGTTTGCGAGCTACCGGTGCTCTGCCCGCCCTGTATCTCCTCTAGCTGATAAGTGCATCTCTCTAATCAGGGCACTTGGGTTGGGACTATTCAAAGCTGTCCTAAAGGTATCCAGAGTTGAGATATCTATGGCACAGTCAGGTAATATCTGAAGGTTAAACTCAAAATCAGTCAGTTGACCATCTTGTTAGGCCACATTTCTCTTTCTCTGACATTTGAGGGTTCAATCTGGAACGCACAAACGTATGTACATGTTCCTATGAAATGTTTTACAACACTGCCTTGAGTCTACTTGCATTGTTCTTTTCCTCAACGCTGCTTCCACTTTCCAAAACATAGGACCTCTGTGTGGCCTGCCAGTGCTGCCAGATTAAGTGGAGTGTTACCAACCTGTACATGAAGTAAACAGAAATCCAATGAGGAATGACATGTCTACTAGAGTACCACACAAGTGTACATGTGCTGATAACATATCTAATCAGAAGTTGTATTACAAAACACAGGAGCTAAATTTGAAATGTGAATAAGTACAAATGAAAGCACTGTGAATTTCATTGTGTTACGTTGGAAAGAAACTCTGTTGTAATGTGTGCTCGTACAATTTACCTTATCCTTCACATTCACTGGGCATCCCTGCCCAACTATCTCTTGCACTTTGGTTAGGTCTCTTTTTTAGGCTGCATACAGCAACTCCCCTCCATCTCCTGTACGCACACAGTAACACAGTGAGTGCATGCCTTCACTAAGTGTGGACCCTCAGAGGAACTCCACATTACATTGCAATATGAGCCCAATACATTAGACACATAGGCGCAAGTACATTACCAGTACTGACACCCACTGAGTGTGATCCTTACTTGAGAGGCAGCAAGAGTACTCTACTAGTCTAGAACCCATTTAATAGGTGGCAGGTGACCTTGCTGTAGTATTGCTTCAAATGATATGAAAAGATGCTGCTACCTACTTCCCAAGTAGACACTGCATCACCAGGTCACTACTTTAGGTCCTGTCCATTGACAGAACAGCACTATGTCTAACAACTGGCCCCTTTACAAGTAACCAAGCTGAGAGACCACCCATACACCAGCAGCAGTAGGGTATTGTCACTACTTGTAAAGGGCAAGCCTCAGTGTGGACTGGCTCAGAACACTTCCTTGTCGCTTCCTGGGCCCTCCTTTGGGAGCCTGTTTCCTCCTCAAATAGTCCCTCCCCCTCTGACAGTGGCCAGGACTTCATCCCTGAAGGGAGAGGGTTGCATGGGGTCATAGTAATTGTGTGGAAGTGCATGGTATCATTGCACGGGGTCATGACATAAGGCTTTGAGTTATTCCAGTGCAGCCTAACCCTAACCCTCCGATGACAGCATAGAAGTAAGCATGTTTTAAGTAGTTTATTTTGTTTGACATAGGATGAGTTTACTTAAGTGCTATACACACGGTCATTCCTGTCCAGTAAGCAAGATATTATTCTATTTGGGGCTCATCAGTGTGGCGTATTGATGGTTGATGGTTGGATGACTGGCTGCTTCTCTATCTACCACAAGTTAAATACTTGTGGTTTCAACAGAAACAGACAAGGCATTGAGGGGGTCACCACCACCTCTTCACAAGCAGTGTCAATCTCATAACATATGCTGCAGAAAGGGTCTTGTTTGATGGAGTATTGCTCTTTCCAGTTTTCTTTTACGGTACATGACACAAGTAACTTGAATTTCTGCGCTGAAGTCTGCAGTTAGCCATCGCAGTAACTGTTAAATTTCCGCTCAATTAACTGCAGAGCGTGTGTGCGTAGTCTGCAGAGCGTGTGTGCGTAGTCTGCGGAGCGTTTGTGCGTAGTCTGCGTCCTCAGAAGGCAGAGACAATATGAGGATACGTACGTACTTACGTCGTCGAGCGTGCGAGGTACGTATACGTACGTATAATTTGTAATATACTTTGCGAGGCTTCTGCAGAAAGCGAAGAGTTCAACAGAGACAGCTGGAGTGAGGGTTCAGAATATAGCTAAATTGCAACGTGTGTGCGTAGTATGCGTCCTCAGAAGGCTGAGACAACAGGAGCATACGAGCGTGCGAGGTACGTACGTAGCTTGTATTTACGTACGTACATATGCGCAAAGGGGAATTACATACTTTGAGAGGCTTCTACAGAAAGCGAAGAGTTCAACAGCGACAGCTGGAGTGAGGGTTCAGAACATAGCTAAATCGCAACGTCGGATGATGGAAACAACTGGCTCAGGATATACGTAGTGAATTATTAAACCACCATATACACCATGCACAGAGTAGCTATATATTACACAGCAGAGTCAAGGAAATCCTACAGCTAGAGTTGTGTTCTCGGTTCCAGCAGGCACTTTGGATTTCCGGCATACCTCATCTATCGCATTGCGCATCTCCTTGTCTTGTTCATAGTCGACACTTCTTCCGCATGCCTCAGGAGTGCAGGAGTATCTTTCAGGAGGTTCTGATCCTTTCTTCATCTAGTTGTTCAAGATTCTTTGCTTGTTTATCTCTGAGGCAGGCTTTCATTGAGGCCATATCTCTCAATGTGGTTGAAGTCTGGGGAAATGTATTTGATCAGCCTGTTTTGCACCAGTTCCTACTCATTTGACCAGGCTCTTCATATATCCAAGTAAAGCCCTACCTCTTCAAGAACTGCCCTCCCCTTGCCTGCTGCTCTAATTCACATGCTTCTGAAGAGTATGAGATGGTCTGGGTGGTGGTGGGTCTGAGTAGAAAGTAAAGTGTTTCTCACAAGTAGTGTAACAACATGTAATTAGTCATTACACTGTCTGCGACTAAATGGTGATTAGCAGTACTGAAACCACTCCTCTGGCTGGGGTAGGAGGGGGCTGTCACATGACTGTCATGTGACCCGTGCAGGCTGTTATACTCACCTGGTACCCCCTGTACAACAGGACCATGTTCATATCAAGATTCTGCTTTTGGCACTTACGCTAAAGGAGGCAGAAGACAGTGCAGGATCACCTCTCCAGTACAGAGCATTCCAAACCACGCACACCCCTCCCCTACCACAGTTGCACACCACAGCAGCACACACCTCTCCCCTCACCACACCATACTACAGTTGAGGCTGTAGTCTGTGCAGGGTAAGAACAAGTATTTCGAGTTAAAAAACACACATTTCCCTCCATTTGAAAATGTTTATCTGAAGTGTATAATTGCTTTGTTTATTGAATGTGAAGCAGTCTTTGTGGATCGTGTATGTTCAATAGTTCAGATAGTTGGGGAGGCAGCATTGCTGATGTCCTGAAAGACACATCACAATGCCATACATAGACTGTTGGGGTTGCAAGAGTTTCAAGTCCCCAGACCAGCAAGGCATCCAGTGAAAGCACCTCTACCAAACTGTCTAAATGCTTTGCTGATGCTTTTTTATCTACATAACATTCTGAATGAGGATGTACGTATTGCTTTGTGCCTGGAGGAGGAGTGCACTGGCTAAAAAGAATACCCTAAGTGGTAATGGCATGATTCGATTGTCACTCCAGGACCATCTTCATTGTCCATCCCAATTTACTGTCAGATTTGGTCCATAACAAAATCTTCATTTTATCTCCTTCAGAAGCTAAAAACCCCTCGAACGACTGGATATTGTTCCATAAATGGCCCATTGCATACAAAGTGGCCTCTTGCCCTGTGCTTCCTACTTGCACTGAATAGTGCTTCGATCAGGGTGCAGCCTTCTGCACCCTGACCATGTCTGCATGCCCCTGTCTGCATCCATGCCTTACAGTAGTGTAGGGTCACCTGATCATGACTAGGATATCTTCTCTTCTCGTTCCCTGATCCGCTGCTGCGCTGTACTGGTACTGCCACCATTGCTCCATGTAGGTGAAGTGCACCTCAGCACTTTCTTTGTAAAACTGCAAGAAGTTGGCAGGTAAGCTGCACATTGCGATCTTTGGTTCATCTTTCATATTGCCATAGTGCAAGGAAATGTGCATTTTATTACATGTCATTAATTACTGCATGGATTTCATTGGCTACTTTTCTAAGCATTTTATTGGCTGGTGTCTAATGTTACGTATCCCCGTTCAGCTACACTGCGGTCCGCTCAGCTCTGACATCATCGTGTAGATGGTACAGACTCTTGTTTGGGCGTTTTAGGAGCTTGTTTGACTACCAGCCGTGCTGCCAATAAACCATTGTACCCAAGAGACTAACATTGCCGGTGGAGTGGCAGAATGAAGCAGCAGAAGAGCAAGAAGTAAGGTAATGTGAGTTTAAACTGCGTCACTTCACGCACTGTCTCACTCCACACACTGCCTCACTTCATGCACTGCCCCACTCCACGCACTGTCCCACGCCCTGCACTGCCCCACTCCACGCACTGTCCCACGCCCTGCACTGCCCCACTCCACGCACTGTCCCACGCCCTGCACTGCCCCACTCCACGCACTGTCCCACGCCCTGCACTGCCCCACTCCACGCACTGTCCCACGCCCTGCACTGCCCCACTCCACGCACTGTCCCACGCCCTGCACTGCCCCACTCCACACACAGTCCCACGCCCTGCATTGCCCCACGCCTCGCACTGCCTCACTCCATGCACTGTCCCACTCCACGCACTGCCCCACACCACGCACTGTCCCACTCCACCCACTGCCTCTGTAGTTGGTTGAATTTTATTGTGTAGCGATTCTCCCCCTGTTCATTGTGGAAGCCTGTTCCGACATGCCCCACTCCACGCACTGCCCCACTCCATGCACTGTCCCACGCTCTGCACTGCCCCACGCCTCGCACTGCCCCACGCCTCGCACTGCCTCACTCCACGCACTGCCCCACTCCACGCACTGCCCCACTCCACGCACTGCCCCACGCCATGCACTGTCCCACTCCACCCACTGCCTCTGTAGTTGGTTGAATTTATTGTGTAGCGATTCTCCCCCCTGTTCATTGTGAAAGCCTGTTCCGACATGCCACCGTTTCATCCATTGTGTAACGTGAATAACGGTACTGCTTCAGGAGTTGTTGAATTTGGGAAGCTGAATGGAAACAGAAATTTGTAATAGATACAATAAGCAGCAATGATGCATGCAATGATCAAAATCTTACCTAATTCGTCAATTTCAGCATCTGTTGTACTTTCACAGTGTGAGTACCCATGGTGGCATTTTGATAGCCATTGAAACAGTTTCCTGTAGGAATCGGCTAAACTCCACTTTGGGATACTTTGCTGACTCTACTTCAGCAGTTGCAAACAAGCTTTGAGCGACATGTAGGCAAAATTTTGCAATATCATTCGTATCGTATGTGTGTATCCTAGATGGCGGATAGCCCATGGTGTGACAGGATTGCAACACTCAATATGTCGTGTCATGCTGCCCTGCGACATAATTGAGAACCATGCTTAAAATGTCCACTGTCACGGTTATACAAGTTGCCTTTATATGATAGATTATTACCCACCGAAAATCACTGTTAGAGTGCTTCGAAATTCCCTGGTAGAAGGATAATGGCTCACATTCGGAAAATCAGCTGAAGAAATCCACCATTCTAACTAAACAGCCAAAGGATATTTCATTTCATTTCATTCATTTCATTGATCTTATTTAGACTGGATGAGCCACCAGCCCAAAGGCTACTATTAAGGCTCCCAATAATAACGCATAATTAGTTCAAAGACAATTTTAAAGGGATGAGATTGTGATGATAATTAAATGAAAGGTGGACACACAAGTATGAGAATGGCAAATTAAAGATCAATTGCAATTCAACAACTAAAATTCAGGAGCAATATGTATATATAGGAGAAAACGATACGTATGTGTACTTATGATAAGTGCATAGCTAATTGCAGGTTGCCTGTAAAATGAACATGTACTAGTTATAACATGGCAGCGAGGGTGCTGGCTGATTTATCACACGAGGGCGCAAAGCGCCCGAGTGCGATAAATCAGCTAAGCGCCCGAGCGGCCATGTTATAACTGACTTGTTACGATTCAAACAGCAGCAATTAGCGTTTGAATTCGTTCGCTGTCGAATGAATTTACCGAACGAACCTGACTGAAGTTACTATAGAAACCAGAGAACACGCTCTTCTCGGAGCACAAGGCGAAAGGCGAGAAGTGTCGCAAGAAAAAGACTGTCAGCGGCCTCTCGTACTGAATAAAGCATCGGCGCCGCTTGAGTCGACACTAGGGCAGATGAAGTCCTACAAGCAGCGTATGAAGGGAGAACTTTCTTTTCAGAGAGTGTACTAGGATTTAAACGACTGGAGAACTTGAGGGTGGCGAGACCTACCTTCAAGTTGATCCATCAAGTGAACTCGGGAAAGGGAATCTGAGTTTATCCGTCACTAATGACATTACATGCACAATTACATGTCACTGCCATAAAAGTACACATGCAGTGCTGTGCTAGGCATAAATTTATGTTGATGACCATGCTTCCAAGTGCCAAGCACTCATCATTCCAGAGCCAATGTTCATGAGAAAGTTTACAAGGTGATGAATATCAAAGGCATTTTGCTAAAGCAGTAGACAAAACGTTTGTTTAAGGCTAGAAAGTGATTGGGTTAGCAAATAAGAGCCCCGTTCGACACAGTGTGTTATGAGGTGTGAAAGTGTAAACAGTGGCGTTATGCGAAATTAGCACAGTGCAGCTTGCTTTGATGTATGGCTTCCTCATATAACAAGCAGATTTGTAGAATGCCCACTGTGATTCAAGGTTTCTGATGTCAGATGGTAAATGGTTCCATAGCTGCGAGGCATAGAAAGGAAAAGCTATGATGAACCCCTATCGTCCACAGATCGAACGGTGATTTGGCGGTCCAGCAATGTGAAGGCAACCACCACACAATGGATCCTCTTCCCAATGTTGGTACCATCTGCAGTCAGCTTGATGCGAATCTTCTTGGAGGACCTGCAAACATTAAGGATGGTCCACCATGTGAAGATTAGTTAAAGTGTAAAGACTAAATACAATTATTGTTGTGTAGTAGTCAATTTTAACTGTCATTATCTGTATCTTAGTCAAGTGTGTTGGGTTTACTGATAAACTTGTAATACTGTTCTTGGACTGGCCAGGCTCACCCAATCAAGAATAGTTGCACAGCTCTTTGCAGTTCTCTTGCATTGCCTGTGCATGGCAGGCGCCAATTAGGAAAGGGTGACATATAATAGTTGTGTACAGTGCCTTGCTGTCTGGCAGCAGCTATCCAGTCCACACAACCATCAATCATTCTGGGTGACCCCAATCAGCACACAGAGCCTTGCTTGATTGCCCTCCACATTGCATTTCTTGTTTTGTGGTTTGATTACAATCACTTCTCATCTCAGCTCTTCCCTCTCCCAACCCTACTTGACCTCTGTGTACCCACTGACCCTTGTTAGTTATTGTAATGTGCATGCCCACACATCTGTTTGACTGTGTATCCTTGTCTTCTGCCTATTCTGCTAGCACTTCTTCCTCCTGTCCTCCAACACACAGTCAAAGTTTGGAACAAGAACACTCAGGCAACTATACATAACAGGGCTGAGTTGTGTGCTAGTAGGTTCCATCCTACTAATGAGTACATGTTTCTGTTAGCACAATAACATTTGTCATGGCAACAGTTGATATATAGGTCATGGTAAAGTGTATTGCTAGCACTTGACCTGCATGTCTTTAGGCACAATTAACGGCAAGCAACTTCAAAGCCCAAATATGAGCAGTGATATTGATGGCATAATCAACTATTAATTTGATGCTATAAGAACCTTCACTGTGGTCACCTCGGCAAACAGAGTCTTTGCATGCTATAATTGTAATAAAATGCAGTGAGGGAGAATAATGTGCGTGTACATGTGTGAGTTGATGCACATAATAACTGTAATAAGGAACATGTTTGAAGTATTATAGTCTCACACCTCTGCCAGAACATGTATATCATGGACAGTAGAGGATCAAGTGCATAAGAATTGCAATTGAACAGCCAAGGAAGCTTTAAAATCCAGGCAATTTCAAATCCAGCTGATCAATGGTGGTGATTGAATGGTGGTTGAACTACATAAAATGTTTCTATTTGTAGGACATTATTTTGAATTTAAATCATACTAAGTCTTTAAAACCCATTATAACTTTCCATTTTCTGTTTCCAAATTCCTCTTGATTCTATTATATATAGAAAGAGGAGGGACCATAGTCACCAGAAACATGTGGTACAACAATACAGTCAATAAACACTCACCTTGACATGGGTTAAACATATACCTTTGTAAGGGGGGCAGTAGGAATCATTTGCGGGACTTCCTGCTGTGCTATATCTTCACAAGTACAAACTTACAATTCACAATCGTGATCAAATGTCATGCTCACCTGTAGCTGGGCATCTCGGTGTTTGCACAGCTGGTCTGAATGTCCTCTACTGCTCCTTGACCGCAAATGATTCCTATGGCCTCAAAGACACTCTTCCACATACAATCCTGGCTCCCTGCTCCAAGAGACTTCTGCATCTACTTGACACATATCTCTGGGTCGATCTGCTAAACACCAGTTGTTTAGCATCTCAAACAACACAGCTATCTTGCTGTGTTTGTGCACTATAAGAAGTCTTATAATGCTTTTTTTCAACTCTCTTTGCCTGCAGGCACTGAAGCAGTCGGGGCATTACATATGCTGGTTTGCGGTCTGTACAGCTCCTGGCAACACACTTAATGCTGCTAAACATTCTTTCATGTTGAGCGGAATCTCTTCTGCTGCTGGATAACAAAGTGAGACATCACCATGAACCAGATACTGGAAAACAGCTGGACTTAGACAGGGCATTCCCGGATCTCCTTGTAGCAGCGAATGTCCAATAAGCATGCAAGTGACTTTCAGCTGCAACTTTGCAAAGTTTGCAGTTTGTACAGCTCCTGGCTACATTTCAGTGTATACTTTCATATATCAATGCTGATGGTAATCAATACAGTACAGTAATTCTGTGAATATGATTTTATGTATATTACAATGTATAATGAGAATGAGAATGAACAAGTGAAGATATATTTGTCATGGTTAAATTGTTGAGTGGTTAATCTAAAAGTATACATTCGCCCCTGACTGTACGTTCATCTTGTGGATGACCTGCAGGTTAGAAGAAGAAAAGTATGTTGCATGGAAGCTGCATGCACTTGCATTTGTGCCTGCATAGTGTGCTCTTATTTCAATTTCAGTGTGATACTTACTTGGCTTTTACTGTGGGATCTTCTCCCCCGCCTGCCAGGAGGGCCACCCTTCAGGCGACCCTCGGCTGATCCTCTCAGTGTGATACATTTGTAGCACACCTCTCTGATTCCAAAATTGTAAAAGTAACATCTATATGTATGTAAATTGAAAAGGCAGTACACCCGCATACACTAGAATAATTTTATATGTAGCACCTGTCTTACTCTGGGCAGTCCCAGCCTTTCTTCCACTGTTGGCCTGCTTTGGGGGGCTTAGCCAGGGACTCCCCAACTGGCTTCACTGGGGACCCCCCCTGTGGTGCCTGCCCCTCTGGCTTCTCGGAAGCTGGACAAGGCGAGGAGGATGGAGGGCCAGAGGTCCCCTCCATAGTTTTCATCTGGTTCATCTCCTCACCCTGTAAATGCAGAACAAGTTGTGTAAAAATTTAAGACAGACACTAAAGTGCACCTTAGGTAGCTACGTATGTACCCGTATATGCCAGCGCCTGTGAATGCAACTCACAGGAACTTTCTTCGTGCTTTCGCTCATGGCAGCTTCTACCGCATGCAAAAGTCACTATGTGTTGCAATAACAACAACTGTAGCCCGCTCTGTACGTGATTGGGCACTTCTTACAGTTCAAACGGTTAATTGTTGGCATAATGATATGCAAGATACCGCAACCACAATGTTTATGAAATACAAAATGGCCGGTATAAAAAGCCTTAACGCTGTCCTCGGTGTGCTAAAATATTACGCCAAGACTTCCCCCGTGGCCCAAATGGACGGCCCCTACATATTCACAGTGATTTTGGCGGTGTTCGTCAGCACTATGGTTCTCCACCATGGTTTTATCGCGGAGCCCACGTTTGTGCTATCAAAGCCATCCTTGGTGAGTCTCTTTGGCTACAGTAGCTCAATGTGCATTGATCATTAGAAATGTATATGGGCTGTCCAAGTGCTCGTCCAGAATTTTGCCTGCCTGTTCTTTATAACTGCTATGGAACTGTTTACACATCTACCTGTTGTGGCGTATGGCCATGGATTGTTTCTTGAGCTAAATTATATATGTGTAGCTGTGTAAGATAGCTGTATGTGTGTGTGTGTGTGTGTGTGTGTGTGTGTGTGTGTGTGTGTGTGTGTGTGTGTGTGTGTGTGTGTGTGTGTGTGTGTGTGTGTGTGTGTGTGTGTGTGTGTGTGTGTGTGTGTGTGTGTGTGTGTGTGTGTGTGTGTGTGCGTGCGTGCGTGCGTGCGTGCGTGCATGCATGCATGCAAGTGTGCACAATCATGTGTCAGAAGGCATGCAAGTTTATTGCTAAGCAACAGAGGCTTATGGTGTAAGATTTAGAGTAGGTGGATTGGCACAAGACCACAAGTTGCTACTCTTAGACAGCTGACTATATAGCAGATCGTTTATACCTTCACATTTGGCGTGGTACCAACGGTCACAGGTATCACACAGAAATCGCTTCTGATTTACCTTCACTGGAGTGGTCAGGCATCTCCTTGCGGAAGCAACCTCGCTGGGGCAAACAGCACTTCTTCGCAGTCTTCGCAGTCCCCACTGCTGGCATGTCCATACGTACTCCGCAATACCAGAAGACAGAACCACAGACATGGGATTGTCAAACAGAAACTTAGAGACCGTCTATGCTCTCTCCGACAGTACATCGCTTCAAGAACAGTTCACCAATTACAAACCCAAGCGCTTTCCGTTCTACTGACTCTGAAGAGGCTCAAAGGTGGCTACAGTGTGATCGTGTACTGCTGTGCTACCGCTTATAAACTTGTTAAATATAAACTTATGCATCCATGGTTTAAGGCACTTTCACACTGTTGACATAGCTACAGTAAAATCTAGCTATATGCCGCCAAGCTACAAATATTTGGCCTAAGCCATCTTGCTTTTGGCTTGCTCATTTGTTTAGTTCACTTATTTCTCTTTTCTTGATAGGTAGCTATAGACATGGCACCGTGGCCAGAAACAAAACATGATATAGCCCTGGCAACTGAGGTGGCTGCAATGCAGACGTCCACAGCGTCCCCAAGATTGGGATGGCATTGCTGCTACACTGTCTCAGCATTTTTCGACTAGAATTGAGTTTTCGACGAGAATTAAGTTAACCTTACTGGCAAGGGCTGTAAAGACAGATTAAAGCTGCTAATTCAGAAGTACAAGGGATAGGATGCCCGGTCACTAAAGTGGTAGGTTTCATGCTGGGCATAGGTGCATGTTAGATTGTCAATTAAGTAGCACTGACGTTCCTTTTTGTGTTAAAGCTGTGATTTGGTACGCTGTGCTTATAGATCTGGTACTGAGGAAGACTACTCTGAGCTTGCTCAGTTACTAAAAGACATTCACACATACATGTGTGATTTAGAGGAAACCAGAGCTAGAGAAAAAGGACAAAAAGAAAAAAAGGATCTGGATGAAAGAACACAGGCTGAGGATATGAGGAGGGCAGCTATGGAGGGCTTGGTAAAGTCCTCCACCTTAGGCAAACGTGGCCGGGAAAAATCATGCGACTCTCCTGCTGAGATATCTTCTGCAGATTATTTCGTGGTGGATCTGGATGACGACCTTTCAGAGGACATCCCTTCAAAGAAGAAAGGCAAGGATAAACCAAAAGTAAGTGGCAAAACCGTAAACTTTCCAAAGTTACCACTATTGAAATGCTAGATAAGAAATTTCAACGAAAGGCTGCACTGCAAGATAAGAAACTTGACTTGAGGAAGTTTGATCTGGAGTTATAGGCAAGGAAACTGGAAGTTGAGGAAGAACGAAAGTTGAGACTACAAATGGAACTGCAAGAACGCCAGGTGATGATGGATTTCATAAAGAAATACATGGATCAGTAATTGGACTCGTGATGCATCTACTTACTTCATGCACTTATATTACTTTTTATGATTATGTATACATAACTTGCACTTGTAGACCTATGCTGACCATACATGCTTTGTTAATTTGTGTTATTCACGACACTGTAAATTTTTTAATATTGTGTGGTTATTGTGCATGTGAAGTGAATAAATATGTTTCTAGTGAGGGGACCCATACAAGCATGTGTGGCAGTTAGTTAAAACAGATGCAGCCAATGGGCTGCAATAGAATTTTCTGGTTCTTTTATACTGGAGGATTTTGTTAAAGCACTTTAGCCTGAGGGCTTGCACTCCTTAGATGAGTTGAATGGATCATCCTTGAGCTCCGAATACCTCATCTTCTCTAATGGCAGAGAAGGACATTGAGAGCATCAGAATGTCTCCAATATGTATGATAAAGGTTTAATTCTTACCAGTGGAGATCCAATAGGAATACATGGTTTCCACCAATTAGGTTCAAACCCACTCTTCCTGATGTCATTGAAACTATGAGTACTTAAGGTTAGCTAGCTCCTTCATTGAAATGACGCTGTCTGTCCTGTCTGCAACAACCGCTTAGCCATCCAAGAGGAATACAGTTACGGTTAGCCAGCTCCTTCATTGAACTGACGCTGTCTGTCCTACTGTCTGTAACACTGCTTTGCCCATTGAACCCTGCCACAAGAGCTTCTCCACTACGGTCATCGTGCTGGTAATAGTGCGGCCACCTGCACATTTCAGCTGTGATGGCATCCTGCTCTAAGCAAGGGATGCATGCATTTGTCAGCAAATCATCCTAATTTGCATGTTTAAACACATTGAAAACTTCTGCCCTGATGTGCTGGGCGCTAAGCTTCCACTCTGAGCCCAATGTGCAACGGTGATCAGGCTAATGGCCTGGGTCATTGAGCAGCCTGCTGATAAGTTGTTAGCTGCACAGAAATGTAAACAATGGTCATTGAGTGCCAGCAAAGGGAAAAAAGGAAGTAGATTTTCTTTCAGGTGGGTCTTTCTTGGATTAGAAGATTTATTCACATTTAGTTGGAACTTCACTAGGACTTAGCAAGCCATGGCAAATGACGTTATATAATTCCTCTTGGTAGGTTCTCTGCACCAATTTCCCTCTCAGTTTGATTCTGACATCACATTCCGTCATGCAAACCACTCAATTGTCTTTCGTTACACTATGGTCATACTATGACAAAACTGATGATGACAACCATGGTAACATTACAAATCATCAGTCACACTACAATTATGCTGACGTAATTGGAATCACAACGTTGTACTATACCAATTACCTTCCTGGTACTGCATACCTGGGCCTTCTGCCAATTCACATTGCATCTTTTGTACACAAAGTCTTTCTAGTGGAATAATTCAAAACAAGGCCAGTTGACATAGCTGTAATTCATGGCAGAACTGCAGATATTCCAGGGCAACTGTGTCAAGTGAGGGGAGAGAAGATACAACCATCTTTCCATACAAGCACCCATAACTGCACCTTTTCTTTAGTGACTGCATGACAGCCACCAAGGGTGGCTTCAGTAACAGCATGTTGTGGGATGGTTGAGCAGAGTGATCCAATGGCGGACAGGCAAACTGTCTCTCAAAACTAGTTGGAAGTCACTGTGTTGTGCAATTCATGTACTATACCTTCGCAGGTAACAGTTATTGCAATTATAGTGAAAGCTTCCACAGCAATATTTTTACATGTACAGTAGCAACACTTAGCTCAACTACCCCACACCCGTCCAATTATACCTAAACACCCACCCACACCTACCAACACACACACTTTTTCCTACCGATACACCCACTTCTACCTACTGATACACCCTCATCACTGATTCACACATCAGCAAGCACTAATGCAGCAACACAAACACACTCATATGCTCAGACACTATATGTATTATGTCGATACAACAGTGTGGGGACTGAGATGTGACTGTGGACACACAGTGGCTCCGTACAAAAGTCATACCGAGCAACTGACTATCCTACCACACACACATCTGTCTGAATCTTCATTTAAACACATGAGATTCATAGTGCAGCAGAATCTGTCTATCCCATTCATTAGTGTGACTAGCCAACTGGGCTACTGCAGGTGAGTGCATTGGAGAGGTGCAATGCAAACTATCACAGTGTAGGCTACATAGCCAATATGACCAAAGTGTCCTTGGTCCTTTACTTCGTTACGTATGGTACGTACTTCACTTAGATGAATTCTAGAGAACCTCATACAGTTGATGAGATGGTGAATGGCATTTACTGCCCACTCACTGTCATCTCCTCTAACCTAGTGCATACCATGTTATGCTACGCAGTCCCTGCCGCTTGAAACACATGACAAGAGTAGCGTAGAAGCAAAAGAAATTCAAGCACACCCAACCCTTCCCTTCCCTTTTACATACCACTGTGACATGGGGTAGAGTGGGGTGAGGGCTTTACTCAACAGCCAATCACAGACATCTCATCACCCACTTCCTCTAGATCTCCTATTAAAAGCATTCAGGTCTACAATACAACACACACCAATGACCTCCTGACAGGCTACAGAGTGCAAATGGCACACATACCATCCTCCTGGGCACTAACCACAAGACTGAGCACAAGAGGCTATGTTACTACTACAACCACTGCTGCCTCCATCAACCTAGTTTAGAAACATGCATTGTGCTTGTGGAAGGCAGGCTAGTTAAGTTTCACCCATCTACTTTGTACATGCAATTGTAACATGTCCAGTTTCAAGTACAACCCACACAATGTGCATGTGGCTGGACTGACACACACACACTCTTACACAAACATGTACACAGAGCATAGAGGAAGAAAAGGACTTTTATAACTCTTTGCTTAGATACATTACAGAGATGCTGCTGTGTACATGCACCCTGTCACCATTCAGTTTTCACCCTACCCTGTCAATGTTCAGCGGGGCATCTCGGTGTTTGCACAGCTGTCTGAATGTCCTCTACTGCTCCTTGACCGCAAATGATTCCTATGGCCTCAAAGACACTCTTCCACATATGATCCTGGCTCCCTGCTCCAAGAGACTTCTGCATCTACTTGATACATATCTCTGGGTCGATCTGCTAAACACCAGGCCCACATTCAAGGTATGGTGAAATACGTTCAAGGTGAGCTTGAAAGCTATTGGAATGCATGCATATAAAGTCCTGGGTTAAATATATACCATTGTAGGGGGCAGTTGTTCAGCATCTCGAACAACACAGCTATCTTGCTGTGTTTGTGCACTCTAAGAAGCATTGCGTATGCTGGTTTGCGGTTTGTACAGTTTCTGGCAACACACTTAATGCTGCTACACATTCTTTCATGTGCTTCAGTATTCAATGATCTCAAATTGGTGATAGGACTATGAATTAGAAGCGCATGGAAGTACAGGCCAAAGACTTGGTGCCAGCTAGCCAAATGTGAAAAGAGAGTAAGACATGGCTCATGGTAGAGCCAGCACCTATTGTACAGCTGCAGAATTTGTCGTGAAATTCTTTTAGATTCATTAGCATACACGTTCTCAGAAATGTTCACAACAGCTTCCATTAACTGCATTACTTGTGTCCACACCACAACCAGCTTTACTCATATTATTCAAGGCAGCCAATGCCCTAACTGCACACACTCTGAGATCCACTCCAGTGTGTCCACCATCTTTACTATTTGCGGTAATTGTCTTACCTTCAACACTATAAATGTTCGTTAGCCTTAGGACAGCAATTTAGCATATCATTACAGTCTGTATCATTTCTCATCACTTATGACCATAAACTATAAACTAACTAACTAACCATAGACAGCGGCTGAAGGGAGCAAGTAGTAAACACTGCAAGATAGCAGCCAACAGGTCACCAACTTGGTTGTTAACTATTACTATCAGTACACACCACACTGTTGTTGTCTGTTGTGAATCATTATAGTGAACATTAAACATTACTTAACCTCGTTCAATATCGTGTGCTCGTATAACTTTTACTACATTTCAGTGTATACGTTCATGAGTAAGTCATTGCTCCTGAACAGAAGATCCATTGGGCATCCCCAAGCTTGCTTTGGATAGGTATACTGCTTGAGGTAATTGGGGGCCAGACTGTGCCTTCCTCCAGGGTTTTCTCATATAGCAAACACCTGTAGTCCCTATCCTTTCCCACCAACTGTTGCAGAGCATCATGGGCTTGTCATACGCCTTCAGCTTCCTGGTTACAACTAGGTACCTCCTCAGCTTATTGGATTCATCAGTTGTTATGACAGATGCTTTCAATGTCTTTTAGAGGGCCCTTGCAAATGCTTCACAGTCATCCAACAATGATGTATCTTCTTGCTGTTGAACCAACTTCCTCGCTACTTCATGGATAGGAGTGTGCATGAGAGAGGGGCCTGATTCCAATGTGCACACTGCCGTAGAACATTGCAAATTGTGAATGTGTTCCTAACTAATCATTAGTGTGTTAGCCATGTAGGTAGCTAGGTAGCTGCAGTTGGTAGTGTCCTACTATGGCTCATCCCATTTTATAGATGCTGTTGCAGTCCAGTGGGCTGCTCTATAACTATGTACAGCTCAGTTATGGTGGTTGTACTCCGCAATACCAGAAGACAGAACCACAGACATGTGATCGTCAGACAGAAACTTAGAGACCGTCTACGCTCTCTCCGACAGTACATCACTTCAAGAACAGTTCACCAATTACAAACCCAAGTGCTTTCCGTTCTACTGACTCTGAAGAGGCTCAAAGGTGGCTACAGTGTGATTGTGTACTGCTGCGCCACCGCTAAGGCATGTCCATACGTACTCCGCAATACCAGATGATAGAACCACAGACATGTGATCGTCAGACAGAAACTTAGAGACCGTCTACGCTCTCTCCAACAGTACATCGCTTCAAGAACAGTTCACCAATTACAAACCCAAGCGCTTTCCGTTCTACTGACTCTGAAGAGGCTCAAAGGTGGCTACAGTGTGATCGTGTACTGCTGCGCCACCGCTAATAAACTTGTTAAATATACACTTATGCATCCGTGGTTTAAGGCACTTTCACACTGTTGACATAGCTACAGTAACATCTAGCTATATGCCGCTAAGCTACAAATATTTGGCCTAAGCCATTTTGCTTTTGGCTTGCTCATTTGTTTAGTTCACTTATTTCTCTTTTCTTGATAGGTAGCACCGTTTAGGTGGCCAGAAACAAAACATGATATAGCCCTGGCAACTGAGGTGGCTGCAAGACGTCCACAACGTCCCCAAGATTGGGATGGCATTGCTGCTACACTGTCTCAGCATTTTTCGACTAGAATTGAGTTTTTGACGAGAATCAAGTTAACCTTACTGGCAAGGGCTGTAAAGACAGACTAAAGCTGCTAATTCAGAAGTACAAGGGATAGGATGCCCGGTCACTAAAGTGGTAGGTTTCATGCTGGGCATAGGTGCATGTTAGATTGTCAATTAAGTAGCACTGACGTTCCTTTTTGTGTTAAAGCTGTGATTTGGTACGCTGTGCTTATAGATCTGGTACTGAGGAAGACTACTCTGAGCTTGCTCAGTTACTAAAAGACATTCACACATACATGTGTGATTTAGAGGAGACCAGAGCTAGAGAAAAAGGACAAAAAGAAAAAAAGGACCTTGATGAAAGAACACAGGCTGAGGATATGAGGAGGGCAGTTATGGAGGGCTTGGTAAAGTCCTCCACCTTAGGCAAATATGGCCGGGAAAAATCATGCGACTCTCCTGCTGAGATATCTTCTGCAGATTATTCCGTGGTGGATCTGGATGACAACATTTCAGAGGACACCCCTTCAAAGCTCCACTACAGTCATCGTGCTGGTAATAATGCGGCCACCTGCACATTTCAGCTGTGGTGGCATCCTGCTCTAAGCAAGGGATGCATGCATTTGTCAGCAAATCATCCTAATTTGCATGTTTAAACACATTGAAAACTTCTGCCCTGATGTGCTGGGCGCTAAGCTTCCACTCTGAGCCCAATGTGCAACGGTGATCAGGCTAATGGCCTGGGTCATTGAGCAGCCTGCTGATAAGTTGTTAGCTGCACAGAAATGTAAACAATGGTCATTGAGTGCCAGCAAAGGGAAAAAAGGAAGTAGAAGTTTTGTACAGTCGACAATAAGCAGGGCAGGCAATCTCAGCCACCTTAACGTTTTCTTTCAGGTGGGTCTTTCTTGGATTAGAAGATTTATTCACATTTAGTTGGAACTTCACTAGGACTTAGCAAGCCATGGCAAATGACGTTATATAATTCTTCTTGGTAGGTTCTCTGCACCAATTTCCCTCTCAGTTTGATTCTGACATCACATCCCGTCATGCAAACCACTCAATTGTCTTTCATTACACTATGGTCATACTATGACGAAACTGATGATGACAACCATGGTAACATTACAAATCATCAGTCACACTACAATTATGCTGACATAATTGGAATCACAACATTGTACTATACCAATTACCTTCCTGGTACTGCATACCTGGGCCTTCTGCCAATTCACATTGCATCTTTTGTACACAAAGTCTTTCTAGTGGAATAATTCAAAACAAGGCCAGTTGACATAGCTGTAATTCATGGTAGAACTGCAGATATTCCAGGGCGACTGTGTCAAGTGAGGGGAGAGAAGACACAAGCATCTTTCCATACAAGCATCCATAACTGCACCTTTTCTTTAGTGACTGCAAGACAGCCACCAAGGGTGGCTTCAGTAACAGCATGTTGTGGGATGGTTGAGCAGAGTGATCCAATGGGGACAGGCAAACTGTCTCTCAAAACTAGTTGTAAGTCACTGTGTTGTGCAATTCATGTACTATACCTTCGCAGGTAACAGTTATTGCAATTATAGTGAAGCTTCCACAGCAATATGTTTACATTTACAGTAGCAACACTTAGCTCAACTACCCCACACCCATCCAATTATACCTAAACACCCACCCACACCTACCAATACACACCTTTTCCTATCGATACACCCACTTCTACCTACTGATACACCCTCATCACTGATTCACACATCAGCAAGCACTAATGCAGCAACACAAACACACTCGTATGCCCAGACACTATATGTATTATGTCGATACGACAGTGTGGGGACTGAGATGTGACTGTGGACACACAGTGGCTCCTTACAAAAGTCATACCGAACAACGGACTATCATACCACACACACATCTGTCTAAATCTTCATTTAAACACATGAGATTCATAGTACAGCAGAATCTGTCTATCCCATTCACTAGTGTGACTAGCCAACTGGGCTACTGCAGGTGAGTGCATTGGAGAGGTGCAATGCAAACTATCACAGTGTAGGCTACATAGCCAATATGACCAGTGTCCTTGGTCCTTTGCTTCGTTACGTATGGTACGTACTTCACTTAGATGAATTCTAGAGAACCTCATACAGTTGATGAGATGGTGAATGGCATTTACTGCCCACTCACTGTCATCTCCTCTAACCTAGTGCATACCATGTTATGCTACGCAGTCCCTGCCGCTTGAAACACATGACAAGAGTAGCGTAGAAGCGAAAATAATGCAAGCACACCCAACCCTTCCCTTCCCTTTTACATACCACTGTGACATGGGGTAGAGTGGGGTGAGGGCTTTACTCAACAGCCAATCACAGACATCTCATCACCCACTTCCTCTAGATCTCCTATTAAAAGCATTCAGGTCTACAATACAACACACACCAATGACCTCCTGACAGGCTACAGAGTGCAAATGGCACACATACCATCCTCCTGGGCACTAACCACAAGACTGAGCACAAGAGGCTATGTTACTACTACAACCACTGCTGCCTCCCTCAACCTAGTTTAGAAACAATCACTCTTTGAATTAGATTCCTGTATGCATTGTGCTTGTGGAAGGCAGGCTAGTTAAGTTTCACCCATCTACTTTGTACATGCAATTGTAACATGTCCAGTTTCAAGTACAACCCACACAATGTGCATGTGGCTGGACTGACACACACACACTCTTACACGAACATGTACACAGAGCAGAGAGGAAGAATAGGACTTTTATAACTCTTTGCTTAGATACATTACAGAGATGCTGCTGTGTACATGCACCCTGTCACCATTCAGTTTTCACCCTACCCTGTCAATGTTCAGTGGGGCATCTCAGTGATTGCACAGCTGTCTGAATGTCCTCTACTGCACCTTGACCGCAAATGTTTCCTATGGCCTCAAGGACACTCTTCCACATACAATCCTGGCTCCCTACTCCAAGAGATATCTGCATCTACTTGACACACAATTCTCTGGGTCGATCTGCTAAACACCAGGCCCACATTCAAGGTATGGTGAAATACGTTCAAGGTGAGCTTGAAAGCTATCAGAATGCACGCATATAAAGCCCTGGGTTAAACATATACCATTGTAGGGGGCAGTTGTTCAGCATCTCGAACAACACGGCTATCTTGCTGTGTTTGTGCACTCGAAGAAGCATTACATATGCTGGTTTGCGGTTTGTACAGTTTCTGGCAACACTCTTAATGCTGCTACACATTCTTTCATGTGCTTCAGTATTCAATGATCTCAAATTGGTGATAGGACTATGAATTAGAAGCGCATGGAAGTACAGGCCAAAGACTTGGTGCCAGCTAGCCAAATGTGAAAAGAGAGTAAGACATGGCTCATGGTAGGTATTAAGAGACACATTAGTATAGATAGCAACACCTCCACCATCGTGATGACGATCTTTCCTATGGATATTGAATCCAGGAATTGCAAGCAACGAATCTTTGACACTGGAATCCAGCCAGGTTTCAGACATGACTAGGACGTCAGGAGAGTGGGTACTGACAAACTCGGTCACTTGATCAAGGTGCCCCATGAGACTACGGACATTTAGATGAGTAATGTTGAAGGATGAGTGTGAGGATACCAGTGAGGTTGGTGATGCGACTGCAGAGGCTGGTTGTATGCTCTCTATAAACAGACTGTCATCATACCTGGGTAGGGCACAGTTGGCACAAGACCACAAGTTGCTGCTCTTAGACAGCTGACTATATAGCGGATTGTTTATAACCCTCACATTTGGCGTGGTACCAACGGTCACAGGTATCACACAGAAATCGCTTCTGATTTACCTTCACTGGAGTGGTCGGGCATCTCCTCGCGGAAGCAACCTCGCTGGGGCAAACAGCACTTCTTCGCGGTCCTCGCAGTCCCCACTGCTGGCACGTCCATACGTACTCCGCAATACCAGAAGACAGAACCACAGACATGTGATTGTCAGACAGAAACTTAGAGACCGTCTACGCTCTCTCCGACAGTACATCACTTCAAGAACAGTTCACCAATTACAAACCCAAGCGCTTTCCGTTCTACTGACTCTGAAGAGGCTCAAAGGTGGCTACAGTGTGATTGTGTACTGCTGCGCCACTGCTAAGGCACGTCCACTCCGCAATACCAGAAGATAGAATCACAGACATGTGATCGTCAGACAGAAACTTAGAGACCGTCTACGCTCTCTCCGACAGTACATCGCTTCAAGAACAGTTCACCAATTACAAACCCAAGCGCTTTCCGTTCTACTGACTCTGAAGAGGCTCAAAGGTGGCTACAGTGTGATTGTGTACTGCTGCGCCACCGCTAATAAAATTGTTAAATATACACTTATGCATCCATGGTTTAAGGCACTTTCACATCGTTGACATAGCTACAGTAAAATCTAGCTATATGCCGCTAAGCTACAAATATTTGGCCTAAGCCATCTTGCTTTTGGCTTGCTCATTTGTTTAGTTCACTTATTTCTCTTTTCTTGATAGGTAGCTATAGACATGGCACCATTTAGGTGGCCAGAAACAAAACATGATACAGCCCTGGCAACTGAGGTGGCTGCAAGACATCCACAGCGTCCCCAAGATTGGGATGGCATTGCTGCTACACTGTCTCAGCATTTTTACTTTTTATGATTATGTATACATAACTTGCACTTGTAGACATATGCTGACCATACATGCATTGTTAATTTATTGTGTTATTCACAACACTGTAATTTTTTTAATATTGTGTGGTTATTGTGCATGTGAAGTGAATAAATATGTTTCTAGTGAGGGGACCCATACAAGCATGTGTGGCAGTTAGTTAAAGCAGATGCAACCAATGGGCTGCAATAGAATTTTCTGGTTCTTTTTTTAAATTAAGAAAAGGAAAATACTGGAGGATTTTGTTAAAGCACTTTAGCCTGAGGGCTTGCACTCCTTAGATGAGTTGAATGGATCATCCTTGAGCTCCGAATACCTCATCTTCTCTAATGGCAGAGAAGGACATTGAGAGCATCAGAATGTCTCCGATATGTATGATAAAATTTTAATTCTTATCAGTGGAGATCCAATAGGAATACATGGTTTCCACCAATTAGGTTCAAACCCACTCTTCCTGATGTCATTGAAACTATGAGTACTTAAGGTTAGCTAGCTCCTTCATTGAAATGACGCTGTCTGTCCTGTCTGCAACAACCGCTCAGCCATCCAAGAGGAATACAGTTACGGTTAGCCAGCCAGCTCCTTCATTGAACTGACGCTGTCTGTCCTGCTGTCTGTAACACCGCTTTGCCCATTGAACCCTGCCACAAGAGCTTCTCCACTACGGTCATCGTGCTGGTAATAGTGCGGCCACCTGCACATTTCAGCCGTGATGGCATCCTGCTCTAAGCAAGGGATGCATGCATTTGTCAGCAAATCATCCTAATTTGCATGTTTAAACACATTGAAAACTTCTGCCCTGATGTGCTGGGTGCTAAGCTTCCACTCTGAGCCCAATGTGCAACGGTGATCAGGCTAACGGCCTGGGTCATTGAGCAGCCTGCTGATAAGTTGTTAGCTGCACAGAAATGTAAACAATGGTCATCGAGTGCCAGCAAAGGGAAAAAAGGAAGTAGAAGTTTTGTACAGTCGACAATAAGCAGGGCAGGCAATCTCAGCCACCTTAACGTTTCCTTTCAGGTGGGTCTTTCTTGGATTAGAAGATTTATTCACATTTAGTTGGAACTTCACTAGGACTTAGCAAGCCATGGCAAATGACGTTATATAATTCCTCTTGGTAGGTTCTCTGCACCAATTTCCCTCTCAGTTTGATTCTGACATCACATTCCGTCATGCAAACCACTCAATTGTCTTTCATTACACTATGGTCATACTATGACAAAACTGATGATGACAACCATGGTAACATTACAAATCATCAGTCACACTACAATTATGCTGACGTAATTGGCATCACAACGTTGTACTATACCAATTACCTTCCTGGTACTGCATACCTGGGCCTTCTGCCTATTCACATTGCATCTTTTGTACACAAAGTCTTTCTAGTGGAATAATTCAAAACAAGGCCAGTTGACGTAGCTGTAATTCACGGTAGAACTGCAGATATTCCAGGGCAACTTTGTCAAGTGAGGGGAGAGAAGACACAAGCATCTTTCCATACAAGCATCCATAACTGCACCTTTTCTTTAGTGACTGCAAGACAGCCACCAAGGATGGCTTCAGTAACAGCATGTTGTGGGATGGTTGAGCAGAGTGATCCAATGGGGACAGGCAAACTGTCTCTCAAAACTAGTTGTAAGTCACTGTGTTGTGCAATTCATGTACTATACCTTCGCAGGTAACAGTTATTGCAATTATAGTGAAGCTTCCACAGCAATATGTTTACATTTACAGTAGCAACACTTAGCTCAACTACCCCACACCCATCCAATTATACCTAAACACCCACCCACACCTACCAACACACACCTTTTCCTACCGATACACCCACTTCTACCTACTGATACACCCTCATCACTGATTCGCACATCAGCAAGCACTAATGCAGCAACACAAACACACTCATATGCTCAGACACTATATGTATTATGTCGATACGACAGTGTGGGGACTGAGATGTGACTGTAGACACACAGTGACTCCTTACAAAAGTCATACCGAGCAACTGACTATCCTAACACACACACATCTGTCTGAATCTTCATTTAAACACATGAGATTCATAGTGCAGCAGAATCTGTCTATCCCATTCACTAGTGTGACTAGCCAACTGGGCTACTGCAGGTGAGTGCATTGGAGAGGTGCAATGCAAACTATCACAGTGTAGGCTACATAGCCAATATGACCAAAGTGTCCTTGGTCCTTTGCTTCGTTACGTACGGTACGTACTTCACTTAGATGAATTCTAGAGAACCTCATACAGTTGATGAGATGGTGAAGGGCATTTACTGCCCACTCACTGTCATCTCCTCTAACCTAGTGCATACCATGTTATACTACGCAGTCCCTGCCGCTTGAAACACGTGACAAGAGTAGCGTAGAAGCGAAAGAAATGCAAGCACACCCAACCCTTCCCTTCCCTTTTACATACCACTGTGACATGGGGTAGAGTGGGGTGAGGGCTTTACTCAACAGCCAATCACAGACATCTCATCACCCACTTCCTCTAGATCTCCTATTAAAAGAATTCAGGTCTACAATACAACACACTAATGACCTCCTGACAGGCTACAGAGTACAAATGGCACACATACCATCTTCCTGGGCACTAACCACAAGACTGAGCACAAGAGGCTATGTTACTACTACAACCACTGCTGCCTCCCTCAACCTAGTTTAGAAACAATCACTCTTTGAATTAGATTCCTGTATGCATTGTGCTTGTGGAAGGCAGGCTAGTTAAGTTTCACCCATCTACTTTGTACATGCAATTGTAACATGTCCAGTTTCAAGTACAACCCACACAATGTGCATGTGGCTGGACTGACACACACACACTCTTACACGAACATGTACACAGAGCATAGAGGAAGAAAAGGACTTTTATAACTCTTTGCTTAGATACATTACAGAGATGCTGCTGTGTACATGCACCCTGTCACCATTCAGTTTTCACCCTACCCTGTCAATGTTCAGTGGGGCATCTCAGTGTTTGCACAGCTGTCTGAATGTCCTCTACTGCTCCTTGACCACAAATGATTCCTATGGTCTCAAAGACACTCTTCCACATATGATCCTGGCTCCCTGCTTCAAGAGACTTCTGCATCTACTTGACACATATCTCTGGGTCGATCTGCTAAACACCAGGCCCACATTCAAGGTATGGTGAAATACGTTCAAGGTGAGCTTGAAAGCTATCAGAATGCACGCATATAAAGTCCTGGGTTAAACATATACCATTATAGGTGGCAGTTGTTCAGCATCTCAAACAACACGGCTATCTTGCTGTGTTTGTGCACTCGAAGAAGCATTACATATGCTGATTCGCGGTTTGTACAGTTTCTGGCAACACACTTAATGCTGCTACACATTCTTTCATGTGCTTCAGTATTCAATGATCTCAAATTGGCATTTTCTGCCTGATAGGACTATGAATTAGAAGCGCATGGAAGTGCAGGCCAAATGTGAAAAGAGAGTAAGACACGGCTCATGGTTGAGCCAGCAGCAAATGTACAGCTGTAGGATTTGTCGTGAAGTTCTTTTTGATTCATTAGCATACACATATAATTCTCCTGTGAGCAGCAGTTACTATTTATAGCAATGGATTGTCATGTGACAGCAATGAATATCAATAAAAGCAAGGCTTACAAGAAATAAAATAAGAGTCTGTTAAAATGGCAGTTTCAGAGTCTAGTGTCAAGTGTCCAGGCAGGGGCACCAGCTGGAGGGAGCAGTCTACTGGGAGATGACCCAGTTCTTTGTTTAGAAGGCGGGCGGTGGTGCTGTGATGCAAGTAAGCTGGCTTCTCGCCTTTCCTCCAGAGCTTTTACTAAGTCATTCAACTCTGAAAGACAAAGACAGAAATATAATGGTAAAAGTTATGCTTATGCACAACTACTCCTGCAGGCTCAATTTGCTCTAAACCTACCGCTAGATCGCCAGGCAGGATGATGTGACAGAAGTCCATCTTCCCCATCAGATGACTCATCTGTCATGTAATTGTTATCTACTTGCTCCCACTTCTCCCTTTCCTCTCCAGTTGCAATATGCTTACTGCGCCGTATGTACAACTGCAGAAAGTTAGGATTTCAGCACGATGAGGTTAGTGTAATATAATACAAATCACACAGTAATAATAGTCATACCCTTCTTCTTCGTGCAGCTTTCCTCTTGCTTTTGGCATCAGCCTCCACTTTATCAGCCATGTCACTTTGGCTCTCTCTCCACCCTCTTCGAAGTTTTTCGAACAAACGTGACATAGCTCCTACAGCAAATAGTCACAAATTGTGCAGCTAGCTACATACAAAACCAGAGCACTAAACATGCACACTCAACCATACTTTCAATCGTAGGTTTCCCGTGTGCTTCTTCTTGACCCCTCCATTTCACTATAGAGCTCACACCTGACACGTTTGTTCAGTACTGAGTCGTATCTAAGAATTGAAATGAAACTGTGTTCAACTGACATTCCATAGTCATTATATCATACATGTCCTTGGATGCATGTCAAATATTGCAGACATTAATTTTGGATATAAGTATATCACACAGCTGTGGGACATGAAGCATGAGACATCTGGAAATACACATATGATATTATGTTGCCTCACCTCTCGGTAACGTCAAAAGAAATATCCATAGCTGTGTGCAGTGTTTGAACCAAGCTCTGAAATAGGAGAATTGCAGTAAAGGATGCACTGTTATATAACACTATCATTCATTGTAGCCAGGCTTTGCCTTTCTCTCTTTATGCAGGACTTACTGACAGTGTCCTTGGTATCCTCTCCCTATGTGATGATGAACAACACTGGCTACTCAGGTCTTGTATCTAATGTGAGATACAAGTATAAGTCATTCATGGCAAAAGTACTTCAAAGCAAATGGATTTAACTAGCTGCAGGAACATGTGGAAGGCAGCTTGTGTAGCACGAAATTGCAAGCCAACCTGTTGGCGCATTTGGTCAATTTGCGCTTGCTGTTCCGTAGACACAGACCTGAAATGGTCTGCATCCTGCTTGAGCAAGTCGAACTGCTGCTGGAGGGCATTCAATGATGTAGCCTGCTCTGCTACCATGTCGTCCAATGCCTGAGTGTCTTCATTGATGCTTTGGAATGAATACATTGGGTTCTAAGGAAACAGACAAAAAAATTAAGCATTCATGCTATAGCTACATATTTGCATAATGTATTCTCAAAGTTGGTACCTAGTTTGCTAACTCACAGCAGAAAAGCTTGAAGGTCTTGCAACTGAAATCAATTAAAGAATGCACAAAGATGGCTATAAAATCAAAGCTGAAAGTACCTACAGCTATTAAAATTCACATTCTTTATGACGCAGACTTACTTGGGGTAGAATGCCTATTTGCCTGTCTCCTTGCAGTTGGAGTGACTGGAGGCGTTGCTGTTGGTGCTGAACCTAGGAAAGGAAGTTGTCAAACAATGACATTAAATGATCATTATCGAGCATATTACATACAGTACAGATTGAAATTAACGTACTTGAAGTCGAACGAGAGTGACCATGGAAGCTAGCTGATGTGAAGCCAGAGAAAGCCATCTTACTAGATTGCAGTTCAAAGATCTATGGTTCGAATCACGCGCTACTCTAGCAGTGTACGCCCCTTTTGTGAAGTGCGCACGCGCAGATCTGCATGCGTGCACGTGCTATGGTTTCGTACGTTCAACAAAATGGCTGAAAGTACTCCGCGATCGAGTGTAGGTGCTCTTCTGCATTTTTGTCCTCACTGTGACAGATGGTTGTCAAGGAACTCCTTTAGCGAACACAAGGCTTTGTACTTTGTTCAGGAATTGAATGTTTGGAAAAGAGAAGCGAAGGTTAGAAGCTCATGCAGTGGACTTAGTTATATTTTGCATCAAGCACCTTTGATGACCAATTTTCAGAGTTGTCCTCCCACTGTTGCCCTAAAAGTGAACCATGTAGCCTGTTTTACAACACCATGTCATCAGAATTGCTGTGATGTCCGAAGTTTCATCTCCTCTGTAGCAGTGTGAGGGAAGTGCAAGTAAGCGCCCTGCCACTGGGACTGAGTCTGAAGACGACATGTCACTGATCGTGCAATCCCATTGTGATTTGGAATCTGACATTGGAACTGGCTCACCTGTTCTTGACTGTGACATGGAGATGGCTTTGTCTGACTCGGATGCAAGTACCGACGCAGGAGACTTGGAAGCTACGGTGAGTACCAGTATGTTGTTGACTTGTGACTAGAAGCTGCCCAGTATACTGAGTGCATTTCTATGTGAGACACTAATTGGTGTCATAGGTAGCCGTTGCTAATTGCCAGCTTACACTACTATGCATGGGAGTTTACTTGCAAATCTTTTCCCTGTATGTAGGATTTGTTTGAGGAGGACGACAACACTGACGAACTGGATGAAGTTTTGATGGTTCCTGTTCCAGATAATGCTGATGCAGACACTTCCCAGGAACGGTCAGGAAACCCGTCTGTAAATGTGGACAGTGACAAAATTGCACACTGGAAATCACTGCTGCTAAGTTTTGCTGTACTTCTCCTCACTATGAAAGGTACGTACTCATTGTCGGAATCGTGCATCAAAGCTATCCTCCTCCTCATCACTCTTGTTGTCAAAATTCTTGGTACTGTTTTGAAAGCCAAGCTGGAAGATATTGAGGCATTTCTCTCAGTTTTTCCCAGAACAGAGCATGCACTAAGAGTGATTGCCGGCATGAAAGGAACTGATGATGACTTTGAACAGTTAGTCTGCTGTCCAAAATGTTTCCATACTTATGTTGACCTACGAAAGTGGACTGTACATAGGCATTCGAAACCCGACGACTTCTTGTGTGAGCACGTTAAATTCCCTAGACATCCGCAGGAATCACGAAGGTCGAAATGTGGATCGTCCTTGCTCAAAACAGTCGCAACAGGTTGCTCAGTATTTCTACGTCCTCTCAAGGTATATCCTTATCGAAGCATTTTGGTATCACTTAACGACTTATTGCTGCGAGTTGATACACTGAAGCTATGTAATGAATGGATTGCTCGAAAGTCTACTAATCCACAAGCAATGGTAGACGTTTATGATGGTCAAATTTGGAAAGACTTTCTGAATGTAAATGGCCGTCCATTTCTTTCACAAGCAAACAATTTGGCTCTGTCTCTTAATGTTGATTGGTTTAAACCATTTAGACATACCCAGTATAGCATAGGAGTAATATACATTGTTATACTAAATTTGCCTCGTGAGATTAGATACTTGCCAGAGAATGTGATAATTGCTGGTGTAGTTCCTGGCCCAACTGAACCAAGCAAGACAATGAACAGTATTTTAGAACCAATTGTAAAGGATCTGTTGGCCTTGTGGAATGGAGTATATTTAAACTCCCATGGTTACGTGTGCCAGTACGCATCAGGGCAATATTGCTTTGTATTTCTTGTGACATACCTGCTTGCAGAAAAGTATGTGGTTTCCTTGGGCACAATGCCAATTTGGCATGCTCCAAGTGCACAAAGTTATTTACTGGCAATGTGACTCAAGGGTTTGACTTCAGTGGGTATGTAATGTCATCTTGGTGTCCACGAGACAACCAACAGCACCGCATTAATGCCGAAGCTACTAAAGTAGCTCTCACTAAAACAGCCCAAAGCAATCTTGAAAGCCGATATGGACTCCGCTACACAGTATTATTAGAGCTCCCTTATTTCAATATTATCCGCCAGCACATTGTTGATCCAATGCATAATCTTTTTCTGGGTATTGCTAAGCATGCACTTTCTGTCTGGAAGGACACCAAATTGCTGTCTGCAGAAGCATTTGATGACATACAGAATACAGTGGACTGTATTCAGGTGCCAAGCACTGTTGGTAGAATTCCATCAAAAATTTCATCTGGGTTTGCTGATTTCACAGCAGATCAATGGAAGAATTGGATTTTAATTTATAGTCTAATTGCTTTGCAGAATCACTTACCTGCTGACCACCTCAGCTGCTGGAAATTGTTTGTAGATGCATGTATTCTTTTTTGCTCACAAAGGCTAACAGCAGGTGTTATTTCGCAAGGTCATACTCTAATTATTAGGTATTGTCAGCAGTTCCAAGATCTATATGGCAAAGAAGCTTGTACCATCAATATGCACCTGGCATGTCATATGGCGGAATGCATCCGAGACTTTGGTCCACTGCATACATTTTGGTGCTTTGGTTTTGAGCGTATGAATGGACGACTTGGAACCATACCAACCAACAAACATGCTGTAGAAGTCCAACTAATGCGCAAGTTTGTTGATGGTATGCGGCTCCATAGCTTTGTTCACTCACAAGATGAGGATGTGCAAGTCCTCTTACGCATGATGACTAAATCCAGCAAACGTGGAACTCTCAGCTTCATTGATAACGTTTGCTACTCAGAGGTTGTGCCATCTGCTGCTCCTGTTCCTGCACCGAGATCTGCTGATCTCCAGCAACTTGTCTGCGACTCCATCAAGCATGTTACCACTATGGGTCCCAGTTGCATTACCTCCCTTACTGCTATAGAGCATGAGCAGCTAAGTGTGATATGCCAAGATGTTTTTGGTAATGCCTTTCATAGGCTAGCTTATGTTTGTGAGAGTTTTCTACAACTTACTCTACAGGGGAAAATTTATGGAACCACCAAATCTCGATCCTTGTGTTGTGCTCATGTTTTGGCATATTCTGACACAAGATTAGGTTGCATTAGTTGTGGAGTTGTGAAGATGTACATCAAAGTTAAGATAGAACTCAACTCAGATGACAAAATTTGTGAAACGGAACCATCATTCGCCTTAATTCATTGGTTTGATGAGCACCCTGAACGACACACGTTGTATTCTGCCCCAGTTGAGGTATGGAGTCCATCTGCTGGAAATCAATCGTTTGTTCCTGTGGCATGCATTATTGATCGTGTTGCTATTATGGAAACAGACAGTTCCATTGTTGTTATTCCATTGCCAGTCTAACAGTCATTTAGAAGTGATTCAAGAGGACTATGTAGTTCAACACTGCTGAATGCCATGTTTTCCTTGCTTGCATTGTGTTACTTCCTGTTTGATGAACTGCAGCTTTGTTCTATAGTAGATTCTGTTGATAGCCTGTAATAACCCGCAAGCTAATGATGCACATGAACATTACATCAGTGCAGCAGTTTACCCACATAAGCTTTCAAAGATGCTCTCATTTTTCCTCTTTCACTGCAAGGATGTAACCGTTTCTGTGAAAGGAAAGTAGTGACAGTATCTTCATCTCCCACAAACTTTAAGCAAGTGGTACTGTAACACAAGCTGTACTAAATTTGTAGCAATGCTGTCTTTCTGCAGAATTTGGTGCAGAGTTTGGAAATGATCACAGTTTCAGACCTAATTTTGGGGCAACTCTTCTGTAAAAGGAGGTTGTTTCAATTAAAGGACACTGGTGTAACTGACGCACCACTCCTGAAGCGAATTGGGCAAAGTAAACTGCAATTGTTTTTGGCACCATGTTGTGCATGCATGTTTGTAAGAGTATTTGTGTCTGTGTGTCTTTACTGCATGTCGATCGATCACACGCTGAAGTGCCTTGCATTTATGGTTTATTCACCTTGAGCCCTGTGATAGAACAGGCTTGTTGCCACCCTGGGGAAGCTCTAATACCTCCTTGGCTCCCTAACCCTAACTCTAAGGAGTGTTCTCATAAAGGAGGTATCATGAAATGAAGACGACCAGCTCCTGCTCAATGTTGCCTACATCTATGGTCTAGTCCATCAGAAAACTGCAGAACTTTGTCCAACAGAGGAACTACTGGCGCTGGGATTCTGCAAATTGAACTTGTGCCTCATTCTTTCTTTCTCAGATTAATCTAGCATCAGCAGAGCATGTGCAATTGGAGCATAGTTTGTAACCGGCTCATTCCTCACCTTTGCCTGGGCAGCGTGGAGGTGTGACATAGCCACTTTGTGCATTGCGCGAAACGTGATCCAGCACGTTGTTTGTTCGCAGTTTGTCTGAACCAGTCACCCATGCAGTCAAATAGTCTTCATTGAACAGATCCTGCTTTGGTACTCCCTGTTGGCTGAACACCATAGGTGAGCCATGAGAATCTTGTCACACCACAACCACATAAACGTGTGGTGTTCGCGATTGTAATTCTGTTGTCTTTGTTAAAGGTTGTAAATGGCGACCTGGTGCTTGGTCATCTTCTCCGGTGTCGGCTCACCTCTGGAGCTTGCTTTCGATAGACTGAGCTGTTGCTAGGCAATTCCTGCATACGTACAACAGCAAACTATCGTCATTCTCAACTGCCACCAACAGCAGCTGACCAAGGCACCCTGGAAAGTCTTCCTTCAGCCCCTTTTGGCTGAACAATAAGGAAACATCCAACGAGCAAACTCTGCAATTGCAGAATCTTACAAATGCTGCACACATTGCCGTCCATTGCTTTTTCAACCTAACGCAATTTGCCATCAAGACGCCATTTCAGCACAGAAGTATGGTGTCACAGAACAGTGGCTTCCAGGCCTTTTTTCCTCCCCCCCAATTACCGCGAAGCTGCGTATCTTTCTATCTTCCCTCTCTCTTCAGACGTGTAGCCTGTAAGAGCCGCAAATCGCACTACGCTTCATGCCGAACTTTGCTTGCTCACCAGGCACGAGAGCTTGCTTCACGCATTTGTTCACGTGCTCTGTCTTCTTCCTTTTCTCTGTAATACTTCAAGAGCGCCATCTCACCATCGACTGCGGTGCACGTGCGTAATGAACTGCAAGGTATTCGTGCGTATACTCATTGTACTGTATTGTGTGTGTATATAATAGCCGGAAATATTGGCGGGGTTTTAATTTGGCGGATTTTCTGAAAACCGCCAAACCGCCAAATTTAATATCCCGCCAATATTTCCTGCTATACGGTATGTCCAGATTTGAGACTTGACATACATCTTTCATGAGTGCGAGAGGGTGGTAGGGTGGGGGGTCAGCAAAGCAGTGCCACATTCTAGCGATGGTGCTGACTGTCACTCAGACTCACTGTCTGTGTGCAAGAGCACTGCCTAATCTGGTCTCGCTCCCACTCATGAAAGTATGTATTTGATTCAACCTCTCCACAAGAAGTTGTCTCTGACCTTGAATATAGAGGGTTGCATCTAGTCTCAAGTAGCTAGAAACCTTTCCTCCATTTCCTGGTCAACTGCCTGCACCGTTTTGTTCTGAACCCAACGAAATCGGAACTCATTGATATTCAGTAACAATGGAGCTTAGGACATTCATGCAAAGTCGCATTGTTAATGGTGAAGTGTTACAGATCAGTGCAAGAGCAATAAGATGATGTTATTCCACACAGTCTTCCTCACAATCATTACAAGAGAATGGTGGCACCGAAGAAGATAGGATGGCAACTCAGCCTCCACTGTTCTCATGAGGTATGTTTATATGATTTCTCGGTGAGTTGAATCCCTGGAGTAGTTCTTCTACTGTCAGTGCCCATGTGCTGTTCTGAACTGTGATTCTGCTTGTCCACTGTTTTTTCTCTAGGAGTACTGTGTGCACACATGTACTGCGAGTGTTGAATCAGAGACCAGTATTAGTCTTGTAGACTCTGATTTCAGTGGCACTAACTACTTGTCCTGCTCAAAGTGAGTATCACTATTCTCATTGTCTACTCCCTGATGGTGCAAAACACATTAGCAGGTAAAAACATGCTCTTGCTGTTTTTTCTCCCATTTTCTCAGGTGCAGACCTAACTACGTGATTGCTATTGAGAAAATTAACTTATTGTTTTACTTCTGTAATTCATGAGTTGTTTCTGTTGCATGCATGTACATGTATAACTTTACATTGTACTTTGGTCCATTTTGTGTTCTTTGTCTAATGTGTACTTTCCATCATATGTATCCTTTATGTTCCTTAGTTATCTTTTGTTCTGGTTGAACTTGTCAGTTCATTTTGCACTATATCTGAGAATTGTCCATGTTTTGCATGTCTGCGTAACATAATACTGAATAAATTATAGAAATGTTCAGGATATGTCTTGGAAATGTGGAATGTAAGTGAGTGCAGCAAAGGTTCCTGATATATAGACCAGATTTCGGGGAGCCAGGAAAATATATAATTACACTGTGATCACCGACTCCTGCAGTAGGATGGAGAAATGCAAACATTGCGCAACGCCCTCAAAGTGGTACCAAATTGAAGCACTCATTGCACTGAATGCATTGATGCAAGTCATCACCAGAATAACCCGTGCGTGCAGGTGTCAGAGGTCATTTGACGTCTGAGTGGAAACTGCGGAGAGCTGTGTCGCAGGAACGATAAAGGCGGTGGGGATAAAAATGCACAGGTGGGCTGTACCAATGATGTGGCATCGGATGGTGTGACCGTCTGGTCCGTGCCATTTGCCGTTTGTGCAATATGCATATCGCGCATCTACTCGTCAGCCATTTTGAGGGTGGAGTCAAAAGTGCAAGAGTGGATGCGTCTCGCTTGGATGCATGTGTCATACAATTTGAAAGGGCGTGGTCCTTAGCACGGGCTTTTATAGCACAATAAACATACTTTACCCTAGCTGCCAAAGCCCAGCAAAAGCCTAGTGTAGGGCATACCAGATCACCGACTCCTTCTGCAGTAGGATGGAGAAATGCAAACATTGCACAACGCCCTCAAAGTGGTACCAAATTGAAGCACTTGTTGCATTGAATGCATTGATGCAAGTCATCACTGGGATAACCCGTGCGTGCAGGTGTCAGAGGTCATTTGACGTCTGAGTGGAAACTGCGGAGAGCTGTGTCGCAGGAACGATAAAGGCGGTGGGGATGAAAATGCACAGGTGGGCTGTACCAATGATGTGGCATCGGATGGTGTGACCGTCTGGTCCGTGCCATTTGCCGTTTGTGCAATATGCATATCGCGCATTTACTCGTCAGCCATTTTGAGGGTGGAGTCAAAAGTGCAAGAGTGGATGCGTCTCGCTTGGATGCATGTGTCATACAATTTGAAAGGGCGTGGTCCTTAGCACGAGCTTTTATCGCACAATAAACATACTTTACCCTAGCTGCCAAAGCCCAGCAAAAGCCTAGTGTAGGGCATACCAGATCACCGACTCCTACTGCAGTAGGATGGAGAAATGCAAACATTGCGCAATGCCCTCAAAGTGGTACCAAATTGAAGCACTTGTTGCACTGAATGCATTGATGCAAATCATCACTGGGATAACCTGTGCGTGCAGGTGTCAGAGGTCATTTGACGTCTGAGTGGAAATTGCGGAGAGCTGTGTCGCAGGAACGATAAAGGTGGTGGGGATGAAAATGCACAGGTGGGCTGTACCAATGATGTGGCATCAGATGGTGTGACCGTCTGGTCCATGCTATTTGCCGTTTGTGCAATACGCATATCGCGCATCTACTCGTCAGCCATTTTGAGGGTGGAGTCAAAAGTGCAAGAGTGGATGCGTCTCGCTTGGATGCATGTGTCATACAATTTGGAAGGGCGTGGTCCTTAGCACGGGCTTTTATCGCACAAAAAACATACTTAACCCTAGCTGCCAAAGCCCAGCAAAAGCCTAGTGTAGGGCATACCAGATCACCGACTCCTACTGCAGTAGGATGGAGAAATGCAAACATTGCGCAACACCCTCAAAGTGGTACCAAATTGAAGCACTTGTTGCACTGAATACATTGATGCAAGTCATCACTGGGATAACCCGTGTGTGCAGGAGTCAGAGGTCTTTCGACCTCTGAGTGGAAAATGCGGAGAGCTGTGTCGCAGGAACGATAAAGGCGGTGGGGATGAAAATGCACAGGTGGGCTGTACCAATGATGTGGCATCGGATGGTGCGACCATCTGGTCCGTGCCATTTGCCATTTGTGCAATACGCATATCGCGCATCTACTCGTCAGCCATTTTAAGGGTGGAGTCAAAAGTGCAAGAGTGGATGCGTCTCGCTTGGATGCATGTGTCATACAATTTGAAAGGGCGTGGTCCTTAGCACGGGCTTTTATCGCACAAAAAACATACTTTACCCTAGCTGCCAAAGCCAGCAAAAGCCTAGTGTAGGGCATACCAGATCACCGACTCCTACTGCAGTAGGATGGAGAAATGCAAACATTGCGCAACGCCCTCAAAGTGGTACCAAATTGAAGCACTCGTTGCACTGAATGCATTGATGCAAATCATCACTGGGATAATCCATGCGTGCAGGTGTCAGAGGTCATTTGACGTCTGAGTGGAAACTGCGGAGAGCTGTGTCGCAGGAACGATAAAGGTGGTGGGGATGAAAATGCACAGGTGGGCTGTACCAATGATGTAGCATCGGATGGTGCGACCATCTGGTTCGTGCCATTTGCCGTTTGTGCAATACGCATATCGCACATCTACTCGTCAGCCATTTTGAGGGTGGAGTCAAAAGTGCAAGAGTGGATGTGTCTCACTTGGATGCATGTGCCATGCAATTTGAAAGAGCGTGGTTCTTAGCACGGGCTTTTAACATGCAAAAGCGTACAGTAATGGCAAAAATACACACATACAGGTGTGCTTTACTTGGTGGCAGGAACGACAAAGCCAGTGATGACAAAAAAGCACTGGCATGCTCTACTTGGCCATTAGCTATTTGGAACATGAGTATATGGAGTCAAAAGCCATTGTGTGATTGAGAATCGAGTCAAAATAAACACAGTTGGCCATATCACTAGGGGCATTGACTAATATTAGGCGTTAGGGTTAGGGTTAAAGTCAGGGGTAGGGTTGGGTGGGATATGGGTGGTTTTGTTTACAAACATGCATCACAAGGGGGATATCATAACTTCTGGTCATGCTAATGAGCCACAACTTCCTGTGCTACAACAGCAATGTTATGCAAGTTTACATCAACTCCAATGCAAACGACACACATAAAGCGTGTTTCAGCCAATGCCAGGCCATCATCAGGTTTGCTGGGTGTGAAGTGCAGAGCTACAGTGTGTGACAATATACAGTATGTGACAATATAACGTTAACGTTCCATTCCCTTTTCGTTTCGTTTAAAATGAATGATTTGTCCTTTCTACGGTGCGTTGTACAGTCCGAAAGATGGAAACAAAAGTAACGGTTTAGTGTGCTGGAACAGTGGGGAAACGAAACGGTTCAGTGGGCCTCTAGCAATTAGGCGCTGGCAAAACGACTTCACGCGCATTCCTCGAGCTTGTCCGACGAGTAGTGATAGCAGCAGCACTCGCAGGCATCGTATTCTCCCACTGGCATCCTTAACGCGCGGTGATATCAACGTATCAAACCATCTGGAACCATTGCGTACGTCTTTCATTTGATTTGACCGATGGTACTGGGTGTTCTCCATCATTCTATAAAAACGGACATTCCGTTCGTTTTATACAATAGAATATTAAAGTTATATTGTCACATACTATAATGTCAGCGTTCTGTTTACATGAAACACTGGAAATACGGAGCATGTTTTACCATTGTACGGTAGAAATACCCATTTATATGGAAAGATAGTATTGCACATTACTGAATAGTAAATGATCAAGAGATTGAGTACAATGATTAAGAGATGGTTTGGTGGCAAATGAACGATTGAGATGGTTCGGCACAAACAAATGGTGGCCAACAGTTGGGCGCAGACAGGAGACTCACGTACAAATAGTTTGTGCTCGCTCCAGTTTTGTCCTGTACATCTCGGCTGCTTGTCAAGTACTCCAAATTTGTGCCAAACTGTTTCAATGGTGCCTGTGCAAATAGTCCCTATCTCGTACAAATTATTTTGTTCCATAACTGTTTCATTCTGCCTAACAACCATTCATACCTTAAAGACTAAAGGAAACAGAACAAAGAGAAAAGAGTACGAAACGGTCGATTTATTCCATCTAAATGGAACGGAACAAAAACAGAATGTTAACCTCACTGTCACATACGGTACAGTATGGGACAGTATAATATTACTGTTTCACTCATTATTACGGCAAAGGTTAAACTGTACTACAGTTTATCCGTGTTTGTACCATAAATCTGCGTATAGGTAGCCTTACAGGCTGACATTTGCTTGTAAACAGTAACTATTTCTTCCATGTACATAGCTTAGGGCACACACAGATGCAGACTAAAGTGCACAGAGAGGCAAACTACAGTACACACAGAGGAAGACTAAGGCACACAAGGGTAAACTAAGGAACATAGAGGCAGACTGGGGACACACACATAGGCAGACTATAGGGCACACACACACACAGGCAGATTAGGGCACACAGACACAGACTAGGACACAGAAAGACAGGCTAGGGTACACAGAGAGGCAGATTAGGGCACACAGAGGCAGACAAGAGCACAGAGAGGCAAAGCACGGTAGACACAGAGGTAGACTAGGACACACAGAGAGACAGAGCAGGGTACACAGAGGCAGACTTGGACGAACACAGTGGCAGACTATAGGGCACACGCACAGAGGCAGATTAGGGCACACAGAGAGGCAGACTAGGGCACAGAGAGGAAGACTAGGGCGTAGAGAGGGGCACACTAGGGCGCACAATGAAACAGACTAGGGCACAGAGAGGCAAACTACGGTACACACAGAGGAAGACTAGGACACACAGTGAGACAGAATATAGGGCACAGATAGGCAGATTAGGGAACATAGAGGCAGACTGGGGACACACACAGAGGCAGATTAGGGCACACAGACTAGGGCACAGAGAGACAGGCTAGGGCACACAGAGAGGCAGACTACGGTACACACAGAGGAAGAGTAGGACAAACAGAGAGATAGAGTAGGGCACAGAGAGGCAGATTAGGGCGAACACAGAGGCACAGAGAATAACTAGGGCACAGAGAGTAAGGCTAGGGCGCACAGAGGCAGACAAGGGCACATAGAGGCAAACCACGGTAGACACAGAGGTAGACTAAGACACACAGAGAGACAGAGCAGGGTACACAGAGAGGCAGACCAGGGCGAACACAGAGGCAGACTAGAGTGCACAGGGAGACAGGCTAGGGCACACAGAGGCAGACTAGGGCGTACAGAGAGGCAGACTAGGAGGCACAGGGAGACATACTAGGGTACACAGAATCAAACTACGGCGCACAGAGACACAGAGTAGGGCAAGAAAAACAGACTAAGGTACACGCAGAGGCATGGCACACAGAGGAAAACTAGGGCGCACAGAGGCAGCCTAAGGCACATACGGAGGTAGACTATGGGACTGACCTTTAAGTTTCTTTTTCCGTACCTGCCACCCTTACAATGATATCCTATTTGCATTCAGTAGGGTCTTCCGTTCCGGCATGCCTAGTCGCTGCCTATTGACCCATGGCTCCGAAGTTCTATAAACTCTTGGAGGTTGTTCTGAAGATCTTGAAATACAATTTTCCAATTGTACAGGCGTTCCCTTCCTTGTGAATAGAAGGATTAATAGGATGGAAAATACAAAGAAATGCTCCATATCTGGTAGATTCAGCGGCCATTTTGTATGCCAACTGCGCATTGTCAGAGGAGGTGGCCACGATTCTGATTGCGCAACCCATTTATGACGTCACCGAGTAAGAATAATACTACACGTATGTTGCACGATTGCTGCAAGCGACCAGGAAAGGAGTAAGTTGGCAGTTTCTTACGTGTCATTCCTGCAGAAGGGGTGATCAGTTTTGCATACCTTCTTCGTGCTTCCTGCTATCTTCGCTTGCACGTGAAGAAGCTCCCTTTTTCTCCGCCGTCTACCGCCTCAGCGACATAGGGGTAGGGGAGGGGTAGAAGCAATTTTAGATTCTGCTTAAGCAGCGCTTTCGAATGGTGTGCAATGTATGCGAATACCTGCAAGCTCGAGCGAGAAAGCCAGGGTCGCCCTACAGTACAGAATAATATTTACAGTGTGTATTGTGGCAGTGTGTATGTGTATAAATTTGCTATGCGCGTGCTTTCCGGACACAGTCACGTGATACGTGGCCACCCTCCTCTGGCGCATTGTAATGTATATACAATGAATACAATCAATGAGATTATGAATATGATTATATATTCATTACCTGAGTTAACAAGGTTTAACAACACTGTTAACTAAAAACTCTGTTAAACCCTGTTAACTAAGCTGTTACTGCAAGTTAACAAGAACTTGTTAAACCTTGTTAACTAAGGGCATTGGTGCAGTGTTAACCTCGTTCAATATCGTGTGCTCGTATAACTTTTACTACATTTCAGTGTATACTTTCATGAGTAAGCCGTTGCTCCTGAACAGAAGATTCATTGGGCATCCCCAAGCTTGCTTTGGATAGGTATACTGCTTGAGGTAATTGGGGGCCAAACTGTGCCTTCCTCCAGGGTTTTCTCATATAGCAAACACCTGTAGTCCCTATCCTTTCCCACCAACAGTTGCAGAGCATCATGGGCTTGTCATACGCCTTCAGCTTCCTGGTTACAACTAGGTACCTCCTCAGCTTATTGGATTCATCAGTTGTTATGACAGATGCTTTCAATGTCTTTTAGTGGGCCCTTGCAAATGCTTCACAGTCATCCAACAATGATGTATCTTCTTGCTGTTGAACCAACTTCCTCGCTACTTCATGGATAGGAGTGTGCATGAGAGAGGGGCCTGATTCCAATGTGCACACTGCCTTAGAACATTGCTAATTGTGAATGCATTCCTATCATTAGTGTGTTAGCCATGTAGTTAGCTAGGTAGCTGCAGTTGGTAGTTTCCTACTATGGCTCATCCCATTTTATAGATGCTGTTGCAGTCCAGTGAGCTGCTCTATAACTATGTACAGCTCAGTTATGGAGGTTTGAAAATGGTGCGTGGGTAGCTATCCCGTGTCATGTACAAATAATATGCATGTATGCATATATGTAGAAGTAAAAGTGAATGAATTCTAAATAGAAATGCATCCAGTCAGTTGGATGTGATGGCTGTGTTGTAGTGAAGAGTAGGGCCTCATTTGAGATGGGTGGGGCTACAAAAGTGAGGGGTGGGGCTGACCCTAGGTTGGTGTGCATGGGTGGTCCATTGAGGTCACTCTGAGGTGCTGGAAGAGCTGTGGATGGGAAGGAACCATGTACATGGGAGTAAAGTGACCCACCATCAGTGGTGTACATCGGCAACAGCACAGACAACACACTCAGTGCAAATGATAGAGAGATGAGTTAGATCAAGAACACTATTGTGTGTGTGGGGGGGGTGTGGGGGTGTGGGTGTGGGTGTGTGTGTGCGTTGAAGAGTCCATCTCTCTGTGGACTGTATCTGCTATTGTGTAAATGTGCATGCTACTAGTCCACTGTTGCATGAATGGTGTTGAAGACACCATATGTATAATTTTCATTGTCAGTTCAGAATGATCAATTCAATAGATATTAAGAGACACATTAGTATAGATAGCAACACCTCCACCGTGGTGATGACGATCTTTCCTATGGATATTGAATCCAGGAATTGCAAGCAACGAATCTTTGACACTGGAATCCAGCCAGGTTTCAGACATGGTGGCTAGGATTGTCAGAAGAGTGGGTACTGACAAACTCGGTCACTTGATCAAGGTTCCCCATGAGACTACGGACATTTAGATGAGTAATGTTGAACAATAAGTGTGAGGATACCAGTGAGGTTGGTGATGCGACTGCAGAGGCTGGTTGTATGCTCTCTATAAACAGACTGTCATCATACCTGGGTAGGGCACAGTTGGCACAAGACTACAAGTTGCTGCTCTTAGACAGCTGACTATATAGCGGATCGTTTATACCCTCACATTTGGCGTGGTACCAACGGTCACAGGTATCACACAGAAATCACTTCTGATTTACCTTCACTGGAGTGGTCGGGCATCTCCTCGCGGAAGCAACCTCGCTGGGGCAAACAGCACTTCTTTGCGGTCCTCGCAGTCCCCACTGCTGGCACGTCCATACGTACTCCGCAATACCAGAAGACAGAACCACAGACATGTGATCGTCAGACAGAAACTTAGAGACCATCTACGCTCTCTCCGACAGTACATCACTTCAAGAACAGTTCAGCAATTACAAACCCAAGCGCTTTCCGTTCTACTGACTCTGAAAGGCTCAAAGGTGGCTACAGTGTGATTGTGTACTGCTGCGCCACCGCTAATAAACTTGTTAAATATACACTTATGCATCCGTGGTTTAAGGCACTTTCACACTGTTGACATAGCTACAGTAAAATCTAGCTATATGCCGCTAAGCTACAAATATTTGGCCTAAGCCATCTTGCTTTTGGCTTGCTCATTTGTTTAGTTCACTTATTTCTCTTTTCTTGATAGGTAGCTATAGACATGGCACCGTTTAGGTGGCCAGAAACAAAACATGATATAGCCCTGGCAACTGAGGTGGCTGCAAGACGTCCACAGCGTCCCCAAGATTGGGATGGCATTGCTGCTACACTGTCTCAGCATTTTTCGACTAGAATTGAGTTTTCAACGAGAATCAAGTTAACCTTACTGGCAAGGGTTGTAAAGACAGGCTAAAGCTGCTAATTCAGAAGTACAAGGGAGAGGATGCCCGGTCACTAAAGTGGTAGGTTTCATGCTGGGCATAGGTGCATGTTAGATTGTCAATTAAGTAGCACTGACATTCTTCCTTTTTGTGTTAAAGCTGTGATTTGGTATGCTGTGCTTATAGATCTGGTACTGAGGAAGACTACTCTGAGCTTGCTCAGTTACTAAAAGACATTCACACATACATGTGTGATTTAGAGGAAACCAGAGCTAGAGAAAAAGGACAAAAAGAAAAAAAAGGATCTTGATGAAAGAACACAGGCTGAGGATATGATGAGGGCAGCTATGGAGGGCTTGGTAAAGTCCTCCACCTTAGGCAAACGTGGTCGGGAAAAATCAAGCGACTCTCCTGCTGAGATATCTTCTGCAGATTATTCCGTGGTGGATCTGGATGACGACCTTTCAGAGGACACCCCTTCAAAGAAGAAAGGCAAGGATAAACCAAATAAGTGGCAACCGTAAACTTTCCAAAGTTACCACTATTGAAATGCTAGATAAGAAATTTCAACGAAAGGCTGCACTGCAAGATAAGGAACTTGACCTGAGGAAGTTTGATCTGGAGTTACAGGCAAGGAAACTGGAAGTTGAGGAAGAAGAACGAAAGTTGAGACTACAAATGGAACTGCAAGAATGCCAGGTGATGATGGATTTCATAAAGAAATACATGGATCAGTAATTGGACTCGTGATGCATCTACTTACTTCATGCACTTATATTACTTTTTATGATTATGTATACATAACTTGCACTTGTAGACCCATGCTGACCATACATGCTTTGTTAATTTATTGTGTTATTCACGAGACTGTAATTTTTTTGATATTGTGTGGTTATTGTGCATGTGAATTGAATAAATATGTTTCTAGTGAGGGGACCCATACAAGCATGTCTGGCAGTTAGTTAAAACAGATGCAGCCAATGGGCTGCAATAGAATTTTCTGGTTCTTTTTAAAATGAAGAAAAGCAACATACTGGAGGATTTTGTTAAAGCACTTTAGCCTGAGGGCTTGCACTCCTTAGATGAGTTGAATGGATCATCCTCAAGCTCCGAATACCTCATCTTCTCTAATGGCAGAGAAGGACATTGAGAGCATCAGAATGTCTCCGATATGTATGATAAAGGTTTAATTCTTACCAGTGGAGATCCAATAGGAATACATGGTTTCCACCAATTAGGTTCAAGCCCACTCTTCCTGATGTCATTGAAACTATGAGTACTTAAGGTTAGCTAGCTCCTTCATTGAAATGACGCTGTCTGTCCTGTCTGCAACAGCCGCTTAGCCATCCAAGAGGAATACAGTTACGGTTAGCCTGCTCCTTCATTGAACTGACGCTGTCTGTCCTGCTGTCTGTAACACCGCTTTGCCCATTGAACCCTGCCACAAGAGCTTCTCCACTACGGTCATCGTGCTGGTAATAGTGCGGCCACCTGCACATTTCAGCTGTGATGGCATCCTGCTCTAAGCAAGGGATGCATGCATTTTATCAGCAAATCATCCTAATTTGCATGTTTAAACACATTGAAAACTCCTGCCCTGCCTTGATGTGCTGGGCACTAAGCTTCCACTCTGAGCCCAATGTGCAACGGTGATCAGGCTAACGTAACGGCCTGGGTCATTGAGCAGCCTGCTGATAAGTTGTTAGCTGCACAGAAATGTAAACAATGGTCATCGAGTGCCAGCAAAGGGAAAAAAGGAAGTAGAAGTTTTGTACAGTCGACAATAAGCAGGGCAGGCAATCTCAGCCACCTTAACGTTCCTTTCAGGTGGGTCTTTCTTGGATTAGAAGATTTATTCACATTTAGTTGGAACTTCACTAGGACTTAGCAAGCCATGGCAAATGACGTTATATAATTCCTCTTGGTAGGTTCTCTGCACCAATTTCCCTCTCAGTTTGATTCTGACATCACATTCCGTCATGCAAACCACTCAATTGTCTTTCATTACACTATGGTCATACTATGACGAAACTGATGATGACAACCATGGTAACATTACAAATCATCAGTTGCACTACAATTATGCTGACGTAATTGGCATCACAACGTTGTACTGTACCAATTACCTTCCTGGTACTGCATACCTGGGCCTTCTGCCAATTCACATTGCATCTTTTGTACACAAAATATGTCTAGTGGAATAATTCAAAACAAGGCCAGTTGACATAGCTGTAATTCATGGTAGAACTGCAGATATTCCAGGGCGACTGTGTCAAGTGAGGGGAGAGAAGACACAACCATCTTTCCATACAAGCACCCATAACTGCACCTTTTATTTAGCGACTGCAAGACAGCCACCAAGGATGGCTTCAGTAACAGCATGTTGTGGGTAGGTTGAGCAGAGTGATCCAATGGGGACAGGCAAACTGTCTCTCAAAACTAGTTGTAAGTCACTGTGTTGTGCAATTCATGTACTATACCTTCGCGGGTAACAGTTATTGCAATTATAGTGAAGCTTCCACAGCAATATGTTTACATTTACAGTAGCAACACTTAGCTCAACTACCCCACACCCATCCAATTATACCTAAACACCCACCCACACCTACCAACACACACACCTTTTCCTACCGATACACCCACTTCTACCTACTGATACACCCTCATCACTGATTCACACATCAGCAAGCACTAATGCAGCAACACAAACACACTCGTATGCTCAGACACTATATGTATTATGTCGATACAACAGTGTGGGGACTGAGATGTGACTGTAGACACACAGTGGCTCCTTACAAAGGTCATGCCGAACAACGGACTATCCTACCACACACACATCTGTCTAAATCTTCATTTAAACACATGAGATTCATAGTACAGCAGAATCTGTCTATCCCATTCACTAGTGTGACTAGCCAACTGGGCTACTGCAGGTGAGTGCATTGGAGAGGTGCAATGCAAACTATCACAGTGTAGGCTACATAGCCAATATGACCGAAGTGTCCTTGGTCCTTTACTTCGTTACGTACGGTACGTACTTTACTTACTTAGATGAATTCTGGAGAACCTCATACAGTTGATGAGATGGTGAAGGGCATTTACTGCCCACTCACTGTCATCTCCTCTAACCTAGTGCATACCATGTTATACTACGCAGTCCCTGCCGCTTGAAACACATGACAAGAGTAGCGTAGAGGTGAAAGAAATGCAAGCACACCCAACCCTTCCCTTCCCTTTTACATACCACTGTGACATGGGGTAGAGTGGGGTGAGGGCTTTACTCAACAGCCAATCACAGACATCTCATCACCCACTTCCTCTAGATCTCCTATTAAAAGAATTCAGGTCTACAGTACAACACACACCAATGACCTCCTGACAGGCTACAGAGTACAAATGGCACACATACCATCCTCCTGGGCACTAACCACAAGACTGAGCACAAGAGGCAATGTTACTACTACAACCACTGCTGCCTCCCTCAACCTAGTTTAGAAACAATCACTCTTTGAATTAGATTCCTGTATGCATTGTGCTTGTGGAAGGCAGGCTAGTTAGTTTCACCCATCTACTTTATACATGCAATTGTAACATGTCCAGTTTCAAGTACAACCTACACAATGTGCATGTGGCTGGACTGACACACACACATTCTTACACGAACATGTACACAGAGCATAGAGGAAGAAAAGGACTTTTATAACTCTTTGCTTAGATACACTACAGAGATGCTGCTGTGTACATGCACCCTGTCACCATTCAGTTTTCACCCTACCCTGTCAATGTTCAGTGGGGCATCTCGGTGTTTGCACAGCTGTCTGAATGTCCTCTACTGCTCCTTGACCGCAAATGATTCCTATGGTCTCAAAGACACTCTTCCACATATGATCCTGGCTCCCTGCTACAGGAGACTTTTGCATCTACTTTACACATTTGTCTGGGTCGATCTGCTGAACACCAGGCCCACATTCAAGGTATGGTGAAATACGTTCAAGGTGAGCTTGAAAGCTATTGGAATGCATGCATATAAAGTCCTGGGTTAAACATATACCATTGTAGGGGGCAGTTGTTCAGCATCTCGAACAACACAGCTATCTTGCTGTGTTTGTGCACTCTAAGAAGCATTGCGTATGCTGGTTTGCGGTTTGTACAGTTTCTGGCAACACACTTAATGCTGCTACACATTCTTTCATGTGCTTCAGTATTCAATGATCTCAAATTGGTGATAGGACTATGAATTAGAAGCGCATGGAAGTACAGGCTAAAAACTTGGTGCCAGCTAGCCAAATGTGAAAAGAGAGTAAGACACGGCTCATGGTCGAGCCAGCAGCAAATGTACAGCTGTAGGATTTGTCGTGAAGTTCTTTTTGATTCATTAACATACACGTTCTCAGAAATCTTCAACAGTTTCCATTAACTGCATTACTTTCGTGTCCACACCACAACCAGCTTTACTCACATTTCACACACTCTGAGATCTACTCCAGTGTGTCCACTATCTCTACAATTTACATTCATTTTCTTACCTTCAACATTATAAATGTACTTTAGCCTTATGACAGCAATTTAGCATATGATTACAGTCTGTATCATTTCTCATCACTTATGACCATAAAATATCTAACTACACTTAGCTCTTCAACAGTCGACAACACCAATCTGCTTTTGAGATGGCACGAGGCGGATGTTTAGCATAGAACAATGAAAATTTGTTTCCCTTTCTGCTTGGTCCACACAACAATCCAGTGATTGGATTTGATGTGCAGTATCTGTACAGCATTGATGTTTCCTGCCTGTGTGATTGTGCTTGTAACAGTGTCAGCCGCATACCACTTAACTTTGGAAATAGCTGCTTCAACAGCCGTTGTGCGAAATGCATATGCAGATCCACCAAGCACTTGCCACTTTCAATTGTATTCTTCTCTTTCTCTGTTGGAACAATGTCATTGAAACATAGTCAAACTGGCAGTTTCTTTGTCCCATTATGGCACCATCTGTAGCCATCAGCCTTCCAATCATCTGTGCATTTACAAAGAGATAAGTTTCAGTGTGCATTTACTTTACTCACTATGTCAGTTAACATCTCTTTCACTGCTGATGAATATTCTACACCACGTTGAAATGAGCATGGTGCTATCTAGTGTGTAGTAACTACACGTAGCTGTGCCTGCATGTGTTCCTCACCTGGGCATTGGTCATTCTTGTACCGGTACACCTCTCCTCCCTTTGCTTGAGCAGGTGGTAGTAGAACTCCTCATAGTCGGTGATGTTGTCCAAGAACTGCACAAGCTCCGTCACAGACAATCTCTCTGTCCTCCAGAAGACTGGCCATGCAGGATTCATATTACACTTGTATGATTTCAGCTTCTTTGTGTGAACTTTTATCACTGTTTTGATTTTGGAATTTGTCACTAATCGATGTGTTGTTACGTATTACACTTTGGTCCACCAGTAGTACACTTTGGTCCGCTATTTAGCGTATTCATGCCTCACAATGTCCACACTTTAGGTGATTAATGGGCACTAATTGCCATTCCTATTCTTTGTGTGTGGCTGTGTCGGTGCGGACTGTCAGCAAAATAGAATCAACCTTCAGAACTTGGTCAACGCATTCTGGGCTGTAGCAAACCTATGTAGCTTTTGCCATCACAGACCACTAACTACTCTAGCGACTGTGAGTTCCTTGATACATTATATTTCTGTAAATACTCACTGTAAATGCATGTGCTGTAAGCAGTCATGTGCCTGTCTTTGCTTGAGATTTCTCCATGCATGTGTGGTGTGTGTGTGTGTGTGGTGTGTGTGCATGTGGTGTGTGTGTGTGTGTGTGTGTGTGTGTGTGTGTGTGTGGTGTGTGGTATGTGTGTGTGTGTGGGTGTTGGTGTATGCATGTGTGTGGGTGTCTGTGTGTGGGTGTTGTGTGTGGAAGGGGTTTGGGTGTGTGGGTGTGTCTGGTGTGTGTGTTGCATGTTTATCTCCCTACCTCCCTACCTCCCTGACACTATGTCATACTTACCTATGTTGCGTGACAGAGCAGCGACTGAAGAGAGCAAGTAAACACTGCAAGATAGCAGCCAGCAGGTCGCCAACGTGGTGCTATTACTACTAATAATTTATACATGTACACTCTACAAATTAATATGCACACCACACTGTTGTTGTCCGTTGTGATTCATTATAGCAAACATTACTTTACCTCATTCAATATCGTGTGCTCATATAACTTTTACTACATTTCAGTGTATACTTTCATATCATATATCAATGCTGATGGTAATCAATACAGTATAGTAATTCTGTGAATATTACTTTTTATGTATAATATAATGAGAATGAGAATGAATGAGTGAAGATGTATTTGTCATGGTTAAACCGTTGAGTGGCCAATCTAGAAGTATACATTCGCCCCTGACTGTACATTCATCTTGTGGATGACCTGCAGGTTAAAAGAAGAAAAGTATGTTACATGGAAGCTATGTGCACTTGCATTTGTGCCTGCATAGTGTGCTCTTATTTCAATTTCAGTGTGTGATACTTACCTGGCTTCTACTGTGGGGTCTTCTCCCCCACCTGCCAAGAGGGGCCACCCTTCAGGTAACCCTCGGCTGATCCACTGGGTGTGCTACATTTGTAGCACACCTCTCTCCCAAATTGTAAAATTAACACCTACATGTATGTAAATTGAAAAGCAGTACACTAGCATAATTATATGTAGCACCTAACTTACTCCGGACAGTCCCAGTCTTTCTTCCACTTGTCCTGCGGAGCCCCCTCTGACCTGCTTTAGGGGGCGTGGCCAGGGACTCCCCAACTGGCTTCGCTGGGGACCCCCCTGTGGTGGGTGACGCGACACAGAGTGAGCGCGGCCTTCGGCTGCACTTGCTAGTACGATTATATTCTTTAAATGTATATTTAGAAATAGGGTACTATGATATCTGATGCATCAAATAGGCAGTGCACAGCACCCCCTATGCAAGGTTATAATGTTGCATGCTATATAATACTATCTGTATATTCCCTGCTTGTTCAACGTATCTAGAGAAAGGTTGCCTCATACGAGGCAAGGAGAAAGCAATTCAATAGAAAAGTTAAGGAAAGAAAGCAACACCACAATGAATTCAGTAAATGTAATCAGTCTAGTATGGCCTTCTGCATAGCTACATATTTTCTTCCAGAATCAAATTATCTGTCACACTCTAGCACTCTTGCTGATTTGGACTCCCCATTAAGTCCTTTATAGCATGGTAACTGTGCATGTAAATTGGCAGGAAAGGTAATGTTACAATTGCTGCTAGCCCGGTGCAACATCTGGAGAACAGAAAAGCCAACACTGCTGAAGAACTTGAAGAAACATACCTGGTAGTTCCTCTTGAATTTGTGAATGATCCTAATAATCTATCTCTGGAAAGCACCTGAACATGACAGCTATCTTATTCACCTGGGCAATATGAACGCCACAAAAAAACTTATATTGAAGCAGAGGGAAAAAGCTAGAGAGTCAACGTTAGGAACTGGGTAATGATTCAAAGCTGAATTACACGATTGCATCATAGGTTGATACTGCAAGTGCAGATTTAAAGAACCAGCTGATATTGTAAGGAAGAAGCAGCCACCAATGTGCATTTGAGATGAAGCATAGCAGGCTCACATGAGGTTCTATGTCACATAATCCAAGCACAGATCATTGCAAGCTTGGAAATGTAATAATTTAAACCTAGCAATTCAGTTAAATTTATGTACATGGTCTATTGTCATCTCAAGCACATTCAACGTTATACAGTGAATTGTGTACATACCACCTAACAGTGGTTCCGTTTCTTGGCTGAGTACCCTTAATCCTTCACAGCCTAGGGGAGTGGTGATCTGCATTTCTTCTAATTGCGCCACGACACCAGGACCAGAATGGAGATATTTAATCTAGATTGAGCCTGATACCTCTGTCTCGATATGCTGTCCTCTGTGGTTAAGGGCCCATGTGTCATTGGGCTGTTCACCAACATTGGACACCGTAAAAAGTGATTGAAGGGGTCCATGCTTCCTTTCCTTATATGCTACATATCCAGCACATCCATATTGTACGTATTGCATATACGTATACATATCACTTACATATATGTATCACATTAGCAGCTTGGTGCATACATGGTACATGTTCTAGCTGGTTGCCTAGCTAGCTAGTGTTCTAGTTGCAGTCTCTCCACCATAAATTCCCCTGTACAAGATATGCAGTGACAGTGTGAGTATCAACTGGGAATTATTCATTGTTCCCAGACCCGCAATGATCGGAGTGTTGCTGAAAGTTCTGTGAAAATATCCAAATATTAAATATGGCTGACCATCACTGGCACCTTTGCTAGCAACCTGACTACAGTGAAGGTCAGTACCTCCTGACACAGTTGTTACATCTCGTCATCTTCCATACTCTGATCCCTACTATCCACGAGTGCTCCCATTGGTGAGAACACATGTATTGGGTAACTGGGTAGCAGCTGTCTTGTAGCTAGGTAGTAGCTGCAAGTACACAATAGCTGCTGTACATGTTTCATTGAATGGAGCACATTGCTATAGTCATAGCCGCGAACATTTACGCTACAGTTACAACTAAGTGCATCAGTGAGTCCAGGTCATCCTGTATGCTAGCTATAGCTTTTTGTTGCTGCTTATAACTATCTTCCCTATTAGCTATCAGTGGTATTAGGTCATGACACATATACCAAGTATCCAAATGATGTAATCACTTCAAACGTATTATGACATTTACGCCTATGTAGGAGTCACAGGATCAGCCATTTTGTCCATATTTTGTACGAGACTACCACTTGAATTAGTTTGTAGATACGAATGAGGATTTGTATTATGCTAGCTGTAGTGAAGCTACGTAGCTAGCTAAGTGTTGCGAGTCTTACCTAGGCTTCCTGTGGCCTCAGTGTTGCACGTGTATGCATGCTCCACTGAATTAAAGCAGCTTAGGCTTAGTTTCACCCCCTCCTTCTCCCCCATCTTGGACAAAAGGATGAAGTTGAAGTTCTCCTTAACATTTGGATTTTTGGATTTGGAATCTTATTTAACGTGGGGAGGGCTTTAGCCAGGAGGCTACTATTCCAGCCACCCACATACATGCACAGTACATAATGATACAACACAAACACACATATGGCAATCAGTCAGTCAATCAGTTAGTGAATGAGTTAGGAAATCAATTTATTTGTTCAGTGCAGCAGTGTTTGTTGTTAGGGGGTGCTATCACTGAAAATTTGCTGCCATGGTCTGGGCTTGATCTTGGGGCATCCCATAATCACTGGATCTTGAATCTTGCGCCTTGTGCTCTAGACCACCAACATCCCCCAATAGTGTGTAGATTTCCTTGACAGTGCATGCCAGAGAGGTAATCTGCTCTGTCACCATTTCCTGTGATAGAGCAGGTTGAGACAATATAGTGCATGTACATTAGTGCATGCAGCACTACTGAATTATGATCCCAATTTTATTCCTGGAAATTTTCTTTCAATTTTGTTCGTAGTCCACACTACACTAACCTTAGCCATGACTGCCACAACAAGGTTTGCCCCACAGAGGTCAGGCAGGTGCCTCATGAGGTGTTCTACTGTCTGAGATGTGCTGTTAACTTGTAACAGTGCTCTTGAGGTGTTCTACTGTCTGAGATGTGCTGTCGACTTGTAACAATGACAGCGAATAGCCATCTTTGGACAACGCTTTCATGGTGGCAGTGTCCATTGGTGCTGACTCAGCCCACAGCATGGCAATGCAGCAGTGATCTTTGAATACCAAAGGCAGTCCACCTGTTAAAGAGAATAAATATATTGTTTAAGTTTGCATCCTTTTTAGATGTAAATCATTAGATAGTGATAACATGACATGAGGTGTTTTGTTCTCTATACTCCTAATACTAGTTGCTAAATGATAGGTGTTTTCTTTGGTAACCATGGCAATGGGATCTATAACAAAATATAATGCTACATGTACCTTTAAAGGAGAGATTGGAAAAGTCTATAGCTACTCCATGTTGGCATGATGGGTAAAGAGCTTGTGCGCTGTACCCCAGTTGATGCTGTTTGTGGTGCAGACAAAAGCAGTCTTTACTGCTTCCAGAGCTCTAACTTCATTGTCTTCTCCCTGAGCTCTGCAAATGAGACCTCCTTGTCACAAAGCTGCTGGAGCATGTCCATTTGTTATAGGAATATGTAATTAGTATAGTATAATATCACATTCATCCACTCTTGTGTTTGATTTTGTTGTTTTCATGGCTCTAACCTGAAAATCTACAGGAAGGTGATGTAGAGACTGTACTTCAATTCACTCTACCTTACTGCATTCTATACACAGATGGGCAGAAAATTGGATTAAAGTACTGAATGTGATACTGCCTAAGCAAGCTCCAAATCTGAGAATCTGGTGTGCACTTCCTCAGACATTCCTACACATCAGGAACAAGACACAAACCCGAGCACTCTGATAGTTTCCAATGTAAAAGAGGAGCCCACCCACAAGCATGTACGAATTGAGATTTTCCCGGCTGTCACAGGATGTTCTGCAATTCAATCTAAAGTGGGTGGCATGCGTGAAAAAGCTGCTGCCAAGAGTGCACGGCAAAAACCCATGATGAACCGTTTGTCTGCCATCTTAGATCTACGAAAAATGTACAGGATGCATTAATAATTAATTAATAGCAAATTAATGTGCACACCACACTGTTGTTGTCCATTGTGAATCATTATAGTGAACATTACTTTACCTCATTCAATATCGTGTGCTCGTATAATTTTTATTACATTTCAGTGTATACTTTCATATATCAATGCGGATGGTAATCAATACAGTACAGTAATTCTGTGAATATGATTTTATGTATATTACAATGTATAATGAGAATGAGAATGAATGAGTGAAGATATATTTGTCATGGTTAAATTGTTGAGTGGCTAATCTAAAAGTATACATTCACCCCTGACTGTACATTCATCTTGTGGATGACCTGCAGGTTAAAAGAAGAAAAGTATATTTGTTACATGGAAGCTGCATGCACTTGCATTTGTGCCTGCATAGTGGGCTCTTATTTCAATTTCAGTGTGTGATACTTACCTGGCTTCTACTGTGGGATCTTCTCCCCCGCCTGCCAGGAGGACCGCCCTTCAGGCGACCCTCGGCCGATCCTCTCGGTGTGCTACATTTGTAGCAAACCTCTCGGATTCCAAAATTGTAAAAGTAACACCTACATGTATGTAAATTGAAAAGGCAGTACACCCGCATACACTAGCATAATTATATGTAGCACCTAACTTACTCTGGGCAGTCCCAGCCTTTCTTCCGCTGTTGGTCTGCTTTGGGGGGCTTAGCCAGGGACTCCCCAACGGCTTCGCTGGGGACCCCCCCTGTGGTGCCTGCCCCTCTAGTTTCTTGGAAGCTGGACAAGGCGATGAGGAGGGAGGGTCAGAGGTCCCCTCCATAGGTTCCATCTGGTTCATCTCTTCGCCCTGTAAATGCAGAACAAGTTGTGTACAACATTACAAGTCATCGTTCACACTACAGTTATGCTGGCGTAATTGGCATCTAGACCTTGTACTGTACCAATTGGCTTCCTGGTACTGGATACCTGGGCCTTCTGCCAACTCATTGTATCTTATATGCAAGGGTTAAAGGTTATGGTACACAAAACCATTGGGCGGTGGAAGACCTTGAGGCATGAGCAGGAAAGCATATCCCTGTACTTTGAACCAGTAAGGTTGAAGAAGGACATTAATTATGGCAACACAGTAACAGTCCATCCATGTTTTACCTATGCTTCTTCTCTCCATATCCTTCCAAGCCTGCAATCATAGCAGCCCTAAAACTGCAGTACTAAGCATGTTTTGTCGGCAGCCACAACCCCAATGTACAGGTAGATCTCTAGGCAGTTGGGACAATACCAGGGAGATTGTTATGGAAAACCAGAGTTGTTTGCCTGATGAACCCTAGTGGTAGAATCTTGTCTGCCCCCGGGAAATAATTAACACATTGGTCAGTGCTACACTTATACGTCCTCAGTTTCCAGTGTGCCATCTGCATGTGGATACTCATTGATTCAATGCATTATTGACCTGTACAGATCTACATATAATGATGCTGTTTGCCTTAATTAAACCATTTGTATAGAGCATGACTCATGGATTTCATGTAAATTACACTTCTATCACAAGGTATGGCATATTATAGACAATAGATAGGTTAAGATTAATGTTTACCATACATGGTACAATGTCATGTGACCGGAACAATGACGTCAGCGTTCACGGTTACGGCGCGAACCCGAATGGTTAAGATCAAGGTTTATTATGCACGTGAAGCGGTGGGAATTGGTGACGAAATGGAGCTCGAAAGAAGGTTCGTGCTACTCAGTGGTAGACTGTACATGTTGTCATTGCGAATGTTAATGCTTAGTGCACTCAGCAATTCTGAATTCCAGACACGACCTAAAGAACGTTCAGGAAATGTTGCTTCAGCTCGATAGTAGTGACTCGAACTTCAGCAGTGACAAGGAGTTCCTGGAAGACCTTTACTGTGAGCTATTTTTTATGCCTAAGAAACTGCTCTGTTGTCGCCCAAACGTTGATGACTTCTCTCCAGTGGAATGTGAGCAACTTTTCAGGTATCAGATAAAAGTATAGCAAATTTCATCACGATAATTGTATTGATAATGTGACTAACCCCCACATTAAAGTTGTTTATTTGCATGCCAGGTTTGGCAAAGATGACATGGTGCGCCTTTGCTCAGCTCTCAGCCTTCCTGAGAAATATACTTGTCCACAAGGTACCTCAGCAACAGCAATGGAAGCCCTGATGATTCTGCTGAGAAGACTTGCCTATCCAAATAGGCTGTGTGAATTGGTTCCAATTTTTGGATATGCGGAGCCTGAACTAAGTCAAATATTCAATACCGTAAGTGGTATACTTTGCCAAACTAACATATTGTGTGCACCTATAGTAGACTACTGAGATCCTTAATTAAAATCTTTCCTATACATCCATGCAGATCCTTTATGACATCCATGCAAGGTTCGAACATCTCTTGAGTAACTTCAACCTTGTCTGGTTAGACCCAGAGATGTTTTCAGCAGCTGTGCATGCTAAGGGAGCACCTCTTATGCAGTGCTATGGATTCATAGATGGCACTGTTAGACCCATTGCGCATCCTACAGTGAACCAACGAATTATGTATAGCGGACATAAAAGGGTTCACTGTATCAAGTTTCGGGTATGCTAATTAAGCAAAGTGTAATCTAGGACAATTGAAAGTGCATACATGTTCACAGGTATTTCATTGCATTTCGTTCAGGCTGTTTCAATGCCCAATGGTCTCATCGCACACATATTTGGTCCAGTGCAAGGTCGCCAACACGATGCATTCATCTTATCGGAGAGTGGCTTGTTGAACGAGTTGTGTCAGTTCACCAGACCCAATGGAGAGCCATATATAGTATATGGTGATCCTGCTTATGGTGTAACAGCGAACATTCTATCACCATATCGTTCACAGAATTTGAGTGGTGCAGAGCAGGAATTCAACCGGCGCATGAGTGCCATTCGAGTCACTGTGGAGTGGACGTTTGGCAAGGTCTTGCAGTGCTTTTCTTTCCTGGACTACAAGAAAAATCAAAAAGTACTGTTGCAGCCAATTGCCAAGTACTACTTGGTGGGAGCTCTACTGACAAACTGTCATACTTGTCTGTAAGGATCATCTACTAGTTCATTTTTTGGTTTGCAGCTTCCTACTTTGGAAACATACCTTAGCAATCAGATCTGATTGTAACATGATTTATTTATTACATGTTTTAATTAAGATGTATAAACACAATAAAGTTAAAAGTTACTGCTGTCATGATGATTATTGGTCTTTACTAGCATGCTTCAGCAGCAAAGCAATTAGTGCTTGTCGCTCTTGTCGGTCCATCTCCAACCTCTCTCTTCTTTCATCTTTCTCAGTGTCCAGCATCTGCTTCTGTAATTCTACCTCTGCCCTGCGTATCTCAAGCTCTTCTCTTTTTAGTTGTACTCGGGTCTCAAATTTAGCCTGCATCAACTCTGCGGTCGATTTCTTTGTCTGTTTGGTGACGCCACCTGTTGTGTTGAATAGATAAGATTCAATCATAATAAACACATAACATCTCAACACTTCGCTTACCTTTCATGAATCTTGGCTTCTTACTGGAGCTTGGCTGATCATCATGATCATCTTCATCAACATCAATAGAAGATGATGATGAAGATGACAAATCTATTAAAAAGATACATGGATCAAACAAACTGATATTGCAACTGAAAGGGTTGGTTCTCTAATACCAGCTTCACAACAGGGTTGAAAACCTTGCCAACGTTTCGACCAGATGCTCTGGTCTTCTTCAGGGCGCCCTGAAGAAGACCAGAGCATCTGGTCGAAACGTCGGCAAGGTTTTCAACCCTGTTGTGAAACTAGTATTAGAGAACCAACCCTTTCTGATGCCAGAGCCAGCTGAGAAGCCCTCACTTCATTGATACTGCAACTAAAGAAATTAAACATGATATTCCTATAAACTTGATAAACTTGATATTCCTTCAATTGCAGCTTTCCTCATTGCTTCTCCTATCCCTTTATCTTTGCTTTTCTTCAGAGCTGCTAATTTCTGTTCAGCAGACTTAGCCTCAGCAAGGTCTCATATATGTGCTGATGTCCTCCAACAGTTGCTCAAGTTCCGTGTACTCTTCCTCAGTTCCAGATGTATAATTATAGTAAATGTAAACAAACTTACGCATGTCATTACACAAACATGCATTAGTGCTTGCATACACACCTACCTACACACCCACCCACCCACTCACCTACACACACACACCTATACAGACTACCATAGTGGTGCACATTGCACAGCAAGAGGGTGGGGAGACTCATGCGAGAGGTGCAAGGAGTACAAAGAACTAACTCACACATGTAGCTACTCATATAGGTACATACATACAGTGCAGTGCATACATGGGTCAAGTATCTATGATATAAGTAATGTGCATAAATTATGAATGTACACGCATACTTCTTCAAAGACTTGGCGTCTTCTTCCTTGTACGTCTTCAGAAGGAAGTCCAATCGGTCCTTGCACTCCCTGCCCTTAAGAACATGTTTCTCATCGGTGCTGAAAGCAGTGTTCAACCTTTCCGCAATTTCAGCCCAATCCAAAGGTTTCTGTGGACGGTGAGTGGCAACTTCTTTGGCTAGTGCCAAATTGTGGACAGCTTCCCAGTGAAAGCCAGGCATAGCTACCTGAAAAGAATTGGCACGCAAAACGATATAAGGCGCGACTAGGTAGGATCAGGAAAGTGGATGGCACGATGCGAGAACACCAGTAACTTTTGTCCTAACCATCCAAAGATATATATAGAACAGTGCTCCACACAAGAAACTAACTATTACGGTGAAACGGTCCAGCAATACAGCGCGAAAGATCAGCAGAATAGTTATACGCTCTGAGGGCACTTCCAAGGTAAAAACCATTGTAGATTCACCATCGAAGGGCACCTATTTTGAATCACGTGACAATTTTGTGACGTCAACGTTCAACATTTAGCGTTTTCACGTTGATTTTAACCTCTCTATTACTGATAGCACTCACATCTATCTAGGAAATCCACAAAGTGGATGTAGCATGCTTCATTGTCCTCTCTCCTTGGTACCACTTTCACTGATCTTATCCTTCAACATGGGTGAAGATGAGAAAATGTGTTATTCAATCAACTATAATGCACATGGTTAACGATACTGTATAGCAGGAAAATTTGCAGAATAAAATTCCAAGATTTTGCTCAAGAGCAAATATTTTGCAGTTTTAATTTTGCGATTCTCAGAATGTTTTGTGATTGGAGAGACGACCAGAAGTATTATCTTCACAGGTACACTGCACATGCTGATGCAACTTATGGCTGTTTTCTACATAATTCTTCACTTCTGCATTGAGTTCTTCGCTGAGCAATAGCGGGCGCTCCTTCTTTTGATTGGGAAGCTCTGTAATGGGCCAGCTGCCTCCCTCTTCTGTTATTTGTCAAAGTATTTGGACTTTGACAAATAACGGTGTTTTCCTTCAGTTCAATGCTCTATAGTTTGTTGCACTTTGAAATTGCCCTGTTATTTCCTGAATCCATTGCACATCTAGCAACTTCAGCACCTTGCTTTGATATAAACTTCTGATATGAGACACACTGCTGCTCGGTACTGTTGCCTTCAGAACTGCAGGAAGTGAGGATGGTTGAGACTTTTTGTTAGCCTTCTCTATCACCTCCGGCTTCACTTTGGCCAACAAGGGTCCATACACATTGGGGAGAGATGCTGAACGAGGGGAGAAGTACTTTAGCAAAGCCAGCGGAGCTATAACAGGTAACAACACTCTCAGTATACTTGCTGGTATGACGTTCCAGGGATGTACAATAGCACAAAGAACAATGTACAATGGACAAGTGTGAATCAAAAATCTCTACACATACCCATAGGTATTAAAGGGAGGTAAAAAGGTTTTCCACAAAAACAAGGAGAGATGTAAGGATGGTGCCACGTGCCTCTGAAGCCCATGTATCCCTGCATGGGAAAACTGGCTGGTGAAAAAACTGCAGGAACAAGGAGGAGTACCATTCCATGCCCAACCCATGGTACCATTCCAAGAAGGGATACCATTCCATGCTCAACAACCCAAGTGAGCATTATGCAGCGTCATATTTCAATGACACTCTGCATGAATATGTCACCATCCCTACATCTGGCACCATCAGTGGTTGGTCAGGCACAGGTCCTTCAAAGTTGTATCACTGACTTTACTATAAGTCTGAAGTGATGGTTAATTAAATGGTACTGAAAGATGGTCTGTGGTTGAGCTGTAATTCATGATACACAGTGCCTAGGGGTATGTATAGTCTTATGGGAGGCTGAAAGAAATACACTGTAGTCTAACAATGGAGCAGTCAGGCTGAATAACGTCATGAGGTGTAGCTGTTGTATGAAGCTGGAAGGGTTGAGTTGGGGGTTCAGAGGCGGGTCAGGATCGATAAGAGGGTCCTGGGATCTGTGTGCTTTGTGTATACCCGTTTTCATTTGTGTGTGGGGGATATGTGTGATTTGAGCGTGTCTTCTCCTCTTTGTAGGGTTGTGTTCAGGGCCTGGGGCCTGTGGAGTTGAGGGGGAACAGTAGGTAATGGTTAGGGTAGGGTGACTGACTGTATACTGTTTGTATTGTTGTGATATTATATGATTTTTGTACATTGTAAAGTTAGTTGTTGTAATTACATGTTGTAAGTGATGTGTTTTGCATTGTAGTTATGTTGTCCGGTGACCGTTGTTGTCGTTAGGAGGGTTGTGTTGCAGTGATTGTGTCTGTTGATAGTGTGTCCAAAGCTCTTTAGTAGTAGTTGCCCTTGTTGGCGTTCGTGAGAAAATGGCTGCAATTTTGGATGTAACATACTTGTTAGTAAGTTTGTGATAGGTTCTCTAATAGTGTTCCTCGTATAATTTGGGTATATTTCATAGGTTGGGGATTTGTGGGGGCTGGTTTGTGGTTGGTTAGTTTGTGTGTGGTGTATATGTTTATTAGTTTGTGTAGTAGTAAGTTATAGTCCGCCATTTTGGCAGTTCCACGTGGTAGTTGTCATGGTTTAATTTTTGGACAATGGCCACCGCCACGTTTTCCGTCAACATTAGATGAGTTATCACCTGTTTTGGTTAGGGGTTTGTGTGGGGGCTGGTTTGTGGTTGGTTAGTTTGTGTGTACTGTATATTTCCATTGGTTTGTATAGAGGTAGGTTGTAGTCCGTCATTTTGGTAGTTCCACGTGGTGTTTGTCATGGTTCCATTTGTGGGAAAATGGCCGCCGCCACAGTTTTTGTCAGTGTTAGGTAAGTTATCACCTATTTTGGTTGGGTTGGGGTTTGGTTCAGGGTTCTGGTTGGGTTAGTGGTGGAGTTCAGTACTTCGGGATTGATTTAGGGGTGGATTTCCACTCTCCATCCTTGTTGTGGTTAGGTTTGCCTGTTTCGGTCAGGGTAGTGTATAGGGTAGGACTGCTTAGTGTTTTAGGTGGGTGTGGTTTGGCCTACTAGGTAGGCTACTTTACACCCTTCGCCCTCAGTGGGCACCCCTTAGTGACTGCAGCAAGTCCTAAACGGTATTACCTGGGTTAAGGTTGGGTTCTTGGGGTTTATGTGTTGCCGGATCAACTAAAGAATGTGATCGTGGCCATTTTACAGCAATGATCACGTCACATGATGTCATACTTCATTTACACCATTCCTTTCTGGTGACTTCAGCGAAACGAATCATGAACGGGAGGGCAAAGAAGAGAGCTTACAGGGACTGGTACTGGATCGTCTACAAATGCAATAAAGAACTCAAAATGCGCGATGACTACAGATTTCTAGGGCTCTAAACTGGATACTGTGTGGCTATGTCTCTCAGCAGGCTTGCAAAATTGGCGGACGATGACCCTCTGTAGAAGCCTTTCCACATAAATTCATCCAGGTAAGAGAAGATGAATTCATGCTTGCACCCTTTCATCTTCCTTAGTTTGCTTTTTGCGCGCTCCCAGTAACTTTCTACATTGTTTGTATGCACCCCAGCTACTGGATCTTTGAAGTGGAGACTGTGGTTCACAGTGGAGTGTGACGAGACCAGAGATGTCAACCTGAGCTGCACAAAATCTTGAGATCAAAAAATATTCACATTCGCATCAGCTAGACCATGCACTTCACTCGGCACTGCCAGAGGCCTATAGCAGTCATGCACATATAGAGGTACCTAGCTACATTGCATGCATGGCCAGATGCCATTTTGGAGTCTGGAAATATTGCTTATAATTATCACTACAGTGCAGATCAGTGTGTGTGTGGGGGTGGGTGGGTGGGTGGGTGTATCAGTTATGTTGTTCATGCTTTAATTGAGTTGCAAGGGCAAAAGATGTTGCAAGTAGTTATTATACAAAAAATAATATAAAAATAGCTAGCTAACTGGACATGTTGTGAGTGCAAGTTTGGTGCATAGAAGTAAATTTAATGAGATTTATGCCTCCTGCCTCATGACCTCCTGCTCTTCCATCTCTTTCAATTCATCCTCCATTTCTTCCTGCTCCTGCTTTTCATCCTCTTCTATTGCTTCACTTGGTTCAAAAAGGTGTTCAGAATCACTGTCGGTGTCCGAGTCTCCCTCAAAATACTTCAGCAAACCACGTGGCTTCGAATTGGCCATTTTGAATAAATTATCCAGTCAACAATGGCTGCCAATAACTCAACGCTCTGAAGCTGATATGGTCATACCATTATAGCCATTATGTCCATATCATATGGTAAGTGCAAAATGCCTTATTAGAACAGTGAGTCATAGTCCAGTTGCTAAAGTGCATCATCAAGTGTGTATTACTTTGAAAGGGAACAAAGAACAGCATTTTAAAATATGCCAGTGACTTGTGGAACTAATTCTTGAGACTTTTACTACTTTTCTTGAGTTCTTGAGGTCAAGGCCAAATCCGTGAGACTCACGGATAATCCGTGAGAGTTGACATGTCTGCGAGACATTAGGTAATGCAGCAACTTGACTGTAGGCACTCCACTGATCCGAGTAGATGATTGTCCCAGGTTCGACATGGGCCTGTATAATTGGTAGCAAAGTTGCTGCATCTCTCTGTGGAACAACCTCCATGTAGCCATGCGCCAGAGTGGTGGACGTGTCGACCATTCTGAATACCCACACTTCTCTCTGGGTGGGTGTCCCTGATGATGCTGTATCACAGGGCAATAACAGACTATTTAATTACATTGTACTATAGGTATGTACTGTGCACTTTGTTTCTTTATTATTACTTTTACCATAATTATTATTGCTTTTACTGTTAATATATCCATAGTTAGTCATTACAGCACCCAGAATAATTGCTCACTTTGCATTTGTGTACAAATAGCAACTCATCTATTTGTACCACCACACCGTCTCCCCCAAGCATTGTTGGACCATCATTTATCAGCTGAGTAGAGCAGACATCTCTGCAGAACTGGTACACATCTACTGCTGTAACCTGTGATATCTCAGCTTGGAGTGCAGCAGTGCACACGCCCACATCCAAGCTCCACAAGTGGAGCAGGAAGATCCACTTGTTCAGTGGCAGCTTTGATTTAGCAAAAAAGCTTCCTGCTCTGATCGTCTTCATGGTGTAACACTGGGGGGAGCGCCAAGTGTAGCCATCCTTTGACCCCCCCTGTTCTGTTTGTTCTGTCAAGACCATGGCAGTGCCATTATTGCACTTCGCGCAGTCCATCCTGGAGGCCAGTAATCCCTTATTTTTCATCCACTCAATTAACTTGCTTTTGTCTCCAAAGATTGTAGCTCCCAGTGAAAACAGAGACATTCTTCGCAGTTTAGTCTCAAATCTCTCGCTAAACCAACGCTAGCACGTGATCCGGTGCACAGGTGAGGGTTGGAGTTAGGGTTGGGGTGGGTTAGGGTTTGTGAAGGGTGCACATTGCATTGGCTTTGTCGATGGCTTGTCCAGGTGGTATCCTGCTGGTCACTGGGGGATGTTAGGGGGTTTCCTGGGGGTTCAAATTGGTAGGGGTGGGTTGGGGCTGGGGTGGTGGGGTATTGCGGTCCACTTCTGGGTTATTTGGCGTGTTCTGGTTGCGGTGGGTTGGATTAGGTTGAAGTTAAGGTGGGGCTCTCTAGTCATCCCAGTGATCTACTAGGTTAGGAATAGGGGTTGGTATTCTGGTTGGGTTAGGGTCTGGGTTGGGGTTAGTCATTACAGTATGTCTGTCGGGTTAGGGTTAGGAATAGGACTTATGGGGTTGGTTAGGGTTAGGGATGGAGCTTAAGGGGTTGGTTAGGGTTAGAGTTAGGGTTTAGGGTGTATTGTAGTCTTGCAATTCCCCACGTCACCACATGTTTAACAGTGTGAGAGGCAAAGACGGGAATTGAGACAATTTCAAGAATGCACAATCTTCAATGTTGTTGAACAACAGGCACTTGTAGTGGATTGACATGATTTGACATGCTTTCATATGTTAATTGCAAACTGTGTACTGTTTCATATGTTTTGTGTAATGTTTCTGTGAAGTGACAGGTTAACAGATCTTGACAGCTTCATTTGGTTAGAACCAGTCAAACCAGTTATACCAGTTAAAACACTGAACTGTGTATAAATAAGAACATTATTTTAGTCTGTGTCTTGCTTGCTGTAGTTGTGGCCTTGTCCTGGTCTCTGGTTGTTCCAGGTTGTTCCATGGAGCTTGGGATGGAGGTCCTTCGTGGTGCATGATATACCGCAACATCATTTGTTAAAAGTCAACACTTCCTGTGCATGCCTCGGGAGTGCAGGAGTATCTTTCAGAAGGTTCTGATCCTTTCTTTCAGGAGGTTCTGATCCTTTCTTCATCTAGTTGTTCAAGATTCATTGCCTGTTTGTCCCTGAGGCAGGTTTTCACTGAGGTCACATCTCTCAATGTGATTTGAAGTATGGGTTCTGCTGCACTCCTCCACCAGTTTACTCTCCTTCAAAGAATCTTTGGATGTACTTGCTGGTGAAATTTGGGTGATTATTCCGGCTGGTCACAACTGGTGACCTATAGGATGTATTTCTTCGATGAATGGCTCAAGGGAGGCTGAAAGTGCCTCTATACTTTGTCACTGTCAGAATACCACTGATATCTGTGGCTTCTTGTTTGATGAAAGATACCATGTACATCACATGGCAGCAATGATACATAATGGATAAACGTTTCATTGCAGCATCAACAGCAGGAGCCTCTGCAGGAGCAGTCTGGACAATTGTGTATAGCACCGAGGTAATTCTTGTCAAAGCTGGGCATATTGGAGCAATTAATCACATTCTGTAGTTGTTTAAAATTTGGATTGTCTTGACTCACTTGCCATGCTCGTGTACTACAATTGTCATGTGACTCCCGCTGATGCCTGCAATAATACGTACAATGGATCATGATTTCAACAAGTTTAAATGGCCATGCATGCATGAGCCACTTAATTGGCTCTGTAATGCCTGTACTTGGGCCTCAGGTCTGAGGAGTCTATCCCTCAATTCCCTGATTTGTTCTGCTGCTCCTACAGGGTACAGTTCAACAAGTATGAGTATTTCTGACAACTCGGTTTCTAATTTATGTGCAGTGTCCCGCCCTTTTACCAGTTGTGCTGAGCTACTCTCATTTGCTACATGTGGTGCCTTGAGAAAGGTCATGTTTTTTGCAAATTATGCTGTCACAGTGTAGTGCTGATTTCTGAGTCGGGAACAGACGTTTGAGCAGCATATGGAAAATTTGTCAACTTTTGCAGTGCAATGGCGCTACACACGAAGGACCATGTCACTATTGCCAAGTACCCCGAGAGCAGCAATATAAGATATAAAGTTTATAATTCAAAAGATGTCTGTTCTCCCTGATGAAAGTTCTGGCCCGATGTAGCTCGGTGGTATTGGTTACTGAGTTATGCCACTTGGACCATAGTCGGCTATGGAAATCACCAGCCCCGATGCACTGAATTGTTCAATGCTGTCGTGGTCTGCTTGGGTCTCTAGAGCTGGTCACAAGCCTCATATCTGCTTTCACATGCCTACTCCATACTGAATCTGGCTCACAACCCAACTTGTGGGTGTGGCCCTGGATAGGGGGGAAGAGAGAATAGCAGTTGATTAGAATTTGTTTAATGAGGTGTAATGAAATAATTCAAAGAAAAGTACACACCGCACATGCAAGTACGTAATATGTCAGATAAACAGTTGTTCAATAGCCAGAAGGGCCTCCCTCCTCTTTGATCTTCTCCTTCCTCCCTAGCATGCATTCTCACCCCCTTCCATCTCGGCAAACTGCAGACATCCATCCAGATGGATGTTTCGGGCTGTTGGCCCTCATCAGTGCAGTGCAGCCAGGCAAAACGCTTACCAGACTACGTCATACTTACCAGCCCTTGATGTGTGGGTACGTGTCGACCTTCAAACCATAGAGCTGGCCATCATCAACAACAACTAGATCAAGTCTGCTCAGCAAGGCTAGTTTTCATCCTTAGGTACATACCTAGCTGCCAGATATGACATTCTAGGACGATTTCTATCCTAAAATAATCACATCATGCACACATCACATGACATTGCGCGCGTAGCCACGGTAACAGAGGAATTCGCACGTTTATGTTATGATTTGCCTTAAGTAAACAAACTGCCATAACCTACAAGCGTGGTCAATCATACCCATATATAAGACACCCCAGGCCTACCACACAAACACACATTCCCGCATTAGGTGCGGTCCGTGTACCTTTCGGCCATTCAATTTTCCAAAAATTGAAAAACGGATGATTGCGTTTCCAGTTCAATTTGCAATGCCTGTAGAATTGGGAAATCAGTGTATAGTGACAAAATGGAAGGGACCGCGAGCCTCCTTGTTTTGTACCAAATTCGGGTCTGCCGGAGAGGCGCTTCTGTGGCATCTGGTTCACGGCGCTTAGCTCTCTTGCTCTTGTGCAAGAGCTCAACCCCAAACCTGGACAGTGCAACTCTTGGCTTCAAGTGTTACCGCGCCATTGCGTAGCAACTCCGCCTGTTCAAAGACGTTGATCATGATCTGGAAGCCTGCGAGTGCGTGGAAGACGGACGCGTTGGGTGTGCGCGTGCATGCTTGTGCATGTGCGCTATCTGTGTGTACGTGTGTTGCCTTTCCAGCTCTTCCTTAAACCGGGTGTTTTGTGCGCGTTGTACGTACATAGCTAGGATGGAATATGAGACGTGGAAGTGATCTATCTGGAGGATGTGTGTGTGTGTGTGTGTGTGTGTGTGTGTGTGTGTGTGTGTGTGTGTGTGTGTTAGGGTGCCAGATGAAAGGGTATGAGGAGAATGAACTTACATCTACCATCCTCCATGTTCAGCAACACAAGCACATTTCCACCGTTAGAAAACTTCCAAAACAAAGCAATAATGCTGGTTTATCTTCCCCAGACCCTTGTTGTCAAAAACCTAAGTAAGGAACAATGATGATGCAGGAAACAAGTAGCAGATTACACGATAAAAATGGAGTGAGGGAAAAGGGAGCATCAATGCCTACAACCCTGATCTCTTTGCATGGCAGGCCAACATGGACATATGGCTAATAAAATTGCATCACAAAATTTGAAACTGGGAAAAATACAATAATAACAGTACAGCTGTGGCACACGCATGTGCGTGTGCATCTATGCAAGAAAATCATTTATCGGTAGTCATAAATATTGTCATTGTCAGTTCTCATGCATGTCCCCATCATTGCAGCTGTGTTCCCCCTTTGCACAGCTACAGCAATCCTCTGTTGCCTCTGCACAGCTACAGCAATCCTCTGTTGCCTCTGCACAGCTACAGCAATCCTCTGCGGAAGGTGTGAGGATCACTGCTGTTCTGTGTGGTCAGGACACAGTCATGAGCTGTATTCTTGTAACTGCAAATTGTACATGTCTCCTCAGCTGATTGGTGTGTCTGACCTGTTGGGCCAGTGCAGGAGTATTAGAGCCTTGAGCTGTACCTCAACAAAGGTCCAGAGTCCCTCAATGCCCTCAACAGCTGTATGGAGGGAGTGTGCCACAGTTCATCCATTGAGACGCTATCAATCAGCTGCCTGGATCCAGGTCAGTAATATCCAGCTTTGGGTATCTGTTGTGTTGGTGCAGTTTGGTGCACATATTCCAATGCACTGAATGTCAGCAAAGTGTTTCATGAATGGGGTGTTCTGTTTGACTGTGTCCCTCAGCTGCAGGTCCTGCTGTTGCACAACTCCTTCCCAATGTGGTGGGTCGTCTGGTGAAGTTGATTGTGTCCCTCCCTGACCCCACGAAAGTGTTGGAGGTACTGCAGGACAGCAGTGTGGCCACCTTGACACTAGACATGACTCACTTGAGATACATGGTAAGGGATTGTGTCAGCTAACTGTCTCATGTTGTGAAGTGCTCATTTCTGCTCATCTGTCTCATTCTCTGTCTCTTACTTCACTGTTTGCAGACACAACACGACCAGCTCAGACTGAGGGCTCTGCTCTCTGGTGTGAACAGTGGGCAAGTGTCCATTGTCTTTCAACATGAAGATCAGTTTCCATATCGCCCATGGATGTACATCGACATCTCCCCTGGTCTAGCCGAGACTTTGTGTGTGTGCACAGGACTGTCTGAGAACCCCCACATCAGAGGTGCTGTAATATCTGGTGTCCCACCTGGTCTCTTGTCTGAGGTCCAGTGTCTCCTCATGAAGAACCTCTCCTGTCACTCCATCACAGTAAATATAGCAGCAAGTACAACTAGCAAGTATCATGCAAGTAAACATACCTCAACCGCAGCTATATATCCAAGGCGCCCACGTGTGCGCGCGAATCTGAACGTCTTTGGAGAACTTTTCTTTGCTCATCTCTTCTCTGCTCTTCAAACCAACGTGTGGGATCACGTGGTGGCATCAGGCATCACGTGACGTTCCCGGAAGCCCCTAATTTGGCCCACTAGACCGTCCCGTAAGCGCTCGGTATGGGCGGAAGTGAAGGGACGGTCTAGCGGCACTCTAGATTAGTTCACACCTCGAGGACCAAACCAATATTCATAGGTTGGTTTGACCCATATTTGGCTGATTCCATTGCATCATCTGTAATTTGATCGGTTGACTCCATTCAAACTTACCTCACATTCTGGTCAGAAGGAAGGTAAAGTGAAGCGAGTAGCTGTAGCAGTACTAGGCGAAAACGGTCCTTCGCTGGCACTGGTTAGGGGCACCAGAAATGCCTGTAAAGTCAATGGTGCAAGATAATCCCTGATATGTCAAAACCTGAAGTGTGCTATATGCTGAGCAAGCAGAAGTACACGTGTATGTGAATTCCTGAGATGCGTGTTGAGTGAAGTTCATATTCCATGTTGACATCAGGAATTTTGGATGTGACACCCGAGTGTGTATTGATAAGCTCTCTCCCCTCCCCCCCCCCCACACACGCACATCCAAGACATATGCATGTACTTTCTGAGTCAAAAACAATCTGGCTTCCTGCTGCTGCAATGTCTACTGGTGACCAGATGTGGGGTGTGTTGAGTGCCGTGCAGAATGGTGTTGAATGCAGTGCAGGATGGTGCCGTTTGGAATAGTGACCAGATGTGGGGTGTTGAGTGCAGTGCAGAGATGGAGAAGTATCCTTCATTTGTGCCCGTTCCAATACACTGTTGTGACCATGTGGAGTGTTGAGTGCAGTTCAGAGGTGAAGAAATGATTGGCTGGAGATCACCTGACCAATTAATATTGTGCAGCCTCATTGCATGCTACTGAGTAGTCTGAGGAGTCTCTTTGCATGCTACTGCATGTGCACCATGCTCTGAGTTTTCTGGGAACTGAAGTTCTGTGAATTTGGCCTAACCTAGTCTACTGTTGGTAACAGTGGGGGTCACATGGGATGATGTGAGTACGGTGGAATATGCAAAGTCCACTCTCATCAATGACGTGATCTTGAGTGTGCAGGACACCCAGGAGTCCACCTATGGTTATAAGCTGTTTCACTATACTCTTCTCTCTCACTGCAGGAGGGGCCGACACTCTCCCCCAGGGATGTAGGCAGTTAAAATGCAGCCGGGAATGATGCGATACATGGATGCTCTTGTCATTGCTGCTTATAAACAGGTAGTCATCAATTGTCACATGACCCTGACACACTGCAAGCAGTTGAGATAACAGTGAGAGAAAACACTTCTCATAGAGGGTGATGATGATTCAGCTCTCATTCCAAGTAACATATATACTGAAATGGATGATGTTGCCATTGCCATCCTGAAAGGAGCAACAAAGAATGGTACATAGCAATGCTCTGTCAGGTCCATGCAAAGAGACCAAAATATGGCTACTGTCCCTGCAATTACCATACCACTCTTGGCATACCTTCAGTGACTACTATGGGGGGAGGAGTGAATAGTCACTGCAATTGCAGGTGGGACCACAGTGATTGGTCGCCTCATGGTCTGGTCAAGATGCTGCTACCTACTTCCCAAGTAGTCACTGCATCACCAGGTCACTACTTTAAGTCGTGTCCATTGACAGGACAGCACTATGTCTAATAACTGGCCCCTTTACAAGTAACCAAGCTGAGAGACCACCCATACACCAGCAGCAGTAGGGTATTGTCACTACTTGTTAAGGACAAGTCTCAGTGTGGACTGGCTCAGAACACACTTCCATGTTGCTTTCTGGGCCCTCCTTTGGGAGCCTGTTTCCTCCTCAAATAGTCCCTTCTGCCCTCTGACAGTGGCCAGGACTTCAACCCTGAAGGGAGAGGGTTGCCGCATTCACTAGCCTTCAAGCAGCATGTACCTGGCTTTAGCGCTGTAGAACTGTGAGCAAATGATACTCCAACTTGCTTTCCATCGTGCGCAGCTTTGGTTGGTGTATGCTGTTACTGGCCCGCTTTGGAAGGGCCTTAGCTATGTGTGGACATGCTACTGTGACGCCGCGTATCAGCGAAATATGGCTATGGCAAAATAATAGCAACAAAATGCTGTGTACAGCCAATAATAAACAAGTGGTCTAGGCAGTAAGAGTATGGCAGGCAAATAAGGCTTTGCTAACTGTGCCTACTGCTCAGTAGCAGGAGGGAACTTTCCAAAAGCCAGCTTACTCCTCAGTAGGCTGGCTTTCTTCCTCTGCCTGCTGCTCATACTGAAGCAGAGCTTGAAGCATTATTCTTTCCTCTTCTGGGCTGACGTCGTCCTCTTCCAGTGTAAATGACTGAGAGACACAGACTCAGTTTTGCAGTCATTTTCCGTCTACCCCCTTATGACAATATCCATGTGGCGCCATGTCACGATTCCCAGAAAACACCAGGGTGTAGGAATTTCGTAGCCTACACTTGCTGATTTGCATGTGTAAGGAAACTCTGGTAGCCCTCACAATTTTCTCCAAGCCACTCCTCAGCAACTAGCCACCTGAGTGATACTCATGCTGCTACAAATGTTATGCTTTTCCAGAATCTCACTGATGTTTCGATTGCCCTGTTGGATGTGAGGCCTTATATCATGGGCAATGGCTGCAAACAAGCTATTACTGTTCAGGAATAGTAGTCACATGGGCAAAATTCTAAGCATAAAGATTTGTAATTGTAAACATTTGATCATGATTGATTTGATCTACTTCACTCACTTTTGGTACTACTTCTGAGTCACACACTGTCATCATGATGCTGTCTAGCCATCTCTCCAAGAATGGTAGATGTCATAGGTTCACAATGGATAGACAGTTTCCACATTCTGGCATGCAGAAAGTACCATGCTATGCTTTTGAGCAGTATGTCTGCCACCACTGCCAGAGAAACACTGTCAGTTTCTGTTTCGTCTCCTGCAGCATCTCTAAACAGATGTATATGTAGGTGTATATCCTGCATAGTCTACAAGGTCTATAGGGTCTACACCATCTACAAGGTCTGTAGTACCTTGCTACCATTATTATCGCTTTTCTATTGTTAGTAGTAGAACTACTAGATAAAATGGCATGATATACATATTTGGATCCACCCTGTACGAGGGAACTACCCTCCAGTGGCATTCATATTCACCTCTCTGTTAAGTTTTAATAGCCAACCCCCTACTTAACAGTTCTACAACCCAACTAATGTTGCAGCCCTGACTCTGGGGATGGTGTCATCATCAGAGGATCTCAGCAATTTTATTTCCCATCTAGTTGGTATCCTGCGTTTCTCTACCTATAGCATCCTCGCTATCATCAATGTCATCTTGTTCGCCATATGGATGTATTGTTCTTTGCCTCATTGCCTGCTGCTTGTTCTCCTGTTCCTCATGTAGACAAGCAGCGTTATGCCCAATGCATCTCTTCTTTGTTGCCTCAGATCATATCCCATAGTTCTGCATTCCATCCAAAGTGGGTAATCCTATCTCTGTACAGCACTTTATGTATGGTGCAGAGATTTGCTACTCATCACAAGCCCCCATCTTCTTACAGACATGTGGGTGAGGCAATGTAATGCTAGATATATACATGTGTTCATGCTAACATATGTACATGTGCTCATGCTAATGTATGTACACGTATGCATGCTAATGTGTGTACTTGTGTACATGCTAATGTATGTACATGTTCTCATGCTCATGTATGTACATGTGCTCATGCGAAAGTATGCACATGTGCTCATGCTAAAGTATGTACATGTGCTCACGCTAATGTATGTACACGTATGCATGCTAATGTGTGTACATGTGTGCATGCTAATGTATGTACATGTTCTCATGCTCATGTATGTCCTGCACAAAAATAAAACATTAGGTGGACAACGAGTGGGGTAATAATATAGTAGACAACTGCACATAACATATATGTATGTGTAAACCACCACCACCACCACCACCACACAGTGCAAGTAACAATTGGACCACCAAATGTGGCAGTAGAGTAAATGCGGTAGTTGGAGGCAGAAAAAGACCACCAGTGCAAGTAACAGAGGGTCAGAACCACATGTAGAGTAAATGCACTAGTTGGTGGCAGAAATGACCACCAGCACAAATAACAGAGGGTCAGGACCACAGTATGCCCTTAGAGTAATCAAATTGGAATTGGAATTGCAATTGGAATCAGAAATGTTAACAGGCATGTTGGGGGAATCCTTTTAGCCAGAAGGCCACTCTTCCAGCAGCCCACAATACACACAGACTTACACAAGCAATCAGTAAGTCAGAGTAAATCGGTTTGTGTTCAGTGGGCAATGTTTGTTGTTAGGGAATACAGTCACTGAAAATCTTGCCCCCATGGCCTGGGTGCAATCTATCGACATTGCATAATCTCTGGCTCTTGAACCTTGAACCTTGTACCTTGCACTCTAGCCCACCAGCACCCAAAACCACCCAATTAGTTGGTGGTGGAAAAGGCTACCAGCGCAAGTTGCAGAGGGTCAGGACAAGCACAAGCACCATTGGAGTGCCCGATGCAGCAAGCAATTGTTACTTGCACAAGGGCAGTAGCAATTGGTACTTATATTTAGACATTAGAATGGGCTTCCCTTGTTGCTTGCCGTGTGTAAAGCTGCCCATGGCCACATGGAAATGGCCGGGAACCCAGGACAGATACTTTGATGCTGTACCCCACCACTCTCATCTCATGGGTCTTGTCACCACCTAATTTGCACTTCCATGCACAAGCATGTTGCCTCACTGTTGAAACAAGGAAGAATCTGAGCACTTTGCCATGCATATGAGAAGTCCACCACAGAGTCAGCATCACGTGTGCTACAGTAGATCAAGATTGACAGCTCTCCTAAAGTCACAGATATTTGCAGTCAAGATTAACCAAGCATGGACGTGTCTCACAGAAGGTATTATATTAATTTTACCATTCAGTTTACATGATTAGCCCTTGTTGGGGCCTAATCTGCAGCTGTGATGCATATATTCTTTACAGTTACGAAAAGTGCAAAACGGTTGACTGGGGGGTGTCATTGGGCTTTATAGCTTTTGGCGCAGGTGTGATACTATGAATAATGGTACAGTACACCAATGAATATACTTTACACCTGGCACTCAACTAGGTGGTGTTCCACCTACACACCCATATTCTTACTTGAGAGGCAGCAAGAGTACTCTAACTAGTCTAGAACCCATTTCATAGGTGGCAGGTGACCTTGCTGTAGTATTGCTTCAAATGATATGAAAAGATGCTGCTACCTACTTCCCAAGTAGTCACTGCATCACCAGGTCACTACTTTAGGTCCTGTCCATTGACAGGACAGCACTATGTCTAATAACTGGCCCCTTTACAAGTAACCAAGCTGAGAGACCACCCATACACCAGCAGCAGTAGGGTATTGTCACTACTTGTTAAGGACAAGTCTCAGTGTGGACTGGCTCAGAACACACTTCCATGTTGCTTTCTGGGCCCTCCTTTGGGAGCCTGTTTCCTCCTCAAATAGTCCCTTCTGCCCTCTGACAGTGGCCAGGACTTCAACCCTGAAGGGAGAGGGTTGCATGGGGTCATAGTAAGTGTGCGGAAGTGCATGGTATCATTGCATGGGGTCATGACATAAGGCTTTGAGTTATTCCAGTGCAGCCTAACCCTAACCCTCCAATGACAGCATAGAAGTAAGCGTGTTTTAAGTAGTTTCTTATTAAGTAGGATGAAGTTTAATTTGGTGCTATTTTGGGTCACCACCTCCTCTTCACAAGCAGTGACAATCTCATAACATATGCTGCAGAAAGGGTCTTGTTTGATCGAGTATTGCTCTTTCCAGTTTTCTACTTTTTATATTGCAGTGATAGCAGTCATCCCCGTACATATAGATAAGCAATATAAGATTAGAAGTATTCGTGTTTTAAGCAGTTTGGTGTTATATATACCGCTGATTCTGCCTGATAAGCAAGATAATGTTCCATAATGTTCTGAAGCTGAAGCATCATGCATTGGGTACAAAAGCCCTTCTCGTAAAAGGCACTCGCCAATGGAGGTGGACATTCCTTGGTGGCTAGAAGTAGTGACGGCAATTGTGCAAATTAGTCTGCCATAAACATTCACCTTCCCAGCCATGTGGATGGTGGCAGTGTGGACTTTGCCCACAAGCCTTCGGGCGGTACAGAGGGCTTCATACCCCAGGTGGTGGTGGGTGCCATCGGGCAGTTGTAAAGATGGCTGATCTCAAGGGCATCGTGGCCATGGTACCTAAATGCCACCAGGTCGCCACGCATGCCCTCTCGCCAGATCATGGCTGGGGCTCTCATGCACAAAGTCTCTCAGCCCGGGAATGTGGTCGACTATGAGGTAGCCTCCTCAGGATGGCCGGCTACCTCAAAGTGGTGCCACATACCAAGTTGGCTGTGGGGGTAGGAATGGACATGGCAGATGGCCTGGTGAATTCCAGCTGCCAGCAGCTGGGCATGGGTGGGGATAACTGTGATGGACTCAACACATTGAGTAGAGTCACATTGGGTGAAGAGTGCATGGGTGGAGGGGAGCCAGCATACATCTGTATGCACTGGCAGAAGAAAGATGGCGTGATGTTCGCCAGACTGTCCCTGGCAAACTTGCCCACGACCTGTGATGCCTTACACGGCATCCTTACTCCAGCTGCTCCCTGGCCTGGCCAACAAAGAGCATGTGTGCACTCCTCACATCCACAGCTGGACAGGATGGCATTGTAGCATTGGTCGCTGTCCTCCCTGGCAGCATACTTGCCTGCTTACAGGCTATATGCAGGTAACAGATAAAATGCCATAAACAAATGCATCTATGTACGCCGAATACACATACAGGTTGGATGTTAGTGTGTGTGTCTGTGTGTGTGTGTTTTGCATTTCTTGCAACCTGTCTAAGGTGGCTGGTTATAGCCAGTTCAGCTATAGCTGGCTCACAGGCGGCTGCATCTGGCAGGTTTGACGGTATATATAGCACCAAACCTGGACTTTAATTATGAATTGCATGACCACACACTGCCAATGCTAGCATAAAAACCATTTATGGATATACATCTTTCTGTGGGCATGCAGGTTTGTGCATGGTGAATATCAAGTCAACCCATTCAAAGGCATAATCACCCCAGGTGGCTATCAAGTGAATCCATTCAAATGGCTTATATGCCCTCTGTATAAATAACATATACTATGCAGTCTATATTCATGAAGCCAGTTTTATCACTAGAGACACTGACTCAGTTTTGCAGTGCATGTGTAACACAAACTGCTGCACAAATTTCCTTCCACGTAAAAAGATGTTAAAATCATTCTGACGTTGCATCAGCCTGTTTGCATATATGTTCATGGCTGACAGCTCTTTCTCAGCCTTAGGTGCATCTGTGCTGGGATCACATTGACGAAGACTGAAATGATATCCATCCTTGCCGTGGGAAAAAAAGGAATGGATACTGCAAGCAGTCTTAACCATGGTGGGTTTCAGATAATCTGTCTAAGTTGTTGTCCCATCTTCTGAGCACAATATCTCTTGCCATGCTCTTCATCGACCAGCTATACAGCCAATTCACTGTAAAGTGGTACTTCATTATTGCCATTCGTACTGCCATGTACTGCCACTATCAGAACTGACGGGTGCTATTCATCACCTCACTGTCGACGATCCATATTCACACCTCTACTATCACAAATTATGGGTGTGAAATTATTGCATTAACACCTTGGAATGAGTGCGGGTGGAACCAGCACTGCATAGGAAAGCCACACTGTTGCAGAATGGAGGGAAAGTGATTGCTGTGCAAGCCTAGTTTACACTATGTACTGAAATCATCATGGACACGGGAAAAGTTTGCAAAAAGAAGCAATTGAGCCATTGATGACAAACACCATGTACTAATTGCAAACCATGTCATCATTGTGGAAGTCCCGTCCAACTGCACAGACAGACTACAGCCATTAGACATAAGTGTGAATGTACCCTACATGATAGCCTCAAGACTAAATTTTGATCATGGTTGTGTACTTAAGCCCAAATCTGCCATCAAACCTGCTCATCTACACCTTTCAGTCATGAAATCCTTAGGAGCAAAGTAGCTGATCAAAGCTGTGGAAGACATGAAGCTGTGAAAAGATGTGAATATCAATGCGTTTCACAATGAGGGTATTGTGGACATGGTTAAAGACTTATTAATGCTGATCATGTGACCTCTAGCCAATGGGATCCTTTATATTGGGTCATATGACTTGAAGGTTGAATTGTTTAATGCACATGTGCATTAAGTTGTAAATGCACATTGTTAACTACACATTTCAAGCCTAGATGTACGCAGCTTCTTAGCTGAAAACATTTGTTTTGACTCGGTTCTGACTGAATTACACTCTTTTGAATAGCGAGCCAGTCAGCGCTAATTTTTCCACATTCGTATGGAAGAGCAAAAGTCAACCACCAGATGTTTCACATCCATGTCAAACAGAAGAAGTCCACCACATTGAAGATGACCATGACCTTTATTGCATCATCCTCGAGCACTCAATATCTTGAATTAGGCTTCTGGCAGATGCTTCTGCTTTAGACAATTTGCTTGACCTCATACGCTTCTTTTTGGATACTGGTGTACCAGAGGGCTCCGAGTGACTCATGGAAGTGCCAGAGGGCACAGATTGGATCAGAGGGCTCCATATGATTCACTGAAGTTTCAGAGGGCTGTGAGCATCTCTGTGAAGGGCCTGAGGTGTCCTCGTGGATGATTTGTGGGTCCAGACATCTCGGGCTGAGCAGGTGAGAGGCCTACAAAGGGATCTGGAGTACTGGTCCTGCTCTCCTCCAGTGGTACAGGAGTGCTGGTTCAGCTACTAGGTGATGAGCCAGGTGTGTCTGCAGAGTCCAGGAGGTGTACAGGTGTAACTGATGCCCTACTGCCTATCACAGCATCCATATAATCGAAAAACAGGAAATCAGAAGGTACCTCCAGCTCTTCCTCTAACTTGCATCCTGCACAACTTCTTCTTAGTTGGTTCACGATCTGCTTGTGCTTTGTCTTCAGCGACTTCACCTTTGCCCAACACTGCTCCGTAGTGTGAATGTAGCCACGCTCCGCCAACTCTCTGGCGATCCAGCCATACACAAGATCTTTATCTTTTGACTTCTTCATCTCTCATTGAAGTCCTTCCTCACACCAGATTGAGACCTGCGCTTGCATCTTGCGTTCGCTCCAATTCTGTCACGACTCTTGCCTTGGGAGCCATTTTATCACACCTTTGAATGGCAGATATTGTTTGAGACTAGACCTGCCCTTAAATTAAAGGGATCTTTGCCTCATCTACACTTATGTCTTTAGGGTTGTACGCTGTCACAAGTCGTTCTGAGAGCATTGTGAGAATTGGCCTAATTTTCTCCAGCTTATTGTATCCGGGAGTCCCAGGTTGTAAAAGGGTAGCGTTGTCAACAAAGTGGAGGTACGATATGGGTCATTGGGCTTCTTTTGTAGAGGCTTCAGATAGAATGCATCACCAGTTAGGGACTTGGGTGGCACTCTCACAAAGTAGCGATACAAAATCTCCACATGGCAGCAATTGCCTGCTTCAGGGATTTCATACTGATGTACCTCTATATTCTCAAGCTACACTGTTTTAGACTACTACTTCGGTTCTTTGAGCCATGTTCTACATACTTGTAGCAAACTGTAGAATTACCACAGACAGTCACAACCTCCCTTTGTATTTGGGAAAACTTGAGGTCACAATGTTCTGCACCGCCACATAGGCAGAAGTACTTTTGCCGTTGTAGATAGGCGTCAAAGCTTTGATTTGGGAAGTGGGCTCTTGTTCTTTTGGCTTTTGGAACATCATGATCAGGTGCCTGAGTTTTCCCCAATTCATTAGCACTATCCTTACATTTGCACCAATGAGTGCATGCAGGTTTGGCCCTGTGGCATGGGCACCCATGTGCGGTAGGTAGCCAAACTTAGTATTTGTGCACGCCATGCTAGTGCCTGCAGTCCATACCAGCACACTTTGCACGAACTCCTCAATGAGATCACTTTCCCCTCCTGCACTAGTTGATACTTTCTGACTGGGTCTGCAATCTCAGATGCGAAGAAAGCATGTATTTATTTCTTGCACTCTGATAGGTGTAGGTCACTGACAAGCTGCATGACGTAATATATTATAATTATATGCAGTCATGAAACATGGTAGACACATACGTGGCTATGTGGTAAGTGTAATGATGTGACATCTACGTAGACAAAGGAATTTGATAATGTCATGACGTATAAGGTTGTCATCTGCACTTATCCACATAATTCATGACGACTTTATGCGTTGTCTGCAGCTAAAGGGTTTACGTAATTTCCCTTGCAGTTTGAAGAACAGAGCTTTCAGTGTTGTAGATGTTATGAATGGCTGCACTTCTGCGAGGAATGCCTGAACGAACATTGCACTGGACTGTGCACAGGCATACTATGTACATATGGAAAGATGTATTTAAATATCCTTGCCATTATTCTTTGTGTTGTGTTGTTTGTGTGCTGTTTGTATTGTAGTCATGAAATTCACCACTTGTCACCACATGTTTAACAGTGTGTGAGGTAACGACAGGGGAATTGAGACAATTTCAAGAATGCATGATCTTCAGTGTTGTTGAACAATAGGCACTTGTAGTTGATTGACATGATTTGACATGCTTTCAACTGTGTACTGTTTCATATGTTCTGTGTAGTGTTTCTGTGAAGTGACAGGTTAACAGATCTTTTAACAGCTTTGTTTGGTTGGAACCAGTCAAACCAGTTGTACCAGTTAAAACACTGATCTGTGTATAAATAGGAGCATTAGTGTAGTGTGGGCTGGTCTGATTCATCTGACTTGCTGTAGTTGTGGTTGCCCTGTTCTTAGGTTGTTCCAGTTCATTCCATGGAGCTTGGGATAGAGGTCCTTTGTGGTGCACAATATTCCACAACATCATTTGTTCATAGTCGACACTTCTTCCGCATGCCTCAGGAGTGCAGGAGTATCTTTCAGGAGGTTCTGATCCTTTCTTCATCTAGTTGTTCAAGATTCTTTGCTTGTTTATCTCTGAGGCAGGCTTTCATTGAGGCCATATCTCTCAATGTGGTTGAAGTCTGGGGAAATGTATTTGATCAGCCTGTTTTGCACCAGTTCCTACTCATTTGACCAGGCTCTTCATATATCCAAGTAAAGCCCTACCTCTTCAAGAACTGCCCTCCCCTTGCCTGCTGCTCTAATTCACATGCTTCTGAAGAGTATGAGATGGTCTGGGTGGTGGTGGGTCTGAGTAGAAAGTAAAGTGTTTCTCACAAGTAGTGTAACAACATGTAATTAGTCATTACACTGTCTGCGACCAAATGGTGATTAGCAGTACTGAAACCACTCCTCTGGCTGGGGTAGGAGGGGGCTGTCACATGACTGTCATGTGACCTGTGCAGGCTGTTATACTCACCTGGTACCCCCTGTACAACAGGACCATGTTCATATCAAGATTCTGCTTTTGGCACTTACGCTAAAGGAGGCAGAAGACAGTGCAGGATCACCTCTCCAGTACAGAGCACTCCAAACCACGCACACCCCTCCCCTACCACAGTTGCACACCACAGCAGCACACACCTCTCCCCTCACCACACCATACTACAGTTGAGGCTGTAGTCTGTGCAGGGTAAGAACAAGTATTTCGAGTTAAAAAACTTGCGGGGCGCCAGGGCGTCCCTGAACCTCGAACTACTTGCTAGCAATTTTCCCATGTACGTTCAGTAAATCAGACGGTTGGGGGTACAGTATTGTTGTTGGCCTGAAAGATACATCAAGACACACTAGATCGTTGGGTTTGCAAGAGTTTCAAGTCTCCAGAGCAGCCAGTCATATCCAGTGAAAGCATCCGTACCAAACTGTCAAATGTTTGCCTACTGCTTTTTGATCTATATGACATTCTGAATGAGCAATTGTTACTTTGTGCCTGGAGAAGGAGTGTGCTGGCTAAAAGGCTACCCTATGATGACTCTATGAGCGAATCATGGCTATAATTATGTGTCATGACTCGCTCGTCTCCCATTATTGGCCTACGGGTCACTAGACTTCTGTTGTATTTAGGGCTGTACCTCGCAGAAAAACAGTTAAGTAAGCTTCCTACCACAATACTATTACTTAAACATGTTCTAGAAACACTTTGCGTTCTTTGGATACATGGCGAAATCTAAAGAAAGATGGTTTTGAGCCTAGCAAACAGAAAGCGTCAAGCGCGCGGCCATTTTACAATGTCCGTCAGTGATAATTGGAGCCGTATCTCGCAGAAGAGACGTTCCTTAGGCTTTTTATTAGTATCACTCTATTAACACATGTTTATGACCACATTTTGTTTGATTCAAACTCGGCGAAATGTCATTAGAGAGGATTTAAAGCTTTGTAAAGATGGACGTGAGCGCCGCCATTTGCAATGACAGATATATATATATATATATATATATATATATATATATACGAACATGAAGCCATACGAATACCTAAATCTGAAAACAATATAGGGGCGCCGAAGGTGCCCCAAAAAGAAAGTACAGTCCAAATACTTTAGCTAGGTATTCCTTATGCACTGGGCAGATATGTTGGATATCAGATGCTGCATTGGGTTGCAATGGGAGAAAAGTGGGGCAAAACACATTGTGGCTTGTAGCTCTTCACAGTGCTTTGTGTTCCAGCACTAATTGCTTCTATTCAGACATCTGTGGCTTATCCCGTTTTCTGGCACACATTTCCCTCCATTTGAAAATGTTTATCTGAAGTGTATAATTGCTTTGTTTATTGAGTGTGAAGCAGTCTTTGTGGATCGTGTATGTTCAATAGTTCAGATAGTTGGGGAGGCAGCATTGCTGATGTCCTGAAAGACACATCACAATGCCATACATAGACTGTTGGGGTTGCAAGAGTTTCAAGTCCCCAGACCAGCAAGGCATCCAGTGAAAGCAACTCTACCAAACTGTCTAAATGCTTTGCTGATGCTTTTTGATCTACATAACATTCTGAATGAGGATGTACGTATTGCTTTGTGCCTGGAGGAGGAGTGCACTGGCTAAAAAGAATACCCTAAGTGGTAATGGCATGATTCGATTGTCACTCCAGGACCATCTTCATTGTCCATCCCAATTTACTGTCAGATTTGGTCCATAACAAAATCTTCATTTTATCTCCTTCAGAAGCTAAAAACCCCTCGAACGACTGGATATTGTTCCATAAATGGCCCATTGCATACAAAGTGGCCTCTTGCCCTGTGCTTCCTACTTGCACTGAATAGTGCTTCGATCAGGGTGCAGCCTTCTGCACCTTGACCATGTCTGCATGCCCCTGTCCGCATCCATGCCTTACAGTAGTGTAGGGTCACCTGATCATGACTAGGATATCTTCTCTTCTTGTTCCCTGATCCGCTGCTGCGCTGTACTGGTACTGCCACCATTGCTCCATGTAGGTGAAGTGCACCTCAGCACTTCCTTTGTAAAACTGCAAGAAGTTGGCAGGTAAGCTGCACATTGCGATCTTTGGTTCATCTTTCATATTGCCATAGTGCAAGGAAATGTGCATTTTATTACATGTCATTAATTACTGCATGGATTTCATTGGCTACTTTTCTAAGCATTTTATTGGCTGGTGTCTAATGTTACGTATCCCCATTCAGCTACACTGCGGTCCGCTCAGCTCTGACATCATCGTGTAGACGGTACAGACTCTTGTTTGGGCGTTTTACGAGCTTGTTTGACTACCAGCCGTGCTGCCAATAAACCATTGTACCTAAGAGACTAACATTGCCGGTGGAGTGGCAGAATGAAGCAGCAGAAGAGCAAGAAGTAAGGTAATGTGAGTTTAAACTGCGTCACTTCACGCACTGTCTCACTCCACGCACTGCCTCACTTCACGCACTGCCCCACTCCACGCACTGTCCCACGCCCTGCATTGCCCCACGCCTCGCACTGCCTCACTCCATGCACTGTCCCACTCCACGCACTGCCCCACACCACGCACTGTCCCACTCCACCCACTGCCTCTGTAGTTGGTTGAATTTATTGTGTAGCGATTCTCCCCCTGTTCATTGTGGAAGCCTGTTCCGACATGCCCCACTCCACACACTGCCCCACTCCATGCACTGTCCCACGCTCTGCACTGCCCCACGCCTCGCACTGCCTCACTCCACGCACTGCCCCACTCCACGCACTGCCCCACGCCATGCACTGTCCCACTCCACCCACTGCCTCTGTAGTTGGTTGAATTTATTGTGTAGCGATTCTCCCCCCTGTTCATTGTGGAAGCCTGTTCCAACATGCCACCGTTTCATCCATTGTGTAACGTGAATAACGGTACTGCTTCAGGAGTTGTTGAATTTGGGAAGCTGAATGGAAACAGAAATTTGTAATAGATATAATAAGCAGCAATGATGCATGCAATGATCAAAATCTTACCTAATTCGTCAATTTCAGCATCTGTTGTACTTTCACAGTGTGAGTACCCATGGTGGCATTTTGATAGCCATTGAAACAGTTTCCTGTAGGAATCGGCTAAACTCCACTTTGGGATACTTTGCTGACTCTACTTCAGCAGTTGCAAACAAGCTTTGAGCGACATGTAGGCAAAATTTTGCAATATCATTCGTATCGTATGTGTGTATCCTAGATGGCGGATAGCCCATGGTGTGACAGGATTGCAACACTCAATATGTCGTGTCATGCTGCCCTGCGACATAATTGAGAACCATGCTTAAATGTCCACTGTCACGGTTATACAAGTTGCCTTTATATGATAGATTATTACCCACCGAAAATCACTGTTAGAGCGCTTCGAAATTCCCTGGTAGAAGGATAATGGCTCACATCCGGAAAATCAGCTGAAGAAATCCACCATTCTAACTAAACAGCCAAAGGATATTTAATTTAATTTCATTCATTTCATTGATCTTATTTAGACTGGATGAGCCACCAGCCCAAAGGCTACTATTAAGGCTCCCAATAATAACGCATAATTAGTTCAAAGACAATTTTAAAGGGATGAGATTGTGATGATAATTAAATGAAAGGTGGACACACAAGTATGAGAATTGCAAATTAAAGATCAATTGCAATTCAACAACTAAAATTCAGGAGCAATATGTATATATAGGAGAAAACGATACGTATGTGTACTTATGATAAGTGCATAGCTAATTGCAGGTTGCCTGTAAAATGAACATGTACTAGTTATAACATGGCAGCGAGGGTGCTGGCTGATTTATCACACGAGGGCGCAAAGCGCCCGAGTGCGATAAATCAGCTAAGCGCCCGAGCGGCCATGTTATAACTGACTTGTTACGATTCAAACAGCAGCAATTAGCGTTTGAATTCGTTCGCTGTCGAATGAATTTACCGAACGAACCTGACTGAAGTTACTATAGAAACAAGAGAACACGCTCTTCTCGGAGCACAAGGCGAAAGGCGAGAAGCGTCGCAAGAAAAAAACTGTCAGCGGCCTCTCGTACTGAATAAAGCGTCGGCGCCGCTTGAGTCGACACTAGGGCAGATGATTAGAAGTCCTACAAGCAGCGTATGAAGGGAGAACTTTCTTTTCAGAGAGTGTACTAGGATTTAAACGACTGGAGAACTTGAGGGTGGCGAGACCTACCTTCAAGTTGATCCATCAAGTGAACTCGGGAAAGGGAATCTGAGTTTATCCGTCACTAATGACATTACATGCACAATTACATGTCACTGCCATAAAAGTACACATGCAGTGCTGTGCTAGGCATAAATTTATGTTGATGACCATGCTTCCAAGTGCCAAGCACTCATCATTCCAGAGCCAATGTTCATGAGAAAGTTTACAAGGTGATGAATATCAAAGGCAATTTGCTAAAGCAGTAGACAAAACGTTTGTTTAAGGCTAGAAAGTGATTGGGTTAGCAAATAAGAGCCCCACTCGACACAGTGTGTTATGAGGTGTGAAAGTGTAAACAGTGGCGTTATGCGAAATTAGCACAGTGCAGCTTGCTTTGATGTATGGCTTCCTCATATAACAAGCAGATTTGTAGAATGCCCACTGTGATTCAAGGTTTCTGATGTCAGATGGTAAATGGTTCCATAGCTGCGAGGCATAGAAAGGAAAAGCTATGATGAACCCCTATCGTCCACAGATCGAACGGTGATTTGGCGGTCCAGCAATGTGAAGGCAACCACCACACAATGGATCCTCTTCCCAATGTTGGTACCATCTGCAGTCAGCTTGATGCGAATCTTCTTGGAGGACCTGCAAACATTAAGGATGGTCCACCATGTGAAGATTAGTTAAAGTGTAAAGACTAAATACAATTATTGTTGTGTAGTAGTCAATTTTAACTGTCATTATCTGTATCTTAGTCAAGTGTGTTGGGTTTACTGATAAACTTGTAATACTGTTCTTGGACTGGCCAGGCTCACCCAATCAAGAATAGTTGCACAGCTCTTTGCAGTTCTCTTGCATTGCCTGTGCATGGCAGGCGCCAATTAGGAAAGGGTGACATATAATAGTTGTGTACAGTGCCTTGCTGTCTGGCAGCGGCTATCCAGTCCACACAACCATCAATCATTCTGGGTGACCCCAATCAGCACACAGAGCCTTGCTTGATTGCCCTCCACATTGCATTTCTTGTTTTGTGGTTTGATTACAATCACTTCTCATCTCAGCTCTTCCCTCTCCCAACCCTACTTGACCTCTGTGTACCCACTGACCCTTGTTAGTTATTGTAATGTGCATGCCCACACATCTGTTTGACTGTGTATCCTTGTCTTCTGCCTATTCTGCTAGCACTTCTTCCTCCTGTCCTCCAACACACAGTCAAAGTTTGGAACAAGAACACTCAGGCAACTATACATAACAGGGCTGAGTTGTGTGCTAGTAGGTTCCATCCTACTAATGAGTACATGTTTCTATTAGCACAATAACATTTGTCATGGCAACAGTTGATATATAGGTCATGGTAAAGTGTATTGCTAGCACTTGACCTGCATGTCTTTAGGCACAATTAACGGCAAGCAACTTCAAAGCCCAAATATGAGCAGTGATATTGATGGCATAATCAACTATTAATTTGATGCTATAAGAACCTTCACTGTGGTCACCTCGGCAAACAGAGTCTTTGCATGCTATAATTGTAATAAAATGCAGTGAGGGAGAATAATGTGCGTGTACATGTGTGAGTTGATGCACATAATAACTGTAATAAGGAACATGTTTGAAGTATTATAGTCTCACACCTCTGCCAGAATATGTATATCATGGACAGTAGAGGATCAAGTGCATAAGAATTGCAATTGAACAGCCAAGGAAGCTTTAAAATCCAGGCAATTTCAAATCCAGCTGATCAATGGTGGTGATTGAATGGTGGTTGAACTACATAAAATGTTTCTATTTGTAGGACATTATTTTGAATTTAAATCATACTAAGTCTTTAAAACCCATTATAACTTTCCATTTTCTGTTTCCAAATTCCTCTTGATTCTATTATATATAGAAAGAGGAGGGACCATAGTCACCAGAAACATGTGGTACAACAATACAGTCAATAAACACTCACCTTGACATGGGTTAAACATATACCTTTGTAAGGGGGGCAGTAGGAATCATTTGCGGGGCTTCCTGCTGTTCTATATCTTCACAAGTACAAACTTACAATTCACAATCGTGATCAAATGTCATGCTCACCTGTAGCTGGGCATCTCGGTGTTTGCACAGCTGTCTGAATGTCCTCTACTGCTCCTTGACCGCAAATGATTCCTATGGCCTCAAAGACACTCTTCCACATACAATCCTGGCTCCCTGCTCCAAGAGACTTCTGCATCTACTTGACACATATCTCTGGGTCGATCTGCTAAACACCAGTTGTTTAGCATCTCAAACAACACGGCTATCTTGCTGTGTTTGTGCACTATAGGAAGTCTTATAATGGTTTTTGTCAGCTCTCTTTGCCTGCAGGCACTGAAGCAGTCGGGGCATTACATATGCTGGTTTGCGGTTTGTACAGCTCCTGGCAACACACTTAATGCTGCTAAACATTCTTTCATGTTGAGCGGAATCTCTTCTGCTGCTGGATAACAAAGTGAGACATCACCATGAACCAGATACTGGAAAACAGCTGGACTTATACAGGGCATTCCCGGATCTCCTTGTAGCAGCGAATGTCCAATAAGCATGCCAGTGACTTTCAGCTGCAACTTTGCAAAGTTTGCGGTTTGTACAGCTCCTGGCTACATTTCAGTGTATACTTTCATATATCAATGCTGATGGTAATCAATACAGTACAGTAATTCTGTGAATATGATTTTATGTATATTACAATGTATAATGAGAATGAGAATGAACAAGTGAAGATATATTTGTCATGGTTAAATCGTTGAGTGGTTAATCTAAAAGTATACATTCGCCCCTGACTGTACGTTCATCTTGTGGATGACCTGCAGGTTAGAAGAAGAAAAGTATGTTGCATGGAAGCTGCATGCACTTGCATTTGTGCCTGCATAGTGTGCTCTTATTTCAATTTCAGTGTGATACTTACTTGGCTTTTACTGTGCGATCTTCTCCCCCGCCTGCCAGGAGGGCCACCCTTCAGGCGACCCTCGGCTGATCCTCTCAGTGTGATACATTTGTAGCACACCTCTCTGATTCCAAAATTGTAAAAGTAACATCTATATGTATGTAAATTGAAAAGGCAGTACACCCGCATACACTAGAATAATTATATGTAGCACCTGTCTTACTCTGGGCAGTCCCAGCCTTTCTTCCACTGTTGGCCTGCTTTGGGGGGCTTAGCCAGGGACTCCCCAACTGGCTTCACTGGGGACCCCCCCCTGTGGTGCCTGCCCCTCTGGCTTCTCGGAAGATGGACAAGGCGAGGAGGATGGAGGGCCAGAGGTCCCCTCCATAGTTTTCATCTGGTTCATCTCCTCACCCTGTAAATGCAGAACAAGTTGCGTAAAAATTTAAGACAGACACTAAAGTGCACCTTAGGTAGCTACGTATGTACCCGTATATGCCGGCGCCTGTGAATGCAACTCACAGGAACTTTCTTCGTGCTTTCGCTCATGGCAGCTTCTACCGCATGCAAAAGTCACTATGTGTTGCAATAACAACGACTGTAGCCCGCTCTGTACGTGATTGGGCACTTCTTACAGTTCAAACGGTTAATTGTTGGCATAATGATATGCAAGATACCGCAACCACAATGTTTATGAAATACAAAATGGCCGGTATAAAGAGCCTTAACGCTGTCCTCGGTGTGCTAAAATATTACGCCAAGACTTCCCCCGTGGCCCAAATGGACGGCCCCTACATATTCGCAGTGATTTTGGCGGTGTTCGTCAGCACTATGGTTCTCCACCATGGTTTTATCGCGGAGCCCACGTTTGTGCTATCAAAGCCATCCTTGGTGAGTCTCTTTGGCTACAGTAGCTTAATGTGCATTGATCATTAGAAATGTATATGGGCTGTCCAAGTGCTCGTCCAGAATTTTGCCTGCCTGTTCTTTATAACTGCTATGGAACTGTTTACACATCTACCTGTTGTGGCGTATGGCCATGGATTGTTTCTTGAGCTAAATTATATATGTGTAGCTGTGTAAGATAGCTGTGTGTGTGTGTGTGTGTGTGTGTGTGTGTGTGTGTGTGTGTGTGTGTGTGTGTGTGTGTGTGTGTGTGTGTGTGCGTGCGTGCGTGCGTGCGTGCGTGCGTGCGTGCGTGCGTGCGTGCGTGCGTGCGTGCGTGCGTGCGTGCGTGCGTGCGTGCGTGCGTGCGTGCATGCATGCAAGTGTGCACAATCATGTGTCAGAAGGCATGCAAGTTTATTGCTAAGCAACAGAGGCTTATGGTGTAAGATTTAGAGTAGGTGGATTGGCACAAGACCACAAGTTGCTACTCTTAGACAGCTGACTATATAGCAGATCGTTTATACCTTCACATTTGGCGTGGTACCAACGGTCACAGGTATCACACAGAAATCGCTTCTGATTTACCTTCACTGGAGTGGTCAGGCATCTCCTTGCGGAAGCAACCTCGCTGGGGCAAACAGCACTTCTTCGCAGTCCTCGCAGTCCCCACTGCTGGCATGTCCATACGTACTCCGCAATACCAGAAGACAGAACCACAGACATGGGATTGTCAAACAGAAACTTAGAGACCGTCTACGCTCTCTCCGACAGTACATCGCTTCAAGAACAGTTCACCAATTACAAACCCAAGCGCTTTCCGTTCTACTGACTCTGAAAAGGCTCAAAGGTGGCTACAGTGTGATCGTGTACTGCTGTGCTACCGCTTATAAACTTGTTAAATATAAACTTATGCATCCATGGTTTAAGGCACTTTCACACTGTTGACATAGCTACAGTAAAATCTAGCTATATGCCGCTAAGCTACAAATATTTGGCCTAAGCCATCTTGCTTTTGGCTTGCTCATTTGTTTAGTTCACTTATTTCTCTTTTCTTGATAGGTAGCTATAGACATGGCACCGTGGCCAGAAACAAAACATGATATAGCCCTGGCAACTGAGGTGGCTGCAATGCAGACGTCCACAGCGTCCCCAAGATTGGGATGGCATTGCTGCTACACTGTCTCAGCATTTTTCGACTAGAATTGAGTTTTTGACGAGAATCAAGTTAACCTTACTGGCAAGGGCTGTAAAGACAGATTAAAGCTGCTAATTCAGAAGTACAAGGGATAGGATGCCCGGTCACTAAAGTGGTAGGTTTCATGCTGGGCATAGGTGCATGTTAGATTGTCAATTAAGTAGCACTGACGTTCCTTTTTGTGTTAAAGCTGTGATTTGGTACGCTGTGCTTATAGATCTGGTACTGAGGAAGACTACTCTGAGCTTGCTCAGTTACTAAAAGACATTCACACATACATGTGTGATTTAGAGGAAACCAGAGCTAGAGAAAAAGGACGAAAAGAAAAAAAGGATCTGGATGAAAGAACACAGGCTGAGGATATGAGGAGGGCAGCTATGGAGGGCTTGGTAAAGTCCTCCACCTTAGGCAAACGTGGCCGGGAAAAATCATGCGACTCTCCTGCTGAGATATCTTCTGCAGATTATTTCGTGGTGGATCTGGATGACGACCTTTCAGAGGACATCCCTTCAAAGAAGAAAGGCAAGGATAAACCAAAAGTAAGTGGCAAAACCGTAAACTTTCCAAAGTTACCACTATTGAAATGCTAGATAAGAAATTTCAACGAAAGGCTGCACTGCAAGATAAGAAACTTGACTTGAGGAAGTTTGATCTGGAGTTATAGGCAAGGAAACTGGAAGTTGAGGAAGAAGAACGAAAGTTGAGACTACAAATGGAACTGCAAGAACGCCAGGTGATGATGGATTTCATAAAGAAATACATGGATCAGTAATTGGACTCGTGATGCATCTACTTACTTCATGCACTTATATTACTTTTTATGATTATGTATACATAACTTGCACTTGTAGACCTATGCTGACCATACATGCTTTGTTAATTTGTGTTATTCACGACACTGTAAATTTTTTAATATTGTGTGGTTATTGTGCATGTGAATTGAATAAATATGTTTCTAGTGAGGGGACCCATACAAGCATGTGTGGCAGTTAGTTAAAACAGATGCAGCCAATGGGCTGCAACAGAATTTTCTGGTTCTTTTATACTGGAGGATTTTGTTAAAGCACTTTAGCCTGAGGGCTTGCACTCCTTAGATGAGTTGAATGGATCATCCTCGAGCTCCGAATACCTCATCTTCTCTAATGGCAGAGAAGGACATTGAGAGCATCAGAATGTCTCCAATATGTATGATAAAGGTTTAATTCTTACCAGTGGAGATCCAATAGGAATACATGGTTTCCACCAATTAGGTTCAAACCCACTCTTCCTGATGTCATTGAAACTATGAGTACTTAAGGTTAGCTAGCTCCTTCATTGAAATGACGCTGTCTGTCCTGTCTACAACAACCGCTTAGCCATCCAAGAGGAATACAGTTACGGTTAGCCAGCTCCTTCATTGAACTGACGCTGTCTGTCCTACTGTCTGTAACACTGCTTTGCCCATTGAATCCTGCCACAAGAGCTTCTCCACTACGGTCATCGTGCTGGTAATAGTGCGGCCACCTGCACATTTCAGCTGTGATGGCATCCTGCTCTAAGCAAGGGATGCATGCATTTGTCAGCAAATCATCCTAATTTGCATGTTTAAACACATTGAAAACTTCTGCCCTGATGTGCTGGGCGCTAAGCTTCCACTCTGAGCCCAATGTGCAACGGTGATCAGGCTAATGGCCTGGGTCATTGAGCAGCCTGCTGATAAGTTGTTAGCTGCACAGAAATGTAAACAATGGTCATTGAGTGCCAGCAAAGGGAAAAAAGGAAGTAGAAGTTTTGTACAGTCGACAATAAGCAGGGCAGGCAATCTCAGCCACCTTAACGTTTTCTTTCAGGTGGGTCTTTCTTGGATTAGAAGATTTATTCACATTTAGTTGGAACTTCACTAGGACTTAGCAAGCCATGGCAAATGACGTTATATAATTCTTCTTGGTAGGTTCTCTGCACCAATTTCCCTCTCAGTTTGATTCTGACATCACATTCCGTCATGCAAACCACTCAATTGTCTTTCGTTACACTATGGTCATACTATGACGAAACTGATGATGACAACCATGGTAACATTACAAATCATCAGTCACACTACAATTATGCTGACGTAATTGGAATCACAACGTTGTACTATACCAATTACCTTCCTGGTACTGCATACCTGGGCCTTCTGCCAATTCACATTGCATCTTTTGTACACAAAGTCTTTCTAGTGGAATAATTCAAAACAAGGCCAGTTGACATAGCTGTAATTCATGGTAGAACTGCAGATATTCCAGGGCGACTGTGTCAAGTGAGGGGAGAGAAGACACAACCATCTTTCCATACAAGCACCCATAACTGCACCTTTTCTTTAGTGACTGCATGACAGCCACCAAGGGTGGCTTCAGTAACAGCATGTTGTGGGATGGTTGAGCAGAGTGATCCAATGGCGGACAGGCAAACTGTCTCTCAAAACTAGTTGGAAGTCACTGTGTTGTGCAATTCATGTACTATACCTTCGCAGGTAACAGTTATTGCAATTATAGTGAAAGCTTCCACAGCAATATTTTTACATGTACAGTAGCAACACTTAGCTCAAATACCCCACACCCGTCCAATTATACCTAAACACCCACCCACACCTACCAACACACACACTTTTTCCTACCGATACACCCACTTCTACCTACTGATACACCCTCATCACTGATTCACACATCAGCAAGCACTAATGCAGCAACACAAACACACTCATATGCTCAGACACTATATGTATTATGTCGATACGACAGTGTGGGGACTGAGATGTGACTGTGGACACACAGTGGCTCCGTACAAAAGTCATACCGAGCAACTGACTATCCTACCACACACACATCTGTCTGAATCTTCATTTAAACACATGAGATTCATAGTGCAGCAGAATCTGTCTATCCCATTCATTAGTGTGACTAGCCAACTGGGCTACTGCAGGTGAGTGCATTGGAGAGGTGCAATGCAAACTATCACAGTGTAGGCTACATAGCCAATATGACCAAAGTGTCCTTGGTCCTTTACTTCGTTACGTATGGTACGTACTTCACTTAGATGAATTCTAGAGAACCTCATACAGTTGATGAGATGGTGAATGGCATTTACTGCCCACTCACTGTCATCTCCTCTAACCTAGTGCATACCATGTTATGCTACGCAGTCCCTGCCGCTTGAAACACATGACAAGAGTAGCGTAGAAGCAAAAGAAATTCAAGCACACCCAACCCTTCCCTTCCCTTTTACATACCACTGTGACATGGGGTAGAGTGGGGTGAGGGCTTTACTCAACAGCCAATCACAGACATCTCATCACCCACTTCCTCTAGATCTCCTATTAAAAGCATTCAGGTCTACAATACAACACACACCAATGACCTCCTGACAGGCTACAGAGTGCAAATGGCACACATACCATCCTCCTGGGCACTAACCACAAGACTGAGCACAAGAGGCTATGTTACTACTACAACCACTGCTGCCTCCCTCAACCTAGTTTAGAAACATGCATTGTGCTTGTGGAAGGCAGGCTAGTTAAGTTTCACCCATCTACTTTGTACATGCAATTGTAACATGTCCAGTTTTAAGTACAACCCACACAATGTGCATGTGGCTGGACTGACACACACACACTCTTACACGAACATGTACACAGAGCATAGAGGAAGAATAGGACTTTTATAACTCTTTGCTTAGATACATTACAGAGATGCTGCTGTGTACATGCACCCTGTCACCATTCAGTTTTCACCCTACCCTGTCAATGTTCAGCGGGGCATCTCGGTGTTTGCACAGCTGTCTGAATGTCCTCTACTGCTCCTTGACCGCAAATGATTCCTATGGCCTCAAAGACACTCTTCCACATATGATCCTGGCTCCCTGCTCCAAGAGACTTCTGCATCTACTTGATACATATCTCTGGGTCGATCTGCTAAACACCAGGCCCACGTTCAAGGTATGGTGAAATACGTTCAAGGTGAGCTTGAAAGCTATTGGAATGCATGCATATAAAGTCCTGGGTTAAATATATACCATTGTAGGGGGCAGTTGTTCAGCATCTCGAACAACACAGCTATCTTGCTGTGTTTGTGCACTCTAAGAAGCATTGCGTATGCTGGTTTGCAGTTTGTACAGTTTCTGGCAACACACTTAATGCTGCTACACATTCTTTCATGTGCTTCAGTATTCAATGATCTCAAATTGGTGATAGGACTATGAATTAGAAGCGCATGGAAGTACAGGCCAAAGACTTGGTGCCAGCTAGCCAAATGTGAAAAGAGAGTAAGACATGGCTCATGGTAGAGCCAGCACCTATTGTACAGCTGCAGGATTTGTCGTGAAATTCTTTTAGATTCATTAGCATACACGTTCTCAGAAATGTTCACAACAGCTTCCATTAACTGCATTACTTGTGACCACACCACAACCAGCTTTACTCATATTATTCAAGGCAGCCAATGCCCTAACTGCACTAACTCTGAGATCCACTCCAGTGTGTCCACCATCTTTACTATTTGCGGTAATTGTCTTACCTTCAACACTATAAATGTTCGTTAGCCTTAGGACAGCAATTTAGCATATGATTACAGTCTGTATCATTTCTCATCACTTATGACCATAAACTATAAACTAACTAACTAACCATAGACAGCGGCTGAAGGGAGCAAGTAGTAAACACTGCAAGATAGCAGCCAACAGGTCACCAACTTGGTTGTTAACTATTACTATCAGTACACACCACACTGTTGTTGTCTGTTGTGAATCATTATAGTGAACATTAAACATTACTTAACCTCGTTCAATATCGTGTGCTCGTATAACTTTTACTACATTTCAGTGTATACGTTCATGAGTAAGCCATTGCTCCTGAACAGAAGATCCATTGGGCATCCCCAAGCTTGCTTTGGATAGGTATACTGCTTGAGGTAATTGGGGGCCAGACTGTGCCTTCCTCCAGGGTTTTCTCATATAGCAAACACCTGTAGTCCCTATCCTTTCCCACCAACTGTTGCAGAGCATCATGGGCTTGTCATACGCCTTCAGCTTCCTGGTTACAACTAGGTACCTCCTCAGCTTATTGGATTCATCAATTGTTATGACAGATGCTTTCAATGTCTTTTAGAGGGCCCTTGCAAATGCTTCACAGTCATCCAACAATGATGTATCTTCTTGCTGTTGAACCAACTTCCTCGCTACTTCATGGATAGGAGTGTGCATGAGAGAGGGGCCTGATTCCAATGTGCACACTGCCGTAGAACATTGCTAATTGTGAATGTGTTCCTAACTAATCATTAGTGTGTTAGCCATGTAGTTAGCTAGGTAGCTGCACTTGGTAGTTTCCTACTATGGCTCATCCCATTTTATAGATGCTGTTGCAGTCCAGTGGGCTGCTCTATAACTATGTACAGCTCAGTTATGGTGGTTGTACTCCGCAATACCAGAAGACAGAACCACAGACATGTGATTGTCAGACAGAAACTTAGAGACCGTCTACGCTCTCTCCGACAGTACATCACTTCAAGAACAGTTCACCAATTACAAACCCAAGTGCTTTCCGTTCTACTGACTCTGAAGAGGCTCAAAGGTGGCTACAGTGTGATTGTGTACTGCTGCGCCACCGCTAAGGCATGTCCATACGTACTCCGCAATACCAGAAGATAGAACCACAGACATGTGATCGGCTACAGTGTGATCGTGTACTGCTGTGCTACCGCTTATAAACTTGTTAAATATACACTTATGCATCTGTGGTTTAAGGCACTTTCACACTGTTGACATAGCTACAGTAACATCTAGCTATATGCCGCTAAGCTACAAATATTTGGCCTAAGCCATTTTGCTTTTGGCTTGCTCATTTGTTTAGTTCACTTATTTCTCTTTTCTTGATAGGTAGCACCGTTTAGGTGGCCAGAAACAAAACATGATATAGCCCTGGCAACTGAGGTGGCTGCAAGACGTCCACAACGTCCCCAAGATTGGGATGGCATTGCTGCTACACTGTCTCAGCATTTTTCGACTAGAATTGAGTTTTTGACGAGAATCAAGTTAACCTTACTGGCAAGGGCTGTAAAGACAGACTAAAGCTGCTAATTCAGAAGTACAAGGGATAGGATGCCCGGTCACTAAAGTGGTAGGTTTCATGCTGGGCAAAGGTGCATGTTAGATTGTCAATTAAGTAGCACTGACGTTCCTTTTTGTGTTAAAGCTGTGATTTGGTACGCTGTGCTTATAGATCTGGTACTGAGGAAGACTACTCTGAGCTTGCTCAGTTACTAAAAGACATTCACACATACATGTGTGATTTAGAGGAGACCAGAGCTAGAGAAAAAGGACAAAAGAAAAAAAGGACCTTGATGAAAGAACACAGGCTGAGGATATGAGGAGGGCAGCTATGGAGGGCTTGGTAAAGTCCTCCACCTTAGGCAAATATGGCCGGGAAAAATCATGCGACTCTCCTGCTGAGATATCTTCTGCAGATTATTTCGTGGTGGATCTGGATGACAACATTTCAGAGGACACCCCTTCAAAGCTCCACTACGGTCATCGTGCTGGTAATAGTGCGGCCACCTGCACATTTCAGCTGTGATGGCATCCTGCTCTAAGCAAGGGATGCATGCATTTGTCAGCAAATCATCCTAATTTGCATGTTTAAACACATTGAAAACTTCTGCCCTGATGTGCTGGGCGCTAAGCTTCCACTCTGAGCCCAATGTGCAACGGTGATCAGGCTAATGGCCTGGGTCATTGAGCAGCCTGCTGATAAGTTGTTAGCTGCACAGAAATGTAAACAATGGTCATTGAGTGCCAGCAAAGGGAAAAAAGGAAGTAGAAGTTTTGTACAGTCGACAATAAGCAGGGCAGGCAATCTCAGCCACCTTAACGTTTTCTTTCAGGTGGGTCTTTCTTGGATTAGAAGATTTATTCACATTTAGTTGGAACTTCACTAGGACTTAGCAAGCCATGGCAAATGACGTTATATAATTCTTCTTGGTAGGTTCTCTGCACCAATTTCCCTCTCAGTTTGATTCTGACATCACATTCCGTCATGCAAACCACTCAATGGTCTTTCGTTACACTATGGTCATACTATGACGAAACTGATGATGACAACCATGGTAACATTACAAATCATCAGTCACACTACAATTATGCTGACATAATTGGAATCACAACATTGTACTATACCAATTACCTTCCTGGTACTGCATACCTGGGCCTTCTGCCAATTCACATTGCATCTTTTGTACACAAAGTCTTTCTAGTGGAATAATTCAAAACAAGGCCAGTTGACATAGCTGTAATTCATGGTAGAACTGCAGATATTCCAGGGCGACTGTGTCAAGTGAGGGGAGAGAAGACACAACCATCTTTCCATACAAGCACCCATAACTGCACCTTTTCTTTAGTGACTGCAAGACAGCCACCAAGGGTGGCTTCAGTAACAGCATGTTGTGGGATGGTTGAGCAGAGTGATCCAATGGCGGACAGGCAAACTGTCTCTCAAAACTAGTTGGAAGTCACTGTGTTGTGCAATTCATGTACTATACCTTCGCGGGTAACAGTTATTGCAATTATAGTGAGAGCTTCCACAGCAATATGTTTACATTTACAGTAGCAACACTTAGCTCAACTACCCCACACCCGTCCAATTATACCTAAACACCCACCCACACCTACCAACACACACCTTTTCCTACCGATACACCCACTTCTACCTACTGATACACCCTCATCACTGATTCACACATCAGCAAGCACTAATGCAGCAACACAAACACACTCGTATGCCCAGACACTATATGTATTATGTCGATACGACAGTGTGGGGACTGAGATGTGACTGTCGACACACAGTGGCTCCTTACAAAAGTCATACCGAACAACGGACTATCCTACCACACACACATCTGTCTAAATCTTCATTTAAACACATGAGATTCATAGTACAGCAGAATCTGTCTATCCCATTCACTAGTGTGACTAGCCAACTGGGCTACTGCAGGTGAGTGCATTGGAGAGGTGCAATGCAAACTATCACAGTGTAGGCTACATAGCCAATATGACCAAAGTGTCCTTGGTCCTTTACTTCGTTACGTATGGTACGTACTTCACTTAGATGAATTCTAGAGAACCTCATACAGTTGATGAGATGGTGAATGGCATTTACTGCCCACTCACTGTCATCTCCTCTAACCTAGTGCATACCATGTTATACTATGCAGTCCCTGCCGCTTGAAACACATGACAAGAGTAGCGTAGAAGCGAAAATAATGCAAGCACACCCAACCCTTCCCTTCCCTTTTACATACCACTGTGACATGGGGTAGAGTGGGGTGAGGGCTTTACTCAACAGCCAATCACAGACATCTCATCACCCACTTCCTCTAGATCTCCTATTAAAAGCATTCAGGTCTACAATACAACACACACCAATGACCTCCTGACAGGCTACAGAGTGCAAATGGCACACATACCATCCTCCTGGGCACTAACCACAAGACTGAGCACAAGAGGCAATGTTACTACTACAACCACTGCTGCCTCCCTCAACCTAGTTTAGAAACAATCACTCTTTGAATTAGATTCCTGTATGCATTGTGCTTGTGGAAGGCAGGCTAGTTAAGTTTCACCCATCTACTTTGTACATGCAATTGTAACATGTCCAGTTTCAAGTACAACCCACACAATGTGCATGTGGCTGGACTGACACACACACACTCTTACACGAACATGTACACAGAGCAGAGAGGAAGAATAGGACTTTTATAACTCTTTGCTTAGATACATTACAGAGATGCTGCTGTGTACATGCACCCTGTCACCATTCAGTTTTCACCCTACCCTGTCAATGTTCAGCGGGGCATCTCGGTGTTTGCACAGCTGTCTGAATGTCCTCTACTGCTCCTTGACCGCAAATGATTCCTATGGCCTCAAAGACACTCTTCCACATATGATCCTGGCTCCCTGCTCCAGGAGACTTCTGCATCTACTTTACACATTTGTCTGGGTCGATCTGCTGAACACCAGGCCCACGTTCAAGGTATGGTGAAATACGTTCAAGGTGAGCTTGAAAGCTATTGGAATGCATGCATATAAAGTCCTGGGTTAAATATATACCATTGTAGGGGGCAGTTGTTCAGCATCTCAAACAACACAGCTATCTTGCTGTGTTTGTGCACTCTAAGAAGCATTGCGTATGCTGGTTTGCAGTTTGTACAGTTTCTGGCAACACACTTAATGCTGCTACACATTCTTTCATGTGCTTCAGTATTCAATGATCTCAAATTGGTGATAGGACTATGAATTAGAAGCGCATGGAAGTACAGGCTAAAAACTTGGTGCCAGCTAGCCAAATGTGAAAAGAGAGTAAGACACGGCTCATGGTCGAGCCAGCAGCAAATGTACAGCTGTAGGATTTGTCGTGAAGTTCTTTTAGATTCATTAGCATGCACGTTCTCAGAAATCTTCAACAGTTTCCATTAACTGCATTACTTTTGTGTCCACACCACAACCAGCTTTACTCACATCTCACACACTCTGAGATCCACTCCAGTGTGTCCACTATCTCTACAATTTACATTCATTTTCTTACCTTCAACATTATAAATGTACTTTAGCCTTATGACAGCAATTTAGCATATGATTACAGTCTGTATCATTTCTCATCACTTATGACCATAAAATATCTAACCACACTTAGCTCTTCAACAGTCGACAACACCAATCTGCTTTTGAGATGGCACGAGGCGAATGTTTAGCATAGAACAATGAAAACTTGTTTCCCTTTCTGCTTGGTCCACACAACAATCCAATGATTGGATTTGATGTGCAGTATCTGTACAGCATTGATGTTTCCTGCCTGTGTGATTGTGCTTGTAACAGTGTCAGCCGCATACCACTTAACTTTGGAAATAGCTGCTTCAACAGCCGTTGTGCGAAATGCATATGCAGATCCACCAAGCACTTGCCACTTTCAATTGTATTCTTCTCTTTCTCTGTTGGAACAATGTCATTGAAACATAGTCAAACTGGCAGTTTCTTTGTCCCATTATGGCACCATCTGTAGCCATCAGCCTTCCAATCATCTGTGCATTTACAAAGAGATAAGTTTCAGTGTGCATTTACTTTACTCACTATGTCAGTTAACATCTCTTTCACTGCTGATGAATATTCTACACCACATTGTTGAAATGAGCATGGTGCTATCTAGTGTGTAGTAACTACACGTAGCTGTGCCTGCATGTGTTCCTCACCTGGGCATTGGTCATTCTTGTACCGGTACACCTCTCCTCCCTTTGCTCGAGCAGGTGGTAGTAGAACTCCTCATAGTCGGTGATGTTGTCCAAGAACTGCACAAGCTCCGTCACAGACAATCTCTCTGTCCTCCAGAAGACTGGCCATGCAGGATTCATATTACACTTGTATGATTTCAGCTTCTTTGTGTGAACTTTTATCACTGTTTTGATTTTGGAATTTGTCACTAATCGATGTGTTGTTACGTATTACACTTTGGTCCACCAGTAGTACACTTTGGTCCGCTATTTAGCGTATTCATGCCTCACAATGTCCGCACTTTAGGTGATTAATGGGCACTAATTGCCATTCCTATTCTTTGTGTGTGGCTGTGTTGGTGCGGACTGTCAGCAAAATAGAATCAACCTTCAGAACTTGGTCAACGCATTCTGGGCTGTAGCGACCATATGTAGCTTTTGCCATCACAGACCACTAACTACTCTAGCGACTGTGAGTTCCTTGATACATTATATTTCTGTAAATACTCACTGTAAATGCATGTGCTGTAAGCAGTCATGTGTCTGTCTTTGCTTGAGATTTCTCCATGCATGTGTGGTGTGTGTGTGCGTGTGGTGTGTGTGTGTGTGTGTGTGTGTGTGTGTGTGTGTGTGGTGTGTGTGTGTGGTACGTGTGTGTGTGTGGGTGTTGACGTATGCATGTGTGTGGGTGTCTGTGTGTGGGTGTTGTGTGTGGAAGGGGTTTGGGTGTGTGGGTGTGTGTCTGGTGTGTGTTGCATGTTTATCTCCCTACCTCCCTACCTCCCTGACACTATGTCATACTTACCTATGTTGCGTGACAGAGCAGTGACTGAAGAGAGCAAGTAAACACTGCAAGATAGCAGCCAGCAGGTCGCCAACGTGGTGCTATTACTACTAATAATTTATACATGTACACTCTACAAATTAATATGCACACCACACTGTTGTTGTCCGTTGTGATTCATTATAGCGAACATTACTTTACCTCATTCAATATCGTGTGCTCATATAACTTTTACTACATTTCAGTGTATACTTTCATATCATATATCAATGCTGATGGTAATCAATACAGTATAGTAATTCTGTGAATATGACTTTTTATGTATAATACAATGTATAATGAGAATGAGAATGAATGAGTGAAGATATATTTGTCATGGTTAAACCATTGAGTGGCCAATCTAGAAGTATACATTCGCCCCTGACTGTACATTCATCTTGTGGATGACCTGCAGGTTAAAAGAAGAAAAGTATGTTACATGGAAGCTATGTGCACTTGCATTTGTGCCTGCATAGTGTGCTCTTATTTAAATTTCAGTGTGTGATACTTACCTGGCTTCTACTGTGGGGTCTTCTCCCCCACCTGCCAAGAGGGGCCACCCTTCAGGCGACCCTCGGCTGATCCACTGGGTGTGCTACATTTGTAGCACACCCCTCTCCCAAAATTGTAAAATTAACACCTACATGTATGTAAATTGAAAAGCAGTACACTAGCATAATTATATGTAGCACCTAACTTACTCCGGACAGTCCCAGTCTTTCTTCCACTTGTCCTGCGGAGCCCCCTCTGACCTGCTTTAGGGGGCTTGGCCAGGGACTCCCCAACTGGCTTCGCTGGGGACCCCCCTGTGGTGGGTGACGCGACACAGAGTGAGCGCGGCCTTCGGCTGCACTTGCTAGTACGATTATATTCTTTAAATGTATATTTAGAAATAGGGTACTATGATATCTGATGCATCAAATAGGCAGTGCACAGCACCCCCTATGCAAGGTTATAATGTTGCATGCTATATAATACTATCTGTATATTCCCTGCTTGTTCAACGTATCTAGAGAAAGGTTGCCTCATACGAGGCAAGGAGAAAGCAATTCAATAGAAAAGTTAAGGAAAGAAAGCAACACCACAATGAATTCAGTAAATGTAATCAGTCTAGTATGGCCTTCTGCATAGCTACATATTTTCTTCCAGAATCAAATTATCTGTCACACTCTAGCACTCTTGCTGATTTGGACTCCCCATTAAGTCCTTTATAGCATGGTAACTGTGCATGTAAATTGGCAGGAAAGGTAATGTTACAATTGCTGCTAGCCCGGTGCAACATCTGGAGAACAGAAAAGCCAACACTGCTGAAGAACTTGAAGAAACATACCTGGTAGTTCCTCTTGAATTTGTGAATGATCCTAATAATCTATCTCTGGAAAGCACCTGAACATGACAGCTATCTTATTCACCTGGGCAATATGAACAGCCACAAAAAAACTTATATTGAAGCAGAGGGAAAAAGCTAGAGAGTCAACGTTAGGAACTGGGTAATGATTCAAAGCTGAATTACACGATTGCATCATAGGTTGATACTGCAAGTGCAGATTTAAAGAACCAGCTGATATTGTAAGGAAGAAGCAGCCACCAATGTGCATTTGAGATGAAGCATAGCAGGCTCACATGAGGTTCTATGTCACATAATCCAAGCACAGATCATTGCAAGCTTGGAAATGTAATAATTTAAACCTAGCAATTCAGTTAAATTTATGTACATGGTCTATTGTCATCTCAAGCACATTCAACGTTATACAGTGAATTGTGTACATACCACCTAACAGTGGTTCCGTTTCTTGGCTGAGTACCCTTAATCCTTCACAGCCTAGGGGAGTGGTGATCTGCATTTCTTCTAATTGCGCCACGACACCAGGACCAGAATGGAGATATCCAATCTAGATTAAGCCTGATACCTCTGTCTTGATATGCTGTCCTCTGTGGTTAAGGGCCCATGTGTCATTGGGCTGTTCACCAACATTGGACACCGTAAAAAGTGATTGAAGGGGTCCATGCTTCCTTTCCTTATATGCTACATATCCAGCACATCCATATTGTACGTATTGCATATACGTATACATATCACTTACATATATGTATCACATTAGCAGCTTGGTGCATACATGGTACATGTTCTAGCTGGTTGCCTAGCTAGCTAGTGTTCTAGTTGCAGTCTCTCCACCATAAATTCCCCTGTACAAGATATGCAGTGACAGTGTGAGTATCAACTGGGAATTATTCATTGTTCCCAGACCCGCAATGATCGGAGTGTTGCTGAAAGTTCTGTGAAATTATCCAAATATTAAATATGGCTGACCATCACTGGCACCTTTGCTAGCAACCTGACTACAGTGAAGGTCAGTACCTCCTGACACAGTTGTTGCATCTCGTCATCTTCCATACTCTGATCCCTACTATCCACGAGTGCTCCCATTGGTGAGAACACATGTATTGGGTAACTGGGTAGCAGCTGTCTTGTAGCTAGGTAGTAGCTGCAAGTACACAATAGCTGCTGTACATGTTTCATTGAATGGAGCACATTGCTATAGTCATAGCCGCGAACATTTATGCTACAGTTACAACTAAGTGCATCAGTGAGTCCAGGTCATCCTGTATGCTAGCTATAGCTTTTTGTTGCTGCTTATAACTATCTTCCCTATTAGCTAACAGTGGTATTAGGTCATGACACATATACCAAGTATCCAAATGATGTAATCACTTCAAACGTATTATGACATTTACGCCTATGTAGGAGTCACAGGATCAGCCATTTTGTCCATATTTTGTACGAGACTACCACTTGAATTAGTTTGTAGATACGAATGAGGATTTGTATTATGCTAGCTGTAGTGAAGCTACGTAGCTAGCTAAGTGTTGCGAGTCTTACCTAGGCTTCCTGTGGCCTCAGTGTTGCACGTGTATGCATGCTCCACTGAATTAAAGCAGCTTAGGCTTAGTTTCACCCCCTCCTTCTCCCCCATCTTGGACAAAAGGATGAAGTTGAAGTTCTCCTTAACATTTGGATTTTTGGATTTGGAATCTTATTTAACGTGGGGAGGGCTTTAGCCAGGAGGCTACTATTCCAGCCACCCACATACATGCACAGTACATAATGATACAACACAAACACACATATGGCAATCAGTCAGTCAATCAGTTAGTGAATGAGTTAGTAAATCAATTTATTTGTTCAGTGCAGCAGTGTTTGTTGTTAGGGGGTGCTATCACTGAAAATTTGCTGCCATGGTCTGGGCTTGATCTTGGGGCATCCCATAATCACTGGATCTTGAATCTTGCGCCTTGTGCTCTAGACCACCAACATCCCCCAATAGTGTGTAGATTTCCTTGACAGTGCATGCCAGAGAGGTAATCTGCTCTGTCACCATTTCCTGTGATAGAGCAGGTTGAGACAATATAGTGCATGTACATTAGTGCATGCAGCACTACTGAATTATGATCCCAATTTTATTTCTGGAAATTTTCTTTCAATTTTGTTCGTAGTCCACACTACACTAACCTTAGCCATGACTGCCACAACAAGGTTTGCCCCACAGAGGTCAGGCAGGTGCCTCATGAGGTGTTCTACTGTCTGAGATGTGCTGTTAACTTGTAACAGTGCTCTTGAGGTGTTCTACTGTCTGAGATGTGCTGTCGACTTGTAACAATGACAGCGAATAGCCATCTTTGGACAACGCTTTCATGGTGGCAGTATCCATTGGTGCTGACTCAGCCCACAGCATGGCAATGCAGCAGTGATCTTTGAATACCAAAGGCAGTCCACCTGTTAAAGAGAATTAATATATTGTTTAAGTTTGCATCCTTTTTAGATGTAAATCATTAGATAGTGATAACATGACATGAGGTGTTTTGTTCTCTATACTCCTAATACTAGTTGCTAAATGATAGGTGTTTTCTTTGGTAACCATGGCAATGGGATCTATAACAAAATATAATGCTACATGTACCTTTAAAGGAGAGATTGGAAAAGTCTATAGCTACTCCATGTTGGCATGATGGGTAAAGAGCTTGTGCACTGTACCCCAGTTGATGCTGTTTGTAGTGCAGACAAAAGCAGTCTTGACTGCTTCCAGAGCTCTAACTTCATTGTCTTCTCCCTGAGCTCTGCAAATGAGACCTCCTTGTCACAAAGCTGCTGGAGCATGTCCATCTGTTATAGGAATATGTAATTAGCATAGTATAATATCACATTCATCCACTCTTGTGTTTGATTTTGTTGTTTTCATGGCTCTAACCTGAAAATCTACAGGAAGGTGATGTAGAGACTGTACTTCAATTCACTCTACCTTACTGCATTCTATACACAGATGGGCAGAAAATTGGATTAAAGTACTGAATGCGATACTGCCTAAGCAAGCTTCAAATCTGAGAATCTGGTGTGCACTTCCTCAGACATCCCTACACATCAGGAACAAGACACAAACCCGAGCACTCTGATAGTTTCCAATGTAAAAGAGGAGCCCACCCACAAGCATGTACGAATTGAGATTTTCCCGGCTGTCACAGGATGTTCCGCAATTCAATCTAAAGTGGGTGGCATGCGTGAAAAAGCTGCTGCCAAGAGTGCACGGCGAAAACCCATGATGAACCGTTCGTCTGCCATCTTAGATCTACGAAAAATGTACAGGATGCATTAATAATTAATTAATTAATAGCAAATTAATGTGCACACCACACTGTTGTTGTCCATTGTGAATCTTTATAGTGAACATTACTTTACCTCATTCAATATCGCGTGCTCGTATAATTTTTATTACATTTCAGTGTATACTTTCATATATCAATGCGGATGGTAATCAATACAGTACAGTAATTCTGTGAATATGATTTTATGTATATTACAATGTATAATGAGAATGAGAATGAATGAGTGAAGATATATTTGCCATGGTTAAATTGTTGAGTGGCTAATCTAAAAGTATACATTCACCCCTGACTGTACATTCATCTTGTGGATGACCTGCAGGTTAAAAGAAGAAAAGTATATATGTTACATGGAAGCTGCATGCACTTGCATTTGTGCCTGCATAGTGTGCTCTTATTTCAATTTCAGTGTGTGATACTTACTTGGCTTCTACTGTGGGCTCTTCTCCCCCGCCTGCCAGGAGGACCGCCCTTCAGGCGACCCTCGGCCGATCCTCTCGGTGTGCTACATTTGTAGCAAACCTCTCGGATTCCAAAATTGTAAAAGTAACACCTACATGTATGTAAATTGAAAAGGCAGTACACCCGCATACACTAGCATAATTATCTGTAGTACCTAACTTACTCTGGGCAGTCCCAGCCTTTCTTCCAATGCTGGCCTGCTTTTGGGGGCTTAGCCAGGGACTCCATAACTGGCTTCACTGGGGACCCCCCCTTTGGTGCCTGCCCCTCTGGCTTCTTGGAAGCTGGACAAGGCGAAGAGGAGGGAGGGTCAGAGGTCCCCTCCATAGGTTCCATCTGGTTCATCTCCTCGCCCTGTAAATGCAGAACAAGTTGTATACAAATTTAGGACAAACACTAAAATGCACCTAGGTAGCTACATACGTACCCGTAACGTATGTACCCATATATGCCGGCACCTGTGAATGCAACTCACAGGAAGTTTCTCCGTGCTTTCGCTCATGGCAGCTTCTACCGCATGCAAGAGTCACTATATGTTGCAATAACAACGACTGCTAGCCCGCTCTGTAAGTGATTGGTCACTTCTTACAGTTCAAACGGTTAATTGTTGGCATAATGATATGCAAGATAGCGCAACCACAATGTTTATGAACTGCAAAATGGCCGGTATAAAGAGCCTTAATGCTGTCCTCCGGTGTGCTAAAATATTACGCCAAGACTTCCCCTGTAGCCCAATGGACGGCCCCTACATATTCGCGGTGATTTTGGCAGTGTTCGTCAGCACTATGGTTCTCCACCATGGTTTTATCGCGGAGCCCACGTTTGTGCTATCAAAGCCATCCTTGGTGAGTCTCCTTGGCTACAGTAGCTTAATGTGCATTGATCATTAGAAATGTACATGAGCTGTCCAAGTGCTCGTCCAGAATTTTGCCTGCCTGTTCCTTAAAACCGCTATGGAACTGTTTACACATCTACCTGTTGTGGTGTATGGCCATGGAATGTTTATTGAGCTAAATTGTATATGTGTAGCTGTGTAAGGTAACTGTATATGTGTGTGTGCTTGCGCACGTGTATGCGTGCATGTCTCTCTCACTGTGCGTGTGTAAGTGTTTGTGTGTGTGTGTGTGTGTGTGTGTGTGTGTGTGTGTGTGTGTGTGTGTGGTGTGTGTGTGTACATGTGAATGTGACCGTGTGTGAGTGTGTGTAAGTGTGCCTGTGCATGCAAGTGTGCACAATCATGTGTCAGAAGGCATGCAAGTTTATTGCTAAGCAACAGAGGCTTATGGTGTAAGATTTAGAGAAAGTGGATTCCTCATTCACAGTCCGGCCTACACCCTGAACAATACTAGCATACATGGTATACAGTTGGTGTGTCAGGTGGCCAGTTCACACTTGTAGCCCTCTTGATGTCATAGCCATTGATAGCCTTGAACAAAGAGTAAGCCATCGCTCCTGGACAGAAGATCCATTGGGCATTCCCAAGCTTGCCTTGGATAGGTATACTGCTTGAGGTAATTGGGGGCCAAACTGTGCCTTCCTCCAGGGTTTTCTCATATAGCATACACCTGTAGTTCCTATCCTTTCCCACCAACAGTTGCAGAGCATCATGGGCTTGTCATACGCCTTCAGCTTCCTGATTACAACTAGGTACCTCCTCAGCTTATTGGATTCGTCAGTTGTTATGACAGATGTTTTCAATGTCGTAGAGTGAGCCCTTGCAAATGCTTCACAGTCATCCAACAATGATGTGGTATCTTCCTGCTGTTGAACCAACTTCCTTGCTACTTCATGGATAGGAGTGTGCATGAGAGAGAGGGGCCTGATTCCGATGTGCACACTGCCTTAGAACATTGCTAATTGTGAATGCGTTCCTAACTAATCATTAGTGTGTTAGCCATGTAGTTAGCTAGGTAGCTGCAGTTGGTAGTTTCCTACTATGGCTCATCCCATTTCATAGAGGCTGTTGCAGTCCAGTGGGCTGCTCTATAACTATGTACAGCTCGGTTATGTTGGTTTGAAAATGGTGTGTGGGTAGCTATCCCGTGTCATGTACAAATAATATGCATGTATGCATATATGTAGAAGTAAAAGTGAATGAATTCTAAATAGAAATGCACCCAGTCTGTTGGATGTGATGGCTGTGTTGTAGTGGAGAGCAGGGCCTCATTTGAGATGGGTGGGGCTACAAAAGTGAGGGGTGGGGCTGACCCTGGGTTGGTGTGCATGGGTGGTCCATTGAGGTCACTCTGAGGTGCTGGAAGAGCTGTGGATGGGAAGGAACCACGTATGTGGGAGTAAAGTGACCCACCATCAGTGGTGTACATCGGCAACAGCATAGACAACACACTCAGTGCAAATAATAGAGAGATGGGTTAGATCAAGAACACTCACTATTGTGTGTGTGTGTGTGTGGGCGTTGAAGAGTCCATCTCTCAGTGGACTGTATCTGCCATTGTGTAAATGTGCATGTTACTAGTTCACTGTTGCATGAATGGCGTTGAAGACACCATATGTATAATTTTCATTGTCAGTTCAGAATGATCAGTTCAATTGGTATTAAAGTGGTACATATATAAGTTTCTATTTCATCTATCAATTATATGTATCTATATATAATATTCTTTGCAATGTTTTTTTTAGAAAAAGGGTACGATATCTGATGCAGCAAATAGGCAGTGCACAGCACCATCTACGCAATGTTATAATGTTGCAAACTATATAGTACTATCTGTATGTTCCCTGCTATTTCAATGCGTGTAAGAGAAAGGTTGCCTCATACAAGGCAAGGAGAAAGCAATTCAATAGTAAAGTTAGGGAAAGAAAGTGACACATAAATGAATTCAGTAAATGTAATCAGTCTACTAGTTATGGCCTTCTGCATAGCTACATATTTTCTTCCAGAATCAGATTATCTGTCATACTCTAGCACTCTTGCTAATTCGGACTCCCCATTAAGTCCTTTATATCATGGTAAGCATGTATGTAAATTTGCAGGAAAGGTAATGTTACAATTGCTGCTAGCCCGGTGCAACATCTGGAGAATAGAAATGCCAACACTGCTGAAGAACTTGAAGAAACCTACAGTAAAGATACCTAGCCATGGCACACGCATGTCTATCGAGCGTAAATTTCTACTGGTATGTGACTCGTACGAGGAATTAGGTACTATTTTAATAACAATTGTAGTTCAGTGTACATGCATTTGCTGCATGTTCATTACATCACATAGTGTTTGGATGCTGACGACTCTTGATCAAGTTTTCAGTAAGCTCTTTGTGTCTCACCAGGAGCTCTGGAATCATCTTTAACTGTAGTGTCAGCTTATCAATTTATATATAATTCCTCTTGGTAGGTTCTCTGCACCAACTTCCCTCTGTTTGGTTCTGACATCACATCCAGTCATGCAAACCACTCAATTGTCTTTCATTTACACTATGGTCATACTATGACGAAACTGATGATGACAACCATGGTAACATTACAAATCACCAGTCACACTACAATTATGCTGACGTAATTGGCATCACAAAGTTGTACTGTACCAATTACCTTCCTGGCACTGCATACCTGGGCCTTCTGCCAATTCACATTGCATCTTTTGTACACAAAGTCTTTCTAGTGGAATAATTCAAAACAAGGCCCGTTGACATAGCTGTAATTAATGGTAGAACTGCAGATATTCCAGGGCGACTGTGTCAAGTGAGGGGAGAGAAGACACAACCATCTTTCCATACAAGCACCCATAACTGCACCTTTTCTTTAGTGACTGCAAGACAGCCACCAAGGGTGGCTTCAGTAACAGCATGTTGTGGGATGGTTGAGCAGAGTGATCCAATGGCGGACAGGCAAACTGTCTCTCAAAACTAGTTGGAAGTCACTGTGTTGTGCAATTCATGTACTATACCTTTGCAGGTAACAGTTATTGCAATTATAGCGAAAGCTTCCACAGCAATATTTTTACATTTACAGTAGCAACACTTAGCTCAAGCACCCCACACCCGTCCAATTATACCTAAACACCCACCCACACCTATCAACACACACACCTTTTCCTACCGATACACCCACTTCTACCTACTGATACACCCTCATCACTGATTCACACATCAGCAAGCACTAATGCAGCAACACAAAACACACTCATATGCTCAGACACTATATGCATTATGTCAATACGACAGTGTGGGAACTGAGATGTGGCTGTGGTCACACAATGGCTCCTTACAAAAGTCATACCGAACAACTGACTATCCTACCACACACACATCTGTCTGAATCTTCATTTAAAAACATGAGATTCATAGTACAGCAGAATCTGTCTATCCCATTCACTGGTGTGACTAGCCAACTGGGCTACTGCAGGTGAGTGCATTGGAGAGGTGCAATGCAAACTATCACAGTGTAGGCTACATAGCCAATATGACCAAAGTGTCCTTGGTCCTTGACTTCGTTACGTACGGTACGTACTTCACTTAGATGAATTGTAGAGAACCTCATACAGTTGATGAGATGGTGAATGGCATTTACTGCCCACTCACTGTCATCTCCTCTAACCTAATGCATACCATGTTATGCTACGCAGTCCCTGCCGCTTGAAACACATGACAAGAGTAGCGTATAAGCGAAAGAAATGCAAGCACACCCAACCCTTCCCTTCCCTTTTACATACCACTGTGACATGGGGTAGAGTGGGGTGAGGGCTTTACTCAACAGCCAATCACAGACATCTCATCACCCACTTCCTCTAGATCTCCTATTAAAAGCATTCAGGTCTACGATACAACACACACCAATGACCTCCTGACAGGCTACATTGTACAAATGGCACACATACCATCCTCCTGGGCACTAACCACAAGACTGAGCACAAGAGGCAATGTTACTACTACAACCACTGCTGCCTCCCTCAACCTAGTTTAGAACAATCACTCTTTGAATTAGATTCCTGTATGCATTGTGCTTGTGGAAGGCAGGCTAGTTAAGTCACCCATCTACTTTGTACATGCAATTGTAACATGTCCAGTTTCAAGTACAACCCACACAATGTGCATGTGGCTGGACTGACACACACACACACTCTTACACGAACATGTGCATAGAGGAAGAAAAGGACTTTTATAACTCTGCTTAGATACATTACAGAGATGCTGCTGTGTACATGCACCCTGTCACCATTCAGTTTTCACCCTACCCTGTCAATGTTCAGCGGGGCATCTCGGTGTTTGCACAGCTGTCTGAATGTCCTCTACTGCTCCTTGACCGCAAATGATTCCTATGGCCTCAAAGACACTCTTCCACATATGATCCTGGCTCCCTGCTCCAAGAGACTTCTGCATCTACTTGACACATATCTCTGGGTCGATCTGCTAAACACCAGGCCCACATTCAAGGTATGGTGAAATACGTTCAAGGTGAGCTTGAAAGCTATTGGAATGCATGCATATAAAATCCTGGGTTAAACATATACCATTGTAGGGGGCAGTTGTTCAGCATCTCGAACAACACAGCTATCTTGCTGTGTTTGTGCACTCTAAGAAGCATTACATATGCTGGTTTGCGGTTTGTACAGTTTCTGGCAACACACTTAATGCTGCTACACATTCTTTCATGTGCTTCAGTATTCAATGATCTCAAATTGGTGATAGGACTATGAATTAGAAGCGCATGGAAGTACAGGTCAAAGACTTGGTGCCAGCTAGCCAAATGTGAAAAGAGAGTAAGACATGGCTCATGGTAGAGCCAGCACCTATTGTACAGCTGCAGGATTTGTTGTGAAATTCTATTAGATTCATTAGCATACATGTTCTCAGAAATGTTCACAACAGTTTCCATTAACTGCATTACTTGTGTCCACACCACGACCAGCTTTACTCATATTATTTAAGGCAGCAAATGCCCTAACTGCACACACTCGGAGATCCACTCCAGTGTGTCCACCATCTTTACTATTTGCGGTAATTGTCTTACCTTCAACACTATAAATGTACTTTAGCCTTATGACAGCAATTTAGCATATGATTACAGTCTGTATCATTTCTCATCACTTATGACCATAAACTATAAACTAACTAACTAACCATAGACAGCGGCTGAAGGGAGCAAGTAGTAAACACTGCAAGATAGCAGCCAGCAGGTCACCAACTTGGTTGCTAACTATTACTACTAATAATTTATACTATTACACTCTACAAATTAATGTACACACCACACTGTAAAGGCCTGAGTGGCTAGGTAGGGTCATGCTGATATTTCTAAGACACTAGCCAAAGGGGATCAGATATCAGACATTTCAGCAGCACTACGGCTGCCTTCATCAGTGATTACAATGACACAAGCAGGTGCATAAATAGGGGGGTGGTCACGTGAGGCACTGGTGTTTACAGGAATAAGCATACATCATGCAATGTCTCTAGTGTTTACAGGAATGAGCATACATCATGCAATGTCTCTAACCGGAAAAATGGGTTAAAATGATAAGTGAAAATGTAACCACCTATCCATTATTAGTATTATTTCAATTTCACTTATTATTTTAACCCATTTTTTGGTTAGAGACATTGCATGATGTATGCTTATTCCTGTAAACACCAGTGCCTCACGTGACCACCCCCCTATTTATGCACCTGCTTGTAAGTGTCATTGTAATCACTGGTGAAGGCAGCCATAGCGCTGCCAAAACGTGTGATATCTGATCCCCTTTGGCTAGTGTCTTTCAGAGATATCAGTACACACCACACTGTTGTTGTCTGTTGTGAATCATTATAGTGAACATTAAACATTACTTAACCTCGTTCAATATCATGTGCTCGTATAACTTTTACTACATTTTACTTTCATGAGTAAGCCGTCGCTCATGAACAGAAAATCCATTGGGCATCCCCAAGCTTGCTTTGGATAGGTATACTGCTTGAGGTAATTGGGGGCCAAACTGTGCCTTCCTCCAGGGTTTTCTCATATAGCAAACACCTGTAGTTCCTATCCTTTCCCACCAACAGTTGCAGAGCATCATGGGCTTGTCATACGCCTTCAGCTTCCTGGTTACAACTAGGTACCTCCTCAGCTTTTTGGATTCGTCAGTTGTTATGACAGATGCTTTCAATGTCTTTTTGTGGGCCCTTGCAAATGCTTCACAGTCATCCAACAATGATGTGGTATCTTCCTGCTGTTGAACCAACTTCCTCGCTACTTCATTACGATCAGTTCAATAGGTATTAAAGCAGTACATGTATAAGTTTCTATTTCATCCATCAATTATATATATCTGTATATGATAATATTCTTTACAATGTTTTTTAGTAAAAGGGTACTATGATATCTGATGCATCAAATGGGCAGTGCACAGCACCACCTATGCAATATTATAATGTTGCATACTATATAGTACTATCTGTATATTCCCTGCTTTTTCAACGCATCTAAGAGAAAGGTTGCCTCATACGAGGCAAGGAGATTGCAATTTAATAAGAAAGTTAGGGAAAGAAATTGACACAGAAATGAATTCAGTAAATGTAATCAGTCTACTAGTTATGGCCTTCTGCATAGCTACATATATTCTTATAGATCAGATTATCTGCATTATAGGTGAATCCAGGAGTTGATTGCGTTAACACACATTAAACAGCGTTTAGCGAAATGTTGCACGACTGAAGTCGTGATCACTCCCACTAGGAACGATATTTTGAAAGAATGCCGCGCTCCTGTGCTCAACCCACGTCGACCTGTTCACTCTCGTACCTTGAAAGAGGTGTCATGCACTCGCTAAACTTGCACAGATCAGCATTTGCCGCTGCAACCCCACTACCGCATAGAGTGTGTTTTGTACTGCCGTTGTCCATCGTCCTCTAGCTCGCCGCCTCCTCCCTCTCCTTGTGCACAGCCAAAACAACACCAGGATTGAAAGCAGCTCTTCAAACGCCGGAAATTAACCGTTCACCAGCAGCGAAAATTGTCCGTGTGAACACAAACCGGATCTAATCCGGATGCGAATCCGGTTCTTAAATAATGGTCCGTGTGAAAGGGGTAATATTAAAGCAGTGGCAGAGGAAAAAAATCTGGAGAGTCAACAATAGGAACTGGGTAATGATTCAAAGCTGAATTACACGATTACATCATAGGTTGATACTGCAAGTGCAGATTTGTAGAACCAGCTGATATTGTAAGGAAGAAGCAGCCACCAATGTACATTTTGAGATGAGGCATGATAACAGATTGTGAATAGCAGGCTCACATGAGGTTCTATGCCACATAATCCAAAGCACAGGTCATTGCAAGCTTGGAAATGTAATAATTTAAACCTAGCAATTCAGTTTAAATTTACGTACATGATCTATTATCGTTTCAAACACATTCAATGTTATACAGGCTATTTTGATGGGAAATCTAATGGCTAATAATTGTTGGTCAAATTGTCCTGTTCACCAGTAAAGAGCACATTTAAAGACTACAGCTTCTGTGAAGAAATTCCATTCATTACATGAGTATAGCTACAAGTATTTGAAAGTAGAGTTAATGGAACACCATAGCTGTGTCAAACTTGGTGAGGGCACATCAATATCAGATAATATGGCAGCAGCTACACAATAGCACGAGATCTAGTGGAACTTATTGCCAGTAGTTAATTTGCCCCAATTGTGTATTGAGAGGACGCAAATAACGATACGGAGCTGTGGACTCTGGCACTGATAATTTGGCCAACAGAAGTAACCATTAAAATAGTGTTTGCGCTAGGTTCAAGAATTGTGACTTGGTCATGCAATCTTGTCACATTTCTGTCACTACCTAGATTACAGTAGCTACGAGCAATATACTCTGCAGAAAATAGAAATATTGATTCAGCCAAAAGGGAAGCAGCTGGACCAGTTCCACTGAGCCTGAAAAGATAAAATATTATTTTTTTCCAAAGTATCCAGGTCATATACGTAAACAGTACAACAAAACAACACACTGAAAATTGATATTATTGATGATCAATGGGAGAGAGGCATATGATGATGGGTCGGCTCAGGTGGGTGACGTCCCTGAGCGTCGCGCAATTCCAACAGCGCCGGTCGAGAGTGGTTATGGAAGAAAGCCTAAAGTGTTTTGTCCAAGAATCGTCACCAACATCGCGACTTACAACGTTCGCACTCTAAAGGCCAAGTGGAGACAGCAAGAGCTAGTTGGATTTCTAGAGAAGAAGAGAATCGATGTGTGTGCTATCCAAGAACACAGGATTTGTCTTTCAAACAGCAGTAGTCCAAGCTCCTACAGTAGAGTTTTGCATTTACCAGGCGGATGGAGGTTAGTTACTCACACTGCGGATGATGGTGGTTCAGGAGGTATAGGGTTTCTGGTGTCTCCAATAGCCTTCAAATGTCTTGATAGAGTAGAATACAAGTCAGATAGAGTCATGCGACTCCAATTTTCTGGCCACACTAAAGGAGCTCCTAGGACTCATCTGGTTTGTGCCTATGCCCCTACCAATGTAGCTGACTCGGCTACTAAAGATCTCTTCTACTCACAGCTACATCAGACCATAGATCCCTTACCTAAGAGAGACCGTCTCTTTGTTCTTGGTGATATGAATGCACGACTTGACTCCCGTTTCTGTAAGTTCCCAATACACTCAAGTGCCTCTGACAATGGAGAACGAATGGCTGAGTTTATGGAGGAGCAGGGTCTATTCTCTGCCCAGTGTGCCAAGGATAAACCTCGCAGACAGTGGTACACCCATTGTGGACCACAAGGATTTCAATCCAGAATCGACCATTGCCTCACAAGACGTAAGTTTGCTAGCTCTGTACTTGACTGCCAACTATACCGTGTGGTTGCTCCAGCATCAGACCATCGACTAATGAAAATTAGAGTGACCATGAAGTTAGCTACTCCTAAGAAGACCAACAGGGTGCCCTCCTTAGATTATGCAAGGTTGAAGGAGGCCCCCATTGCTGAGTTAGTGGAGTCCGATGTTTGTGCTGCCACTGGGGATACACCATCTTACGAGCTATTTGTTGCTGCTGCCAAAACTGCATGTGAAACTCATCTTCCAGTCAAACCACGATTTGTACGCTCCAAGCCTTGGTTAGACACTGACATCATCACAGCGCGTGATCTGGTAGCGGAGGCTCAAAGAACATACAAGGAGGTGAGAAGTGATGACTCAAGGCAAAAGATGGCTGATGCAACAAAATCTCTAGCACAACTGTATGTAGACAAAGAGGAGGTGTTCTATGCAAGTATGGCCAGTGAGGTGGAGCAGGCTAGCAAGGATGGAAAGCATAGTGCTGCATGGAAAGTGATTGATCGAATGACAGGGAGGAAGTGTAGACAAGTTTGTAGCATTGCAGCAGACTCTCAGCAGGACAGACTGACTCTGTGGCGTGACCACTTCATGCAGCTTTTAGCATCTAAACCACCAGATGTTGCTCTGCCAGTGCTGCAAGTGCATGAGGGTATGCTGCCTATTGATGAGGGTTCCATCTCACTAAATGAAATAGCGACTGCCGCCTCACAGTTGAAGACAGGAAAGGCCTGTGGCATGGACTCTATTCCACCTGAGCTGCTTAAGCTCACTGGCATACACGAGATCCTGTTGCCAGTACTGAATCAAGCATTTGAGACTGGAGTGGTGCCTGATGAATGGAAGGTGTCTGGCATCATTCCCATCTTCAAGAAGGGGGATGCCTCAGTGTGTGCAAACTATCGGGGTATTGCACTCATGTCACTCGCTGCTAAACTGTACAACAGGATATTGCTCAATCGTATCCAACCACATGTTGAACCCTTGCTGCGACCCAATCAGAATGGGTTTCGCGTAGGCAGATCTACCGTCCAACATATCCTAGCCCTACGGCGAATCATTGAAGAGTGTACGGTGAGGCAGGAATGCCAGTGTGTGGTTACTTTCATTGACTTTTCAAAAGCATTTGACTCCATCTCGAGAACCAGAATGGAAGAAGTCCTGTACAACTACGGTCTCTCCACCAAGATAGTAACTGCAGTAATGTCGATGTACTCAGGAACAGCCGCACGAGTGGTGACTGCAGATGGTTGCAGTGCAGACTTTCAAGTAGAAGCAGGTGTCCTACAAGGTGATACACTGGCCCCCTATCTGTTTGTCATTGTTGTGGACTATGTCCTCAGAGCTGCTATTCCAGATGACAGTGTTGGATTCATGATCCAAAAGCGCCTATCGCGTCGACACCCAGCCAAATATGTGACAGATTTGGACTTCGCAGACGACATCGCCCTCCTGTCTGGCACCATGGCCAACGCACAGACCCTACTCACAGCAGTTGAGGAAAATGCGGCTGCTGTTGGCTTGCACATCAACATGAAGAAGACCGAGTACATCAGAATAGGTGACTTTTCTGGCGACACTCACCCTACACTGAGAGTGAGTGGTGGGGAAATTGCTGAGGTAGCCGATTTCAGGTACCTTGGCAGCTGGATTATGTCATCAAACAAGGACTTTGTGGTACGTCGTGCATGTGCATACGAAGCAGCAAACAAATTGTGGAGGGTGTGGAAGTCTGGGTGCAGCCGTAACACTAAGATCAGAGTATTCAAAGCCACAGTAGAGAGTGTTCTGCTTTATGGAGCAGAAACCTGGACCTTGACTGAGCAGCTGACATCGAGAATCTGTGGCACCTACTCTAACTTGCTGCGCAAAGCCCTGAACGTGCACTGGAGAGATCGCATCACTAACGTAGAGCTGTACGGAGACCTACCACGAGCAGATGACATCATACGAGACCAGCGCCTACATTTTGTTGGGCATGCTGCTCGCTGCATCAAAGACAGATACCAACCAGTGGCAGACCTAGTATTCTGGCAGGGCTCAGGTCCTATGCGAAGGGGGCAGGGAAACAGAAGGACATTCCTCAAAACAATCATTAGTGATCTGGGAGGACATATGACTGCTGCAGAAATCTCAAGATGTGCTGCTGACAGAGACGAATGGAGGAAGCGAATCAACTAGCTACATAGGCCATGCAACTACCAACTTACTGATATTGCACAACTTTCATTGGACATGTGTACACTATAGCTTCTTGTATGTAGCCCCGGTGCTGTAATAGGCCGACGTATGTATGATTGGTCTCCAGCTGGGTACCTACTGCTTTCAGGGAGGGACTATGTTAACTGAATGTCGGCTTTGAGGAGGTGAAGGAGCAAGTCCCAATTCTGACCGTCTTTCCTGTGGTGTTTGTTTTATACGACATCAACCGTTGAATCACTGTGGTACACAAATACATTCAACTTTCCCTACTGGTGACATTGATCTTACGGCTTATAGAGTATTTCATTCCACAAGCAACATACAACTCAGCCCACACTTACGTCATTACCACACCACAACACCAATTTGTTAGATTTGTGAAACTCTACATATGTAAGCAAACAGTAGCATGACACTCAAGATGTCACTGTGGACACACAAAGACTCTACATGATAAGTGTGACGTGGTGCCCAGGGAGATGGCCATGACAACTTGGCTGCACTTTACGTACAACTAAACACATAAAGCAGCTGAGGATATGCTGTGTATCCATTTACCTGCAAAAAGCTTCGTCTTCTCGGTCTGAAGTCCATGTTTGAACATTTTGCAGTTTTAATTTTGCAATTCCCAGAATGTTATGCCATTTTACAGCACTTTGATATTCCTAGCTGTAAATTGGAGAGACAACCAGAAGTGTTGCTTTCACTGTTGCACATGCTGACGCAACTTATGGCTCTTCTCTACGTAGGCCTTCACTTCTGCATTGAGTTCTTCGCTGAGCAATAGCAGGCACTCCTTTTGATTGGGAAGCTCTGTAATGGGCCCGCTGCCTCGCTCTTCCATAATTCGGCAAAGTACTTTAACTTTCAACTCCTGACGGTGATTTCCTTCAGATCAATGCTCCATAGCTTGTTATACTTTGAAATTCCCCTGTTATTTCCTGAATCCATTGCATATCTAGCAACTTCAGCACCTTGCTGTGATATAAACTTCTGATATGAGACACACTGCTGCTTGGTACTGTTGCCTTCAGAGCTGCACGAAGCGAGGATGCTTGAGACTTTTTGTTAGCCTTCTCTATCACCTCTGGCTTCACTTTGGCCAACAAGGGTCCATACACATTGGGAGAGATGCAGAACAAGGGGAGAAGTACTTTAGCAAAGCCAGCGGAGCTATAACAGGTAACAACACTCTCAGTATACTTGCTGGTATGACATTCCAGGCATACACAATAGCACAAAGAACAATGTACGATGGACAAGTGTGAATCAAAAATCTCTACACATACCCATAGGTATTAGAGGGAGGTAAAAAGGTTTTCCACAAAAACAAGGAGAGATGTAGGGATGGTGCCACGTGCCTCTGAAGCCCACGTGTCCTTGCATGGAAAACTGTCTGGTGAAAAAACTGCAGGAACAAGGAGTACCATTCCATGCCCAGCCCATAGTACCATTCCAAGAAGGGGTACCATTCCATGCTCAACAACCCAAGTGAGCATTATGCAGCGTCATATTTCAATGACACTCTGCATGGATACGTCACCATCCCTACATCTGGCACCATCAGTGGTTGGTCAGGCACAGGTTGTCCAAAGTTGTATCACTGACATTACTATAAGTCTGAAGTGATGGTTAATTAAATGGTACTGAAAGATGGTCTGTGGTTGAGCTGTATTTCATGATACACAGTGCCTAGGGGTATGTATAGCCTTGGGAGGCTGAAAGAAATACACTGTAGTCTAACAATGGAGCAGTCAGGCTGAATAACGTCATGAGGTGTAGCTGTTGTATGAAGCTGGAAGGGTTGAGTTGGGGGTTCAGAGGCGGGTCAGGATCGATAAGAGGGTCCTGGGATCTGTGTGCTTTGTGTATACCCGTTTTCATTTGTGTGGTTGGGATATGTGTGATTCAAGCGTGTCTTCTCCTTGTAGGGTTGTGTTCAAGGCCCGGGGTCTGTGGAGTTGAGGGGGAGCAGTAGGTAATGGTTAGGATAGGGTGACTGACTGTATACTGTTTGTATTGTTGTGATATTATATGATTTTTGTACATTGTAAAGTTAGTTGTTGTAATTACATGTTGTAAGTGATGTGTTTTGCGTTGTAGTTATGTTGTTCAGTGACTGTTGTTGTCGTTAGGAGGGTTGTGTTGCGGTGATTGTGTCTGTCGATAGTGTGTCCAAAGCTCTTTAGTAGTAGTTGCCCTTCCTGGCGTTCGTGAGAAAATGGCCGCAATTTTGGATGTAACATATTTGTTAGTAAGTTTGTGATAGGTTCTCTAATAGTGTTCCTCGTATAATTTGGGTATATTTCATAGGTTGGGGATTTGTGGGGGCTAGTTTGTGGTTGGTTAGTTTGTGTGTGGTGTATATTTTTATTAGTTTGTGTAGTAGTAGGTTATAGTCCGCCATTTTGGCAGTTCCACATGGTAGTTGTCATGGTTTAATTTTTGGACAATGGCCACCGCCACGTTTTCCGTCAACATTAGGTGAGTTATCACCTGTTTCGGCCTGGTTAGGGGTTTGTGTGGGGGCTGGTTTGTGGTTGGTTAGTTTGTGCATACTGTATATTTCCATTGGTTTGTATAGAGGTAGGTTGTAGTCCAAAGCTCTTTAGTAGTAGTTGCCCTTCCTGGCGTTGGGTTAGTGGTGGAGTTCAGTACTTCGGGATTGATTTAGGGGTGGATTTCTACTCTCCATCCTTGTTGTAGTTAGGTTTGCCTGTTTCGGTCAGGGTAGTGTATAGGGTAGGACTGCTTAGTGTTTCAGGTGGGTGTGGTTTGGCCTACTAGGTAGGCTACTTTACACCCTTCGCCCTCAGTGGGCACCCCTTAGCGACTGCAGCAAGTCCTAAACGGTATTACCTGGGTTAAGGTTGGGTTAAGGTTGGGTTCTTGGGGTTTATGTGTTGCCGGATCAACTAAAGAATGTGATCGCAGCCATTTTACAGCAATGATCACATCACATGACGTCATACGTCATTTACACCATTCCTTTCTGGTGACTTCAGCGAAACGAATCATGAACAGGAGGGCGAAGAAGAGAGCTTACAGGGACTGGTACTGGATTGTCTACAAATGCAATAAAGAACTCAAAATGCGCGATGACTACAGATTTCTAGGGCTCTAAACTGGATACTGTGTGGCTATGTCTCTCAGCAGGCTTGCAAAAATGGCAGATGATGACCCTCTGTAGAAGTCTTTCCACATAAATTCATCCAGGTAAGAGGAGATGAATTCATGCTTGCACCCTTTCATCTTCTTAGTTTGCTTTTTGCGCGCTCCCAGTAAATTTCTACATTGTTTGTATGCACCCCAGCTACTGGATCTTTGAAGTGGAGACTGTGGTTCACAGTGGAGTGTGACGAGACATTAGGTAATGCAGTAACTTGACTGTAGGCACTCCACTGATCCGAGTAGATGATTGTCCCAGGTTCGACATGGGCCTGTATAATTGGTAGCAAAGTTGCTGCATCTCTCTGTGGAACAACCTCCATGTAGCCATGCGCAAGAGTGGTGGACGTGTCGACCATTCTGAATACCCACACTTCTCTCTGGGTGGGTGTCCCCGATGATGCTGTATCACAGGGCAATAACAGACTATTTAATTACATTGTACTATAGGTATGTACTGTGCACTTTGTTTGTTTATTATTACTTTTACCATAATTATTATTGCTTTTACTGTTAATATATCCATAGTTAGTCATTACAGCACCCAGAATAATTGCTTACTTTGTATTTGTGTACAAATAGCAACTCATCTATTTGTACCACCACACCGTCTCCCCCAAGCATTGTTGGACCATCATTTATCAGCCGAGTAGAGCAGACATCTCTGCAGAACTGGTACACATCTACTGCTGTAACCTGTGATATCTCAGCTTGGAGTGCAGCAGTGCACACGCCCACATCCAAGCTCCACAAGTAGAGCAGGAAGATCCACTTGTTCAGTGGCAGCTTTGATTTAGCAAAAAAGCTTCCTGCTCTGATCGTCTTCATGGTGTAACACTGGGGGAGCGCCAAGTGTAGCCATCCTTTGACCCCCCTGTTCTGTTTGTTCTGTCAAGACCATGGCAGTGCCATTATTGCACTTCGTGCAGTCCATCCTGGAGGCCAGCAATCCCTTATTTTTCATCCACTCAATTAACTTGCTTTTGTCTCCAAAGATTATAGCTCCCAGTGAAAACAGAGACATTCTTCGCAGTTTAGTCTCAAATCTCTCGCTAAACCAACGCTAGCACGTGATTCGGTGCACAGGTGAGTGTATGATGATTGTAACATAATTCAGTGTTGTTTCCTTAGTGGACAGTGCCGACGGTGATGAGCAGCATATTTTATAAATGCGGTTAATTATAGCTGTGTGCAATTTTTGCTACTCATTCCCTTGCTGCTTATTGAGTATACTAGTAAGGATGGATGGGAGTGGTGTTGGTCTCTGGTCTGTTTTGTTGGATTTGGGGTTAGGGTTGTGGTTGGGAGTTGTGTGTGGGGCTTATTGTTGATATTGTTTGGGAGTAGGGCTAGGGTTGTGTTTGAGGATTGTGTGTGGGGCTTCATATTAAGGGTAACTCACATCTTGGCTGCTGGCCAATCTTTTTGCCATGCTTGGTCACTAGTTGATGTAAAGACAGCACAGGGTTTGGTTCGCACTTCTCACTCTTGCCTCTATACAGGTTATGTTGTTGTTGGCTTGCCAGAGCTTTTTTATATGCTGGTTAAGGTGTGGTTGAGTTGTGTTTTGGTTGTATGGTTCTTATGTTTTCAAATTAGTATTTTGGTTGGGATATTTAGTATTTCACATTTTGAGTGCTGATTTGTGTGTTTACCATTGGTTGGTCTATTGTATATGTCTTGTGGGTTGGGGCAGTGGTTGTTGTTGGTTTGTGAGTGTTGGTAGGCTTCTGGCAGTTCTTTGGTGTTCAAGGCAGGGTTCTGGGGAAGTGTGGGTTTCAATGTGGGTTGAGGTTAGGGTTGGGGTTAGGGTTGGGGTGGGTTAGGGTTTGTGTAGGGTGCACATTGCATTGGCTTTGTCGATGGCTTGTCCAGGTGGTATCCTGCTGGTCGCTGGGGGGTGTTAGGGGGTCTCCTGGGGGTTCAAATTGGTAGGGGTGGGTTGGGGCTGGGGTGGTGGGGTATTGCGGTCCACTTCTGGGTTATTTGGCGTGTTCTGGTTGTGGTGGGTTGGATTAGGTTGAAGTTAAGGTGGGGCTCTCTAGTCATCCCAGTGATCTACTAGGTTAGGAATAGGGGTTGGTATTCTGGTTGGGTTAGGGTCTGGGTTGGGGTTAGTCATTACATTATGTCTGTCGGGTTAGGGTTAGGAATAGGACTTATGGGGTTGGTTAGGGTTAGGGATGGAGCTTGAGGGGTTGGTTAGGTTAGAGTTAGGGTTTAGGGTGTATTGTAGTCATGCAATTCCCCACGTCACCACATGTTTAACAATGTGAGAGGTAAAGACGGGAATTGAGACAATTTCAAGAATGCACAATCTTCAATGTTGTTGAACAACAGGCACTTGTAGTGGATTGACATGATTTGACATGCTTTCATATGTTAATTGCAAACTGTGTACTGTTTCATATGTTTTGTGTAATGTTTCTGTGAAGTGACAGGTTAACAGATCTTGACAGCTTCATTTGGTTAGAACCAGTCAAACCAGTTATACCAGTTAAAACACTGATCTGTGTATAAATAAGAACATTATTTTAGTCTGTGTCTTGCTTGCTGTAGTTGTGGCCTTGTCCTGGTCTCTGGTTGTTCCAGGTTGTTCCATGGAGCTTGGGATGGAGGTCCTTTGTGGTGCATGATATACCACAACATCATTTGTTAATTAATAGTCAACACTTTCTGTGCATGCCTTGGGAGTGCAGGAGTATCTTTCAGGAGGTTCTGATCCTTTCTTCATCTAGTTGTTCAAGATTCATTGCCTGTTTGTTGTCCCTGAGGCAGGTTTTCATTGAGGCCACATCTCTCAATGCGATTTGAAGTCTGGGTTTCTGCTGCACTCCTCCACCAGTTTATTCTCCTTCAAAGAATCTTTGGATGTACTTGCTGGTGAGATTTGGGTGATTATTCCGGCTGGTCACAACTGGTGACCTATATGATGTATTTCTTCGATGAATGGCTCAAGGGAGGCTGAAAGTGCCTCTATACTTTGTCACTGTCAGAATACCACTGATATCTGTGGCTTCTTGTTTGATGAAAGATACCATGTGCATCACATGGCAGCAATAATACATAATGGATAAATGTTTCATTGCAGCATCAACAACAGGAGCCTTTGCAGGAGCAGTCTGGACAATCGTGTATAGCACTGAGGTAATTCTTGTCAAAGCCGGGCATATTGGAGCAAATCCGGTCATCGTGTTGGAAGTAGTGAGGCTGGCTGCGCATTTCAGTTCAGCCGCGATGGCATCCTGCTTGAAGCAAGGGATGCATGCATTCATTCTGTTCTCTTTACATTATTGGTTTACATAGCATGAGCCTATACCACATTACAGGCACCAGGTCATATAATAATTAGTCAAATCTTATGTAAGAATGTTCTGTCATTAGTAATGGGCTGTAAAAAATCATTGCTGTTGCTGCTGTTCCTATAGCTACTGTTGAAGATAGGCCTTGTCCGTTCTTGTCCAGACTACGTCATACTTACCAGCCTTTGATGTGTGGGTACGTGTCGACCTTCAAACCATAGAGCTGGCCATCATCAACAACACTGTCAACATGTACCCACATCAAGTGCTGCACATGTGGGTTGTAGCAGTGTAAACAATGCAGGTGCTGCGCGCAGCTGATTTTTTACCTCCATATAATTGCTTATATCTCCTGCAAGCTTTGTTCAATCGACGTCAGACGAGTACCAAAAGAAGAACAGACTTAGCCCTTTTATGTCTACATACGATATCTGTTGATGGCCCCTTGCCTCACTGAGCAATGTCGCCACTAACGAAGCCATCAGATTAGCGGGAAATATCTTTCTGGTTATCGGAGGAACGTTAATTTGTTCATACACATACGATCTAGCTTTTGCATGCATGCATTGTTATTAAACTAATCCTATCCAAAGTTACAACTTTTTCTCTCTGACCAACTTCTGCGCCTTGTAACTCCTCACAGGAAGCGAGAACAAACAATTCATGCATGGAAAAGTTAGATAATTTCCCAACGTGCCTCTACCTAGCAATACCGATAGCCGGAAGATCTTATTGCGAACAACCGTAACAGCCAGCCTTCAGGGGCGATGTCTCGTGACGTCTTTGTGATATTTCTATAAAATGGTTGACAGCATTATAGCACATTGCGCGGTTTGACAATTTTTGTTCCAACAACTAGATCAAGTCTGCTCAGCAAGGCTAGTTTTCGTCCTTAGGTACATACCTAGCTGCCAGATAGGACGATTTCTATCCTAAAATAATCACAGATCATGCACACATCGCATGACATTGTGTGCGTAGCCGCGTAAACAAACTGCCATAACCTACAAGCGTGGTCAATCATGCCCATATATAGCACACCCCAGGCCTACCACACAAACACACATTCATTCCCACATTAGGTGCAATGTGCACAGCCATAAACCTATGTAATTGCACACACAAACACTCGACAGTTAAACGTATGCACCCAAACACAGAATCTCACAAACATACATACAATTCACTAACAATTGACCTCAAGTGAGACGCTTGCAAGGGTACACTCAACACATGCACACCACAAACAACATACATGTGTACAAACACAGCACATGCATAGAAATGATTCACACACATGCACCCCAATACATGTACACCCACAGTCGTGTCTCACCCCTTCATTTGTCTCTCATGGTCGCACAAGCTGTGTGCAAGTAGCTGCTGCTTTAGTCTGAGCAGAAATACACCTCATCTTTCTTGTCCGTAGTTGAAGCCCAAGAACGCACACTGCGTAACAAATTGGTGAATGACAAACACTGCATCTTCCTGTAGTACTGCACCAGTAGTTCATCTACATTGTCGCATTTCAGGGCCTAGAAAAGGCTCGGAGAGTAACAAAATGTGATGTTATGCTTAGTGGCACCATGCGCTAACGCAAAGAGTCCAGGCTGGGTCCAAATAGGCTGTAGAATGTAATGGATTACATTGCACTACACTACTTACATCTTACATTGTCATTCGAGTGAAGGAATGGCCAGAAAGCACAAAAACATAGTGTGCAATATTCTTCATATGCGCAGCAATTTTAAATTGACACTGGGAGGTATGGCGCAAATTTTAAACTACGGTGCTATAGGGTTAAATAGGAAAGATTGACATCTTGTATTGCTGCGAATACACATACAATGCCAATCTACTAGAAGTGCAAATTTGTACTTTTGACGAAGCCTTATGCACCAAAGTGGAATTGACATAAAGGCCAGTATTCCATTCAAGGTGTACCATAATGTGTGGGCGTTTCCTTTGAGGTGGTCAGGTGAGCATTTGACTAAGACACCTCATTAGGTATTCATGCAGCTGCAGGGCCATTGCCTGCAGGTGTCTTACTAGTGATCTCAGTGTTTACACCTTCACTTCAAAATCAGTGTACAAGGACGGGGGTGAGGGTACTCTAACATGATAGCAGTGACGAAACAGAGACAATTTGAGGAAGCAGAAGGAGGCACCAACTGCATGACAATGGCAATGCCAACAGTGATGGCGCAGATGACAGCAGGGCAGTAGCACAAGGAGGAGCTTGCGGAGCTGACGGTACTCGAAGAAATGCTGAAACATCAGCAGAGGAGATAGTGGAAGTGACGGAAAAGATGATGACTTTGACGGCGAGAAATGCAAACTGAGGAAAGTGCTTGGGAGTAGTTACAACTTGCGAGAATGTGTTCCAGGGTTCATCCATTCTCAAGAACACGGGGACGCACGAGCTAATACAACTTTTCTGGCTACAATTCATTTTTCTATTGCATCTGCTGCTAATGCAGTGGCTTACACTGTTCTTACTTGTTGCTAAGGATATTAATCTGCTGTGAAAGACAGCAACTCTCAGTGTCCTTGGCTTACAACTGACTGATCATGTGGCAGCCATATTGACAGGGTCATTGGTCAACACTTCCACATTTTGGTACACGTAGATTATACTATTCTGATTGGGTCATTCTCATCCTCATTGTATAACCTATACATAAATTCTTGATAACTGGTTGCGTAGGAATTGATTGCATTCCATAAACAAATCTTACTGTGGATTGCATCCCCAGTCTTGTTTAATACTGTGTTTCCTTGGAATGAGAAAGCGTCTACAGTCTGTGGGTTTGGGTTAGTGTCGCTGAGCCTTGGGGTTGACGTCACTGGGCTTGAGGTCAATGTCACTGGGCTTGTCAACATCACTGGGCTTGGGGGTCTTAAAGGCATCTGTCCCAGGATGCCCAAATGGGCAGGCCTGCAGCAGTGCTTCTTTGTTGCTGGGGGCTTCTCTGCATCTGTAAACGTCACACTTCCTGATGGGATAACTTCCTTGCTTTGGCAGTTCTACCCCACACACATGTACTGTGTTGGTGCCTCCACATATCTTCATACTGCTGTCCATTTTTGCCTTTTTCTCTCTCTCTCTCTGGAATGATGTGATTGTGTTGGAGGTGTTACTTTTATTCTAATTCATGGTACAATCTCTAATTATACATCTCCATTTCATTGGTTAGTTAAGCTGAAATTTCATTGGCTGATGACAAGCACACAGGTATCCACTACGTAGCTACACCATGGTCCGCTTGTGTTAGAAGGCTACGTATCTGTAGCTATACTTGAACAGAGGTGATCGGTGATACCACTTCGAGACAATTAGTCTATTTATCCCCTGGATAATAGTGTGCATACAGCCGATGCCTCCATTTACACGGTTACGCAACGTGCACTGCCATCTTACCCAGCAGCATTCAAAGATAAAAGAGAATTGATTGTTGACAGTGAAGACCACACAAAAGTACGTTTTGCTTGTGACAAAGTGGGTTTCCTTTAATCACGCTTTGTGTGTGTGTGTGTGGGCCTGGATAGGGAAGAGAGAATAGCAGTTGATGATTAGAATAGCAGTTGATGATTTGGTCAACCATACATCCCAACTGCTAGGTCACTGTCAATGTTCTATTCGACTAACCTGGCCCTACAGGCATAGCAGGGCACCTCCCCCTGTGCCTGGCAAATAGTCACAATCTTTGACTTCATGCAGTACAAGCAGTGTGGCTCTTTTATGCTCAGATGTCCAAAATTGGTGGGAGTACTGAAAACTTCCACCTCCTGAACAGCCATTCCTCCTTCCCAGATTCCAGTGTGTGAGGAGCTCTGAGGAAACTCAGGATGGCTGCATCCAATGTCAAATACACAACCACTGAACCCAGTTTATTCCTAGTGGGTAGTACAAAGAGAGCATGTAGGAGGGATGGTAGCATAGCACCTCTTTTGTTACAGCTCCTGGGGGATTTTCCAATGAGGCGTCCCCATGCAAGTCATGTGTGCAACCACAAACTGCAAGTCAGAGGTTCATATCACATGTGTCTAATGCTCTGAAACTGGACTTCCCTTTCTCTTTCTGCTTTGACATTTTGGGAGAAATGTAAACAATGGTCATTGAGTGCCAGCAAAGGGGAAAAAAGGAAGTAGAAGGCTTGTATAGTCAATGCAATCTCAGCCACCTTAACGTATCCTTTCAGGTGGGTCTTTCTTGGAGTAGAAGATTTATTCACATTTCATTTAGAACTTCACTAGGACTTAGCAAGCCATGGCAAATGACTTTGGGGTGAATGGAGTACTAGGAAGGGGTGACAGCAAACAGCCAGATCACAAGGAAGGCCCCCCTGCCACCTTGTGGCACTTACAATTCTGCGTAGTTGTTCAGAGTAAGGCAGAGATCATCAAGTACTTGTCAGGAACCCATACAAGCATGTGTGGCAGTTAGTTAAAACAGAAACAACTGGGACTGCAGTAGACATTTCTGGTTCTTCTTGAAATCAAGGAAAGCAAATTCTGGAGGATTTGCTAAAGCCCCACTCAGCTCTTAGGCATACTTGGCTCGTTGATTTGTTGAATGCTTGCTCTCCTGCCATTAGATGTGCACCACAAAAAGGGGCCAAGATGTTTGTAGTGCAGGAAGTCCTTCAGACGCATGGGGGCAATGGAATGGAAAAAACTGTATTCCAGCCTCCATGAGGCATCCAGTGCCCGTTTCAAATCCATGTTAGCCACGTACTCTGCCTAATACTATAATATTATTGTGACCACTGTTGCATGCATGCTGTAGCAAGTAAATTTACTTTATCTTATTAAATATTTGCTTTCTGCAATTCATTTATTACATGCTATATGTATGTAATTTGACACATTATTATTGTTTTTTTATTGACTCAAACTTTCCAATATTTATACTACTTATCTGTAGTATACTGTGGCCGTGCAGACCTTCTAGGTAGGGTAAAAGCCACGATTTGATGTCATGGATCCAGTCAACCCTCTCAATCTCAATTTGAGGCGTGTATGAGTTCTTGATGGCTTATTGAAGCCCTTGTGGTGGTAAACTCTAGTTCTCGTACGGCTCTTAGAGATGTAGATATAGGGTCTTCTCCAAATGTTGAAGAAAGAGTGAGCTCACCACCCATATCATGGTAACTGGAAATGGCTTCGTCAGAGGTTGGAATAATGTGGGGAGGGACTTTTGCCGTCCTATTGTCCTGATTCATCCTAACATTAGGAATCCCCTTTCCTGCATTGTATTATGAGTTCAAAGACATACGAGCATTATTATGTAGATTCATAGTACAGAGCATGTAGCATAAACACTGAACAGAGTATACAGTCTGTGACAATAATCATGCATTTTCATTTAGATAAGGAGTTTCATTGTCATGCAGACCATAAATTGCACAATGTCATATGCATGTGCATGTCTTTTCAGAGTATTTCAGTGCATATTATTACTTGGTATAGGATGCTCATTCCAGACCTGTACAGTCTGTGCTGCACCAAATTTTGCCACATGTAAAGCAAACCATGATGTGCAAAAACGATCTACTGGCGAATCCATATCGATGGCACCTTCTTCCATTTTCACCAATATCTGTTTGATGGGATAGTTAACACGCTTAATGAACTCTACCCACAGTCGTTCTACAGGATGATTCTACAAGGATGAGTGTAAAATACATGACTGTTACAAGTATATGCATAATATACAGTACAAGGTAGTATCATGCAACATGCAACAGAATTTAGTATAATTATAGGTTTATAATGCTTGCCTGTTTGGAAGTAGTCTGCAAATGAGGATCTCTCGAAGTGTTTGTGCGATGACTTGCAAGCTGTTCTTGGATATACAAACCCAAGACCCACTCTATTCCCTTATCCGTCCGCACTTGATCCCAAAGTCCATATTCAATCATCATCGGTCTACAAATGGGGGCATATAGGTCCTAAGGAAGTGCATGTTATTACAGTGATATCCATAATATACATTCACACAACATTAAAATGCGATTATGAACTGTATTTACTAGTGAAATATAGCACTCATAACGTGTACTTGCATTATACCTGAAGAGGTGCTTGTATACTGTAGCCTTAGCCTGGGTTGAACTGACTGGCATGCAACTGAGGGTTTTCTGGCTACAGAGGCTGGTTGAAGTCAAGGTGTAGAAGGGTTGTAGGCTTCTGTTGTCAATGAAGCCTCTGCAGCCGACTTGAATGGCGGGTATGGTAACAGCTACCCTGTTACTGCGGGTTTCTTTGAGCAGGTGCAGGTACTCCTCTCCTTCCTTTTGCCTTGCACTCTCAAAGTTGGCCTCCCAACACACTGTTAGCTTGAACATGTGGATACACATCCACACACCCACACACCCACCCACACCCACACCCACACACACACACACACACACACAAACATGAACACACACGTACACACACGCAGACACACACACCAATACAAACACACCCACACACATACACACATGCATGCACACATACACAGATGCAAATACAGATACTGCAGTTGTATATACATGACCATTCAGTCGAAATTCCCCATACCACCATGCAAAGCCAACCAGTGTGGATGGATGGGACTGTATGGCTCCCTTGATACCCACCACACTACTGACTTCACCTGGTGTGCATGGGTCAAAGCCACAGAACACACACACACCACTGGTGCACACACACACACATTCACACACGCACATGCACATCATTGTTACATCGATACATCCACCAAGCCTGTCACACACAAGGTTGGCTCTGATCGCTTAGTGAAAGGCCTTGGGTGATCCACCCATTGAGGAATGGAACACGGTCTGGTGCACAAGGAGGTGCGCCTTTCCAGTTGCTTCTTGTTTAGAGTCATCCTCCAGATAGATCAATTCCACGTCTCATATTCCTAGCTAAGTTCGTACAACGCACACAAAAACACCCGGTTTAAGGAAGAGCTGGAAAGGCAACACACGTACACACAGATAGCGCACATATGCACAAGCATGCAAGCGCACACCCAACGCGTACGTCTTCCACGCGCTCACAGGCTTCCAGATCATGATCAACGTCGTTGAACAGGCGGAGTTGCTACGCGATGGCGCGGTAACACTTGAAGCCAAGAGTTGCAGTGTCCAGGTTAGGGGTTGAGCTCTTGCACAAGGGCAAGAGAGCTAAGCGCCGTGACCCAGATGCCACAGAAGCGCCTCTCCAGCAGACCCGAATTTGGTACAAAACAAGGAGGCTTGCGGTCCCTTCCATTTTGTCACTATACACTGATTTCCCAATTCTACAGTCATTGCAAATTGAACTGGGAACGCAATCATCCGTTTTTCGATTTTTGGAAAATTGAATGGCCGAAAGGTACCCGGACCGAGTGGCAAGTTCTTCTTCAGCGTCCAGAGAAGAATGCTTAAGGTAAGAGGTAGCATCATGGGGATATTCGTACAGATCCACAAAGCAGAGTGGCTTCTTCCCATGTGGACACTGTGTGTGAACTAGGCATCCTGGGTGGATTACATGATAATGTAGAGTACTAATGTGTCGATGTTATGTATGTATGTACATATAGTTCTTCTAAAATGGCACTAGATATAATAACATACCTGTCAAATGTGTCTTTATTTGCCATAAGTTTTGAGTAGATTTGCTCTCAGTAGATGGCTTTGGCAAGTTTGTCTTGGACTGATCCATCCCATCTATGATGAGTGTGGTGTTTGTGTGGCTCTTCCCAAGCTTTCTGACGGCGACTATTATACTTTGCTCTCTCTGAACTGCGAAGTGTGTGTACGCAATGCTCTTAATCCTGTAAAACCCTCATATGACACATGCCCTAATGTAATATAAACCTTGATTTTGTCTTTGTCGAGGTTCAATAAGCTGACATTGACAGTACATCACATCAGATAGTGTGAAAAACTACAATCAAGGATAATGTGTGTTATAAAGTAGAATGATAATGGAAGTCATCATACAAGGTCCGTGGATCTTTGGTCCATTCAATTTTCTAAAAATTGCAAACACGAAAATCGCCTTCCCGTTTCAATTTTCAATGACAGTGGAATTGGAAATCACGGTAATTCCTCGTTTAATGCAAGCCCTCTAGTTCTTTGCCAAATTCCGGTCTGCAGGAGAGGCGCTTCTGTGGTACCTAGGCCACGGCGCTTAGTTCTCTTCCCTTGCGCAACTCCTCTAACCCTAACCCTGGATAGCACAGAGCTTTGGCCACTTCCAAGTAGCTACGTCTACTCCGGTGCCATCGCGTGGCAGGTCAGGTGCTGTTCGTCGTGCGCGCTGTCTGTGGCGTGCTGGCCTCTCTACAAAACGTCTGCTGACAGGTGGAGTGGTAAAAGATGCAGCAGCAGGCGATGATCGCCTCCTTGTGCACCAGACTGTACAACCCTTCTTCGGTATGTGAGTTGTCTTTCCCATACAGCCAGATCCCTTGGTGCCAATGTGTGTGACATGGTTGTGGGTGTATTCATAGGTGTTTGCGTGTGTATGTATGTGTGTGTGTGTGTGTGTGTGTGTGTGTGTGTGTGTGTGTGTGTGTGTGTGTGTGTGTGTGTGCGCGTGTGTGTGCGTGTGTGCGTGCGTGTGTGTGTGTGTGTGTATGCATGTGTGCGTGTGGTACATGCATGTATGTGTGTTTGTGTGTATTTCTGTGCCTGTTTGCCTGTCTATGCATCTGCCTGTGTGTGCATGCATGCGCATGTTTCTGGGTAAGGGTGTGCATGTGCAGTGAGTGCAGTTATGTATTTATGTGTTTCTGGGTGTGGTGTGGGTGTGCAATCTTCATGTGGAGAGGGTTGTTTGTGCATGCACACCTTTGCATGTTGTGTATGTGTGTCTCGTGCATATTGTGTGTGTTTGTGGGTCTTGTCTGTGCAAGTATTGTGTGTGTGTAAAGGTATGTTGCTTGTAGTGTGCATGTGTTGAGTGTGCACGTGCAAGTGTTCCACATGATCATGAGTGTCCAAGGGTGCTGTGTGTGCACACATGTGAGAGTATAATGTGTATAATGTACACTATGTCATTCATTTGCATGTGAGTTACAGTGTTTGGGTGAGTTACTGTGTTTGCATGTGAGTTACTATATTTGGGTGCATATGTTAATTACTGTGAGTGCTTGTGTGTGTGGTGCATGTGTAATTACATATATAATAGGTTTATAGTTGTGCGTATTGCGCCTAATTTGGAAAGGGCATTGATGTGCAGTAGGCCAGGAATGTCATATGGATGGTCCAGTGGGTGCCTGTGAATGGTATGAGCAATCTGGTAGATGTTTTGCTTGGCTGCACTGTACTGATGAGGGCCAATAGCCCGAAACATCCATCTGGATGGATGTCTGCAGTTTGCCATGATGGAAGGGAGTGAAGAGAATGTGAGTTAGGGAGGAGGGAGAATATGTAGGAAGGGAGAGGGCCGGCTTTTATTCAACATTCGCTGCAGGATGTGGTGAATGGGTGTATAGGTGGGTGTGGATTGCTAGGGGTATAGTGTGTGTGTGTGCTGGTGTGTGTGTGTGTGTGTGTGTGTGTGTGTGTGTGTGTGTGTGTGTGTGTGTGTGTGTGCGAGTGTTTGTGTGTGTTTGTGTGTGTGTGTGTGTGTGTGTGTGTGTGTGCATTTGTCTGTGTGTATGAGTGTGTATGTCTGTGTGTGAGTGAGTGTGTGATGTGGATGTGTGTGTGTTACTGTATGTGTATGTATGAGTGTTTACATACGTATTATCATTGTGTACAATTTGTTTGTGACACTGTGATCAATAATGCCTGCACATACTGCGTATAGTATATATACTGCAATTAGTTTGTAATCATTGATTTTGGATTAGGACACTCAACTTAAAACTAGTTTTGATGGATAGTACTTGAAAGTCTTTCTGTGATGCTAATAAAATAGAGCAAGGACTGTTTGAAAAGTGTACTGTCATTATTTACAACTTGGTGATAGATGGGTTCCAAGGATGGGAATCGCTCAGCAAAAGCATCATATCTACATTGTTGCAGATCCCTTCTCCCATCCAGTGGATCTTTGCCAAATTCAGAGATCATGTGTAGTCGCCCTCCAGTCTGGTGGAAGTCTGCCACTGCTTCATCCGGGGTAGGAACTAGCACTGGGTTTACCCTAGCTGCTCTGCTAGTCCGCGCCATTTGATTTGGTATTCCTTGACCTAATGAGATGAAGTACAAACAAAGATGCATGATGACGGCAAAGTCAGTACCACCATCTATGCATATATACGGAATACCGGTTGTACTTATGCATAATATGATGTACATGTATAATTAATCCCCTTTTGTGAAGATGACACACCTGGTATATGATGGTCATTCCAGGCCTGTACCGCCAATGTTGTCCCGACTGCAGCCACTCTTATTGTAAACCATGAAACACAGAAGCAGTGTGTAGGGTCCCTTTGGTGTTCGGTTCGGATGTCATGATTGTTCTGCATCTGTACAAGAACATTCTTGATAGGGTAGTTCACCCTCTTATTGATCTCGACCCAGAGCCGTTCAATTTTGTGGTTCTAACAATGGCAGAAGTATAATGTAGGAGTATAATATAGGAAATCCGCAAAAGTGTATATTCATTGTACATGCATGGCTAGTGTGGATGCTATATAAATAGCTAATAGTGAGCATTGGCATTATATGGTCATTCATCCATCAATGAATGAGCGTGATGGGACATCTGTGATGCCAACAGTGCAATTAACACAGACCTTCTTGGAAGTGCTTTGTAGATGAGGTGGCCTTGCTGTGTTAGTTCGCAAGTGGGCCAATTGTTCTTGCACAAACAATGACAAGACCCACTCCTTCCCCTGGTCTACTCTTACTTCGTCCCATAGCCCATACTCTACAATGAGAGGCCTGTTGGGTATGATAAAACACAGTCATTGCATGTGTGTCCCACTAATCATGCTCAGTATATTCCATCATGCTTGCTTGTACGTAATATATATAAGTATTTCCGGTTATATGCATGTGTGGAGTTACCTGAATAAATTTGCATATATTTCAACATTGTTCTTCACAGGCATAGATATGAAGCCAACAATTTTGCTGCTGAAGCCATCTATAGCTGCAATGTGTGTAACTCCGAACATTACCAGCTTCTCGTTCTGGTCAATGTGAATCTTGTGCCCATAGTACTCGGCAAAGTATGGATGAGGATTAGTTTCACTCTCCACCTGTTGCACCCTTCGATAATGGTACTGAGGCTGCACTTCAGCCAGAGCATGGCCAACCTGCTTCTCACCAGCTGATATGCCTTGTGACCGCAGTAAACCTGTCATAGTTTTTCGGCCATAAGTTGGACCCACCTAGATAAGTAAGAAATCCTGAATGACATCCCACTCAAGTAAATGCATTTTCTGTTGTTGCATTTGGTTAAGGACGATGGATCAGTATGTGTGTAAACGCACATAGAAATTGTGTATAATTATTAATGTGGTGCCAACCAGCCTCTCTCGCGCCCGCGGGGAAGATCGAAGCTGACGCACATGGATTAGGGGATAACAAGCGGCATGGCAAGGTGCATCACGCTGTTCTCTTACTTGGCTTACGGCCGTTGCAACGACTTTCCTCAGTTCGTTGTGGCTCAAGCGTGAGCTTCTTCGGATTCCATGCTCCTCGCAGAAGCGTCGGACGCTGCGAATACTGAAACCCCTCTGGCCAGGATACTTCGTGCAAAGCTCTTCACTTATTTCTGCATATGTGCTCCCTTCTTCTCTTCGCTTCAGAATTAGCTCTTCCTGATCCAAAGAAGGAATGTCGTTCAAACTCGCCATCGTCAACTTCGCGCGCGCTATAATATTATACGTACGTAGGCGGGAAAAGGGGCCAGCTGACAGCCTAGTCTGGAGACCAGACCCTAAGCGCCCTAGGGTCTGGTCTCCAGACTACTGACAGCCAAAATTGGTAGCCATTTTCACAATTGCAAATCTCCATGATTGTCCCAATGGCATATATAGGTGTTCATATCCAGGAGAATTGGGATTTTTTATTTTGGAATGGGAATGGAATCTTGTAGGAAGTCAATGCAAAATCATACAGCACAACTCAAGGAAAACAATTAAGATCATCTGCCTCCGTGCCATGGAATGGAAAGAAATACAAGTGAAGAGAAAAAAGAAAGAACTCAAGGACCTGGTAGCTATTTCAGAAAATGCGTAGCTGTATAAGGCGTTCCAAGCTAGCTATATGCAACTTGACACATCGCAAACAAATGTTGTCTATCTATGATAACAGATGTACGTTTATGATGACCGGCTCCCAGCTACTTGCTCTGGCTCAGGATTTTGGCTTCCAAGTTTCCTTACTTCTTCAATGAAGTCATCCAGTCCATGTAGTCTAGCAGTCTGGGCATATCCCCTTGCCTGCTGACAAATGGGACAGTTCTTGCTTAGCCCATCAGCACCCGTGAACCATTGATCAACACAGGTTTGGCACCCTACGATGTTGGTGCAGCATCGAGCCAGAATGACCGGCGGAATACAGGGTGCGGTGTGGCATATTTTGCATCGAAATGCATCCTCGGCCCCTGTCTTGAATGTGATAGGCATGGCTCCGCTGTTAGCCCAAATGGCTAATTGCATGTCTTCGATGCTTTTTTTCATGCTTTTCAGTTCTTCCACCACTTGTTGCTGTTCAGAAGAGGACTGTGTGATGACAGTTGATTCTTGGGAGTTTGCCGTGGTGTTTTGGACAAATGTAGCTTTGCCCCTTAACTCCTGTTTGTTGACTGCAAATAGCTTCCTACTAGGGGTCTTCCAAAACTTCACACCTGTGAGGAAATGTAATGCATGTGAAATCATAAGTTAATTATGAGACACAATGTCATAGTATTGCCACAACGATCATTCCTATATGATATGTACCTGCAATGATTGCAGTGTTCATGCTATACATGTACAAATTGGTAGCCATTTAATAGCCCAGATGCCTAAATCCACTCCCATGGGTAGAGTATTACGTAACCAACTACTTCATTGGGAACACATCAAGCTGTACATACCTCTTGTTCCAGGCCCATCCTTTATTTCAAGGCCATCATTTGAAACAATTATGTAGTCAGGTCCAAACTGCTCCCGTACCGATCTTAACATTGCAGGAAGGTCTGCATTGTCTTCATGGACATCAACAAAAATGACATCCACGCTGTTAAAGATAGGCTTGCCATTCTGAGCATATGACAAATGCGCCCGAACGACCTTCACCCTGGTTCCCGTTTTTCTGCTTGATACGGAGTGGAAGATAGGTCTTCCGTGGCTGGCAGTTACTGGAGTTACAGGAGTTATCACTGTAGTGCTACCGCCAATTGGTGATATCTGCTCTTGGGTCTGCGGGGTGGTAGGGGGAACACCGTTTACTCTGACTCCGTACGCGATTGCGGATGCGTCCAAAGCGAAAGAGCCGCTTTCATTCGGAATGTAAATTCTGCTGCCAATTGTCTCTTGAAGCCACACTGTGTCTGGGTTGAGGTTGAATATGAGCGCAATTGCAGAAGCCGTTACCTGGGAAACATTGATCTCCACTTCTCTGCTCTCGCGTGCCAACGTTATGCTACTGGGAACACCCGATCCTGATGTACTGAGAAACGGCTCCATTACTTATAACTATAGCTCCGACTACGGGTAACTACGGCTTACTGTCACGTAGCTGTACCAGATCATTAATTTTGGTCACGGACTGAATAGGTCGGCTCGACTCGACGATTAGAAGTCACTTTTCCCATGATTTGGCGCCGAAATTTACCAACGCCACCTGTTTTCCCGCGTACATGCAACTTTAAAGGAAGTGCTATAATATGTTTGCACCTTGCACTATCAATAAGGCTAGGCTAGGCTAGAAGTATACGTAATTATAATTTGTTCTTTTATATCTATGCTGTTGAATAGGTCAATATACAGCAAATCTTGCTTGAGGGTGCACTAAATGGAACACCACCACTACCGTGGTAAAGCTTGATTCTGGATGCAGCTTCAAATACAAAAGACAGCCCCCAGCTTATACACAGAATGACTAGTTCACACATGTACAATCGTTTCAGGGTCTCTAGAGATGCTCGCACACTACACACTACAATAGCTCACATCAATATACGTAGTTATGAGTATGAATTTAGTATAATAGCTAGTTCAGGGGTTGGCAAAGTCACTTCACTGGAATCAGTTGTGGGGATTCACTTGATCCTTCTGTGGTATATTTTCCCTCTTATCCCTATTCTATTGTACACAATGACAATACGTATGTAAACACTCATACACACACATACAGTAGCACACACACATCCACATCACACTCACTCACACACAGACATACACACACACACACACACACACACACACACACACACACACACACACACACACACACACACACACACAAACAAACAATCACTGTGGCATTGTGTGGCTCAAGAAAGTATTGTAAAAGTTCATGGGTGACCAAGCTGTTGGGGCTAATAGCTCTCCTACAACGTACACATTTGCTACTACATACGCAAGGATACACCATGTCGTAGATAGGCATGATTGGTAGATAGTGCCCATACCACCATGGAAAGTCAGTCAGTGTAAGTGGACAGGATCGCATGGATCCCTTGTTGCCCACAACACTGTTGACTTCACCTGCTGAGTATGGGACAAAACATATGCAGTTAAGACCGCAATCGGCACAGATGCATACACACTCAAATGAACATGTGCACCACCAGCATGTATAACATTCAAGTATGATGTGTACAGTACAACACTTGGCACACAGATATACATACACTCACGCACAGTGCACACACACCACACACTGACGTCAATTCAACCAAACATGGGTATACACATACATACATACAGTAAATGTAAAATGTAATTAAACCTATATCTCCATGATATAGGGTCTGGAAGTGAGACTGATCGACTGATCCATGTGACTGTAGTACAGTGTGCTATATCTCTGTGTACATTTGTTAGCCTCTCCAGCTGTTCATTAAAACACACACGTACACACAACATGCAGGCACACACACACACACACACACACAGACACCCCACACACACAAGCAATACACACCCACCGACCCCCCCACACACATTATACTCCTGGCTAACCATACATACATCCCATATACAGGCACACACAGTGAATCAAAAGTGCACATGTGCACACACAAGACAATTTGCCACATCCTGCCGCGAATGTTGAATAAAAGCCGGCCCTCTCCCTTCCTACATATTCTCCCTCCTCCCTAACTCACATTCTCTTCACTCCCTTCCATCATGGCAAACTGCAGACATCCATCCAGATGGATGTTTCGGGCTATTGGCCCTCATCAGTACAGTGCAGCCAAGCAAAACATCTACCAGATTGCTCATACCATTCACAGGCACCCACTGGACCATCCATATGACATTCCTGGCCTACTGCACATCAATGCCCTTTCCAAATTAGGCGCAATACGCACAACTATAAACCTATTATATATGTAATTACACATGCACCACACACACAAGCACTCACAGTAATTAACATATGCACCCAAATATAGTAACTCACATGCAAACACAGTAACTCACCCAAACACTGTAACTCACATGCAAATGAATGACATAGTGTACATTATACACATTATACTCTCACATGTGTGCACACACAGCACCCTTGGACACTCATGATCATGTGGAACACTTGCACGTGCACACTCAACACATGCACACTACAAGCAACATACCTTTACACACACACAATACTTGCACAGACAAGACCCACAAACACACACAATATGCACGAGACACACATACACAACATGCAAAGGTGTGCATGCACAAACAACCCTCTCCACATGAAGATTGCACACCCACACCACACCCAGAAACACATAAATACATAACTGCACTCACTGCACATGCACACCCTTACCCAGAAACATGCGCATGCATGCACACACAGGCAGATGCATAGACAGGCAAACAGGCACAGAAATACACACAAACACACATACATGCATGTACCACACGCACACATGCATACACACACACACACACACACGCACACGCACACACGCACACACACGCGCACACACACACACACACACACACACACACACACACACACATACATACACACGCAAACACCTATGAATACACCCACAACCATGTCACACACATTGGCACCAAGGGATCTGGCTGTATGGGAAAGACAACTCACATACCGAAGAAGGGTTGTACAGTCTGGCGCACAAGGAGGCGATCATCGCCTGCTGCTGCATCTTTTACCACTCCACCTGTCAGCAGACGTTTTGTAGAGAGGCCAGCACGCCACAGACAGCGCGCACGACGAACAGCACCTGACCTGCCACGCGATGGCACCGGAGTAGACGTAGCTACTTGGAAGTGGCCAAAGCTCTGTGCTATCCAGGGTTAGGGTTAGAGGAGTTGCGCAAGGGAAGAGAACTAAGCGCCGTGGCCTAGGTACCACAGAAGCGCCTCTCCTGCAGACCGGAATTTGGCAAAGAACTAGAGGGCTTGCATTAAACGAGGAATTACCGTGATTTCCAATTCCACTGTCATTGAAAATTGAAACGGGAAGGCGATTTTCGTGTTTGCAATTTTTAGAAAATTGAATGGACCAAAGATCCACGGACCATACAAGTTCTGAATAATGTTTTTGACTTTAGTCTATAATAGGATCAGGGATGTCACCGGCCAGAATACAAAGGTGGAGCTCTGCCAGATCCTCTTCTTTTTTATACAAAGTTATGTTCTGTCTTCTCTTCTGCAGACAAGCTCTCACAATCACTCCTGATGGGTGCAAAGATGAATGTATATAAATGCTATCGTGCAACAAATGTCATAACTACTGAAATATTAGTTTCATGCGATCTAAGTTGAATTTAAAGTTTTTCAAAGTTTATACATTTGGGTTTCGGGGAATGGTCCGTGGATCTTTCCGCCATTCGATTTCTCAAAAATTACAAAATTGAAATATTAGGGTGCGACTTCAATTCCCATATCGCTTCAAAATGGAAGTTGGCCTTTGCTTGCATTTCTTCAACAAACGGCTTTACTCGTAGTTTTCGAGGAGACGAACAAGCCTACTGTTCAGGCGCGCTTAGCTCTCTGTGTAGCCGCCCACCCAGGAGCAATCTCCGTTCCAAATCTGGGCTGGAAAGCCGTTCATTTTGCTCAACATCTCCAGCAAAGCAGAGGAGCTTTCTACACACTGCACTGCATTGCGCTGAGGAGGCCGATCGTGACTCCCCCCTGCTGGTGGCACTGTTGCTTCCCATGTAGTCGATGACGAGTGACCTCGAGTTCGTTTGCGTAGCGCGCTGCATTGCAGCCTTCAATTTGTAAGTTCTGTTTGTGTGTCCTGTAGGAGTAATAGGTGTGTGTGTGTGTGTGTGTGTGTGTGTGTGTGTGTGTGTGTGTGTGTGTGTGTGTGTGTGTGTGTGTGTGTGTGTGTGTGTGTGTGTGTGTGTGTGCCTGTATATGGGGTGTAAGTATGGGTGTGGCTAGCCACGGGCAAAGTGTGTGTGTGTGTGTGTGTGTGTGTGTGTGTGTGTGTGTGTGTGTGTGTGTGTGCATGCATACGTGCATTTGTCTGTTGGGCAGCGAGTGTGTACAACTGCACCGTCATATGAACAGTATTGACAACAAGTGTGACCACATTCGCTCCCAGCAAACCTGAAGATGGCCTGGTATTGGCCAAAACGCATATTTGTGCGTCATTTGCATTGGAGTGTCTATGTATATTGCATCCTCTTGGACACAATGACAAGTATACATGCAGTGGTTGCAACTATATAGGTGATTTGTCAATGTGTGTGGTGTGGTGTGCATTACTGTGTGTGTGTGTGTGTGTGTGTGTGTGTGTGTGTGTGTGTGTGTGTGTGGTGTGTGTGTGTGTGTGTGTGTGTGTCAGTGTGTGTGTGTGTGTGTGTGTGTGTGTGTGTGCATCTGTGTGTGGTGTGATGTGATGTGTCAGTGTGTGTGGTGTGTGTGGTGTGGTGTGTCAGTCAATGTGTGTGTGGTGTGGTGTGATGTGTGTCAGTGTGCGTGTGGTGTGGTGTGGTGTTGCAACTATATGGGTGATTTGCGCCTGTCTGTACAATCACATACGGTGTACACTTAGTCTTTATGGCGGCTGCTTCTGTCATATTGGTTACCTGGATATTGATTGTGTATGTACATTATATGTAATTATGTACATTGGCATATGCATGTGCACGTGCATGGTGTTTGGCATGTAAACAAAACCGCACCGGGTACGGTGCTGATGAAACAGATGAGTCAGCTGCATCTTCTGATCATGTGCATGTCACATGCACACACTACTGTCACGAGAATTTGCCCTGCCATATAAACTGGAACTCAACTCAAAAAGTACATGCGATAAAGCCAAAAGGAATGGAAGTCAGAACAGAAATAGCTACAGAATGTTTTCAAAGTAAAATGATTGAAATCAATGTAAGTACAAGTCTGAAGTGTATATCTAAATTTTGGGTTGAGCCTTAGTGCTAGCTACTGGTCCTCTTCATTCCTCTGCGTTGTCAAGGAGCTTGGATGTGTCCAGGAGTTCATCAATGCCATGGAGGCGCAATGTGTTTGCATAACCCCTGTCACACTTGCAGATGGGGCACACTTTTGTTAGAGCTTCTGGCCCCGAGAACCATGCATCCATGCATGTCTGGCAGCCTAGAATATTGGAACAACATTTGGCCAGTATGATAGGCAGTGTGAATGGGGAGCTTTGACAGATCTTGCATTTCAAGCAGTCCATCAGACTCTGTTTCAAAGCTGACAGAAAATTGGCAGACATCCCCCACATACAAGCCTGCAACGCTTGTATGTCTCTGCGCAAGGCATTAACAGTGCCTACAACTGTTTGCTCGTCCTCTTGGGAGTTGCTGGCCGTGGTTACTGGAGTGGGTCTGTGGGCCTTCCCTCGAAGTTGTTGAGAATCGACGACATAGAACTTGCGGGCAGGACTTCTCCAAAATGTGAAGCCTATCAGGGAGCAAACAAGTGACTGTCAGAACACATTCATATATTAATTAAATTGGATTATTAATATCTATCTATATGTAGTTGCTTCATTATAGCTAACAAGTCTTAGAGTGAACATGACTAAAAAACATACCCCTTGTTGCTGGGCTGTTCTTTATCTGCAGACCATCGTTTCCAACAATGGTGAAATTCGGTCCATATTCACTTTGAACTAGTGCCTTCATGGAATTTACGTCGGCATTGTCATCAGTGAGGTTGACAAACATAGCATCTATGTTTGTAAAGATGGACCGACCATTCCCTGTGTACGCTACATCTGAGCGTACAAATTTCACTTTCACCCTGGTAACGTTCTTCCTGCTGGTGACGGAATGGAAGAAAGGCGGCCTCAACGCAGAAGTTGATACGCTAGATACAGTGACCGAGCTGTTAGGCGTGCTAGCGTTCTGTGGCTGTGGCGTTGTCGACCCATGTTGACTGTTAACCCCATTTACCGTCACACCATGGACGTTTGACGAATGTCTGGAGAGACCCTCGAACCTTCCTTCGTCGTCGGGGATATAGATACTGCTGCCTATGTGGTCTTGTAGCCAAACAGTAGCTGCATCAAGGCTGAATACAAGTGCGATACTGGTTGTAGTTATTTGTTCCACGCTCATTTCTACTTCCTTTGTACCGAAGTGCAGGGTGACAGTTTGACTGCCGGCACTGAAATCATCCTCGTAATCCATTGTACCGTGGCGTGTGAGATCCAGTACACCTCCTTGGTGAGCAGTTCTCGATTCTTCCTGAGATTTGGCGCCAAAACCACCGCTGATTTCAATTTCCTCTCACGTTATAAGTATATAGCTAGCTATGTAGAGTCTATTCGTGAAATGGCTGCAGGCTTCTCCATAGAGGTTCAACAGTTTATCAAGGAGTCGAGAGAGAATGGGAAGACGCATCAAGGGATAAGTGTCCGTTTGCAGGAATTGTACCCGGGTCAGAGAGGGTTCAGTGTAAAAAGTGTAGAGAGATTTTGTCAGCAGCATTGCATCCCCAAAATGTCACAACTACGAGTTTCTGAACTTCGGCGCATGGTTGCTACTGCTGTTAGCCAAGTAAGTACCAGTTTATCTTGCAATCATAGTGATTTAGTTAAGCTACTAGGTAGCAAGAGTTCAAAGCTCACTCAACCAGGTAGCTAGGAGTTGTGATAGTCCCATGTAGGCATCACCTGGGCTTAGCGATGACAGGTTTCACTGTAGTAGAACAAAGGTATGTATGTCAGTTCGAGTGATTGCTGCATGTGTACTTGCATGCCAGGTATATTTCAACTACAGACTGTCTTATATATGCATGCACAGGTTGGTCCAACCTATGGCAGAAAGACAATGCAAGGTTTGTTGTGGTCCCAAGGGATTGTTGCTGGAGAGAAGCAAGTTGGACATCCGCTAGCGGAAGTGCAACCAGATTATTATTTAAGGCGCCTCACAAGAACAGAGTCAGAAATGAATCCTCATCCCTACTTCTCACAATATTTCGGTCACAAACTGCACGTGGATCAAATTGAGAAATTATCCATGTTTGGAGTGACTCATGTAGCAGCGATAGATGGATACAGTAGGAAAATTGTTGGATTCATAACTTTACCTGTCAAGAATAATGTTGAAATGTACAACCATCTTTTCAGGTAGGTTAAAGGCCTAGGTGAATGTACTGATATTTGCTGTAGCTGCATTATCATAGCCTATTCTTTACTTGCTCTGATAGACCTATTGTGTTAGATTATGGATTATGGGATGAAATCCGTGTTGATCAGGGGAAAGAGTGGGTTCTCTGCTTGTTTGTGCAAGAGAAGCTGGCTCCTTTCCGTACAAATCAGGAAAGACCACCACATCTTCAGAGCACTTCTACCATGGTATGCACATTCCACTGTATACATTTCAGTGTACTAGCAGGGAAGCCTGCCTTCGGCAAGCTTCCCTGCTCCGGCGCAACAATGATGGCATGCTGGCGCCTGTCTGCGGATGCTAGCATGTTGTGTCATGGTGCGTTGATGTCAGCTGGGCAGTATGCTGGTATCTGCAATGTCATGTGTGCATGGCATGTGAGTATGCAAGGGGGAGCATTAAGCAGATTGTACCATTATTATATAGCATGGAGTGCCAGCAAGTGGAGCACATGCTAGTGCACATAGTAAGGGACAATGCTATGCCTGCAATTTAGTGTATGTAATATCATGTTAAACATACTGGCTAAAGGCATGCATGTGCATGGTGGTGATTCATGTATGTACTGAGGATGAGGCTGTGCACCGATATGGTGTATAGCTATGTAGATTGTCTGTCTGAAAGAGCATGTGTAATTCCTTAAATTAGTCACATTGGCATGCACCGATGCTAACAGGAAGTGACGTCACATTCTTGTGGCGGAATAAAATACTGTACATTGTCAAGGGCTGCAAGAGTGATAAAAAATGGCGTCTTGGGCCGCCAAAACATAAGGAAGCGCGCTCTTCGGCTGCAGGGCAGCTAGGTGACCGGCACCCCTCTAAGCTCGCGTTCCCTTAACTGGCATGGCTCACATCAAGTCTGCCAATGACCGGTAGTGGAAAGGCCAGTTGATAGTTGTAAAAAGGGCGTGTTGCCTGCGGAGCACGGACGAAGGACACCTCGCTTTTCGGCCATAAGGTAGCTAGGCGAACGGCACCCATCTAAGAAACTGTCCCCCAAGTCCTTCAACTGGCGCAGAGCGTCTCGAACCGATTCCCTGCAAGGCGCCGATTTTATGAGGTAACAAACAACATAAAAATCCAAGATTCAATGCATTATAGTAAGATACTTTCATATGTCAATGCTGATGGTAATCAATACAGTATAGTAATTCTGTGAATATGATTTTGTTATGTATAATGTATAATCTGAATGAGAATGAATGAGTGAAGATATATTTGTCATGGCTAAATCGTTGAGTGGCTAATTTAAAGTATACATTCGCCCCTGACTGTACATTCATCTTGTGGATGACCTGCAGGTTAAAAGAAGAAAAGTATGTTACATGGAAGCTGCATGCACTTGCATTTGTGTCTGCATGGTATGCTCATATTTCAATTTCAGTGTGATAATTACCTGGCTTTTACCATGGGATCTTCTCCCCCGCCTGCCAGGAGGGCCACCCTTCAGGCGATCCTGGGCTGTTCCTCTAGGTGTGCTACTTTCGTAGCACACCTCTCGGATGCCAAAATTATAAAAGTAACACCTACATGTATGTAAATTGAAAAGCAGTACACCCGCATACACTAGCATAATTATATGTAGCACCTAACTTACTCTGAGCAGTCCCAGCCTTTCTTCCACTGTTGGCCTGCTTTGGGGGGCTTAGCCAGGGACTCCCCAACTGCTGGGGACCCCCCCTTTGGTGCCTGCCCTTCTGGCTTCTTGGAAGGTGAGGAGGAGGGAGGGTCAGAGCTCCCCTTCATAGGTTCTGTCTGGTTCATCTCTTTGCCCTGTAAACGCAGAACAAGTTGTGTACAAATTTAAGACAAACACTAAAGTGCACCTAGGTAGCTACGTACGTACGTACCCGTATACGCCGGCGCCTGTGGATGCAACTCACAGGAACTTTCTCTGTGCTTTTGCTCATGGCAGCTTCTACCGCATGCAAGAGTCACTATGTGTTGCGATAACAACAACTGTACCACACTCTGTATGTGATTGGGCACTTCTTACAGTTAAAACGGTTAATTGTTGGCATAATGATATGCAAGATAGCGCAACTACAATGTTTATGAAATGCAAAATGGCCGGTATAAAGAGCCTTAATGCTGTCCTCCGGTGTGCTAAAATATTACGCCAAGACTTCCCCCGTGGCCCAAACGGACGGCCCCTACATATTCGCGGGATTTTGGCAGTGCGTGCACGACGTGCTCATTGCCGTAACAACTTCCTCTGGAATTCTTTGGAGGATGGACTTTTCGTTCAGTGACATGGTTGGGGGCCTTTGCCCTATTCTGCGTAACAGTGTTCATCAGCACTATGTTTCTCCACCATGGTTTCATCACAGAGCCCGCGTTTGTGCTATCAAAGCCGTCCTTGGGGTGAGTCTCCTTGGCTACAGTAGCTTTGTGCATCGTTCATTAGAAATGTACAATTATGGTCTGTCCAAGTGCTCGTCGGGAATTTCGCCTGCCTCTTATTTTAACTGCTATGAAACTGTTTACACATCTACCTGTTGTATTGTATGGCCAAGAATTGTTTATTGAGATACATTATATATGTGTAGCTGTTTAAGGTAACTGTATATGTGTTTGTGCTTGTGCACGTGTATGCATGCATGTCTTTCTCGATCTGTGTGTGTGTGTGTGTGTGTGTGTGTGTGTGTGTGTGTGTGCGTGTGTGCGTGCGTGCAGACACCATTATGGTAGTGGGTCTCTTCACAATTCATGCAGGGTACAGGTCTTAGGGTCAGGCTATCCAGGAAACATGAAAACAAGAGAAAAGTGAAGAGAAGGAAAAGAAGGGTAAGTCAGGTCAATCGTCAGAAGGCATGCATGTTAAATGTAATCAAAATTGTGCATAATAAGTAAGGTTAACATTCATTGCATTTGACATTTAATTCCTTCTTCTGCACTACAGTTTCAAGTTAATCTTCAACACAGAAAGACTACAGCCGAGTAGCGTGCGGCGAAAAACCTCCAAACGACCGTCCGCCATCTTGGATTTACGGAGAAAATATATGGTTTTCTGCGCACGCTCCTATGCTGCCACTACAAAAGAAGAACCCCCCCAACCGTTGTTCGTGAACTCCTCTCACGAGTGTCGATGAAATGTGCCAAAACGTTCCCAGCCGTGGCACGCTGTACCTCACATCAATATAAGGTGGTAGACGTGCTATAATAAGTTGCTGCCGAGGAGCGCATGGTGAAAACCCAGGCTGAACTGACTGTCCACCATCTTGGATCTACGAAAAACGTACAGGACCCCACTACAGGAAGCACTCAACCACTCTACAGTATACACTGGACCCTCCTACAGGGCTTGCCGAACCCCTTGGATGAACAAGTATGCCGTATCCTAGGTGTTCGCATTGTTTTGCCATGTCGATCAACAATGCCCAAGGCCAAAGTTTGATAGTCGCTGGGCTATACCTTGAACCACCCTGCTTTGCTCATGGTCAGTTCTATGTGGGTTGCTCTAGAGTTGGCTGTCCAAACAACCTATTTATTTATGCACCTGGTGGTGAGACCAGGAATGTTGTTTATAGAGAAATACTATAGTTATAAACATAAGCATGTAGCTACACAGTTACATCTATTGATGTCTTTGTGCACATAGAGCTTTCCTTTGTGCATATAATTAAACCTTTCTTTTGTACATTATATAGCTTTCTATTGCAGAAAGTCTGCATACGTACGTATATTCACACAGAAATCATCAGCTTCTTACAACTATCCGTTGTATGTTTACAGTGATCTTCCATATAAATTGCATGCACACATGGTAGGTCAGTCACGCTAACATCACCAAGCCAGCCTGGACTATCCTTTGCCAGAGCATGCATGACCAGCCAGTGCATTACTAGCTGGGGCCTGAGTAGCAATGGCATTACCAGCCTGTGTCCGACCAGCTGGCATATGCCGAGCACGCAGAGAGACCTGCCCAAAGGGTGGGTCTGTCCGCCTACCTACCGTTGTACATCAACAATTACATTTATATTGAATGTATTGGGCGAAGTATTGGGTATAGGGAATTTATATTGTCAGCTATTTTATTCAGCCGGAAGTGGACTGTGTGCGAGGCCAAAGGAATTTGAAAAACGGCTTCTAAACGACATCTTAGCGAAACTTTGGACATTCTCTTCCACCTCTGATCTTGGAACAGACTCCTGCAGCACATCTGGTTGACAGGCAGAGACAGCTTCGAGACACCACCCAACAGGTCATCGACTTCGCCCCGTGCCTTCTTTGACAATGGCCGCGTCCACCTTGGAGGACTTCACTCCACCGCCTGGAACACATGACAGGAGCAACGTAGAAACTGGTGAGCGCTTTGACATGTACACGCTAACATTCTTCAACCATTTGTAGCGTTGAAAAGCTTAACTCGCACGGTTGCCCTTCTAAATGCTCTTCAGAACCTGGCCCACCCATACTGTGCTGTAGCAAACTTACGTAGCTTTTGCCATCACAGACCACTAGCTACTCTGGTGACTGTGGGTTCCTTGGTACATTGTTTCTGAAATTATTCACTGTAAATGCATGTGATATAAGCAGTCATGTGTCTGTCTTTGCTGGAGATTTCTGTGTGTGTGCGTGTGTGCGTGTGTGTGTGTGTGTGTGTGTAGTGTAGTGTGGTGTGTGGGTGTTTGTGTGTGGGATGGGCATGGGTGTGTGGGTGTGCATTTCTGGTGTGTTGCATGTTTATCTCCCTCCCTCCCTACCTCCCTGACACTATGTCATGCTTACCTATGTTGAGTGACAGAGCAGCGACTGAAATAGGCAAGTAAACACTGCAAGATAGCAGCCAGCAGGTTGCCAAGTTGGTTGCTAACCATTACTACTACTAATACATACATGTACACTCTACAAATTAATGTGCACGCCACACTGTTGTTGTCCATTGTGAATCATTATAGTGAACATTACTTTACCTCTTTCAATATTTGTGTGCTCGTATAACTTTTACTACATTTCAGTGTATACTTGCATATATCAATGCTGACGGTTAATCAATACAGTACAGTAATTCTGTGAATATGATTTTATGTATAATACAATGTATAATGAGAAAATGAGAATGAATGAGTGAAGATAAATTTGTCATGGTTAAATCGTTAAGTGGCTAATCTAAAAGTATACATATGCCCCTGATTGCACATTCATCTTGTGGATGACCTGCAGGTTAAAAGAAGAAAAGTATATTTGTTACATGAGGAAGCCATACATCAAAGCAAACTGCAGTGTGCTAATTTCGCATAACGCCGCTGTTTACGCTTTCACACCTCATAACACACTGTGTCGAGTGGGGCTCTTATTTGCTAACCCAATCACATTTTAGCCTTAAACAAACGTTTTGTTTACTGCTTTAGCAAAATGCCTTTGATATTCATCACCTTGTGAACTTTCTCATGAACATTGGCTCTGGAATGATGAGTGCTTGACACTTGGAAGCATGGTCATCACATAAATTTATGCCTAGCACACGTGTATTTTTATAGCAGTGACATGTAATTGTGCATGTAATGTCCTTAGTGATAGAGAAACCAAGATTCCCTTTCCCGAGTTCACTTGATTGATCAAATTGAAAGTAGGTCTCGCCACTCCCAAGTTCTCCAGTCTTTTAAATCCTAGTACACTCTCTAAAAAGAAAGTTCTCCCTTCATACGCTGCTTGTAGGACTTCTAATCGTCTGCCCTAGTGCAGACTCAAGCGGTGCCGACGCTTTATTCAGTGCGAGAGGCCGCTGACAGCCTTTTCTTGCGGCGCTTCTCGCCTTTCGCCTTGTGCTTCAAGAAAAGCGTGTTCTCTGGTTTCTATAGTAACTTCAGTCAGATTCGTTCGGTAAATTCATTCGACAGCGAACGAATTCAAGCGCTAATCGCTGCTGTTTGAATCGTAACAAGTCAGTTATAACACGGCCGCTCGGGCGCTTAGCTAATTTATCGCACTCGGACGCTTTGCACCCTCGTGTGATAAATCAGCCAGCGCCCTCACGGCCATGTTATAACTAGTACATGTTACATGGAAGCTGCATGCACTTGCATTTGTGTCTGCATAGTGTGCTCTTATTTTAATTTCAGTGTGATACTTACCTGGCTTTTACTGTGGGATCTTCTCCCCCGCCTGCCAGGAGGGACACCCTTCAGGTGACCCTGGCCGATCCTCTCGGTGTGATACATTTGTAGCAAACCTCTCGGATTCCAAAATTGTAAAAGTAACACCTACATGTATGTAAATTGAAAAGGCAGTACACCCACATACACTAGCATAATTATATGTAGCACCTAACTTACTCTGAGCAGTCCCAGCCTTTCTTCCACTGTTGGCCTGCTTTGGGGGGCTTAGCCAGGGACTCCCCAACTGGCTTCGCTGGGGACCCCTGTGGTGCCTGCCCCTCTGGCTTCTTGGAAGCTGGACAAGGCGAGGAGGAGGGAGGGTCAGAGGTCCCCTCCATAGGTTCCATCTGGTTCATCTCTTCGCCCTGTAATCACAGAACAAGATGTGTATAAATTTAAGACAAACACTAAAGTGCACCTAGGTAGCTATGTACGTACCCGTATACGCCGGCGCCTGTGGATGCAACTCGCAGGAACTTTCTCCCTACTATTGCTCATGGCAGCTTCTTCAACCTCTTCTAAGCATGCAAGAGTCACTATGTGTTGCGATAATGACGACTGTACCCCACTCTGTATGTGATTAGTCATTTCTTACAGTTCAAACGGTTTATTGTCAGCATAATGATATGCAAAATAGCGCAACCACAATGTTTGTGAAATGCAAAAATGGCCGGTGTGAAGAGCATTGACGCCGTCCTCTGGTGTGCTAAAATATTACGCCAAGACTGTCCCTCATGGCCCAAACAGATGGCCCACGACATATTCCCAGGATTTTGGCAGTGCGTGCACAATGTGCTTATTGCCATAACAACCTCCTCTTGAATTCTTTGGAGGATGGACTTTTCGTTCAGTGACTTGGTTGGGGCCTTTGCCCTATTCTGCATAACAGTGTTCATCAGGACTATGTTTCTCCACCATGGTTTCATCACAGAGCCTGCGTTTGTGCTAATAAAGTCGTCCTTGGTGAGTCTCCTTGGCTACAGTAGCTTTGTGCATTGTTCACTAGAAATGTATAATTATGGGCTGTCCAAGTGCTCGTCGAGAATTTTGCCTGCCTCTTATTTTAGCTGCTATGAAACTGTTTACACATTTACCTGTTGTATTGTATGGCCAAGGATTGTTTATTGAGATACATTATATATGTGTAGCTGTTAAAAGTAACTGTATATGTGTTTGTGCTTGCGCACATGTATGCGTGCATGTCTTTCTCACTCTGTGTGTGTGTGTGTGTGTGTGTGTGTGTGTGTGTGTGTGTGTGTGTGAACGTGACTGTGTGTGAGTGTCTGTGTAAGTGTGCCTGTGCAAGTGTGCGCAATCATGTGTGCATAATGTGAATGTAGATGTTTGTGAGAGTGTCAATGCGGGTACCTGTATGGTTAGTCATGCATACACACCTGAGCTGATATGATATATAGCTAATGACACTAAGTCGGTCCAAAGAAATTGCTTTGATATGTGGACACCATTATGGTAGTGGGTCTCTTCACAATTCATGCAGGGTACAAGTCTTAGGGTCAGAGCCTCTCTGCTATCTCTTGAGGTGAGAAGCAATGCTCCAAGTCCATAGCTTCCATACCAATTTACATTCCTTGAAACTGTGACGTATTGCCCAAGTCCAACCAATCATCTCTGCAGTTCATTCTTGAAGTAGCACTGTAAGTAGTACCATCCGAGTGGCAGTGAATCAGGGTTAGGGTTAGGGAAGAGACTTCTTTCCATTCTGATACCACCAGTATCCATCAGCCTTCTAGTCTTCTGTAACTGTAACAGACAGTTTTGAATCATTAATTTCAGTTTGTTTGTTTGCACTTTGTAACATGTGTCGTAACTGTATTCATGTATGTATTATCTGATCATGCGTCAGACAATGAATGCATGATATTCTAAGTATACGCATACTATCTATGCATAAGCAATAAGCATGTATAGCCAAGTATGTATGTAATATTATTATAGAAACGCACGCTTGCACACACACACACGTGCACACACATACCTTCTTTTCCAGTGTTATTTCCACGCACACAGAGTGGTGGTATAGGAATAACGACAGCCTTGTCTCTAGTTTGCAAGTAGTGGCAATATTTCTAGCTGGATGTTCAGTTGAGGAACATGCTCATGCAAGCAAAGTAAGTCCTAATTTCGCACTTCTTATTTCAAGATTGCCATCACTACAAAAAAAAAATAGTTTACACCACGATGAGTGTCAAATCACGTTTTAGGAGACCCACAGAAACATGTGCTTCACTTCTTTGTGCAGAGCTTGCACATGTGCATGCATGTATTGGGTTGTGCAGAACTAGTGCGAGACTACTTCACATCACCAGCTAACATGTACATTGTGTGACCATGGTCAGAAATTTATACCAGTGGTTAGACATTAATGCAGATTACATAATAACTCCGAATTGGTCGGTCTGTTCCAAATTGTTCCAAAGAATATAGCTGACCCCTGTGACTACTGCTCATTATTTTACACATTGCTTCGAAGCTCTGGTGAAGGAAGTCAGTCATAAAGGGTTCCAGGAAACCCATAGGTGAGGTGATGGATTTTTTCTGGAGCAGTGAGTTTCAACTGTGAGGATCACCACATGTTCGTTACTTGTGGTGAATGAAAGATGCTCCAGACTTGGATACCAAAGTAGGTAACCAGTCAGCACCTGATCTCATCAATAGGTGCATCTCTGTTAGGGGGCCAGATGAAAGGGTATGAGGAGAATGAACTTACATCTACCATCCTCCATGTTCAGCAACACAAGCACATTTCCACAGTTAGAAAACTTCCAAAACAAAGCAATAATGCTGGTTTATCTTCCCCAGACCCTTGTTGTCAAAAACCTAAGTAAGGAACAATGATGATGCAGGAAACAAGTAGCAGATTACACGATAAAAATGGAGTGAGGGAGAAGGGAGCATCAATGCCTACAACCCTGATCTCTTTGCATGGCAGGCCAACATGGACATATGGCTAATAAAATTGCATCACAAAATTTGAAACTGGGAAAAATACAATAATAACAGTACAGCTGTGGCACACGCATGTGCGTGTGCATCTATGCAAGAAAATCATTTATCGGTAGTCATAAATATTGTCATTGTCAGTTCTCATGCATGTCCCCATCATTGCAGCTGTGTTCCCCCTTTGCACAGCTACAGCAATCCTCTGTTGCCTCTGCACAGCTACAGCAATCCTCTGTTGCCTCTGCACAGCTACAGCAATCCTCTGTTGCCTCTGCACAGCTACAGCAATCCTCTGTTGCCTCTGCACAGCTACAGCAATCCTCTGTTGCCTCTGCACAGCTACAGCAATCCTCTGTTGCCTCTGCACAGCTACAGCAATCCTCTGTTGCCTCTGCACAGCTACAGCAATCCTCTGTTGCCTTTGCACAGCTACAGCAATCCTCTGTTGCCTCTGCACAGCTACAGCAATCCTCTGTTGCCTCTGCACAGCTACAGCAATCCTCTGTTGCCTCTGCACAGCTACAGCAATCCTCTGTTGCCTCTGCACAGCTACAGCAATCCTCTGTTGCCTCTGCACAGCTACAGCAATCCTCTGTTGCTTTTGCACAGCTACAGCAATCCTCTGTTGCAGGTAGTGGCGTGACTGGGGCTCTCCCGTCTTCACTCGCAAGTGGCATCCCACCTCTGGTGTCTCCCTATCCCACAAAGAGTACCAGTACTACAAACTCCTCCCAATTTACATCTGGTGCTTCTGTGGTGTCTTCAGGCACACAACAACTGATGTGCTGCTTGATTCCTTAGACGGCCTGCCCATCTCCCTGGACTATGACCAGCTTCCCGCTCATGCACCTTCTCTCCCAGACATTACATACACCATCATCTAGCCGCCTTGAAAACTCCCATAATCCTCTGTGTAGCTGTTAGATGTGGTATTACTTGTATATGGCATGAATTATGTTCTTTTCTATTCTTACCTATGGTGAATGACAGACAGATCAGTAAGCTAGCTTTATATTGCACATTCGTATTTATATTACTGTAGCTAGAAAATGTCTGATGTTGTTGCATAAGGTGCTGGTGACTGAAGTGCCTTACACAATGTCATGCTTACCTATGAGTGACAGAGCAGCGACTGGAGGGAGCAAGAATTTTGAGTTGGGGCAGCAGCCCCACAAGTTCTAAACTGGAAACACTTGTTTCTTTCATTCTTGTCAACTACTTAGTCCCTGTATCCCATAGCCTGTTCCACCGCTGCTTGCACCTATCCTCACTGTGATCCATCTGAATGGAAACTAATAAGACTAATCAACTACTAGACTAGCTTTCACAGAGCAGCCATAGCTAGCTACAATAGCTAGCTACAATTTCTAACCCCCTTTTCTACTTTGGCCCAAACATTGTTCCGGGCCCTTTGATCCTTACAAGATTCATTCATTAAGGGAATAATTGCCATGTAAACTGCTTCTGGGCACAAAGGAAATTCACCATGGGTGATCTTAGAGAAGCGCTCAAGGTTAGTCGAGTTCCCCAAGTGTTATGGTTCCCACGGGTGTTCAGGAATTTCTTCTCTACGTCCTAGGTGCTATTTGTTGCTGCTATGTGGTGAAAATAGTGCCTTCAGCACTATAGCAGTGACAGGATACTTGAGAACTCTCTACTTATCTATACACCCTTTGCCAACAGCACAACTTATGATGATAGCATTGCAAGTATATGCAAGGTTTAGTCTTATTTTTAGTTGTTCATTTCTATGCACACCAAAGGGTATCCTGAATCTGATGGAAAGATTGCTTCCCAGAAGACCTGCAACCATGTGTAAGCATGGCAGAACATGTCAGCATGGTAAAACATGCATACCAATTGATGTTGGTTTGTGGCATGCAGTAGTGCAACTGTTAGTGCTAGAATGGCCTGCAGTTAAGAAGGCAATTGGCCACATCATTGTTACCTTCCTTGCCTTGTGTCAAGCTGCACTGGGAGCTGACTGTCCATCAACATGCTAGGCCCCACCACTTAACTTAATCAGAACAACAAGTGAATGATGGAAATCAGGAGTTCAATACGTCAGCTATTTCTGTTGCTTAAACAAGTATGATCATGATATCTGTCACACCAGATGGAACTGAAGAGCTACACAAAGGCATACCTGTTAAGCAACAACAGGTACATAAAAAATACAAAACTGAGGATCCAGATGATTGCAAACAGTGCCTGAACATAAAGAGAAATATGGATCAGGCTGCACTTTCCAAAGGCAATGAACAAGATTATGGCACCTCAGCTGCAAGGAAGAGGAAATCTCTATTTCTCTACTGAGCACGGCTGCACAGAACACCAGGCAGTGGGGGCATCGAAATGGCCCTGGGACACCGTTTTCATCATCCTAAAGCCACTACTCACCCTTTCGTCCTTTGTAGCAATTTGTCGTGTTCTTGATTGGCTTTCTCTGTGCTAGGAAATACTCTCCTGTAAGTTAGAGCACCATTCAGATTCTGACGGATGTACTAGAGTGAGCAAAGTGGTTATTGCTAGAATATTTAGACCAAAAAACAGCAAAATGGCAGGTAGGGCATCAGTCACAATCTGAAAGGTGTTCTATCTTACAGAAGAATCTTACCAAGCACAGAAAAATACAATGAACCCTGCCAACAGCTGCTGGCCATCACTTCTTCAGACTATCGCTCTCGCTCTTTGTGAAATGAAGCAGCGACCGTTGCCTCCGCCATAGATCTATGCCTCCACTGGCCCTACTACATCCTCCATCAACACATTTGTGATGCATCGGAGTGATTTCATCAGCAAGAGAGACGTGAAAGCCAGTCGGTGATTGTCTTCCCACGCGGCGTGTGACCCATTCAAGCATAGACACAAGTGTACAGCAAGCCTACTGTGATGTCACAGCAATATGGCAGATTTTTTTGGACGATATTCCAGAAGTGAGCCATTAGCCCTCTACTAGGGAATTTTGAAGCGCTCTAACAGCAATTTTCGGTGGTTCTGGACAATAATCTATTATATAAAGGCAATTTGTATAACCGTAACATTGGACCTTTAATCCTCTGTAGTTCATCATAACATATGTATTTGCATGCGTATATAAGGAGCTATTCCCTTTTGTAATCAGTACCCCTCTTGTTGGTAGTCTGAACTGTTGCATTGAATCGTGACTAATGTGTCCACTGTTTTCCAAGGATGCAGAGGAAAGCCCAATAAGATGTTAAGGAATCTGGTATAGTTAGGAGTAACACAATGACAACTGTAACAACTGTATCTTGATGAACAAAATGGATTTGGGAAGTATTTCCCTTAGATTATATCCAAGCCCATGTCATGAGTGCAGATCCTAGGTGGGCACAACATGCCTCTTTTGGACCTTCATAATGACTGCAATTGCCCTCTGAACACAAGCAGAAACCCGTTGCGACCTGGTTGGAGCTGTGTCAAAACTCTTTACCACACCATACTCACTAAATTTGTTGGACACAGATCCAGTGCACCCGTTGCGACCTGGTTGGAGCTGTGTCAAAACTCTTTACCACACCATACTCACTAAATTTGTTGGACACAGATCCAGTGCATACGTGACCGCTCAAACTATCTACGTGAGTCCATCTGGTTTATCATCCCATCTTCCAGCCTCTTCAAGCACCACAGTATCTCTAAGGCCTGTCTGCTTTGGAAACATTCTCTTCATCAGAGTCTGTGATGTGTGAATGACTTAATCATCTAACTTCTGTTCATTCAGAATCATCTGATTACATCATATGATTGCATACACACATACACTCTTACTTACTATGCTCTTACACATACAGGATAGGTTATACCCAGTATGCTATAATATAGCTACTTTAACTTACTCAACTGCGACAAATTTGTCAGGTCCATTAGTTTTGCCCTTTTTGGGAGAGGTTGATCATGGGATGAACATGGGCTGGGAGACACAGCAAAGTGTTAGTGGGCTGGTTGTCTCGAGAGGACTGACCAGCTCCTCCACCACTTGGTCATGACCCTTAATAGTTGCCTCTATTAAAGGTGTTGTGCCATAATACCCACCTCTGGTGTTCACATTGTGGCCCTCTTTAATTAACTGCCTCACTTTCAACAAGCCACCCTCTCTACAAGCACTCCAAAGAGCCATCTCCAATTCTCTCCAATAGAAGTACAAGTGAAGGTGTGACCTACAGAAGACACAACGGACCAATGGTACTCTCTTATATTGTAAAGAAGGTACGGTACATGTCACAAGTAAGTAAAATTTTTCCGCTAAACTTCGCGGTTGGCCAGCGCGGTAGCCAGTGAACGTTAGCAAAAATTTCCGCCGAGCAAGCGTGAGCAGTCTGCGGAGCATGTACGCCCTGTCTGCGGAGCGTGTGTGCCCTGACTGCGGAGCGTGTGTGCCCTGACTGCGGAGTGGCCACACAAGCGAAATCGTAGTCACTTTTCGCTGAAGTGCCTGCCTGTAACGCTACGTGGCTCGTACGTACGTACGATGGAGCTCATGGAACCGATTCAACTCTTGCGCGAAGATGGCATTGCTGGAAACAGCCGCTACAACACAAGGTCTGCTGACGATTTGGAGTTACGAGAGCAGAAGGGCAACGCTGGATATCTCGTTCTGATATATACGTACGTACATGTGCGTATAGACTACTACGTACATACATACGCGTGCATGGTATTTGCTCTAGACGCTTTTGGAAGAAGCCAAAGACGACGATTCGAGACTGAGACGGCCGGGGTGAGGGCTACGTAAGTTCATAACTCAATATGATGGCGAAAAAACATAGTACCTCGTACCAATATACCAACATTTTAAAATTTCAATAACCATGAGAAACTGTCATACCGTACAGAAAGGTAGTCATGCACCATACAGGTAAAAAAGTACAAGTAACAAGAAACTATGTATAAGTCATGTTTTCAGGTTCAGCTGCAGCCATCGTTCTTGTCTTTCTGCACACCTCGTCCACTGCATTTCGCATATTTTTATCGGCACTCTGCTGAGTTTCCATTCGTTGCAGCGGGAAGTGCTGCATACACACTGTGAAGATGGTTAGTAGCTTCCCTTGATCCAATGGCGACTTTCCCTGTTTTCCACGACAGTTGCTGCTCATCTTCTCCCTCATTGTAAACACCCTGGCGGCCAGCCAACCGGCCAGGTTTCGTCTTGAGTGACAACTCTGTAAGGTGAGGGTCATCACGTCGTTGGAAATGGTGTAGCAGCCGACAGGGGGGGTAGCCATATTAGCCCGAGTAGAGACGTCTTGCAGTACAATAGGGGCCATCTGGGTGTCTGGGCAGTTTTCTCGGGCGTGCCAGTAAGGCATTGGTCCTGGGGTTGACATCTCCTGAGGCGGTAGAGGAGCTGTTGGGAAGCAGGCTGCAGTGAAGGCGGTAAGGGCGGGTACTCCAAGGACGGATATGGAGCTGGTGGGATGCAGGGCTGTAGCACTGGCGGTGAGGGCTCTTCCTCCAAGGACTGAGGTTCAGGCTCTGGTATAATGTTGGGCTGCAGCTCCGAGGACTGGGGATGAATGCACCTTTCCCTGACTTCCTCCTTTAGAGCTGTCACTTCTTCTTCTAGCGTCTGTAGTCGGCACAGTAGAGCTTCCACTCTGGAAACAGCGTCCACAAGCACGTCTAGCTTGTCCAGCTTGTCCACGAGAGCGGCGACGATTCTGTCCTCTTGCTGATCCTGGAGTACAGGCGTAGGTGTAGCACTTGGAAGGTCCATGGCCTGAGTTGCAGATGCTGAGGCTGCCAGCTCGAACACAAATGGCTCTCCATTGCTGGCGTTTTGTCTTGAGCGAACTCCACCGTTGACATCAACTATTTCTGCGTTGAAAGTCCTCTTTGTCTTACCCCATGCAACCATGACTTTCTCCCCGACCGCAATGGTGCCCTTCATGATTGCGCTTCTCTTAACCAAAGAGGTTGTCCCCTTGGACCTTCCATCGCTCCACCGCACAAGCAACTTTTCCATCTCGACTGACTGACTGACTTGACTGACTCACAAAGGGCAGGATCGAACTCGAAGCTGAAACCAGATATGGTGCATCAAGTTGGAACGGCTACGTATTTATAGCAAATGCACTCGAGGTGCAAGATTATTACGCAGGATAGTTTCGCCAATCAAATTACCGTTTAATATTACACTTCGGTCCGTATCAAAACGGACCAAAGTGTATAATATTTAACGGTAATCTGATTGGCTGAAATCTGTTCAAAGGTATCCTCCCTAATAGTATAAGAATTAAATGATTGATTGTGTGATTCACCAACTTTGGTTTGCAAGTGTGACTGACGGAGAAGATGCCTTTAACGAATTACCAGAGAGAAAGAGCTGTTGTGCTATGGGCCCAATCTAGACACAAAGCAACGATTGCAGCGATTAAGAGAGACCTGGCCTTGGAAGGGATTATTGCCACTCACAAGACAGTTGGGAACACAATTTCTAGATGGTGTGCAACAGGCAGTGTGTGTGACCATCCAAGGGTCCAACCAAGTTCATTGCGCAGCCTAGCAATGGTTCTTGTACCATACTTCACATTCTCTGCACCAAACTTCTTCTTTAGGATGTCCTTCAAGGAAGAAGCAGTCAGCTCGTCATCATGGGTCATCGCGTCATCGATGCAGCGGTAATGGGCTTCAGGTACTTTCGTCGGAGGCCCACCCCTTTCACTACGGCAAGATATTGTCAGGCAATTCGTGATCTCAACAAGGAGAAGAGACTTGCATGGTGTAAACAGTGCTTGGATGAGAATGAGCGTTTTGAAAATGTCATATTCACAGACGAGTCCACTTTTCAACTGGAGAGCCACCGCAGGAAGTGCTTCCGAAAGAAGAAGACCCCAAGAAAGCTTAAATACAAGCACAAACACCCACCAAAAATTCATGTCTGGGGTGGAATTTCAAAGCGGGGAGCAACTCATCTGGTCATGTTTGGTGGGATAATGAATGCCACAAGGTATGGTGACATCCTTTCAGCCTCTCTTGTGCCCTTTGTCAGGAAGACATATCCAGATGGCCACCGACTCTACCAGGATAACGATCCTAAGCACACAAGCAAATACATTCAGAGTTTTTTTTCTGCAGAATGGCATCACCTGGTGGAAGAGCCCGGCTGAAAGCCCCGATCTGAATCCCATTGAAAAAGTTTGGGGATCCATGAAGACATATCTTCGGGACAAGTACAAGCCGAGGAACCTTCCACAGCTGAAGGAAGGTATCAAGACATATTGGAGCAAGCTAACACCTGAGCAATGTGCCAAGTACATCGACCACTTGCAAAAGGTCATGCCCATTGTCGTCCAGGAAGAGGGACGCCCTTCAGGACACTGATGAACTATGTATCTTATTCTAAGGAAGAACAGTTTACTGTGTGTGCTAATGTAATATAATGTTAAATTTGTGACTCAGTGTGTTGCGAGTGTATTGCTTCATTGAATATTTGTTATAATTGGATGACACTTGACCTTTTGCGTTGTTAAATAAACATTGCGCTGTTATGTATAAACATTGCGGTGAACCATAATCCCTGACACCTAAGCTATATACTCACAAGCGGGTGCCAGCGCCAGCACTAGTCGGATACCGTATCGATTCGTCTCTTGCGCACAGAGTCGAAAAGATGTCGGGGCTAGACGGCCGCTGGAACACATGGTCTGCTGATGATTCGGGATTACGAGAGCGTCCTGTCATACACAGATAAACCGATTTCGTTGTGATCGCGAACTATGTATAGCATCGTACGCAAGTTTTCTCTCTCCGGGGGGAGCCAAGTAAAGTACTACGTGCGTACGTACGTACATGGGTGCCAAGTTCTCTCTCCGCGGACGCCAAGTGAGCACTCTGCGGGCGCAAAGTGAGCACTCTGAGGGTGCCAAGTTAGCATTCCGCAGGGCGTTCATGGTAACCAACGACTTGCCGCTCAGCTATACGCGGATACCAAGCGCGGCGGGCCTGTGGAAAAATTATAGTTACTTGTGACATGTACCATACAGTTCTGTACCTACAAGTGTGTTTTGTGGAAGTTATTAGGCATGCTGGGTAGGTAATAGCTTGATTCTTCTCTGGACAATCGAGCACACCATGAACACTTGTCAATTCAATGCAACGTTTCGCCCATCACGGGCTTCTTCAGGCATACAAAAGTGTGTTTTGTGTATGTGTGGGTGGGTGTGGTGTGTGGTGGTGTGGCAGTGGTGTGGTGTGGTGTGTGCATGTATCACATCATCATCTTATGCATTCAATAATTATTACCTTCTTGTCTCTACCATCAGGTGCTACTTTGACCTCATCTTCTGCCAATGGCTTTTTTCTTCCTCTGTTCGTGCTGCATTTTGGCTGTGTTTCTTCCCAATTGGGTCATTGTTATCCTATTTTGCCTTCTCCCTACATCAATTCCCAAGTACAGCTTTGCTGTCAGAATGTGGTAGCACTTATTCTTGGCCAAACAGGTGCACGAGTTGTTAGGAAACAGCTTCACTGCATGAGCCTGTGAGGTACCTTGAACCAAGAAAGCCTTCACCTTGGGATTATAGCCACAATGGCTGCTGATCAATGATCATTTGTGCCCTGGTGATTTGGCTTGCTGGTACTGTATCTTGGGGAATTCATGGACATTGTGTGGAGGCTTTACCCTTCATCAGCATTTTCTTCACTCTCGTCCTCTGCCAGCTCTTCAGGTTTGCCAGTGCACTCTGTATCATTGCTCTCGTGCTTGCTTCTGCACATTTGTGTGAGCCTCTCTGCTATCTCTTGAGGTGGGAAGCAATGCTCCAAGTCCATAGCTTCCATACAAATTGCCATTCCTTGAAACTGTGACGTATTGTCCAAGTCCAACCAATCATCTCTGCAGTTCATTCTTGAAGTAGCACTGTAAGTAGCACCATTCGAGTGGCAGTGAATCAGGGTTAGGGTTAGGGAAGAGACTTCTTTCCATTCTGATACCACCAGTATCCATCAGCCTTCTAGTCTTCTGTAACTGTAACAGACAGTTTTGAATCATTAATTTCAGTTTGTTTCACACTTTGTACATGTGTCGTAACTGTATTCATGTATTATCTGATCATGCGTCAGAGAATGAATGCATGATATTTTAAGTATACGCATACTATCTATGCATAAGCTATAAGCATGTATAGTCAAGTATGTATGTAATATTATTATAGGAATGCACGCTTGCACACACACACACGTGCACACACATACCTTCTTTTCCAGTGTTATTTCCACGCACACAGAGTGGTGGTATAGGAGTAACGACAGCCTTGTCTCTAGTTTGCAAGTAGTGGCAATATTTCTAGCTGGATGGTCGGTTGAGGAACATGCTCGTGCAAGCAAAGTAAGTTCTAATTTCACACTTATTTCAAGATTGCCATCACTACAAAAAATAGTTTACACCACGATGAGTGTCAAATCACGTGTTAGGAGACCCACAGAAACATGTGCTTCACTTCTTTGTGCAGAGCTTGCACATGTGCATGCATGTATTGGGTTGTGCAGAACTAGTGCGAGACTACTTCACATCACCAGCTAACATGTACATTGTGTGACCATGGTCAGAAATTTATACCAGTGGTTAGACATTAATGCAGATTACATAACTCAGAATTGGTCGGTCTGGTCTGAATTGGTCCAAAGAATATAGCCGACCCCTGTGGCTACCGCTCATTATTTTACACATTGCTTCGAAGCTCTGGTGAAGGAAGTCAGTCATAAAGGGTTCCAGTAAACCCATAGGTGAGGTGATGGATTTCTTCTGGAGCAGTGAGTTTCAACTGTGAGGATCACCACATGTTCATTACTTGTGGTGAATGAAAGATTGCAGATGATGCAGCAGTGTACACCACTACCCTTAAATGCCTTTGAACTCTCTTGCTGCCCAAGCAGCAAGAGAGTTCAAGCATCAAGTGAAAATCAAGGGGCTGGTAGTAGGTTAGGGGGTCTGCTTGGGCAATGATTCCTGTTGTTGGGGTTATTTGCCCTCTTGCAGTTGCCTGGGCAATACACTCTGCTACTGGGGTTATTCATCCTATTGCTTAGACAGCTGCAGAGCACAGTATTGCTGGGGTTACCATTTCAAGAACAGCTGGAGTTATGCACTATTTGGCTTGCAATTGGGTCAGTCACACGGTTGCAACAACTTCCCATGTGGCTGGCAAGGTGGAAGGTCTAACTCCACTGCCTGTGAATTAAGTGAAATAGTCATGCAGATAGTAGTGAATGCACATGATACGAAACTTAATGGTGTATGATTGCCACTGTAACACATGGACTATGTCATGGCCATTACACTGACATCCATATACAGTATCATGGCATTCCAATGAGGCATTACCCATTGGTGAGCATTCTGAAATGACCATGGTTCAAGTGTTCATTGCGATACCTGCTGTGCAGAAGGCACTATTGTAAGCGCAATATTCACCTAGCTCGTGCATTGAGCCTGTTGCTACTGTTAGGAGGAGACGTTGAATTGAACCAAGGGCTGTGGCAGAATCATGACAATAAAAACGATGGTAGCGTGCCTGCACCAGTTGTGAGTGAGATTGCTGTTGACACTGGAAAGGTAGCAGGTGTAAATTTGGAGAGTTTGGAAAAGAGACATTCCAGACTAGCAATGCTGTCAGACTGTCAACAGAAGCAATTGAACTCTGAAACTAGTGATGATCGTAGAGAAAGACTGGCTGTCCTCTGTGATAATCAGAGAAAGCATTTGCAGTCTGAAACATGTGAAGAACGCAACGAAAGACTGGCTGTCCTCTGTGATAATCAGAGAAAACGTTTGCAGTCTGAAACATGTGAAGAACGCGACAAAAAGTTTGCTGTTCTCTGTGATAATCAGAGGAAATGCTTGCAGTGTGAAGTGAGTGAAGAGCGTGATGGAAGACTTGCTGTCCTTTGTGATAATCAGAGGAAGTGTTAGCAGTCTGAAACATGTGAAGAATGCAATGAAAGGCTTGCCACCCTCTGTGATAATCAGAGGAGACAACTCCTAACAGAATCAGCTGAAGAGCAAGAGCTGCGATTGAGCAGAAGCCGGGAGTGGAAGAAGGCAAGGAAATTGAATGAATCAATGTGCTATAAAAAGAAGGAGAAGGAGCAAGCTAAGCTGAGAATGAGAGCAATGAGGAGACGAAAACAGCAAATGTCTGCAAAAAAGGGATCCTTAGCTGAGGACCCCGAAGCTGATAGCATTGCTGGAGTCAGACTTTCAAATGTAACTGTCACCAGCTGCAGCATAAGTTCCACTTGTGAGTCCTCAAAAGGATTAGATGATAAATCAAAGTGGATTGGTGTCGAAAGTGACATGCATACCTACGTGTATGCATGCAAAGATTTAATTCCCTTTCTATTTTGGGCTCTAGTACCACGTAATTTTTATTCTGTAGTATGTAATAACACCATCTGCTATAAACCGTTAAAATATTTTTTATCGAATATATAGTTATTTTTATTGCATTCCGTGCACATCACATATTTTCAGCAAAAACTCACATTATTTATCATCTGTGTATATTTCTTTCAATGGTGCAAGACAACTTCAACATTATGGTTTAATCTGTTGGGATACATTGTGAGTACAAGAAATGATAGATAGTGGAGGAGTATTTGTAAATGATGCAACAGTAGCTGTCTTAATCTACACTGTCCACTATACACACTGCATTTCTTCTTCCAATTCTGCTGTTTCTTCCTCATCTTTGCCTTCTTGATGCAGATAATCTGCAATACTACCAGTGGCTGTTGCACAGGCATCAGGATCAGTGAAGAAAACTATGCCATTGCGCTCCCCTTTAAGGCAGGCAACAGCAAAGCGACCTTAAAGAGAAAAAGAACAACATCTTGTATTGCTGCAATAATTATATGCACAGTCAAACAATGCTATAATCTGTACAAGAAGTGCAAATTTGCACATGTACTGCCAATCTGTACAAGAAGTGCAAATTTGCACATGCAGTGCCAATCTGTACAAGAAGTGCAAATTTGCACATGCAGTGCCAATCTGTACAAGAAGTGCAAATTTGCACATGCAGTGCCAATCTGTACAAGAAGTGCAAATTTGCACATGCAGTGCCAATCTGTGCAAGAAGTGCAAATTTGCACATGCAGTGCTAATCTGTACAAGAAACAACTCTTACCGTTGGTTGCATCCCCAGTCATGTTGAACCCTGTGTTTCCTTGGAAACTGAATGTGTTTATGATGCTGAGCAGCAAATCATCCTGATTTGTATGCTCAAACACATTAGAAACTTCCCCCCTGATGTGCTGGGCGCTGAGCTTTCCATTCTGAGCCTAATGTGCAACCGTGATTAGGCTTAGAGCCTGGGTCATTGAGCGACCCGCTGATAAGTTGTTGGCTGCACAGAAATGTAAACAATTGTATGGCATTATGTAATGTGTATGTATTTGAATGAGCAGCACTATCTTTTACATGCATTCGTTGAATGACTTGATCACTGCTGCTACCCTAGGTAAGCTGATTCCAGAAGTAATTGTAACTGGCCATCATGTTCTTCCCGGGCACACAAATGAGCCCTAAACAGACCCAGCAGCTTGTGTACAATGGCTCTTTGGACCATGCAACCATGCTAACCGATCCTTTCAAGTGGGTCTTTCTTGGATTAGAAGATCTACTCGCGTTTGCTTTAGGACTTAACTAGGACTTAGCATTCCGGCGCGTCAGTCTGCTAGTGTATGTAATAGTTAAATGCCGCCCAAGAGGCGTCTGCGAGATTTAGAGCACGAAGATCGAGGGCGCGAACAGCCAGGCCAGGAGGAAGGGCCACCTGCCGCCTATTGTCCTTTACTATTTTGTGTAGTTGTTTAGAGTAAGGCGGAGATTCATGACAGCCACTTTTAGTATGACATTTACGAAGACTTGTTCAACCAGTACGCAATGCCATCTTTACACCTGCTAGGTAGTCTCGCACTCGTCCCCAGGCCACTTCCGGCCGCCATTTGCAAACGGGTCACAGGATCGGCCATTTTGTCCAATCCGTATTTGCTCATTCGCATTCTGGACAGCTGTGTGTAGTGGATTTCACAGCTGCTGCCAAGATGATCAGATCGGCCAACATCTATGAAGATCGTGAGTCATTAGTGGCCCAAGTTAGGTAAGAATCAGTATTTAAAACATTTTGTACATACGTACGTGGATCTTTATTGTATTAGTTGTAAGCTACGTAGCTAAGTATTGGGAGACTTACCTAGGCTTCCTGTGGCCTCCGTGTTGTACGCGTACGCATGCTCCACTGAATCAAAGCAGTTTAGGCTCAGTTGCACCTTCTCCTTCTCTTCCATGTCCGATAGAAGGACGAAATTGAAGCTCTCCATATGCGTCCATAGCCTGTTGACTTCCCTGGCAGTGTATGACTGCCACCACAAGATTTGCCCCACAAAAGTCAGGCAGGTGCCTTTTAAGATGCTCCCCAGTCTGCGATGTGCTGTCCATTTGTAACAGCGATAGCGAAGAGCCATCTTTGGTGAATGTTGTCATGATGGCAGAGTCCATAGGCGCTGACTCGGCCCACAGCATGGCACTGCGGCAGTAGTCTTTGAACACTGAAGGCAGCCCACCTGTTAGGAGAATAAATGTATCGTGTAAGTTTGCATCCTTCATAGATGTAAATTATTAGATAGTGATAACATGAGATGTTTTCTACTCACCAGCGTGCAAACAACCACTGCCTTCCCTACATAGACAGCACTACCGTGCTGTCTGATACTCATTTAACTAGTTAGTACATTATAGTATTTTACTTTGGCAACCATGGGAATGGGATCCATAACCGAATATAATGCCATGTGTACCTTTAAAGGAGAGGTTGGTAAAAGTCTTTAGTTATATACTATATGCAGAATTGGTTACATGAACTTTCGTGTAGTCAGTTTAACTGTATACTGTTTCACAAATGGGAAATACAAAACATGTATAATGACAGGAACTACATGATACTCATGCATGATCAAAACAAAGGTAATAAACTCTGTCTGTGTTTCTGCCCGGGTCCAAACAGCAACAGGACATCAGCGATCGGCAGACAGGAATGGAAACTGACAATGTTAGCTATGAAAACCGTACTGCAACAGCTGACAATGCTAGCTACGAAAACTGCACTGCGACAGAAGAAGTGGCTCTCAGCATCATGGATTATGATGAGTACAGACTGGTAGAGCTCGACACCTGTAGTGAGAGCAGTGAAGAGAAAATGGAAGTGATCAGTCAACAGCAATCAAAGCTGGTGGAATGTTGCGTAAAAAGATGCATGGCACAATTCAGCATGATAGAGCTGGAAAACATAAAACTAATATTTCAGCAGAAGTCCCAAACGGAGCAACGGCAGTTCATCATGGACCAGCTGACAGTAGCTCCTGTGCTATCAAGTTCCAGTGCCCTTTCTCAAGTAAAGCAGTTGCATCTAATGGGGATGTTGGCACCTCTCACTCCCGGCTCAAAAGCATATACGATGCATTGCAGGGTGGTGCTAGGAAGCTTCCGGGCAGAAGGAAGTCACCAAGATGCCTCTCAGCAAAACACACCACTATGGTTGCTTGGCTCGAGGATTATGCTCACCGGATGGGGGAGAAGATGCCACATCTTGATCAGATCCATCTTCCTCACTTTTTGACCAAGAAGGCTGTTTATGGAATAACGAAAAGTGAGTGAGAGAGCACAGTCCAAGATGAGCATATACAGCTCACTAACACACAACGCATACAGTATATGACAATTTGTCGCATACATCAAAGGAAGAACATGGTGTTATTTTTAAACAACAGCTCACTGTTTACACTTTAGCACAGTGTTAATACAAATGGGCTGTTACTGATACAGCTAGTCAGTGACACTTTCCAGCCAATCAATTTTGCAAATGTTTTGTCTATAGCTTCATGGTTAGGGTTAGGACAACTTGCTCTAAGGGTAGATCCAAAACTTTAGCTCACGTTCAATTCTTGCTCAGATGGCACTGTATATGTAGCACACTGTGATGTAGGATGACAATGTTAAGTCATGTGAGAAAGATGCTCTCACAGACAATAAGGGACTGGACAGTAAGTTTGCTGCATATCAACTGGTGAAATGTGCCTCAATAACACAAATTTTCGCTACCCTAGACTACTTAACTCAACAGAAAGGCATTTGTACACGTCATCGGCACCTCACATTGTGTCACTCATATGCTCACATGCAGAATCACTCTTGGAAGAAGGGCTCGTTCCTGAAGATATCATCTCCTTCCAGCACTTTGTCAAAGTATGAAACAGTGACTTTAAAAAGATAATAATTCCTAAGGTACGTCGGTAACTGAGTCTACTAGGGCACAAAGATATAACTAATGCATCTTTGAAGCTTTGGTAATTTGTTCACATTACCTCACCGTATGCAGATGAGTCGGTTCATTATGCTGGTGAGTGATGAAAGTCTGTGGGGACAGAGAGAGCAAAACAGCTTGAGTCCAGCTACAGCAAGCATCTAGGGCATGTGTTGTAAGTGTAGCAAACATACACATTACATGCATCAGGCTACCACTACAGGCAAGTGCAATAAATCAAGATTCCATTTCTTAAAATCTACAGTACAGAGAGGAAGAAGTACTACAAACATCGCAAAAAGACTCGCAACCAGCCAGACAAGTACTTGTGCATTATCATTGATGGTATGGATCAAGCCAAGACGAATGTCCCACAGATGCCTAAGGTGGCTAAATCAGTGCAGAACTTGTGGCGGCTTCAAATTCACGTGACTGGTAAGTGGATTCCCTTGCATGATTCCTAAATTTGAAGCTGATACATATGTCATGCAATGTTTTGATTTCTGTAGGTGCACTAGCACACACCTAGAGCTAAAGGGGGGGAAAAAGCCTATGCCTTCATTGACCTACACCAGTGGCCGTCTACCAGCAACACCACCATAGCTATTTTACTGCATGTCATTCAGCAGCAGGAACAATTGTCTAAGGTTAGTGATAGGAGCGCACAGTTACTCCTTCAATTGTCAATTTCACTGGTTACCAAAATTACTGAGACAAAATGGATACATAGTGAAAATAAATACTACTACCATCATTACATTTGGTATTAAAGGACAATGTCTTGAGACTTTCTGAGTCATGCCTATGAGCAAAACACCATTTGGCAATGCAGTGACTTCAAAGCCTGTGTCAATTTTCCATCAACTCCTTATGTTATGACCCAGCCTAATGCAGTAGGGTCATTACTTGGCAGCATAGCTTCACAAACTGTAGAAGTTAACTTGTGCACCATTCCATGTGTCTAGGCTCTCCTGCCTTGCTGTACAGTTGGCTGTGATTTTATCTACCCCAGCCACCTTCCAGATGTTGTTGCACTGTTGGACAGTGCGGTATGTAGTTCACTTGAGGTATACACACAGTCTACTGTAGGTATCAGCTGACAATTCCACACTATCCCTCATTTCTGGAAACCTTTAGAGCCCTTTACCCTATACTTGTATTGCACCTTGCATGGAGGATGATGGCCCCAATACCCATAACTGTCTAAAACAGGTAAAGATTAGAATTATTGACATTGTGCACTCATCCGTTCTCTTCACAGGTTTTGTACCTCCAGTTAGACAACTGCTACAAAGAAAACAAAAACCGATACATGCTGGCCTTCTGTGCTTTGCTGGTAGAGCTGAAGATCTTTCGAAAGGTGAGTGTAATACATAACTCTTACAATCCCACCACATCAATGACTATCCCATCAACTATCAAAAGAGTTAAACTGCCTGCATTACCACTGCCTTTGTTCCATAGGTTAAATTGAACTTTTTGCCTGTGGGACACACTCATGAAGATATCGACCAGTTTTTCTCACATATATCATGTCAGCTTGACAAGACAGGTGCAGAAACCCTTACAGGTAAATATACACACACACAGACAGACAGACAGACAGACAGACACAATCACACACACACACACACACACACACACACACACACACACACACACACACACACACACACACACACACACACACACACACACAATGTAATATTTTAACTACTAGCATATTAAGCTGTTTAAATTTGATGATGTTGCAATAAATGTCAAGGTTACATAATACATGAGCCAAAAGCTGAGTACATCTCACAATCATGCATGACCTTCTTGATCCCTTTGCATACATTGCAAATCTTTTGTCATATGCTACACTTAGCACTGACTAAAGCGATTGAAGAGAGCTACAGTCTGCAGCCATCTGTTGTCATAATGAAACACTTATTTGAAGCCAAAGAGTGGTTACAGGACAGCATTGAAGAAATCCATGGTCACTCAGAGCCACTTTGCTTAAATTTGAGCTTAATAGTGGTGATAAGGCCGAACTGTTTACTGCAAGATGGTCAGACGGACCATGGAAAAATCATGGACAACTACTGAAGGTAAACTGATAAAGCACATTTATGAAAGATAATGTTTGGAACTACACATGGTAAGAAAAAAGGACGGGCTCTGGATAGAGCCCGCCCAGTTCGGTATATAAGGGGGGAATGGATTAGTGGCTGTTGGTGGTGACAAATGACCCGGCTGCTAAAGGGTCGGCTATCTGGAGGTTGAGATCTGGAGGTTGCCAGTGCTGGTCTGGTTCACTGCCATTTCCCTACCCAACTCTTTCCTTACCATGTGTTGTTCCAAAAATTATCTTCATTTGTGTCACCATGGTACATAGACCATCTTAAAAAGCACATTTAGTCATACGTTGAATGATAAAATCAATGGTTATCATGGTTGTTATACCTCAAAACATTTACATTTTTTGACATTTACATTTTAAAATCACCCTTAAAGCTCACCTAGATTGACTGCATCATCCTTAGAAGCCATCAATTTAAGTTGTTGGAATCTGACATCCAGAAGTGGCTACCATGGCTGTCCATCGCAGCACGCAGAGTGGCACATTTTTTTTTAAATCTGGTGCCTGAATTTGGTACTAGCGATCCAGAAGCATCATGGCTGTTGGAAGATTTAAAGGCAACATCAGACAGCAGGAGGCCAGAAACTGTTCCTCTACATGTACCAGAATCAGACATCTTCGCGTCTGAAAGAGCAATTGAAAGCCATGTAAGCAGATTCTAAACAGCATTTCTGTTACTAAATGATCTATATTGATTAGAATTCGCTAGCAAAATTAGTGTAACAATGCTTACTCGCTACTTTTAGCGTTAGCTTCAGCAGCTGTCCTTTGCCATGTGCGAAAATGGTGGCTTACCGTTACTTCCGCTATTACGCAATGATTCTATTGATTGAGCAATGGCACCAAGTACAAACTTGCACATCATCTTAACTGAGTGCAAATTTGCACTCCTTCCAGCAGAGTGCAAATTTGCACTCCCTGCAGCTGAGTGTAAATTTGCACTCCCTCCAGCTGAGAGCAAATTTGTACTCCTTCCAGCAGAGTGCAAAATTGCACTCCCTTCAGCTGAGTGCACATTTGCACTCCTTCCAGCTGAGTGCAAATTTGCACTCCCTTCAGCTGAGTGCAAATTTGCACTCCCTTCAGCTGAGTGCAAATTTGCACTCCCTTCAGCTGAGTGCAAATTTGCACTCCCTTCAGCTGAGTGCAAATTTGCACTCTATCCAGCAGAGTGCAAATTTGCACTCCTTCCAGCAGAGTGCAAATTTGCACTCCCTTCAGCTGAGTGCAAATTTGCACTCCCTTCAGCCGAGTGCAAATTTGCACTCCCTTCAGCTGAGTGCAAATTTGCACTCCCTTCAGCTGAGTGCAAATTTGCACTCCTTCCAACTGAGTGCAAATTCGCATTTCTTCCTTACCATGTACATACAATTGTGTTGTTCATGCTTGTTTAATGCCATCAATCCACTTAGGTGTACATTGGACCCTACCAGCCTCGCCAGAATCTAGTCACTACAGTGGAAAACTGTAGTGACTTGAGATTGGGCAGCTAGTGGCAGTTCTTTGCGAAGATTGTCCCTCATAGCCTGCAATTGGGGAGTGTGTGGAGCTTGGTACAGAAGAAGTAGAGATTCGGTGGCTGGAAGGGACATATTCCACATCATGGACACCATCAAGGGTACCAGACCCTCATGACAAGCACAGAAAGGTGGACTGGAGACAGACAGTGCCCAGAAAATCCATTCTTCTGCACAATTTTACTCTAACTACTACTAAACGTCTTAGAAAGCACACGGCTTCATCCCTTACAAAACTTTATGATCAATCATAGATGTAAACTGTTTAGTAACTTTACTGGGCTGTACATGAGTTCTGCACATTTAATGTACCAAATCACTCCATCCACTTGTGGAAGTTTATTGTTATGCATTTTACTATAATCCATGTACTGCTGTCTGAGCTATGATGTGCAAGATAAATGATAAAAATAGGAGAACAATGATTACTGAGTCAATACATTAGCATAAAAGGGTCACTTTCTTGCACTTTTCAACCACATTAGCAAACGCATGTGGGTTATGGCAACATTGTTTACATAAGGGTGAACTGTGTGGTAATATCACATTCTTCTATGTTACCATGGCTACGCATGTGACTGGGCGTGATGTGCGTGTGATTTGAGAGTCTGGATTGAGCAAAAATGCAGAATTCACCCTTCTTGTCTGGGGCATTTACGAAGGAAAGCGTTCTTCGTTGCAGCAAAACGTCTGCGCTCTGCTGGAAGGTGCGCGGTCATTTTCGAGGGCTTTGTTTGAACGAAATTATGACGTCATTGATAGAAGTCATGATATTGTCACGTGATACGCCTTGTGAAGTGGATATTTCACCATTGCTGTCACTAAACGGCTGTGCCATAGCCGTCGAGACGTTTTTTTCGTGGAATGAAGATTGAAATGGTTAGTCAACTGAATTCTCTAGCTTCTCCATGTGGGCAAATGCTACGCAAGGTTCCTATCTAGAGTTACATGACCCTAAATGTTTCTAACCAGCAAGTAATCGCAGTTTTCTTATCATAGCTTCATGGCGGAATGGTTTAACAACTTTGCCCACATGGAAAAGTTAGATAGCACAAATGCGCATCGAATGATGCCATTATCTTTAATCTGAGACTTTTCCTTCAGTACGGCAACGGCATTTACCTCTATTTTAGTGCCTTCGTTATCGTCGCTATAACTCTCTCTAGTAAGGGTCTATTAACAAAAATCGTGCACAGCGTTACAAAGGGGTTCTTTGCCTCTACCATGGTACTTGTCTTGTTCTCATCCAGCTGCGCCTGTAGGAGATATATGCGAAAATACGAAGGTCAAAATCGGCCACACGCAGCACCCGCAATGTTTACATAGCCATAACTCACATGCAAAGAATTTTAATCCATTTGTAAACAAATATTTTAACGCTTTATAGCTGATTGTGTTTAATTGTGTAGTGACTCTTCTATATATACATGTTCTGTTGAATGGTTAGGCTATAGTAATTTTGCTGTAGGTACTTTACTTACCTGTACACACTCATGCTATTATACTTCAATGTAAAAAAACAAAAAAAAATATATATGTGCTTAGTGACTATTAAAGCTTGTGCATCGCACATATACATACACACACTTGCATCCAAACAACTGAAAGTCAACAGTTACTGTATACACATATAACATCTTGTGCATTTTGTTGGTGGTATGTACACTGCAGATTTGAACATGGTGCAATGCGTATCTGCCATTGTCATTGGATTCAATGAAGTGCCTGCTGCATGTCAGCTGGGACACAACTTTATCGTACAGCACAGTGACTGTGCAATGTGGCAGGCAGTGATCAAAAAGTTCAGTAATGAAGGACAAACTGTGATGATGCAGCTGAACCAGGTACAATGTGACGTAACACTGATCTTTGGGAAAAGCCACTCCCAGTTTTTTAGATCTTCAAATGCGTTATGCAATATACCTTGCTTCAAACTGATCAGATCTCAAGGTAGTGTACACCAAAGTGTGCATCCTATAACCACCAATCCAGTAGTTAGTACACGCCTTCGATGGCATACAGCATTTACTGCACGAGACCCAAGTGCGAGTGCAGTAAAAATGCTGTACGCCGTTGAAGGTGTGTAGTAAATGGTTTATCACAAAATAATCGCCCCCAATTTGAATTTACGTGCGTCTTGCTGGGGAGCTGTGTTGGAACTGGTGGTAATCTCGCCGTAGGACAAGACTAATAAAGTCGCTTCATATCCTCTTCACACTGACTCAGTAGTACTTTCGAGTGCTGTGCAACAGTGTCGCCAACTTCTGTTCCTGCACACTCTGACCAGGAACATTCAGTGTGTGCGCAAACCTGTGGCCGCAGTACCCAGCGAAATGAATGACGCACAAATACACAGAGACGTCACGAAGGTTTTGGCCTTTGCTTTGGCTCAACTAGATTGCACATGCTTGGAAAGCTTGGCTCAGCCCACAACAGAAGCAAAGCGGTGAGCAATGGATGCGACGTATTGGCACTGATTGTGTGTGGACTCACTTCCCAGGAGTAAGTGCATCCTTGGGGAAAGTGTATACATGTGTGTGCTCCTCTTTCATGAGCAAGTAGCTACCCACTTTTCCAGAAGTTGGTACATGCAACTTCACGGCTAAATTGATTCTCATGACCTTTCCGGTCTTTTATTACTTTACAGAGGTGTTGGCTGACACACTTTGGGTGATAATGCAGTGTTGTAGGCTCTTACCTGGTTACTGCACTATCTGTATACTGCAGTATCTGCAGTATCTGAATACTGCAGTGGCGGTCTCTTTGATGTATGAGGTCATCATGTGATAACTACATATTTCTCACTAGCTGGGCAATAATTTATATACACAGGCAACAATTCTACAGGGGTCAAGCTATATTCTTTGGGATGGCAAGATAGCTTGAACAAGTAGTGTATTATGGTTGACGTTGAACCTCCCAGCCATTACATTATGGGGGTCACAAGCGTGGAGCCCCTGTAGTCATAGTTGAGGGTCACAAGCTTGGAGCCCCCATAGTCATAGTTGAGGGTCACAAGCTTGGAGCCCTTATAGTCATAGTTAAGGGTCACAAGCTTGGAGCCCCCATAGTCATAGTTGAGGGTCACAAGCTTGAAGCCCCCATAGTCATAGTTGAGGGTCACAAGCTTGGAGCCTAAACAAATTTGCATGTGCAGTTGAAAAATTGGTCTACTGGATTACTCCACATTGATCTTTGATCCACTGCAGGCACAATAGCAAGAGTGTCACTGAATGCAGGGAGGAACAGTGTCACTTTGTACTCAAAAGAAGAGTGCTTAGTGGAGCTACAGATGTGTGTTCTTGCCCATAATATACCCGATCCTGTAATTCAGGAATAATTAACATTACTTAATACACTCTGCCATGGCCACTTGCATCGCTATAATTTCACTAAAATGTGTTGCATTTTATTCCTACTCCAGCCTCAATATTACAATATGTGTACACTTTATCACCATTCAATAACTCTATCCTGCAAACATTCTATAATGATGATGAGTTTTCACTGTTGATTGCAGTCATGAAAGAATCACTGGCAAATTCAATACAAAATGCTAAGGAATTCACTATTTTAAAAATGGACGGCTTCGAAATTCATCTGTTGACACAGGAGCTGATGTGTCCATTATTCCAGAGCAGACTCACCAGCAGCTCTTCCCACAACTCAGGTGGAGGCATTTGTTCTAATGCCTGAACACCCTTCTTTTTAAAGAAAGAAACACATTGAGGACTTTCAGATGGATTGTATCCATGCCTAACCCACACTTCTGTTGGATGCTCAAGGATGGTCAATGTGCCATCCACCATCTTCTCTCCCTTTCCAAAATTGAACCATTAGATGCTGCTAAAGTCAAGAGGTTCATTATTGCTGTCTGTACTCCTTTCTGTATACTTTCTTCTGAGATGTGAGCGATAGTCTATAAAAGCTTCCTGCTTCATTTCCATAACAAGAACATTAGAAGTTGCAGTGCCTACATGCTCATATCACCATCGAGGGTGTAGACAGTGTCAATTTTTGATGTATAACGCTCAATTACTCCGAAGCTTCTGTCAGATGGGCCATTAGTATGACCAACAACCAGAAACTCATCATCTATCCTTGAGTATACTTTGCGGCAGATGATCTCTTAAAAGAACCACATAAGAAAGTTATTCTTATCGTGTCCAGAGCAGTTATCAGGCACAGAAAATACCAAACAAGTATCTCCACAAGAACCTGAGATAAAACTGCTCTCTAACTGGTAATTTGGGCGTTGGAAGATTGTGCTGAAAGTCGAAGTGAAAAACATTGACAGTATCTACACTATTCAATGCTAGAAGGCTTCCCCTACATGTTTTGCACTCCCAAATGATGTTACTGGTGCTCAATCACTCATACGCACCATTATCAATGTTTGCACAAGTTGCGTGGAACCAGGACTAGCATTCGCTTTCACACTGTATGCTATCTTGCTTGTCTCCCATCTCACTTCCACATTTCTCACACAAATAGATTGTTGAAGCCATCTAAGAAGGTAAGTAAAACTTTGTAGAGAAAGGCAATTTAACTTTGCACATAGCGAGGACACTGCATCAACTGGGGTTATGTTGGCTGTTAATTATTCGCACACGAATTCCCTGTATACTTTACGACCCCGTATTCTCAAATTTACTAGACATGTTTTATTATGATTCTAGACTGGAGGTCTTCATTAGTCCCATCCCCAGTCGCATCTTTTCGGAGCCGGCATTAGTGCCTCTTCAACGGCAAACCGGGTATCATCAATGATGAGAGCAATCCTGCTGATGAAGCTTGATGCCACACTCAAGTTCTTTAAGCTAAGGCCTATCCCCTACACCATCCGAGAGAAGGTGGGTGTCCAGCATGACAAGCTGAAGACTGAAGGAATCCTTGAGAAGTCTCCCGCAGCGACTGGGTTACCCCCATTGTTGTTGTCCCTAATCAGGCTGGAAGTTACTGGGTGTGTGGTGACTACAAGGTCACTGTTAATCAGGCACTAGAGGTTGATCAATACCCACTCCTAAGGCCTGCGGATCTGTTGGCCACACTAGCTGGAGGTCAGAAGTTTACCAAACTTCATTTGTGACAGACCTAACAGCAGTTGTGCCCTGATGACCAGTCCAAGCTTCTCACCACCATCAATACACACAAAGGGCTATACCACTACACCAGGTTGCCCTATGGCATCACATTGGCACCTGCAATGTTTCAGAAGACCATGGATGTTATCCTGAATAGCATTCCACAGGTGTGCTGCTACATTGGTGACATACACGTCATTGGCAAGGATGATGCTGACCACCTGGAACACCTGCAAGAGGTTCTGGAACGCCTGGAGCAAATGTGAGTTCATGGGGGAATCAATGATGAACAGGGTGTACACTACCATCTAAGGTCAAGCCATTGAGCATACTCTGCCTCCTCAGAACCCTCAGCAGCTTAGGTCCTTTTTCGGGATTGTGAATTTTTATGGGAAATTCATTCCTAACGTGGCCACCCTAGTCAACACACTCAACACGTTGCCACATAATGATGCCCCAAGGCAGTGGGATAAGGCTTGTAAAACTGCCTTCAGTAGCGCCAAAGAAGCCCTTACAGCATCTTCTATGCTGTGTAAAAATCCTGTGTGGCTAGCTACCGACTGTTTCGACAACTATGCAGTTGTCATCGTCAGTGGCAAATGCAAAACTAAGGCTAAGCTCGCTTTAAGTACACTAAAGAGTCGGTAAAAAGGCATGAAATCAAAACAGGAGTGACAGCTAATGACATACATGAATAAATTAACCATTGAAATTAAAGGGGGGGCAGTTTGAGTTAGTGATCTAATTAGAGAACAATGAATTGTACAGCTGGAGCATTGAGCCCATGGCCCTGTTTAATGGTCTGGCCTGCAATCTAATGTGTATTGCTGCCACTGACTGAGCCCATGGCCCTGTTTAATGGTCTGGCCTGCAATCTAATGTGTATTGCTGCCACTGACTGAGGGCCTCACAGATGACTGTTTTGGCTACCACCATAGGTCTTTGCTCTAATCAACCTTTTGCCACCTCCTCCTGTTGTACAGAGTGCACATACTCCACTGCCTCCTGGCCTCAAACACAGCCTTCAGTTCTGCTCGTATATTGTAAATAAACCCTTGGTAAGTAAATGAAGTCGGTAAAGGAACGGCACTTCTGGTTGGCAGTAAAGCTCGTGAAGCGAACCCTATCCACCATGACCATTAAAACAGTCATTCGTAGTTTAAGTGCATTATGAAATATGACCATTAAAACGGTCTATTGGGCATAAAGGGTTAATTAAGCATGACCAATGCAGATGACAGTCTATAAGTGAGGGGCAAAGGTAGAATAATGAATCACCTCTCACAGCCATAATGTCCCTCTGAGTGCGAAGGAAGCAGTGGACAATTGCCTTCTTCACCTCCTTGCTGTTCTGCCCCCCGAATTCAGTTTTGGCCTGGATATTGGGCCCACAGATCGGGGCTTCGCGTACTCAGCAGCCTGCCCCGCTGTGGCCATCAAAGACTCTGACGAAAGCATCCTCCCCAAACTGCACATGCACAATATCTTCCATGTACTCTACCACCGATGTGGAGGTGATGAACAACATAAATTCTTATTCCCAGAGCTGTAGAAGCAGTCACCACGAGTGGTCTTGAACGAAGCACAAATGCAACTGCTAGCTCAAAACAGTAGCTGAAATACTGTCTGGAGGCTAGCATTTGATTAACAGCTAGTATATACCCTCCGTATTTAGTACTAGTTATCACATGGCCGCGAGGGCGTTCGCTAATTTATATTACGAGGGCGTAAAGCGCCTGAGTGCAATAAATTAGCGAAACACCCAAGGGGCCATGTGATAACTGGCTTGTTACAGTTCGAACAGAAACGATTTGTGCTTGAATTCCCTTGCCGTCAAATCATTTTACCAAACGAACTAGACTGTAATTACTTGAGAAACCGGAGAACACGCTCCTCTTGACGAAGAAAGGTGAAGGACTAACCGTAGTGAGGGTAAGGCTGTTAGCGGCCTCTCCTGAATAAGGCGATGGCAGTGTTTGAGTTGGCGCTATGGCAGATGATTTGAAGACCTGCTAATGGCATATGAACTCAGAGCTTCCTTGCAGGATGCAGACTGCATGGGATTGGATGGTCTGTAGAGCTTGGAGAGCAGAGAGGACCTTCTTACACACTAAAATCTCATTCAGAAAAGTCTGAAGATATTGCATGCACAATTCCAAACCTTTGCCATCAAACAAGCATGTGCAGTGCTGTGCTAGTCATAAATTTTTGGGTATGATCATTTCTAAGTGTCATGCACTCATCATTGAGGAGTCAAAGTTCATGTGAAAGTTCACAAAGTGCTGAATATCAAAGGGATTTTGCTAAAACAGCAGACAAAACGTTTACATAAGGCTAGAAAATGATTGGATATGTCAATAAGAGCCCCTTTCAAAGCAGTGCAATATAAAACAAACAATGCGTTACACACTTCCAAATAAGGCAACTGTGCGTTATCCAGTGCATTTGCTAAAATAATGCACAGTTGTTTCCTTTGATGTATGGCTCGTCATGTAACAATGAACATTCCATCATGCGTAGCTGAGCTATATTGCAATGGAGGTGTAATCTTTCACCTCACTCTTTGGGTGTTAGCTGACGATGTCTAAATGGAAGTGTTCGCTCTGCAGTCATTTCTGTGTGCCAAGTCTGCGTGGAGTGATAAGACACATCGGCAAGGTTCACCAATACAAGCCCCATTTTGAAGTGAAGTGTGGAGTAGTCTCTTGTGCTGTCTCTTTCATAGGCCATCAGACCAGTCTCTGGTACGATCTCGGTGCAATCCACAAATCAATGTATGTGGAGCATAGGCCAGTGTTTACATAACATGCTGCCTTCGTGTACATTGGCAACTACAATGTAAACAATGAGGCGTAACCCTTTAACAGGAAGCCCAAGCAGCCCATAATCTAGCTGCATGTTTGAATGCCCATTTTGATGTGTTCAATTCACAGTTGATTTTATAAGTAATATAGATATGTGCGAGGTGCTCATGCATGTTTGTACATGCATACAAGCATACATATGCGTGTTTGCATGTGTATGTACATGTGTAAAGAATATGGACATTTGAGCATGTGTATGTACATCTGCAAATAGCTACACCATTCATTTTACAATTGTATGTATAGGAAAAGGAGTGTAAAATCAAGGCTGACACTTTTGGAAGACTCCAGCAGTGACTGTGATAATGATGAATGTCCTTCAGAGGAGGAGGTCACTGTTGATGCTTTCAATGACATGGGGTGAGTTTCAATAATGAGTGTACAGGGTTGCCAGTGTAGTAGACTATGCTGTTTGAGTACACAAGTGTTCACTGCTTCACTTAATATGCAGTGTATCACTGCATGTGCTTGTGTATATATACATGTATCCTCTTCCTTGCAGGAAGTATCTGGAAGCAATCACTTTCACTGCCCTAGATGCTTACCAAGGGGACGTTTGTCTACAAATTTTCACACTCGTACCATTCAATAGAAAGTGACTCTTCTCAATTAAAGACACTGTGAAGTGCCTACTACACCTGAAGCTGAACAGCCAATACGTGTGCCAATGTGTGCCTATTACGGTGTTGCCTTCATTGTTGATCTGATGAAACTAGATGATCCAGAAGACATTAGTAGCGATGACATGGGTGTGTGGAGATATAATGGCATTGATACCAGTTATATCAAAGTGGCACGAGATGCCGAGAAACAGGTGAAATCAGTCACTACATGCACTTTGGAGAATCCATTCACCTACAAACTGAAAAGATGTTACTGTATTCATGGGACTGATAGTACTCTGAGGAAAATTACATCTACATTCTATGGTATGCCATTTGAATGAATTGCATGAGATACACAACTACCATCGTCACTATCATCACCCACCTGCATTGTGCAAGTTGTAATAGGACCATGCATCATTATTGCTGGTTACTGCAACAGTGATAGATCTGGTCTGGTGCCTCCTTCCATATTATGAGAGATCATCCTCTACACGATAGAGCGATCTTACCAGGCCTTTTCGGTGGCGTTAAAGGTTGCTTGGGAGGCGGTGTCAAAATAGAAGACTTACTGGTAGAGTACTATTCTAAACCATACAAAAAGAAGGATGATTTCTGTATGGATCAAAGGTTTCTTGCAGAAGTAGTATTTCCCAGAATCAGAGGGAGTTTTATAGTGCATGATGACTACCCTAATCAGCACAGTACCTGCAGAAACTATGGCAATTGCAAGAGCTTTCCAGTTGAAGACGTGATACTTTTACCCAAACGGAGTGATAAAGAAACGCTGGATTATTCGTGCAAACCTCGTTGAATCTGCAAGAATATAAATTGCCCCATCATAGCACTGAGTAATGGTGATTCACCACTCTTGAATGTATGTCCATTCCTGTTTCTGTTCATGGATTGATTTATGTACATCAATTACACTGCACCAACTGCCTTTAGTTAGCTACCATCTTGAATTGCTCGAAATATATGTACATACATACATAGTTCATCACGGATATGAAGCCATATGAATACCTAAAAGTGAAAACAACATAGGGGCGCCAAAGGCGCCCCAAAAACAGGCTTAACAGTGGTTGCAAATGCCTGCAACAAAAGACTTCTTACTGTGTGCAACAAACCCAACAAAGACTGCAGGTCATGCACCGTACGCGAACCTTAACTGACCTGCGCTCGATCTGCACTATAACCCTAAGATAGACTCTGAACCTACATTAAGTATATGCAGATAGCTCCAGCTAGAATTGCACATGTGCATGCATTACGTAAGCACCAACACCTGCAGCATTGTGCTGCACTGGACAACGATCCCAATGGAGAGAGCTCGATAGAGTATGGAGTGAACACTTGTAGTGCACTCCTGGACCTCCATTACTTTGACATGTGCAGTGAAACTCAACTTCCAGATGTAATGCACAACATTCTAGAGGGTGCTTTGCAGCATGAACTCAAGTTACTGCTCCAGTACTGCATCAGGGAACAGCACTACTTCAGCCTCAGTGATGTGCATTGACAACCATTGGCTGGCTGCGGGCCAAGCTCAACTTCAGTTTGTTGCGATCAGCAGTGATGGGCATTCGTGGATCAAGCTCACCAACAGGCTGCTCACTCCATGACAGCACTCCTGATGTCGCTGTTGTGGAGTCCAGACTCCAGGTGGACTAAATCATTGACTCACACTCTCATCTAACCATCACAACACATTTGCTCCTCGCCCCCTCCCCCATGTACAGACTGAGTGTTACCTATTACTGCATGTATGTATCCCATTGAGAGAAAAAAGCTACTTCAGCCTCGATTGAACGAGAGGTTAGTAGGGGTTAAATTGGGGTACATGGAGAGTGACCGCCCTGCTCCCATCGAAACCTCTATGATGGAACAAATTCACTCAAACAGAAAGGCGAGTGGCTAAAAACACTATTTATACACTTTAAGTACTTACATAGTACTATATATCAAGTTTGCAATTTTCAGCTGTACAGATGTACATATTAGGCAGACTGCTACCACTGCTGACGGGGAAGTTTGTCCCTAAGGAAGATACCAGGTGGGAGAAGTACCTTGCACTACTACACATCACAGACTACCTGTTGGCTCCTTCAATACATCCAGATGAGGTGGCACACCTCAAGGCCTTAATTGAAGACCACCACAGCACAGTCTTCAAGCTCTATCCTGATGCCTCAGTTATCCCTAAAAGGCACTATATGGTGCACATGCCACGACTTATTCTACAGTAAGTGAAACTCATAGTCTACCATAATCAATTTGTAGTAGAAGCTGCTCTTTGTTGTGTAGGTTTGGTCCCCTGGTGTGGCACTGGACCATGCAATATGAAACTCGACATATTTTAAGAAACTAGCACAAAATATTGGTAATTACATCAATGTCAGTTGGGCCCTAGCAAATCAACACCAGTTGCTACAGTGCTACTACCAGACCAGTCAGGACTCACTCCTCAATGATGCCGTGGGTATATTGGTCCAGGTGAAATTTCTATTCATACATAGACGTAGCACATACAAGAAGTTTGTTGCAAAATATTCTCATTTAATCAAAATCTTTCAATTGTGTGATATGTAAGTGTATGTATATAGCCCACTTGCATTGTGTTAAAATATGATTTATAAACTTTAAAGGCTTCAATTTCTTCCTTATTGCAGCTATGTAGCTAGGTTGTATTTTGATTTAATAATTATTAGTCTACTTTAAAGGCCAATAAGAAAGAACAATTGATATGCACGACAAAGAAAAGCGTTTTCCGTTGCAGCAAGACGTCTGTGCGCAGCTTGAAGATACGGTCATTTTCAAGGGCTTGTTCCAACAAATTATGACGTTTCTGCATGAAGTCACAATATTGTCACATGATGCGCCTAGCAAAACAGTTATTTCACTATTGTTTCCACTAAACGACTGTGCCACAGTCGTCGAGAAGGGTTTTCTGTGGAATGAAGATAAAAATGGTTAGTCAACTGAATTATCTAGCTTCTCCATGCAGGCAAATGCTGCGCAAGTTTCCGTACTAGAGTTACATAACCCTAAATATTTCTAACCAACAAGTAGCCGCTGTTTTCTTATCATAGCTTCACAGCGGAATGGTTTAACAACTTTGCCCACATGGAAAAGTTAAGATGGCACAAATGCGCATCGAATGATGCCCTATTCTTTGGTCTGAGAATCTCCCTTCAATGTGGCGACGCCATTTACCTCCATTTTAGTGCCTTTGCTATTGTCGATAAAACTCGCTGTAGTAAAGCTCTATTAACAAAAGTCGTGCACAGAGTTACAAAGGGATTCTTTGTCTTTTCTGCAGTACTTGCCTTGTTCTGATCCAGCTGCGCTTGTAGGAGATATATAGCGTTTCCGGGTTCCCAGATTCTGGGGAACAAGTGTAGCTTGCACTAGGGGAACAGGTGCTACTTGGGGAGTCAGGTGCCTTCATGTGGCAGGCAGACTGTTGCCATTTCCTTGCAGTTGTTTCATTGCTCTGAACGCCACAGCAGCATCTTCATCCCCACGTAGAGCCTGGTAGAAGCGGAGGTCAGTCTCTGAGCTGTGAGACAGCTGCTGGCACACAAGGACCCCTGCCTTGCTGAGATGTGACGTGCTGCAGCATTGGCACCGGCCTTTCGCACCAGGGTGGCCATAGGCACCACCAGCCAGTATTTGGTCTCCAGAATCTTCAGTACATTCTGCATGTGGGAGATGAGTCTTTCCGCCAGGGAGGAGCAGCAGATTCTCAGGGGCCTCAAATGTTTCTGAAGGGTAGAGAAGTGGCCTCAAATGGCTAGCATAGGCTTGCACCTTGCTAAAATCCGCTGACCTGAGCAACACCTTGGCACTCCCAGACATGCCAGTCTTGTGCTCCTTTACACGAATCACAACAACCTCCTCATCTCCCTTCTCCACAATATGATGATGGAGATATTCATTCATAGTCATGTTTGCCACTGCTCCTGGGTGTTGCCATGACTTGAACAGTAGAAGAGCAGCAATGGCTGCAGTGCACTCCCTTAACTCTCCATCACTGACTCTCCTCCCAGTTTCACTCTTTCTTAGGCACTGGTCAAAGTAAGTGCTCCCACATTCCTTCGCATTCTACTATGCTCATGAGCTCTGATATGGACAGTCGCGTGGCACTCAGATCCTCCAACCGCTGGGCTCTTTTCTTTGTCTTCTTCTGCAAGGCTGCCTTCCATGCCTTCAGTGACTCCCTAACACGCAAGGCCCTCTGATGCCAGGGGTGTGTTGGCTTGTCCTTGAGGACCTGCAGCTGGAAAAAGGAGAGGGCTGCATCCAATGCATCAAGCTTATAATTTGACCATGCACACCCACGCCACGTCGCTGAAGCTTATCGTGGTAGGCTAGCAATATATCACAATCTAGCAGCTGCTCAAAGTCCGGCTGGATTGCAGAGCCACAAGCAAATTTCAAGAATATGCTCACATTGACAGCCATCTCCAATGCTACATTCTTACTCCTCTGCTTTTTGTCAGGACTTTCGAGGAACTTCCCGAGGCTGATGAAGGACATGTGTTCCTTGACTGAGTACCGGGGAAAGTTCCTCGTCACAGACTCACGATCCTCCTTCTTTGGCTGACAAGCCACCTCCTCCACATCTGAAGGACAAGATACTCCCTCCTCATCTGTATATGGGCTACGCTTGCTGAAAGCCTCATCAAGAGTCTGTTGGCCCTTTGCTGGCTTAGGCCGCTTGACTGCTCTTGGGAGCCTGTGAGTGACTGTCAGATAGCCTTACTTCTGAGCTTTACTCAGGCCGTGATTAGCCAAACACTGCTGCGGCTTGGAGTGGCAGCCAGGAACTGGACATATCCGCCAATAGCGGTACTTCTGCATGAAAAAGAGAGAGTACACACCATTAAGAGATTAGGAGCTAGCTCTACTGCACAAGGTCAGAGAGTACACACACACGCACACACTTCTTCTTCTGTACACCTTGTCCTCGCGGATGTAGTGCAGGTCCAGGCCAAAGGCCTGGAACCATTTTACAGGCATTCGAAGTCTTCCATAGGTGAGGTGACAAGCCTCATGCCAGACTTTACCTTGGACTTGAGGGCTGCTGGGCGCCTGGCCGTTGATGGCCGTAGATGGCCTCCCACTCCTCAGCCGACTCAGGCCCAGGGGGTACGGTGGAAGATGGTTGACGGCCGAAGACCACGGTACGTGGTTCGCTGGACTTGCGATGGTCGATCTCTGCTTGCAAGGCCTAATTGGGCCTCTTCAGTGCAGCACACCTGAATATGCAAATGACCCAACACGCACACACACACACACACACACACACACACACACACACACACACACACACTGGTGCTCAGGCACACACACAACATACACACAGTTGAGTTGGAGAGACTCACTTGTTCATCTAATTCTAAAATTATAGTCTGTTACATCCCCTAAAAACACAAAACAGTTTAGCTAAGGCCTTTATCATTAGCTAAGTAATCATGAAAACAGAAGAACCTACTCCCTGTGGCCCTACGCCAGCTCCTCCATCATCAACATCATCCCAGCCAGTGGCTTCTGCACGTGCCGCCACCATCAGCACCTGCCGCCGTCATCAGCATGAGCAGCAGTGCATGCTTCTCCCATTGTCGCTGGGGATGGTCCTCTTCCTCTTTCTCGACACCGGCCTCCACCGCTGTACTCGCTAATGACTGGCATTCCCTTATCTAACTATCCAGAAGCTATATTCTCAGAGTTCGAACCAGTGGTTTTACTATCCACATCACACTAGATAGCAGCTGGTGGGGGTTCCCTAGCCAGAGGTGGCCAATGACCAGTCCTTGATGTTACTGTATAGGCTGAAGAGCGGCGAGGTTGATGTTCAGAAGGTGTCAACAAGGGTCACCCACGCATTATGGCACATTGTTGCCCACGCCTGTCCCCAACACCAGTAGTTGTGGGCCGGCGGTTACCTATGCCGGCGGTTACCTATGCCCGGGGGGCTCTGCAGAAGCTGCACAGAATGTACACCTTAAGATACAACTAGCTATGGTAACTCACTACAGTAATATAGTAATATCGCAGTGATTTCAGTCTTGGCCAAACACGATACATACGAGGCTTTGCGCTCGTATGTAGCCATCGATCGGGAAGATAACAAGCTCTTGGAACCACCTCTTGTTGAGGAAGAAAACATTTGTGCTTGAGCGACGAATGAAATCCATGCTCCGGACTCCACCCTTGCTATCAGATGATCGCCATCACAGTAGCCCCATTGGCTTACTTTGCTGTGCGTCCTGTGCGCAAGCGACCACACACTCGGCGGATGGTATATGGGATATATCCGTTTTTCCCCGTGTATAGACATCTATAACCTGCATATAGTTTAGCTACTAGGTCTATGTAGAGATGTTTTACGTATTGTTAGGCATGGCGGTAGCTAGTATAGCTATAGTCATAGCGTTGTTCCGAATTATGATATATAAAACAGCGAAAACAGGCGCCGTATATAGATACGTATATGCATGTGCATGCCAAAATACGGGTTGCATTCCGTGCATGCAGGACTAACTTTACTATAGCTGCCCGGGCTGAGGCTGGTCTACTTGAAAGACTTCTAAACAACAGTATTAGTACGTGGCAACAAAGGAATCAATATGCCCCAAATGCATGGCAGGGTGTGTAGCACATTGTGGGATGTAGCTGCATGGGTGGGCAATCTAGGATAAGCTATGGCGGCTGGGTGCAAGATGTATTATTTCTGTTTGGATAGGCTATTATGCATGTTGCAGAGTTAGCTGTGATAAGGCTAAGATGCCAGAACAAGGGGGGGGGGGGGGGCTAAAATTATATTGCCATTTTGCTTATATGTTAAATTGAGTTCCCCATGCATGCACATGCAGGGAATTTAATAAGATTATAACATATATATAAGGTGGGATGTCACCATATATCTCATCTACAATGGTGTGCAAGGCCATGCATCTTCTATGTACAATGTGTAAACATTAGTTAGTACATGCAGTCTATAAAAGTATATTATAGTAAATGTTAATGCAAACTGCAATGTTTTATAATAATATGCATATACAATATAAATATATAATGCATGTCTATATACAAGTGGTTATAATTCTCATATACTGCAGGAGAAACTCCATGAACTAAATACCACCCTATCAAATACACAGAAGCAAAACATTGTGCGGGGCAATCCTTTGCCCCGCAGAATTATGGAAGAAGAGCTGCAGCTGCTGCGAATGCAGCAGCTGCAGCTTGATGAAGAGACTCGTGAACAGCTGCAGCAGCTGCAGCACCAGCAAACACAGCAGCCACAACAGCACCAGCAGCAGCAGTAACACTATGCAGGATAGGATATATAATATAATATAATATAATTATTGACCATGCATGATTTTCTAATTACAATGACAAAACATTCTTATATAAAATTTGAATAATTATTATAAACTTTGGGTTTTTACATTGATATACATACATTTTAACTTTGACTTGGCGTAAGTAGTCTCGATTATATAACATTCACCCAGTAAAATGGCAAATATATTGTAAATTCTTATAGGATAGCACAATGTATACAGTGTATTCATGCAATTCCATGCAACAGTCTTTGCTGTTTACCTGCCCTGTACACACTTGATTTCAATTATCAACACACCGAAGTGGCTAGTCTGCAATTCAATTGCCCTCTCCCTCAGGGCTCAGTCCTTGGGTATTCATAAGTAAAAATAGTGCTAGACAGCCAGTTCTTGTGTTTTGTTGTGTGGTGAGATTCCCTATTTAGCAAGATGGGAAATAGTGCAGCAGACCTACACAAAAGAGAAAGTGATGAGTCAGAGTCCGAAGAAGAAAGTGAGAAACAATACAAGGTACATTATGTGTTATTGACAAGCAGATGGCACTGAACCTGCTTCCTATAGATTACTTATTTGCATGTCTTTTAAGTGAGTGAAAGGAGGTCCTCACTTCATATCCTATGATGATAAAATGACCCCATATTTCTTGTTCCAAACATTGTCTCATGACTTGTTGCTAACATATGTTCTTGTTTCCTACTTACAGGGTTGTATCAACCAGCCTATTGCAAAGGTTGAGAAAGGTGGCCCTAGCCATGGTAGCCAAAGGTGGCAGAAGTAGTCCATCTGCAACTGTGCACAAAATGCTGTGCCGCTGTCATCTAATGGCACACCCTCACGTCACACCACATTGTCACCTCACACCACACCCTCACATTGCACCACTCCTTCACCTTGCACCTCTTACAGCACACCCTTGTCGCACTGCACACAATCCCCTTGTCCCACACCTTCACCTTATCCCACACCCTCCCCTACACCATCACCTTACTTCTCACTTCCATATCAACCTACATGTTCCAGTCACACCACACCCTCACCTCAAACCATGCCCTCACCTTACAGCAATCCCTTGCCTTACCCCACACCCTCCCCTTATCACTCACCCTCCCCACATCCCACACCCTCCACACATCCCACACACTCATCTCATCTCATCCCACACACTCATCCTACTTCACACCAATTCACCCCACATCCTCACCCCTACCCTACAGCATTTCATGTCTCCACACCCTTACCTTATGCACCATCCCACCACCTACCTGTAAGGCGTTTCCGCCGTTACCGTAGATGGTATTCTCCCTTTTCACCTTATTACTGACTTTATTCTCTTTCTGCTTCAAGCTGTGTTTATTGTATAGTATATTGTTACTTGTGCAACATAAAGAAATTTTTCACCATTCATTTTATTGACTACATCTGGACTACATTATAGTTTTCGCTTTATATCGCTTTGATCTTAATGTATGTATGCATGAGAAAATTTGATTTCAATTATTGCTGAATTCAGTGTGTATTATACATGGGCATAGCCAGGAGTCTGGGGGGGAGGGGCTTATAGGGTGCACTCCACCTATAGATACTAAGGATTAAAAAATGTACATTATCTATGGCCAGAGTCAGGAGGGGATGGGGGATGGGGATGGGGGATGGGAAGGTGCATGTACATTCCTCCAACCCTACACTAGCTCTTTAATTAACAGGGCTTGATGATGTACAGATTGGTATTCCTGCACCCAACATGGTTGATGTCCAGGGCAGCAAGCAATATGTCCTGGTCTTCCGCACCTCTGTAACTTGTGCTGGTGGGAGTTTGTACCAGCAGCTATATAGAACACACATATACATGCACTGTATACACACAAACACACACACACACACACACACACACACACACACATGCACACACACATGCACACACACACACACACACACACACACACACTACTATCATACACTCACATACACAATGCTTGTCACCGTCAAGGTCATGGGGTCAAAGGTGTGCACACACACTAGTCTTTGAACTTGGGTGATGGTTGCAGTTGAGGAGAAGAATGGATAGTTGAATTAAGGTCAATTCATTGAATGAATAAAGCAAGGAGCTGCAGACAGTTCCTGGTAGCCCAGGGAACTGTTTCGGCCTAATTGGGCCTCTTCAGTGCAGCACACCTGAATATGCAAATGACCCAAACACACACACACACACACACACACACACACACACACACACACACACACACACACACACTGGTGCTCAGGCACTCACACAACATACACACAGTTGAGTTGGAGAGACTCACTTGTTCATCTAATTCTAAAATTATAGTCTGTTACATCCCCTAAAAACACAAAACAGTTTAGCTAAGACCTTTACCATTAGCTAAGTAATCATGAACACAGAAGAACCTACTCCCTGTGGCCCTACGCCAGCTCCTCCATCATCAACATCATCCCAGCCAGTGGCTTCTGCATGTGCCGCCACCATCAGCACCTGCCGCCGTCATCGGCACAAGTAGCAGTGCATGCTTCTCCCATTGTCGCTGGGGATGGTCCTCTTCCTCTTTCTCGACGCCAGCCTCCACCGCTGTACTCGCTAATGACCGGCATTCCCTTATCTAACTATCCAGAAGCTATATTCTCAGAGTTCGAACCAGTGGTTTTACTATCCACATCACACTAGATAGCAGCTGGTGGGGGTTCCCTAGCCAGAGGTGGCCAATGACCAGTCCTTGATGTTACTGTATAGGCTGAAGAGCAGCGAGGTTGATGTTCAGAAGGTGTCAACAAGGGTCACCCATGCATTATGGCACATTGTTGCCCACGCCTGTCCCCAACACCAGTAGTTGTGGGCCGGCGGTTACCTATGGCTGGTAACTCGTAGGAGTAGAATGCAATTATGACCGCCGCCCGGGGGGCTCTGCAGAAGCTGCACAGAATGTACACCTTAAGATACAACTAGCTATGGTAACTCACTACAGTAATATAGTAATATTGCAGTGATTTCAGTCTTGGCCAAACACGATACATACGAGGCTTTGCGCTTGTATGTATCCATCGATCAGGAAGATAACAAGCTCTTGGAACCACCTCTTGTTGAGGAAGAAAACATTTGTGCTTGAGCGACGAATGAAATCCACGCTCCGGACTCCACCCTTGCTATCAGATGATCGCCATCACAGTAGCCCCATTGGCTTATTTTGCCGTGCATCCTGTGTGCAAGCGACCACACGCTCGGCAGATGGTATATGGGATATATCCGTTTTTCTCCGCGTATAGACGTCTATAACCTCATGCATGCATATGGAGATGGTGCAACAAGAGAAAGTAAGCTATAGCTAGCCCTATGCACTATAGCTAGTTCCTGCCACTTTACCACTTCAGCAGTTTAGCTACTAGGTCTATGTAGAGATGTTTTACGTATTGTTAGGCATGGCGGTAGCTAGTATAGCTATAGTCATAGCGTTGTTCCGAATTATGATATATAAAACAGCGAAAACAGGCACCGTATATAGATACGTATATGCATGTGCATGCCGAAATACGGGTTGCATTCTGTGCATGCAGGACTAACTTTACTATAGCTGCCCGGGCTGAGGCTGGTCTACTTGAAAGACTTCTAAACAACAGTATTAGTACGTGGCAACAAAGGAATCAATATGCCCCAAATGCATGGCAGGGTGTGTAGCACATTGTGGGATGTAGCTACATGGGTGGGCAATCTAGGATAAGCTGTGGTGGCTGGGTGCAAGATGTATTATTTCTGTTTGGATAGGCTATTATGCATGTTGCAGAGTTAGCTGTGATAAGGCTAAGATGCCAGAACAAGGGGGGGGGGGGGGGGCTAAAATTATATTGCCGTTTTGCTTATATGTTAAATTGAGTTCCCCATGCATGCACATGCAGGGAATTTAATAAGATTATAACATATATATATAAGGTGGGATGTCACCATATATCTCATCTACAATGGTGCATATGCAAGGCCATGCATCTTATATGTACAATGTGTATTAGTTAGTACATGCAGTCTATAAAAGTATATTATAGTAAATGTTAATGCAAACTGCAATGTTTTATAATAATGTGCATATACAATATAAATATATAATGCATGTCTATATACAAGTGGTTATAATTCTCATATACTGCAGGAGAAACTCCATGAACTAAATACCACCCTATCAAATACACAGAAGCAAAACATTGTGTGGGGCAATCCTTTGCCCCGCAGAATTATGGAAGAAGAGCTGCAGCTGCTGCATTCGCAGCAGCTGCAGCTTGATGAAGAGACTCGTGAACAGCTGCAGCCGCAGCACCAGCAACAGCAGGCTCAGCAGCCGCAACAACATCAGCAGACTCAGCAGCCGCAACAACATCAGCAGACTCAGCAGCCGCAACAACATCAGCAGCAGTAACACTATGCAGGATAGGATATATAATATAATATAATATAATTATTGACCATGCATGATTTTCTAATTATAATGACAAAACATTCTTATATAAAATTTGAATAATTATTATAAACTTTGGGTTTTTACATTGATATACATACATTTTAACTTTGAATTAGCGTAAGTAGTCTCGTCCCCAGCCCCACTTCCGCAAAAATGGCTGCCGCCCACGAAAAGTGGGTCTGGCACATTTCGCCGCATTTATTGGTCTTGCTGACTCAGCATTACCAGGATCCTGGAGAGCCAATCAGATTGCTAGACAGTATTATATTGTGAATACCAACGCTATAATAATAATAATTGTAATGTGTGCACCGATGCTGAAAGTGGATGGCATTGGCCCTTAGTTCCTTGTCTGAGAATCGCGGTGAACGTGCCCTTCATCCAGCAGGCAATTTTCAAGAGCATAGGGAGCTTGGGTACAACACGCCTATGCCCGGTCAAGTGGAAGCAGTTCTTCAATTCGTCAGTGGACGAGATACGTACCTTCATTTTGCTACCTACTGGAAGTGGTGTCTACCGTGATTCCCAGATGAGGAACTAAGCGCCAATGCCATCCACTTTTAACGCGTGGCCCAATGGTGCATACATTACAATTATTATTAATATAATTATGTTATTCACAATATAATACTGTCTAGCAATCTGATTGGCTCTCCAGGATCCTGGTAATGCTGAGTCAGCAAGACCAAGAAATGCGGTGAAATGTGCCAGACCCACTTTTCACGGGCGGCAGCCATTTTTGCGGAAGTGGGGCTGGGGACGAGACTATAGCATAAGCTGCCAATTATCAACCACTTGTCGTACCTTGGAGCGTAACTGCGTGCAGAGATAACAAATGCAAATGATGTGAAGACTTTCAAGAAGCTATTTCTGTCTCACTGCCAGAAATGACAATATTAGGACCATTCATTGTTGCATGTGCTGTTGTTGAATAAACTAGAATGAACCTGAGCAATTGAACACTATTTCATTATTATACTTATGTGTGTACATGTATGTTGATATATATATATATATATATATATATATAATCGCCAGCTACCTCGTCAGGTGGGGCTCGTTCACGGCTGTTTTTCACGTAACCTTTAGTTTGAAATGGAAGTTGGAGTTTTGGGCATTATGTCATCGATCCTTTGCCACACACGTAGCGACCGTGTATGTTTCATCCCCTTTTCAAGCACAGGCAGTGAAAAAACAGAAGTTTTGCAGCGAAAACGGGAGCGACGGAAGAACAGAACAATGTCTTAACTTTGTTTTCTTGCTGTATCTGGGACTGTACAATTTTTTCTGTATGCACCAGAATGTTTCTAAGATGACGGTCTTAGCTACGTAACTAGCTATAGTAACATATTACGGTTTGTGCAGCAGTTTGGTGCAGCATGACTGCCCGATTAGCTTGCATGGCAGGTCTGTCTAATCCTTTCGATTTTGCTTTTGCGTGCATTCCTATGGCTATTCAGCTGGAAGAATCGATATCGAAGAGAAAGCAGATCACGCACAGGTCGCCAGGCTTCATTCATGCATTCGAACAAAGACTGGTACAGCACAGCTAGCTAGCATAACATAACAACTCGATCATTACAATGAAACGCTAATTGTGCTAAGTTGGCACGAAGACAGTCGAATGAAAGATGTCAGTCTTCCTCAAGGCGAGGCTCGCAAAGGTTTTCGGCAATGGATATGATTGAAACACACATACAGTATGTAGCTATTACGATATTCTTTGCCCTTGCCTCTGAAAAAGGAACAGCATCATACCACTGCTCTACAATGGCTTGCAAGCTACTGTTTCAGTGTGATGTGGAAAGCCGCTCCATGTTTGATGCCCCCAATGCTAGTTGGCTAGCAGCTAGCTAGCTAGCTAACTTTGCGTGTTTAAAAATAGCTGCATTTGATACATCAAAAAAATAGTACAAGAAAGTGGACAATTGCAACACGGAACACATTACCTTGTAGTGATATACGCTGAAGGAGACGTCTGGGAAAACTTCTATTGAGGAGATACAGCTAGCTGTATGGAAGGCCTGTCACTCACAAAGTTAGCGTATTAGGCAAGTATCCTAAGAGATAGATCCCAATTAACCAGTTTACAGAGTTCTGGTGGCGATGCGGACAGCAGCTACACATGCTTCCACTGCCAAAAACCATTGTGCGCTTTGTCTCGAGGAAGACTGACAGCTTCTGTTCGACTGCTAAAATTTAATATATATCTTCTTGACAACTTAGCACATTCCCATTCCAAACTTAAAGTTCCAAATCATACGATTGGAACACCCGTGCGCTCAGGCGCCCCAAAAATGGCTATTGGACGCAAACCTTGAGAATGTTCGCTGGGAGCAAGTTTAAACACTGGTTTCAGCGAACAAAAAGCGGGCAAATTACCTAACTACTGTTCGGTCAGCGATCACACGAAAGGATATGGCGAATAATTGGGGAGAGCTTGAGTTCCAACAGCAGTTTCAGCGAACACAAACGTCGACTTAGCTAGCTTAGTAACTACCACCCATTCATCGATTGCAGCCACAATCTCGGCGTCGGCAGAGAGACAGGGCTCTGCACGGCCATAACCTGGGCAAACTGAAGTTAGTCTACAACTTTGGAGTGCACACCAGCGGGAAAGGCTGCCCAACATGTACAAGCAACTGCCCGGAGGGAAGATGAGCAGTTACCAACTAGCTTCTACACATGGCCTAACACTCACCACCTTGGAGCCTCTCCACAACAGTGTGCAGGTGCAGCCTGCTCCTTCACACTTGTGCTCAATGGGTCAGCTGTGCTGTGCTGTTTGTAGCTAGCTGTGCCTGTCCTGCTAGCTACCTAGCCAGCTAGCTTCACTACTTTCTATTACTTGGCATGCACTTCACTAATCTTGCTCAGGCTCGCCCCCATGATGTTGAATATTTGCCTAGTAATGTGTTCATACAAGACGCATGCATGTTTACTCTTCGCTGGGCTGCGTAGCTACAATTTCTTGTAAAGAAGCCATGCACTGAAATAAGCGATCTCAGATAATCAGTGACCTCAGGCTGAAGATACTCACCTTGGTCCAATCCATATAGCTCACATCCAGACAATTTAGTTCAACACATGCATGACAATACATTGCACTGAGCATGCTCAGTAGAACTTGTCTAGCTATATGAATATCTATAGGAATGTGCTCATTATCAATGTGATGAGATGGAAGTTCAATACTCGACCTTTCCTAACAGCATAACAATTAGTCCATCCAAAGTATGCTTCATGTAGACAACAAAGTGAGCACTAACCAAATACACAGTGTGTGTATTCCATTAGGCCAATACAAAGCTTGCTTCATGTAGACAATGAAGTGAGCACTAATGCTAAGGCTAATCTAAAGTCTGCTTCATGTAGACAACGAGGTGAGCACTAATGGAATACACATAGTGTGTATTCCGTTAGGCCAATAGTCCCATATGGTAAATTAAAATGGGCAGTCAAGTATATAAGGAGGCTGCACAGCTATTGTTCGTAATATCTCAGAGATCAAGAAAAAGAATGGCTTCCGGAAGCAAAAGGAATGCGGAGAGCACGTATTATGTCCCCCAAAGTAAAGGAGCAGCGGCAAAGTGGGTGATCATAGAGGAAGAATTCAAACAAGAGGCTGGAAAGTCCACACTGGTGTGCACATGCATGTGTGTGAGTAATACTATGTGTGAGTGAGTGAGTGTGTTTAAGGTTTCTGGACATGATGACTTTACTACATCCAGACTGAACCAATTGTGGAAATTGCACATGAGAAGAAAAAGGAAGAGGAGGGAGAAGCAAACAACTAAATGCTAATGTGTCCATCTGTGCTAGCATGATTGCATGACTGGTATTGCATACAATTTCAGTTTATAACTCTCTTATTGTCACAGAATGCCCCAGACTCCACTGATGAGAAGAAGGAGTTAAAGGAGGAGAAAGAAGAGAAGGCCACACACCCAGTGTCGGTTGGTTTGTGCACAGCAACATATCTTTGAATGTGTCTGATACTAACTGCATGCGTTCATGCTTGTGTAGATGTATGTGTGTATTTGTATTCAGTGATAACCACTTAGGAAAGTGATGACGGTAAGCTTGATGATATAGATCCAGAATATGAGAAGCTGGTGTTGGAAGCACTACTACAGTATGAGCACACACATGGACTTTAATGGTACTAGTCAAACACAAGGCATTGCCAGGGCAAGCAGCTATGCACATACACAATGTACATGCACAGCTACATATCCATACATACACACACAGCTGGCACACCTACAATCACTTAATTCAGTGTACAACAATGCAATTATTCTAAATACGGGAGGCTATGGAGGGCCTAGTGGATATAAGCATTAAAAAAATTCTTTTACATAAAAAAATATGAATTATGAAGGCCAATATAAAATCTCTGAATGCGAAATCCACAAATTTCTCATAGTTGAAAGTATACTTAGTATTAATCCACTGCACTCTCAGTGCTTCCCTAAAATGTAATTGCATCTTAAAACACCAGTACATGAAACAAAGAATCAGAACTGCATGTGACTTGACAGTAAATGCACTGGAAATTAATTATGTGGATTAACTCGTTATTGGTAATTGCACTATATTTTGTACACTGCACACACACAAAAACTAATTTGAACATGCACACACCCACACTTCATGCAAGTCCTCAGCATGTCATCATAGGGGATATATAAGAGAGGCACACACATTGACAAGCAATCATTGAACACATTTCTTGGCAACATTAATGCATTGGCACCTGTCACTGCATCAAGCAATGACCCCAGGGTAATGGACGTGGACCGGGAGGTATGTATGCAATGTCAGCAAGCTTATCTAGTGCTCTTGCAGGGCACTTTGAATCTTGCAGTGCAGCTACCGCAGAGATCTTTTTGCAGCACAGCAAGCTTATCTAGTGCTCTTGTGGGGCACTTTGAATAGCGGCACTCACGTCAATCTTTACAAGGCTTAAAATCATCTCTAATGGCATTTCGCCGTATCTCAATTGAACAAAATGTGCTCAAGAAGATGTGTTGATAGACTGATACTCGTAATAAGCCTAACGAAAGACTCTTCTGCGAGATACAGCTCTAATTATCACTGATGGACATTGTAAAAATGGCTGCGCTCAACGCTCTCTGTTTGCTACGCTCATAGTAATCTTTCTTCGCATTTTGCGTGTACCCAAGGAACACAAAGTCTTTCTATAACATGTTTAAGTACTAGCATTGTATTAGAAAGCTTATCTAACTATTCTCCTGCGGGGTACAGCCCCAAATACGACAGAGGTCAAATGACCCGTTGGCCAATGAGAGACATATGGTGAATACATTGTCTACATCCAGTAGCCTGAGTCAGCAGAAGGGATGATAATGGCACCAGCTGTGAAACTGTACACCACAGCTGCCAATTATCCAAAGTAATGCAAGCATTACAATATATGCATACACTGATGCCTTGGAGCGGATTCTGAGGAAGTGCAGGGTGCAGAACATTATTCAGTATCTCTACAATTTCCCGGTTGTTGGTTCGCCAGGCACAACTGAATGTTAATTGTTTCTAGAGATGATGCAGACTACATGTGCTGAGCTTCGGGTCCCTCTAGCTGCCAATAAGGTGGTGGGACCCTCAACAAAATTATCATTCCTAGGCATTCAGCTTGACACTTGCTCCATGCAAGCTAGTTTGAAGTCAGACAAACTGTCTAGGTTATACCAAGAGCTGGCTGAGTGGCAAGACAAGAAATCTTGCATTTGAAAAGATTGAAGCACCTGATTGGTGTTCTTCAGTTTGCCAACAAGGTCGTGCCCAACGGCCATCTATTTGTTCCCCGTATGATTGACTTGTCAGTTACAAATGTGGCATACTACCATATTGACTGAACAGAGGGGGGTGAAGGGCACAGAAGCCCTATCAAGCTGCCCACAGTGGTAATGTGATACATGAGTTATGCTACACACATGCTTACATGTTATGATGCTTCCTATTCTTCCTCTACACAGATCTTCCATATGAATGTGCAGTCTGGGGCTCATATATACTTTAATAATTAAGGAACTATATATATTAACTACTACTGTCAACTATTATTCTTTAACCAACTTCTGTCATTCTGATATTATTTATTATTATTATTATTATTATTATCATCATCAGTACTGGTATATACTAGTATTAGTATCTAATATATTATTACTACATTATTCATTGTTATTTATACCCAGTTGCCCTGGCAATGGATATGTTAATGCATGATGGAGTATATTGTGTGTATACGGGTGATTTGCTACTTAGCTAGCTGAAACCTCGAACCCCATATGGCCAGGGTTACAGAATTAAGGTCCACTACTTGCACCAATGTGTCCATTTTTTTTTTTTTTTTTTTTTTTTTTGGTGCCCAATGGTTGTGGGTTAGTATGCATTTACAGTTTAGTTACATACTACTAGAAATAATAAAAATTTTCTACAAAAATAGCAAGGATGTAGGGATGGCACAAGTACAGAAACAAGTAAAGGCTGTTACACAGTGGAGCATTAACCATGGTCCCTACATGCAAGAATGTCGCACCTTATAGTCCTACACCCTTGAATGTAGGGACAATGGTTAATGCTCCACTGTGTAACAGCCTTTACTTACATACTGCTTCTCCACATCTGCAAGCCATATTCATAACACTGTGACTGTGCAAGCCACCTATGTCTATTGCCACATGTGCAACTCAATTAACTTTTATCTGCAGGTGCAATTGTTGACACAGCCAGAACATGCGCAGACACACTTACAATGCTATAACATATGCACTATACAAGTGCACCTAATTAAAAGAGAATGCCAGAGCACCTGTGCATAAACAGCAACTACAAATTGGAATTTGAAATGCACTATATAATGTAATAGCTATGTATCTAAAGCCATTAGATTTTTTCGATACAACAAGTGTATAGTATAGATACATGTAAAACAAGGGTACTATGATAACTGATTCGATCACACAACTAGGAACAAGCCACCCAATGAGAGTCAAAAATGACAATTCTCGTGAATTTTGGACCATCTGCAATGCAGACAAACATAGGCACGGCACTAGGGTAGGTAATTCCTATAAATGCTACGTATTGCTGTTAAAAGAAAACTAGCTGAATGCCCCCGCCCTTCGGGTGGGTTCCAGTCTACAGTTGGTAATTTGAGTGTTGAGCTAATCAGAACCGTCCATTTGATTGGTAGCATTCCGTAGACTCGCTCCGTAAAACTCCGTGCGTACAGAATTTACTCATGTTAGTCCACTCTGGGTAAAAGAGTTCAGCGGCGAAGGCGCTAACCACCTTAGGTCACCCCCCTGTATCGCCGTGATATGCTCTTCCAAGTTTGGCGAAGATTGGTGAAAATTTGAAGGAGTTCCTGGACAACGAAACACGATCTTTTTCCTATCTCTTAGATATGGCGGCGACTGTAAAAGTGGCAAGAACTCGGACGGAACGACCTTAAACCAAATTTCAGCTTGGCGAGGTTACTCACAGTACGCCTCTTCGTAATCCTACCACGTTTTGTGAAGCTCGGTGCAGAATTGAAGGAGATTATCCCAGACAACGAAAATGTGCGTTATGTTTATTACAATAAGATGTGTGAAAATGTACTTTGGGATGGAACCCTTGCAGTTTGAGAGGATAGCTCTAACAGCACATGCTGTGCAAGGCGCAAACAAACTTCCACTTCTAACTGCTCACCATTAGGCACATTTATTGCCATGGTTACCAGCATGTTTAAATGAAATCTCTGTAAGCACAGGGTAGTTATAACATGAAACCTCCACTTTGGGTGAAAGGTGTAGATAACCACTAAATTTTGATCGTTAGCACATTTTGAGGAAGAAGTATGTGATGTCATCAGTGACATCAACAGTGATGTCATATGATGTCATCATGTACATACACCAACCTCACACAATCACAGAAGCAGCAGGGCTACCCACATTCACATTTTGCAGTAGCAGTATTACAGGAAAGGAAGAAGGATGAGAAGATGACTAGCACTCAGTTAGAGTGCTTATACACAGACCAGCACTCCACTAGAGTGCTTACACAACAGACAAGCAAGCACTTGGCTACAGTGCTCACACAACAGTCTTTGCCTAATGAAGTTATTCTCTGTATTCCAGTATTTATCTACAGCAATTATCGAGTTGGTACTGAGTACGTGTGGAGCGAGACAGCGTGTGGAATGAGAAAACGTTTGTAGAGTGAAGGAGCGTGTTGAATGAGACTGCGTGTTGAGTTACATACGAAGCGCGTAGAGTGAGACAGCGCGTGGAGAGAGGCCGTGCGTAGTCAGGCGTATCCGTTAGGCAGCGCGTGGAGTGAGACAGCGCGTAGAGAGAGGCCATGCGCAGGGTGAGACAGCACGTGGAGAGAGGCCATGCGCAGACTGAGGCTGCGTGTGGAGTTAGGCAGCATGTGGAGTGAGACAGAGCGTTGATTGAGGCTGTGCAATGAGTTAGGGAGCGTGTAGTGCGGCACACATGGATGCACCTCAACGTACCTTCACTAAATCATACTCTTCCAGTTCTGTGGGCCTGACAACAATAACAGATACTGTCCTCGATCTGCTGCACTTCGGTTGACGAGCCGAGTCCTAACATCCCTTTAACACATTGCTAGTCGATAACTTATAGTGACGTTTGTTGACGTCATCACAATGGCCGGCATGTTGCTCAGGGAATTTTGTATAAAAAAACGGCATACCTAGAGCTCCTTCTCGGTGAGTGTGCTGCACATCATCGTGTTTAGTAGTAAATATACCTTCATATTCGACTGAGAACAGAAGTGTACCGTAGTCTGTTTCAGAGAAAATTGCATTCGAACGTGTGAATTGTGGCTAAATTTCTACCGAAAAGGTGTTTTTCTTTATATTCTCTGCAAACAGACGCGTATATCCCCAGTTCTCAGTCGATTCTGAAGCTTTACATTCCCCTACACCTAACCAGCGCAACTACGCGTGTTTCAGGCATCGTTTAGATATGCCGGTTTTGCTCTGAATGTTGGCGAGTATACCATTTTCAACATTATCAAACATCGTCATCCAAGCTTTTGCCGGTGCGGTGATCGACTTTTCCGATAAAGCTAAGATCATACTTTATTATCCTGCCAATCTTTATCCTTAGAGTCATTCAGAGAGCGAAAATATAACGTTTCAAAAAGGTGCAAAGTTAGCGGCTATATTAGCGGTTTCATGTTATAACTACCCTGTGAGTGCACAGCTGCAGAAACAGAAGTGGTGGGGCTGTCAAGAAATGAGGCATCTTCAGAATTATTCGTTATCCACAGCTGAGGTTCAGATCTGAATCCAGTGCCCAGCAGCCTGGCTCGTTACAAATTGCCAATGTCCCTCTATCCACACTACCCAGCATTACTTGCATTCAGGCCGTAACATCAGCATCATTCCGTCATTAGTAGGAGTATGTTATGTACATGACCTTAACATGGAGGTGTGGGTCACATTGCTGACATGGGTGCAAATATAGGTACCTTGTTGCCTAGCGCAGTGCATGGTGTTTGAAACTCCATCATCCAATGAGATTCAAGAGGTTGTAAGGGTAAAGTCCTAGTTTGAGGGTCAAAATTTAAAGTTCAAAATTGAACATCACAACCCCTACATGCCACACATACCCCAATGACACTCCTAACACACACTGTATACAATTATGAGTTACACACAAAATGATGTATCCTGTTCTCAAACAAAGGCCACACTCACTCTAAATGATTTGGAAGTGAGAATTCGAATAAGTGACACACACACCAATAACCGGAAGTTATACGGAATCTGACGTGCCCTTCGATTTGTGAATGTAACTGAGTGGAGCCTAAGAGAGCCACCAGGTGACTGCACTACAGAGTTAAGCTTGATGGTTTAGTGCTACTTGGGGCCAGGGAGGCTGGCTGTCTTAGAGAGGCGGCTGCTTTATACAGTACAAGCCCTTAAAAAGGCGGCCACAATTGCTTACAATGATCAAGTCTCTGCACAGCCCAAGTGGCTAGATTGATAGATGTTAATCCACTGTGTATTTCGCCTACCCTAGCCCACTGGTTGCCATCAGTAGGACTTCTAATCCCCCAGCTGCAGCCTGCTGAGACACTATTACCAGTGTAGCATGCAGGCTGGTAGACATACCCATGTAGCTACTACCCGGTGATTAACAATCTAAAAGCTTCTTGAATGGGGCATGCATACATACCATCGACAAGATGCTCTAATACAGCAATCAGAATAGATAAATACAAATGACAGATAAAACAATGAAGCAAATTCAGTGTAGTTACAGTCAAGCTCTAGTAAAAAGTGTCCCCATTCTACATCCAAGTTTCAAAATAAAAAAAAAAACACATGGCGGGCCGCCTCTGTACACGTTTCTTACAATATTGGAAAGTTGCTGCTCCAGATCTGGGATCAAAAACACGTTCCACAAATTATAGTAGCTCTGGAATATATCCAGGTCGCCATAAAGAAGCCTGGGGTTGGCCTGCAAGGCAAACAAGCAGGGTGTGATAGTGACACAATGGACGGTTAGTTTAGGGCCACTTTAATACAGCAGTCACAAGCATGTTTGCATATAGATGGGATCTGCGAAACAGTGAATTGCTATACTTAAAGTGAAAGTAGCACCTGAATACCAACTATTCCTTAGTTACAAGAACACAGTCTCACACATTGTCATTCACTTATCTGAGTATAGTTGACTATGAAAGTGGATAGCCAGTCTAGTGTGTTAGACCCACTCTGTTCCCAGGTGCTTGCTTCACCTGGTGTAAGCACCCTGGAGGTGGAGTGGATCTAGTGAGCTAAACTAGCCTCCACTGCCCTCACATGCAGCAAGCTTTCCTCACCTTGAGGTTCTTCAGAGACTACTGGTTCTCAAAGACCATACTTGGAAGGGAAGGCATCTTCAAGTACCATTCTTTATCTGCACGTGTCAAGATAAACCCAGGTGGAACAACAGATAACCACGGTGCATCAGTAAACACTCATAGCCAGTGCTTTGCATCCCTGTTCTAACTCACCAACGCATACATATGCTCCACGGATGCCTTTGACTGTGAGCTTGTTTCACTGCTGTAGGTATTCTCATACCCACTGCCACATACATGTTCCCAGCACATGTGTATGTGGCAGTCAGTAGAGCACCATATGCTAATGTGTCCTACCACCATGTGCCCCACTGTATGTGAATGTAGCACTAAGTGGTGGCAGCAAGGCACTTGCAAGAAAGCCCGCCTTCAGCAGGCTTTCCTGCATGCACACCACTGCCATGTGCCCCACTGCCGTGTAGCCCACCGTATGTGAAGGTAGCAGTCATTGATGGCAGTAGTGCACCACACTGAATGCTCATATAAGCCAGTCATTCCAATGCCTGAGTTTAGTATTCAGGCTTACTTGCAATGCCATGGAAAATTCATGTTTATGCTTGCACATGCAGGAAGCTCTTCAAAGCCTTCATCATCTCCTCCCTCTCCTCGGCTTCACCTGGATCATTGGACTGTTTGCTGTCAATGAAGAGGCAACAGTTTTTGCTTGGCTCTTTGCAATTTTCAACTCCTTCCAAGTAAGTATGGTTACTGTTTGTAGTTAGATGTATGGTTTCTGTTTATACACTATATGTGTGACTCTAACAAGACTCAATGACAAATTCTAAATTTTAACAAGACTCAATCCTTTGTATGTAGGGTGCAGCCATCTTCTTCTGTGTACTGCGCAATGACGAAGTCCGGCCAAAGCTCGTAGCCTTTTTCAAGCATCTCAATCGCATTCCTCAACATGTCAGTCAGCGGAAGGTAGAAGTTGCCCAATGATGAATATATATCCAGGGTATTCCTCAAGGGGGGTAGGGGGCGCTGTGCCCCCCTTTCTTTGTACAATACTGAAATCTTCTTAGTACAAATTACGGCTTACTCTCATTCTCAGGATAACTACTGATATATTCTAGTTATATAGGTCTCCACTAGGCTTATGTCTATGATGTGTCAAAGTGTACAAAGTGTACTTACCTGTAAATGTGAAACCACTGCTGAAAACAACAAATTCTCAATTCAGTTGTTGAGAAAACGACTGAGGTAGCCATTTTAAGCTAAAAACGAGCATAGTGTAATATCCACATAGTAATAAGATGGCGTTCAGACTATTTCCTCCCACAAAACATACCAGGAGCATATCTCTCTCTGAAGGGGATGCTGAAGAACCTCAACGAACAGTGGGTGACCTGTAAACGTGAAACCACTGCTAAAAACAACTAATTCTCGTTCTGTTGTTAGGAGAACAACTGAGGTAGCCATTTTGAGCTAAAAAGGGCATGATGCAATACCCACGCCTTTCTGAGGTAAAATGGGGCATGATGTAATACCACATGGTGACAAGATGGCGAATGATCAAAGATTTCACACTATTTCTAACCACAAAAGCGTACCAGGAGTGTATCTCTCTCTGAAGGGGATGCTGAATAACCTCAATAAACAGTGGGTGACCTGTAAACGTGAAACCACTGCTAAAAACAACTAATTCTCGTTCTGTTGTTAGGAGAACAACTGAGGTAGCCATTTTGAGCTAAAAAAGGGCATGATGCAATACCCACGCCTTTCTGAGGTAAAATGGGACATGATGTAATACCACATGGTGACAAGATGGCGAATGATCAAAGATTTCACACTATTTCTACCCACAAAAGCGTACCAGGAGTGTATCTCTCTCTGAAGGGGATGCTGAATAACCTCAATAAACAGTGGGTGACCTGTAAACGTGAAACCACTGCTGAAAACAACTAATTCTCGTTCAGTTGTTAAGAGAACGACTGAGGTAGCCATTTTGAGCTAAAAAAGGGCATGATGTAATACCCACGCCTTTTTGAGCTAAAGAGGGGCATGATGTAATACCCACATGGTGACAAGATGGCGAATGATCAAAGGTTTCACACCTTCTTAGGCTCCAATCTCAAGGTCTCATTACAACTATGAAACTTGTGGTAAGCAAAAGGTGGGCTATAATAACCCCTAACTGGGAAAAGGGGTGGTGCTGTTCAGAGATGGTAAAGGCATGTTTGTAGTGTGAAAGGTATTGAGTAGGCTTTTGAGGAAACCTGGTCTATGAAAAGGAAAGCAGTTGCAAGGGTCTTCAAAATTCTATATTGGCTCCTTTTACAAAATTTGAATCCTTGAAGCAACTATGTATAGATTTTGGGTGTACATACCTAAAAGAACTCAACATTTCTCGGAATGCTAATTACAGTTCCCACAGAATCATCAGTGAGTGCCTCAATATTATGTCTCAAATACTGGGGGAGAAGGTAATCACAAATGTCCCCAGCCCTGCCATAGGATTTATGGCAGATGAATGTACTCATAGTATGTCTCCAATAACACCACATTGCTATCTCTAGTATTATCAGAAACTCAACATGAGAAAGTTTATAGATAAAAAATTCAAACAAAGCTATGTGATGCTTTAGTTGAGCATTTGGAAAGACGGTTCCAGATCTACCTCTAATTAGGGCTTTTCAATTGTTTGATCCACAGCTACTGCTATCTTCACAAGAAGAACTAGACACATGTGGAGATTAAATATTGGCGAGCTGTGTGACCACTACCCCAGGATTGACCGATTCGCTGCACTACAAGAATTGGCAAGTTTTCGTTCCATCTTGCACACCCAGGAGTATAAAGACAATAATTCAAATTATCTCTTAAAACAGCTTTCTTCTAATGAAACTTTGTCAGCAATATACCCAGTCCTGTCTAAGTTTGCCCAAACTGCCCTCACCTTGCCTGTGAGTAATGCAGATGCAGAAGAGGCTTTAGCTGTATGAATCTGGTTAAGACTTGAGCTACAAAATGGGCTGAGTACTTTCTCATTGGATGCACTATTGCGCATCTCACTGAATAGACCAGAAAAGGAATTTGACTTTAAGGCAGCTCTAGCCAAATGATCTCAAGTGAGAAAGCATCGAATAATCTAAATACGGCAATTGCACATTTACAGTTATTTTCTTCACATTTCTTCTTTATAACAGTACTTTACTTACTCATTATAACTGGAATTGTCTTACTTGGAGCATTATATTTAATGATAGTGTTGAATATAATCCTGGTACTGGTATTGGTAAAAATTGTACCACATAAATATACAAACATTCTGTCTCTCACCCCCCCCCCCCCCCCTTTATTCCTATTCTGGGGGAAACACTGTATATCAATGTCGAATAAGGACAGACAGCTATGGAATACTATATTAAATGTTGTGTATACGTGCAGAGGGAGTAACCATTTTCTGTGGTCTGTCATCTTGTCTGATCAACTTCTTGTCCTTCCTTCCACTCTTTGCTTGATTGGACTGATCCTAATTGTATGTAGTCCAATTGTATGTAGTCATAGTATTCTTGAGGCAGTGACAGAGGTATTGTTGCCACACCAGTCACCATTGCAGCAGATTGTGGTAGTGTTACTGATGTCAGAGAACAAGAGAACAGAAAGCTCAGAATTAGCTGTTCATTTCTGATGTTAACAAGAGAAGAGTAAGCCATGGCTGCAATCAGTGAAATTGATGAAGATGGAATAGCAGATACCTGTGAACAGTGCCAAAGAGAAGCTAGTGCCTACTGCCAATCCTGTAGAAACCATTAATGCACAGCTTGTAACTTGATCAGACAGAGTGGGGAAGACAAAAGCAACTCCAAACAGCGTAGCCTGCTTGTTAAATACAATCAAGAGATTGTATTAAAAGACACAGATAAAATCGAGCCCGTCGCTCATTCAAGCACTTTAACAAGTCCTGGTTTGAAGCTTGACATCTCAAAGGCCTTCGACACAGTCAACCATGAACTACTATTAACAAAACTCTCCAACCTTGGTCTCTCCGCTTCTGCTGTTTCCTGGTTCCACAGTCTTATCTCTCTAATCGCTGTCATGTCACTCGTGTAGTTGAATCTTACTCTTCTCCCGGCTTCCCATCATCTGGAGTTCCACAAGGCTCCATCCTTGGTCCCACCCTTTTCCCAGCCTTCATCAACGACCTTCCATCCATCCTTCCACCCAACTCCACTGTTCTCTTTGCCGATGATACTACCATCTACATTATTAGCAGGAATACTCCATCCAGTCATCACCACCGCTCTGTCTGGACCTAATCTCTGACTACAACGAAACGGATTGAAGATAAACGCTGCTAAGACAAAGTCCATGTTGATCCACTCCAGTAAGAAGGTGATGAACAGTAGCTTGCATCTGAAGATTGATGATAGGCTTGTTGAGCAGGTCTGCAGACTTAAGGTAGGTACGGAGTTAAAAATGGTAAAAATGGTTGTGACTGAAAATTGTCTCAAACTCGAGCAGGGTACAAGCAATCTTCTTCAAAAGCGCTGTGTGTATACCTTCACCAACCTACTACCTGTGGGCCAATTAGCAGCTGGCTGGGGCGCTTGCACGCAACACTGAGCAACTGCAAAGAAAGATGGTAATATTCCGAAATCCGCGTGTTTCTTCATCTAGGAACAAGCTAGGAATGTCTAGCTTGCATCAACAGAAAGCTATCCGCAGTAGCTACGTTTTCCCAGGAAGCCACAACTAGGGCTCCTTCACCAAATGCGCTACGATCGATTTTCCTTTCGTACTCTAACTTTATGGCAAAAGCCCTAGTTCTCGAAAGGTCTGCGCTGCAATTGCGGCTTCCTGGGAAAAGCAGGAAACTCCTTTTAGCTGTCTAGAAACCACATTGCAGACAATGAAGCCATCTCTGTATGGAGCTACACCTCACACTAGTCACCCTATCAAAACATCGCCTGCATTAGCGCTTGTATTAAGTTCAAAACAGGCGCGTATGATGGCTCACCTGGAAGCCAACTCGATATCAGTGGCAGCCATCTTCCTGCAATGGGAAATGGTGACATGGGATCAATTGCGCAAAGTGACATCACAGGAAATGTCCTGAAAGGCAGTGTACTAGAACAGATACACTTCCTACTGGTGATAACAACGGCACGTGATAACGCATTTGTGGAACGGAAGTACATTCTTTACACTTGCAATGAAGCCACCCAAAGTCTAACCACAACATGTTCGAAGACACTGATTGCTAAACTTTGCAAGGGTGTTTCGCCGCTGTGCAAGGACTTTCTGGAGATATTTTTGCATACTTGGTGATTGTTAGCCAGCGCAAACAATATACCAAAAAATGAAAAAAATTTAAGAGGTGACCCTTGACTCCGTACCTACCTTAAGTTTCTTGGAGTTGTTGTTAGTGATACCCTGTCTTGGTCTGATCATACTGACATGGTGTACAAGAAAGTCTCCTGTAGCCTCAAATCTGCTTTGCTGGCTATCTTGGTTTCTCCCTCAGTCTCTTCTACTGCTGTTCTAAAGTCCTATATACTTCCCCACTTTGATTACTGTGACGTTGTTTGGACTGGGTGTTCTTATCGCTTGGAATCGTTGCTTAACTTTGGTTGCCGTACCATTCTCCATCGAAGCAAACGCTCCTCTGCTACTGCCGCTCATCGGGGCCTTGGAACCTTCATCTTGCCCAGGCAGTCTTCAAGTGCCTCTCCTCTCATTATCCACCATACCTCTGCAACCTATTCTCCGGTCCATCCTCTTCCCACCACACGCAATCTCATGCTTCCAACCAGCTGAATCTACCAGCCACCAGGACCTCCTTTGGGCAGAGGGCTTTTAGCTTCTCAGGTGCCTCCCTTTGGAGATCACTGCCAGCCTTCATCAGGGCCATCAAAGACTTTCAGGCCTTCTCGTCCCAGTGCAGAGACTTTTTATTATCTTAACTCTTATCTGCTTGTCTGCACGCATGACATCTGACTTTCATATTTTCTAGCATGATGCATGAAATCATCAATTGACAATTTCATTTGCAATACCATTATTACCATTTTCTGCATTGTACTTTGTTTTCTTTCTTACTTTTCTTCTACTGGGTGCCTGGGAGAATAGCCTGTATGGCTAAAGGCTCCCCAGTATAAATAAGATACCTGATACCTGATGGAACTTAATCACACATAGTTGGGCACCACTGTGCAGAGTGGCCACCAAGTTAGGGGAGGTCTTGCTCCACACTTTCACTGTGTGTTGAAGTGAAGGAGGAGGGACTAGCAGAACAGGCAGCAGACTAGACTACACAACTCTAGTGCCAGTACTGGCTCAGGTGATGTTGGCTGTGCCCTACATGGCCCAAGAAGTGAGGTGGGGCACTGCAGGTCTCTAAGGACGGACATGCACTTCACCCTTGCCGTCGTCTGAAGCTGACACAAACTAGTTAGGGGTAGTGGGACTGAAATGGACACTCCACACTTGCTTCTGATGCTCCTAAAGAACATAGCACAGAATATGAAGGGAGAGGAGAGATGAACACCTAAACTACCAAGAGGGGGAGCTGACCTGGAATGCCCTCACACATTGTCCGGTGGAGCATCATAGTCAGCGACAAGGATATTTGCTGCATGGTAGGTGTTCCACGACAGGGAACGATAGGAAAGGACACTGGTAATTAATTTCATTGTCTTCACACATGCATACACACACACACAATTAAGCCACACACCCAACGACACCACTGAGTTGCAGTGAAGCACACAAATGAATATAATGCTTAAAACTGACTGACTCTACCATGAGGGAGGGGAAGGGAAAGGCCGCATTGTGGTCGATAACAGAGCAATAGTCATAGAACTTGATCTTCTGGGTCACTCTACCCACAGAAACAGATTGGAGTCTTGGTTGAACTCGATACTGTTAGAGAAAGCAGAAGTCACTTGTCCTAGCACATGCATCTTACCCCGCCCTCGCTTAGAGATGTAGAGGCTCATGAGGAGAATGATGTCCCAGGCAAACCTTCAGAAGCAAATCCTGGGAGGGCTCCATACGCCAATGTAGGTGCCACACGCTCCATCCTCCTTTACCACCTTTCTCTCCACAGCATCTGTCTCTGGAGAGATGGAGAGGTTTATAACATACTACATTTACATTGTACTACCTAGCTGCTATAAGAGTTCGCCACTGCCAGTGAAGAAGATGAAGAATAAAAAGAAGTTAGTGGATTCAGCCTGTGACATTGCCACTGAATGGAAACGCATATACTGTTCATGAGGTTCTGCAGGGACTCTAAGACGGGGATGTCATAGCATATGTCCTTTTCCTCTTTCATGGTGCCACCTTTCTGTCTTCCAATGACTCACCAAGTAGTTGTCCTTCTCCTTGCACTTGCTTGTATTCTGTCATTAACCCTTCAAAGGGGTTATGGGAGAAAGCAGCTAATTTGTTCAGCACTGCCTTCGTGTCTGATTCTTGTAAGCCAATATCCTGTAGGACCTCCCTAACTTCATTTAAGTTGTGCACCACCTCGCATACGGATGATGCACTCTGCAGGACCTGATTCAATGTTTTCTGTGTGAGATGTCCTTCTTCCCTTGTCTTGAGAATGAAAAGTGCAGCCGTTTATTTGAGACTGGGCTCTTGAATGGTCACAACATTTTCATCCACACGTGTAATCCAATTCAGTAGACTCACTATAATATGCATGAAAGACACATTATAGTCACCTAACCCTCACTTTTAATTGGACCCTCAGTTTGAGTGTGGTAAAATCATAGAGCCTACTGTTATTCAAACTACTTTGCTCTGTTGACTGCTGCTACTGCTATTTATTTGTGTTGATTGTTTGAGTTTCGATCTACGCTTGAGGCAAATCGCAAAGTGCATGCCAAGTGTAACCATGCATCTGATTGGTGCTCATGATGATAAACAAATTAAACTACTAGCTAATAATTATGCGCAATACAGCAAAAGTATCACTGACTTCTGTGTTGGATGAATATTTTCATCACCAGGTAGGGTAGAGTAGAGTTGCCGAGTAGATTGCGATGCTTCCTGTATACGTACGATCTGAAAGAGCCATAGACATCATACCTCATTGAACACCCTTCCACTCCTCACTTCACTTCAAAATGGGGCTCGTACTGGTGAACCTCGCCAATGTGTCTTATCACTCCAAGCAAACGTGGAACACAGAAATGACTGCGGAACAGCAAGGAGACAATTGTCCATGGCTTCCTTCGCACTCAATGAAGGCTGTGAAAGGTGATTCATTATTCTACCTTTGCCCCTCACGTATAGACTGTCATCTGCATTGGTCATTCTTAATTGAGGGATACTGGGTGCACAAACTAAGGTTACGTGGTAGGCACGTGCTTATAGTCATATTCATAGCGGTTATAATAGTATTCATAGCCACATCCCCTAACCGGAGGATACGCCTGACGTTACTTCTTAACTGCAAGTTATGCACTATACCATTGCAGGAAGCCATCAAGGCATGGGGAAGGTCCCAGCACAGCAGGGTCCACCGCCTCCATTGCCATATTCAGGCAACCAAACACAATGCTCATTGCTCATGTTGGAGATTCGACAATGGTTCTGGGAAAAAAGCTGGAGGCCCATATGTCTGAATCTGCTTTGACAGCAGTTGTGCTATCAAACAACCACAAGCCGGAGGACCCCTTAGAGCGAGCAAGAATTAAAAGTATTGTTGGTCAAGTGGTGGTGTCATCAAAGGGAACCAGCCGTGTTGTGTGGGAAAGGGATGGGCACACACTGCATCCATTTGTCAATGTGGCGAGGAGCCTTGGTGACCTATGGAGCTACAAGGAAGAACATGAAAGTTACATGGTGTCTCCCATCCCTGATGTACAGGAATACTAAATCAATCTTGAAGAAGACAGGATTCTGATTTTGGCCAGCGATGGCCTGTGGTCTGTGTTTGAGGCCCAGGACGCAGTGGACTATGTACACTCTGTACAACAGGAGGAGGTGGCAAAAGGTCGATGGGAGCAAAGACCTATGGTGGTAGCCAAAACGGTCATCCGCGAGGCCCTACATCGGTGGCAGCAAAAGTAAAGGAAAGCAGACAATGTGTAGTGTAGCTATCGTGTTCTTTGAGGCACTAGATAGCGACTCAGAGCCTCATGGGCCTTCTGAGCCTCCTGCAAAACAGGTCAAACAGTGTGGTGCTCTGTACAGCTATAAAGAAAATACACAAGTGTGATTTTGCCTAGAAATTGACTATGGGTGTTCTTAGAGAAGCACTCAAGGTTTTGTTGAGTTCACTGAGTGTTATGATACCCACAGGAATTCAGGAATTCATCCTCTATGCCCTAGGTGCTATTCTTTGCTGCCATGTGGCGAAAATAGTGCTTTTCAGTACTAAAGCAGGGACAGGATACCTGAGAATTGTAATTCATTTCGCACTGCTTTAACTACTCTTATGCCTAGCATGTTATACTCTTTAGCTAGCTATACACCCTTGTCATTTTGCGCATCACTTCCAAACTCTGGTAGGAAGTCATAAGCGGTTCCAGGAAACCAACATGTGAGGTGATGGATTTCTTCTGGATAATTGAGTTCCAACTGCGAAGATCACATGCTAATTCCTCGGGGACCAAGGCAGCTAACTAGTCGAAAGCAGATTTCGTCAATATGTACATCTCTGTTAGGGTGCCAGATGAAAGGGTGTGGGGAGAATGAACTTATGTCTACCATATATCAATCCTAGCTGCTATAAAAGTTTGCCAGGGCCAATGAAGAAAATTAAGAAGGAAAGGAAGTTAGCGGATTCAGCCTGTTATTCAGAGATGGTGTCAGCAAGGCAATCCATTGTCACTTGTGACATTGCCAATGAATGGAAACGCATAAATACTTGCAACAGATAAAATACCCTAAGCATGTGAAGGCCACAATTACCAAGTGAATAGATTCAAAGCTACTTGTCCTTACTGTTATGACAAAAAGTGTCTACAAGATGTCTTTATACCATAAATACCATAATCTCCAAGGTTAGAATCAAACACATACATATGTAGGTATGTCACTTTTGGCACTGACAGCACCAAATTTGTGTGCCCGCATGTCCCTAATTGAGGGAATGCTGAAGAACCTCAACGAACAGTGGGTGCCACTGACAAAGAGGACTATGATTCAGATAGAAAGACAACTGTCACCACTGTCAGTAATTTAACTCTGTTTGTGGAGACCAAGAGTTTGCAGTCCACTCCTTCCGAGGTTTCAAGCTCAAAGTCTCATTACAACTATGAAACTAGTGGTAAGCACAAGGTTGGCTATAACCCTGACTGGGAAAAGGAGTGGTCTTGGCTGCTTGCTGTTCAGAGATGGTAAAGGCATGTTTTGCAGTGTGTGCATTAATTATAGTGCAGGGTCACGTAGTAAATCTGGAATTTGGGTCAGCGAACTTTGCACTCAGTTTCGAAAGGACGAGGTGAAAAAGCATTCTGATTCTGACATGCACAAGGGAGCAAAGAAGCAAGAGGCCTTGGCTGCAGTAGTATCTGCTCATGGAGGTATTGAGTAGGCTTTTGAGCTAAATGATCTCAAGTGAGAAAGCATCGAATAATCTAAGTATGGCAATTGCACATTTTACAGTTTTCTTCACATTTCTTCCTTATTACAGTACTTTACTTACTTGCTATAACTGGAATAATCTGACTGTGCATGCTGTTGAATATAATCCTGATACTGGTACTGGTAAAAAATTGTACCACATAAATATACAAACATTCCTCCCCACCTTATTCCTTTTCTGGGGGGAACACTGTATATCAATGTCGAATAATAAAAACAGACAGCTATGGAATACTGTATTAAATGTCGTTGTGTATGTGCAGGGGGATTAACCATTTTCTGGGGTCTGTCATCTTGTCTTATCAACTTCTTGTCCTTCCCAATGCTCTTTGCTTGAGTGGGATGATCCCAATTGTATGTAGTCATAGTATTCTTGAGGCAGTGACAGAGCTGAAGTGTTGTTGCCACACCAGTCACCATTGCAGCAGCTTCGTGTTTGTGTTACTGATGTCGGAAAAGAGATGAGAAAGCTCAGAATTAGTGGTTCATTTCTTATGTAACAAGAGAAGAGTAAGCCATGGCTGCAATCAGTGAAATCAGTGAAGAAGACGGAATAGCAGATACCTGTGAACAGTGCCAAAGAGAAGCTAGTGCCTATTGCCAATCCTGCAGAAACCATTAATGCCCAGCTTGTAACTTGATCAGACAGAGTGGGGAAAAGAAAAGCAACTCCAAACAGTGTAGCCCGCTTGTTAGATACAATTGAGAGATTGTATCTAAGAGACGCAGATAAAATCGAGCTGTCATCCAAGAACTCCAGATATGCCACTGTTTTCTGTCCCCTCAGTTGCCTGCAAGGTTCCCTTGGGTTGCAGAAGTCAACTGCATGGATCAGGTGGTCTGTGGGGGAGTGAAATAAGAGCAGGTACGTAGTCCCCAAGGGAGGGGCGACATGGTGAAGGGTGTCTACACACACTCACCAGTCCCTCCGTAGGCTACCACAGTCTCATGGGTGGGATGGAACCTACTCACACATAGTTGGGCACCACTGTGCAGGGAGGTCTTGCTCCATACTTTCACTGTGTGTTGGAAGGAAGGAGGAGGGACTAGCAGAACAGGCAGCAGACTAGACTACACAACTCTAGTGCCAGTACTGGCTCAGGTGATGTCGGCTGGTAATGTAAGCTCAGACAGCTGCAGCCTCACTGAGAGCAAAGGATTAGCAGAGGCCACTGACACGATGCATGGGATGGCATATTTTGTTGTCTGAGTATAACGCTCAAGCCCATAGTCCACTTCCCTCAAATGAGTAGTCTTGCTCATGCACTGTCCAGTGACATAAAAATCATATGATGACATAAGCAGTTCAAATTTGAGACTACTATTCAATTGGCTGGCAATGGCTGTAGTGAGTTGGGTGTTGCCACTTTCATGGAGGGCATAGAACAGGAATAGAAGGCGACGGTCATATTCTTTACAGACGCTTGGCATTTCCTGCCCCTTCGCAATCTCCTGCACTCGAAGTGTGTTAGCTGACTGAAGTCGTTGTGGTTTGCTAGTCGAACCTTCACGATGTCAACTCCAGACAGGAGCGGGACCTCGCGGGAGTCTGAGGGGAGTGGGGAAGCTGGCACGTCAGGGGTGCAGCTCGTCCGTCTAGAGGACCTTCAGGACATGGTCCAGACGTTGGTCCAGACATTGGTCCAGAGGGCCATTGCAGACGGCGGTTCACAGCAGGCGCCCGTGGTAGGCACCAGTGGTGAGCGATTTCGGGGGTACATACGGGTAGTGGAGCAACTATTTTGCCCGCTTGTAGGTCGGGTCGGGGTCACAGCTCTCATGGGGTTCATGGCCCCGTTGGCCTCTGTCTCCGGTGAGGCGTCGCGAACCGTCGGGATCCGCCCAAAGGCCGCTCTCGGTGGCATCGTGCCAAGACCTGTGCACACAGACACCCCAAACAGGCAGAGGTGACGTCCCAGCCACGATTACCCTTACCCACATCCCAAACTACCGGATAAGGAGCATACAACCAGAGCAGGCGTGACTCGGCACGCTGCTGAACTAAATAGGCGGTACTGGGGACCCGTACGAGGCATCCCCATTCATCTCAGAGGTCTACTGCCCCCAAGAGAGACTACAAGCGGGCAAAATAGTTGCTCCGCTACCCGTATTCGGTGGATGTGTAGGGCCTCCATTATTCTTCTGTTGGATAGGTTGGTTTCAACCTCCTTAACTGAAGCTGACTCCCACTTCACCTGATGACCTGTGTCCCAGGCATGGACCCCAATGCCGTTCTTCCGGTCATTCTTCTTCACAGCAGACCTGTGTTCCTTCAGTCGTTTCTCCAATGTCCTGCCTGTTTCCCCAATGTACACATGGTCACAGTCATTACACGGCACTTCATAGACAACACCCTTCCTCTTCAGCTCAGGCATGGGTTCCTTGACCTTCACAATTGACAATTCTCCCCCTTCTAGCAACAATACACCACACAGCAATGAACCTCTACAGCATCAGCATTCTTTGGCACTAACTTTGCTTATTGTACATTTGCTTTGCTTCTACCGTGCCAGTATCAAGTAACCTCGTACGTGACTTTTTTCTTTCTCACTGCACATCTCACTTCCTCGTTTCACCACTTTGTTCTCTTCACTGCTCCCTTTCTCCTCTTCGTAACCCCACACACTCGAGTGGCTGTCTTCACTAAGCAATCCTTCATCTCCTTCCATGCCAACTCTACATCAGTGCCACACAGGTGTCCTCTAACTCTAGCTCCCTCATACATTTCCCCAATCACTACTTGGAATTCCCTTCTCACATCATTATTCTTTAATCTGTTTATTCTGATTTTTCCTCTTGTCTGTGCATGCCCTTCACCACCTGTCCTTCTCTCGGCTTGTAGTTTAATCTTCAGAAGTACCAAGTAACAATCGCTTCCTATCTCTGCACCCCGCACCACCTTGGTATTGGCTACCTGTTTCTTAGCCTCCTTACCCACCAATAAATAATCAGTGAGAGATCTGAGCCATTTACCACGACATTCCCATGTATACTTATGGATTCTCTTGTGAGGAAACAGCGTATTGGAAATCAAAAGGTTGTGCTCACTGCTGAACTGTAAAAGTCTCCTCCCATTCCCATCTCACTTATTCGCCATGGTTTCCAAGGACTTCACCCCATAGACCTGTATCATTTCCCACTCTTGCGTTCATATCTACCATTACAATTAACAAATCACTATGTGTCACCCTCCCAACCGTCTCCTGGAGCCTCGAGAAGAACTCATACTTGTTGGACACACAACTGTCTTCAGTGGGAGCGTATACCTGCACCACAGACACCCAAATGCCCTCTACCTTCAGCCTAATCCACACGATTTGTTCATCTACGCACCTCCATTCTTTCAAATACCTACCAAAACTTTCTGACAGCAAGATCGCTACACCCGCCTTTGCTCTTCCTCCCTGCACTCTTGAATACACACACATGGTATCTCCAATCATTTTTACTCCATTTCCCCTCACCTTTGTTTCACTGACATCTAACACCGCCAGACGATACTTCTTCATTTCTTCGACCAGCTCATGCTCTCTACCATTCAAACACCCGAATCTACTAATACTTTCAAAACCGCTAGAATCTTTTCTTCTACCCATCGCTCCTCAAATCCTTACGTTGCTGGCAGGCTGTCTATGACAAAATCACCCAGCGCAGCGCTCATCTGCTGCTGGCATTTTCTTTCACGGGATATTCTATATTACAGTCATTTTCTTCACATTTCTTCCTTATAACAGTACTTTACATACTCGTTATTACTGGAATTATCTTACTTGCAGCATGCTGTTGAATATAATCCTGGTACTGGTACTGGTAAAAAATTGTACCACATAAATATACAAACATTGCTCCCCACCTTATTTCTTTTCTGGGGGAAACACTGTACATCAATGTCGAATAATAAAAACAGACAGCTATGGAATACTTTATTAAATGTCGTCGTGTATGTGCAGGGAGATTAACCATTATCTGGGGTCTGTCATCTTGTCTTATCAACTTCTTGTCCTTCCTTACTCTTTGCTTGAGTGGGATGATCCCAATTGTATGTAGTCATAGCATTCTTGAGACAGTGACAGAGCTGAAGTGCTGTTGCTACACCAGTCACCATTGCAGCAGCTTCGTGTTTGTGTTACTGATGTCAGAAATGATAAGGGAAAGCTCAGAATTAGTGGTTCATTTCTAATGTAACAAGAGAAGAGTAAGCCATGGCTGCAATCAGTGAAATCAGTGAAGAAGACGGAATAGCAGATACCTGTGAACAGTGCCAAAGAGAAACCAGTGCCTATTGCCAATCCTGCAGAAATCGTAAATGCACAGCTTGTAACTTGATCAGACATAGAGTGGGGAAAAGAAAAGCGACTCCAAACAGCGTAGCCTGCTTGTTAGATACAATTGAGAGATTGTATCTAAGAGACACAGATAAAATCCAACTGTCATCCAAGAACTCCAGATATACCACTGTTTTCTGTCCCCTCAGTTGCCCACAGGGTTCCCTTGGTTTACGGAAGTCAACTGCATGGATCTAGTGGTCTGTGAGAGAGTGAAATAAGAGCAGGTATGTAGCCCGCAGGGGAGTGGCAACATGGTGAAGGGTGTCTACTCACCAGTCCCTTCATAGGCTACCACAATCTCATGGGTGGGATGGAACCTACTCACACATAGTTGGGCACCACTGTGCAGAGTGGCCACCAAGTTAGGGGAGGTCTTGCTCCACACTTTCACTGTGTGTTGGAAGGAAGGAGGAGGGACTAGCAGAACAGGCGGCGGACTAGACTTCACAATTCTAGTGCCAGTACTGGCTCGGAGATGTTGGCTGTACCCTACATGATCCAAGGAGTGGAGTGGGGCACTGCAGGTCTCTAAGGACGGACATGCACTTCACCCTTGCCGTCGTCTGAAGCTGACACAAACAAGTTAGGGGTAGTGGGACTGAAATGGACACTCCACAATTGCTTCTGATGCTCCTAAAGAACATAGCACAGAACATGAAGTGGGAGGGGAGATGAACACCTAAACTACCAAGAGGGGGGGCTGACCTGGAATGCCCTCACACATTGTCCAGTGGAGGCTTCATACAATGACAGAACAACATCATAGTCAGCGGCAAGGATATTTGCTGCATGGTAGGTGTTCCATGACAGGGAACTACAGGCAGGGGAAACTGGTACTCTTTTCATTGTCTTCACACATGCATACACACACACACACAATAAAGCCCTTTACAGACACACCAATGACACCACTGAGTTGTGGTGAAGCACACGAATGAAGGAAATGTCTAAACTGATAAGACTACTTATGATGGTGACAACTGACCTCGGTGTTGAATGGCACTCTACCATGAGGGAGGGGAAGGGAAAGGCCGCATTGTGGTTGATAACAGAGTAATAGTCATAGAACTTGATCTTCTGGGTCACTACCCACAGCAAACAGATTGGAGTCTTGGTTGACTTAATACTGTCAGTGAAAGCAGAAGACACTTGTCCTAGCACGCGCACCTTCAGCCTGTATCATTCCACTGTAACTTTCACTTTTGTACCATTTAACTGCAACTTTATACTTCTACCATAATATCCTTCTTCAGCCATGTCTACAGTTATCACTGCATGTGGGGCCACTCAGAAGCATCCCAGACAGTTCTCTGATTTTCAAAAAACAGCGAACATGTGACAGTGCAATTGTGAACAGCTAGACATGTGACAAATGTAGCAACTAGTTTACAAGCATATCTTTACACGTTACTGACATTTTTGGGACCAATGATCAAAACTCAAGCAATTCCCACCCAATTGTGGTCATGCTGTGTATGTTTCTGCAAAGCTCCTCACGGCAGATTACCAACATCGGCGAGCCCTCCATGAAGCTCTGTATGGAAGATCACCGATGTCAACGAGCCTTCCCTGGAACCATAGTGGACTGTAGCGGAATAGTCACAGATTTTTGGAGCGCTTTTAGGATAGCTACGAAACATTCGTAAGCTACTTGTGGTACTTTATGCGAAGATTTGCCACGAAGCATTCAGAAAGTATGTACGTACCACAGCGATTCACTCTTGCTCCACCATGAGAGCAGTTCACACGAGGCGAACGTGTCAGAGTACTGGTGGTCAACGCAACGTTTGTTTAACCGTTGTCAATGTTTAACAGAACGAAAAGTCACGTACGTATGCATAAGGACATTGTACGTTCTTTTACCATACCAATAGCAATGATACTATACATAACTGAAACATCACAAGCAGGAAGAAGCACAACATTGCCAGTATTAGTTCAATGTCCTGAAGGGCGTCCCTCCTCTTTCACTACAATCGGCATAACCTTCTGTAGATGGTCAATGTACTTGGTGCAGGTCTCACTGATCATCTTCTTCCAATACAAAGCAATTTCAGCTTTCAACTGTGGCAAGGATCTTGGTTTCACCTTGTCACGGATGAAGGTCTTCATCGAACCCCACACCAATTCGATAGGATTGAGGTCTGGGCTTTCGGCAGGACTCTTGCACCAGTGAATGCTGTTCTACTGAAAGAAATTCTGAATGAACTGGCTGGTGTGCTTTGGATCATTATCCTGAAAGAGACGATGACCATTGGGGTACTTCTTGCCTATGAATGGCACCAGAGAGGCTGACAGCATGTCAGCATACTTTGTGGCATTCATGATTCCACTGAACATGACAATGTGGGTGGCACCTCGCTTGGATATACCTACCCGCACATGTACATTTGGTGGGTGCTTGTGCCAGTACTTCAGCTTCCATGGTGTTTTCCTCTTCCTGAAGCACTTTCTTTGTTGGCACTCCAACTGAAAGGTAGACTCATCAGTGAAAATGGCATCATCGAAAGCTTCTTTATCTTCTATTATGCAAGAAGTCTTTTTGCTTTGTTGGCATCACAAATTGCCTGGCAATATCTTGCTGTGGTGAATGTCCAACCAAGCTGATTGCGAAGTCTTGCTATGGTTTATATCCTGTACTGGATGTTCTCTGCTCCATACGTCTGGGTAAGGATATCCAAAAGGTCTGGAGCAGTCAGCTCATCAATACATTGAATGTGGTTGTCTGGAACTTTCTTTAGGGGTCCACTTCTGGGGTGGTCTAGAATAGAGCCAGTTTTCTGCCATCTAGTGATGGTATTTCGAACTGTATAGCGGGTGGTGTTTACTCCCTCTGTGGCCAGGATCCTCACAATCTGAGTCCATTCCAATTTACTGTGAGATCCAATTAATAAGGAAACTATTCTCTTGCGTTGGTAGTCAGTTAAGCCAGGCATCTTCAATTGCAGTCTTACACTTGCAGGTGGATCACACAATTAAATTAAATTTATACTATTTAGCTAGGATACGTTTATTTGGATTTCAGCCAATAAGATACGTATGTATAACTGTTTGGTATTACACTTCGGTCCTCCAATATTTACATCGCTGGTGGACCGAAGTGTAATATCATACAGTACACACACAAATCTGATTGGATGATCTGTCCAACTGAATTATCTCACACCTCACGTGTGGTGTGTATAATAACGTGTCTGGTGCTGTATAGTCAGCATCATACGAGATTTCCTGGTTCAGAGATACAAGAGCGTTTCAAGCACAGTAGATACAATTGGAGAGAAATGAAGATCCTTGTACAATGGAGTGACAGCAGATCTAAGGGGAACGACCACTCTGGTGAAAAAGAGCGCAATCAAGCAAGGGACGATTGCTGTTGGGAAGAACATATCAGTTGCTTGGGGGAAGGTAAAGAAGAGCTACAATGCTAAAGTTATCAGCAGTAGCGGCGCTCAGACACCAGCAACACCTGCAGTTATTCAAGAAGAAGAGCCGTTTACATTTGAACTGGCAGCTCCAGCTCAGACGCCCGAGTAGTCTGCTGACAACCACAGTGCTCTGCAAAGTACCGTGGCACTTCAAGTTGCTTGACAGTTGCTAGACAAGTTTGATTGCCTCCTTGATGCCGTTTCAGGCATTGAGGCTTGCCTGCTAGCTCAAATCCAGTCGCTAGAGGAGAAGGTTATCGAGAATTGTGCTACCTACGAGTGTCCCTTGCCACCTCCACTTGTATCTGCCTTACTGCCTCCACCGGTAGCAGCCTTACTGCCTCCACCGGTGTCTGCCTTGCCGCCTCCACCACCTGGGGTGTGACTGAGCCAAGTTGCTCAGAGACAATGAGTTCACCATAAGCAAGCAACACACACAGCTGGGAAGGTGGACTTCTGTATATATAAGCTGATGCATACAAATACACTGGAGACTGAGACACAGACACACAATTTGAAATTGATTTGCAAAATATATTTTGGTATCAAAATTTTGTGAAATACGGTAGTTTTGATAGATGACCATGACTATCATTTACATATCCATCACATTTCCATGTTTGGAATTGTAAGCAATGCTTTATATCTCTTCCTCAGGATGAGCAGTCACTGGTGCTATCAGTTTTGCTGTATACAAACACCCAAGTCTGAAGGAACTGACCACTGATGAATGGTGTTTCCCATCCCTCGTCAATAGAGCTGTGGAAGGAATAGTGAGTAAGGAAGGTTTGAAGAAGCTGGTTGTTGGGAGGGGTATCCCAGGTGAGTTATAGTGATGTCATACCTCAAAGAGTCCTTCTTTAGACCACACTAGTGTAGGGATCACTTCACTTTACTATTGACACCAGACAACACACATCACACACATCTGTGCTCACCACCTTAATGATCACTCATGCTGAGCCATTTCACCATTAGTTAGCAAATCCTTAGATCAATTGTTTACAGAACTGTGGTATAGTTGTGAGCAAAACAGTTGCCTGGTGATAAACACACACACACACACACACACACACACAGTACATCGCCCCAAACTGCTAGTAGTCCTAGTTTAACTTACTCGGGGGAGATGGTCACCAAGACACAACTTTTAGCATCTTCATTACAAAATGTGTATTTTGTAACATAATGATCAATCAATTATAAGTTACAGGAATTAAAATAATTTAGATAACGCATTAAATATTACTGGCGACTACATCTAGGAATCTAATGACCCTAACAAGCCATATCTATTATTAGCTACATTCATATCTTAATAACGTATGTATTAATATATCATGAGTTGTAATAACACACACGACTAAAGTGAAAGCTGTAGCTACATTATATATTCGCATATGAGCACACACACGCACACAAACAAAAAGGCAATACACAAAAACAGCACACACACACACTTGCTGAATCAACTGACTTGTACGGACAGGACCCTTGGCAGCCATTATGACGTCACAGGAAGTGGGTACTTCATCAGGAGGCAACCATGCAAGGGGTTCACTGAGGTAATTGAGTGAACGTACAGTGTTACCTGGTTTAAGAGACCCGTCAATGCTGATCTGCCACATTCTTTTGACAGAATAAGTGAGTTATACCCGTTAGGGAGTATGGCCAAGAGGTATAAACATTTAGCACATACGTAGTTATATCCTCGGGCGTAGGTAAGACACAAGTAAAACATCATTGCAAATGAGGCTGCCATTTGTGTTCTAGGTGGAACAGTTGCAAAGATGTGTTGAAGCGCTGGCTTACAGGGTCATTACACTAATCACTCATTCCGTGCAACATCTGCTACCAAGATGTTCGAAGCCAGTATTGACGAGCAGCTGATACTGCAACGTATGAGTCATTCTACCACTGCTGGAGTTTGGACATACAAAAGGGTTGTAGAGTCAACTTCTACATCGCTAAGGATTGACATCAACTTCCCATTCTCTCACACAACCTATCTTCCATCCTACTCACTACTCTGGTGCTTCCAACTCTATCTTGGACCTGTTTCTTGTTTCATGTGATGTTCCTATCTCCACATCTATTATTCTTGATTCCTCATTCTCTGACCACCTGCCCATCCTTCTCCAACTTAACTGTGCTGTTTCCAAACCTTCTCCCTCCTTAATCACCCATTGTTCCTTCAAAAATTTCTCAAAATCCATCTTTGAAGCTGATTTCTCTTTAGTGCCTTGGTCCAATCATTAATGTATTTGATGATCCGGATGACAAAGTAGATACATTTAACAGCCTATTCATGGAAGTTCTAGACATACATGCCCAACTGAAGACAGTTAGAGTGAAAAAGAATCCCACGCCTTGGATCGATAAGACAATTCGGCGTGAGATGGACAGATGTGACCGGCTTTTCCGCTTCTACCGTTGGAACCCTTCTGTTGCTTCTAGAGACTTATACAAGGCTCAGCAAAACCATGTTGTCTGGTTACAGCACAAAGCCAAGTATGAGTACTTCCACCAGCTGATCAGTAGAAAGTCACATCCCTCAGCTATCTGAAACACACTGAAGCTGGCTACAAAAAAACTTCCGAAGTGAAAAGCACAAAAACAACGGCAGCACTGTTTACAAGCCATAGTTTTAACACTAGCTAACCAAGTAGCTAGCTAGCTTTAAATATTAATCTCTATTAAATTCTTTGAAAGTTATATGAAGAAACATAGGCCCAAAGAAAGCTTATAATCACTTGTTATTTAGCCACTAACTTTACTCGTAACTGCAATGCTGTACCAGTTCTACTTCAAACTTAAGGTGGAAGTTTGAATGTAAATGGTCAACAAATCTCTCTTTAGACTTCTAGTCTATAAGCTAGCTCTAGTCTTAGCTATAGTTATATAGTCTAGGATATAGACTAGCTAGCTTAGTCCAGGAGCTAGCTAGTCTTAGCTATTGAGTAAATCCACTATTCCTTCGCGTTAGCCATTACAGTACAGAATCGACCGTACTAATAAACGATCCCGACAAGAGGTAACCACCGTACACCTGTTACTACGCCGATACAGACATTCTGGGCCGTGCAGCTGCACCGCTAAACAGCCCAATCAGCCATTTTGTCATTTGTTACGTCATACACGTGATAATTCGCCATGGAAACGGCCAGCTTGGAGGTGCAATAAAATGGACGCCTCACTGTCGAGTGGTGTGGAACTACTCTAACGAAGATGTTGACAAAAAGCTGTTGATGCGAACGGAACTAGAAGCAGAAGACCAGGACACTGCTTGTGGGCATTGTCTGTACCGATTTTATACGAGTTTAGAGAAGGTCTGAATAATCCACGTGTCAACTATCAATTTTTCTGTTAACTTGCGAAGAGTTCCTTAGCACTCATCGCCCAAGGGTGCGTCTAAGTGGCAAAGGTACTTCATTTGCCCTCTCAGTAGCCATGGTAGAGCCGTCACTTTATAGTGCTATGACATCTTGACGGCACTTTTTGCTTGAAAGACACCAATCATCTGTTTCTGTTGTCATTCCGCTAAGTGTGTTTTGATGATGATGAGAGCAAAAAGAAACAGTGAATTTGCTACTGGTTTCGGCAAGTGATGTGTAGGTTGTTGAATGGCTCCATTCCCTATTTTAACTTTTAAAGTGTGGTTTAAATTCTGTGCTGATGGCATCCAGCTTCAGGAAATCAATAATGGCTGTTTAATGAAGCTTATGTTGTTAGAATTTGGTGGTATAATTTTTTTTGTTAGCAGTTTTTGAAATTAATGTAGTTTTAAAGACAATGTGACTGTGCCGTTGATCCCATTTAAAAGATCACCAATCTACACTGAAGCAAGTAGACACGAAATGTTCTGACAGTGGCCTAGAAATCTGACCAGACAAATGTGCCTCATGTCTTTGATAGCCAGAAAATAAATAGCTGGACAACCTGTGAAGTGCATCAGGGCTCCACCCATAACATCACATCTGTTCCCACCAAGTTTATGGGTCAAACCATTGGTGCCAACCCTACCAGCACATAGTTGCACTTGAGTAAGATCAAAGAGAGGGGCTATGCGGCTCTCAATGAGATTGACTGAAGACCCACCAGAGGCAAATATAAGGCTTGAATTTACAAGTTTTACCTGGTTCCCTTGATCCTGTTCAATCTTGCGGTGGGCTGTATCTCCCAACACTATTTACAAGATCAAGCCAGAGTCACCTCTCTTTTGAAGCGTTGGCTGCGGATTTCAAGATGTGCAACCTTGGCATCAATTTTTCACCCAGATGTAACCAACTTTTCATATCTACTTCATGTCCAGGAAAAGGCTAAACTAAGGCTCCTAGCTCAAGTTCGCCTGTCCCAGAATAGGGACATTGTAGAAATGGAAGACATGATCTTAGACCCAGAATTTGCCAAAAGGAAATCAATTCCACTGAGAAGCCTTGAAACCTTAATCTTCCAAACCACCCTCAGCGTCCTCACCCACACACGCCAAAGCCCTGATGAGATCACTGAACAGCAGTCTAACCAAAGGACATGCTGCCTATTGGAGCCTTCATTCCGCATTGAGACTGCCATATTGTTTCTATAATTAAATTTGCAGTGCTGTGCAGTGGTAGGTGTTTCTGCCGATATTCTGGAAGGGCTGGAAACTGATGTCTGTCTGGTTGATCCGCATAGCCTCCCCCAACTCAACTAAAGGTGCATCTGGGTCCAATGTCACTGTCATTATTAGTGGGCAGCTGACTTAGACGGGAAGGCCTTAGCTGGGAGGGGTCCCTAGTCATGTCAGGTTCCTTAGAGCCATTCCCCATTGCAAGGGCCTTCTCTAGCAGACGGGCAGTGTAGTCTTGTCCCTTGCTTTCCTTGTCCACCTGTGACCTAGGTACTGACATTTTTGGGACCAACGATAGAAACTTAAGCATGAACCTGGTGACATGTACACTGATCATGCAAGGTGCTCGAGTGCTACCAATGATTACTGAGTGTCCTTGTTGATCAACAACAGTCATCTGTAGTGGAGTGACATGATTTGACATGATTACTTAGGTTAATAGCAAACTGTGTAGTGTTTCACACATACTGTGTTGTGTTTTGTGCAGTGACAGGTTAACACCTCTTTGACAGCTTATTATGGTTAGAATCAGTCAAACTGGTCATGCCAGTTTTAACTTGGATCTGTACATAAATAAAGGCACTGCTTGGATTCCTGTCTTTCGTGTTATGGTCTGTATTGGACTAAAGGCCAATGTTTAGCTTGCAGAAGAAAATGGATACCTCAAGTCACTGCTTCCCACTGCTGTCCCATTTGCTTTCGTAAAGCTTAGCCTCTATCAAATTTGAATGGAAGTGTTTACATGCAATTATACTGAAGAGATGAAACTGAGTTACCAAGACTGTATGCAAAGAAGGCACTGAGAACATTGATGAACCACCTCTGATGGAAGATGCTGCCCTTCTTGGTTCTGAAAATGGCCAGAAGCTGTCATTTGAACTGTATTGGCAGCGTCTTCCTTCGTCACTCTACATGGCCTTGAAAAATCTGCTTCATCAAATTCATTTGAAGAATTTCCTGTTTGCCTAGTTGGAAGGACTTTCAATCTGCTTTTGGAAATTTTATTTAAGCACCACATACTTTAGTTTTACAATTGAATGTGGACTGTTTCAAATTATAGGACCATGTAACTTATTCTGTTGGGGCCATTCACTTCACAGTCTTTAATCTACCAGCTACAGAGCATTATGAGATGAAAAATGTTCTCGTTGCTATTCTTCCTGGCCCCGATGAGCCCAAACACAACAGTTCCAGTGTCACTGAAAATGTGCACTTGGTCATTTAGCTTGCGACTTTCCAGCTTCCAGGAAAGCGGCAGGGTTTATAAGTCAGTCATTCTGGCTGTTTAGAATGCTCCAAGTGCAAGGAGTTCAAGACTGTGGGCGGTTTTAGTAGTAAGCTGGACTGTTCTGCCAATGGGTAGCTTTGGTCCATTCTTCTGTATGAATATAAAAGTCCTCTTCATGGCCTGTGAAAACCCGGAGCCCAGCATTGAGGGGTTACGTCTGATGTCTTGTGGTGCCACTTTTGTGACTGATTGTATTTATGCTTTTGGTTGAACTTGGCCTCTTATTTTCTTTCCTCTCTCCACTAGCCAATTCATCCTCTCAGAAAGAGTGAACAGAATTTGCAGCCTTGTAGGCAGACAGCATTCTCCAGCTCATCAGTAGCTAAAGTGAGGAATTAGTCTCTTCAATTATTCACAACATATTCCTTTACATCAGGAATGGGGGACATGTGGTATTTGTTGTGTTCTGTAGAGTAGCTCCATAAATCACCAAAGCTTCTAGTGATGTGTATAAATGGAATTTCATCCTCGCAATGCACATCACACCTTTTGAGGCAACCACCCATACTTCAATTGCCTCAGTCTGTGCTCGTTCTGCAAGACTCTCTGGGTTATGGGCTTTTTTCGAGATTTCCCTATCACCAATTGTTCACATGGTCAGCTGCAAGTACACCCAAATGAATTCCTACTGTTCCTAAGGTAACAGAAATGAATTTCTTGTGACAAACTGAATATGAGTACATTTATTATGCCTAGTGCTAGAGTGACTAGCACAGACTAACTATCACTTTCTTGCAACATGTACCATATATGTATGTATGTATGACTGAATTATAATTATGATTATATGTAGGTAACAATTTTAAGTGTGGGAATTACCCACCTCTGTGATGGGAGGAATATGCATTGCTGCTTTTGCCAAGAGAAACTTCTGTGCGGTGCCTTTGAAGCAGAGGGAATTCTTTTTGGTTGGATGAGCAGCCTTAAAGAACATGGCTGCTATGATGGGGTCCACTGGTATCTCTCCAGTTACCAACATGAACTGTTTTGTTTTTGGTTGGTACTTCTGCCTGTGACCTACCTGCCGTCCACGGCAGCACCTTTTAAGCATAATGCTCAATGTAGGTACTATCACATTCTGCATTGGATGTCACGTCTTCACTGCTCTCCAACTGGTATTTTCTCACAGTGTCCACAATCTGTGATGCAAAGAAAGCATCCACTTCTTCCTCATACCCTTCGAGGTATAGGTTCCTGACAAGCTGCAAAGAACATGACATCCATGTATACATCCATATGTACACACATGTATACATATGTACATATACATGCATGCATACTGTACATATATGCACGCATGCATATTGCTACAGAACCACTTTAATGTTGCATATTGTGGAATTACACAGTAATGTTGCATATTGTGGAATTACACAGTGAACAAGCATTTGCTGGAAACACCCTCAAGTTGTGGAATGATGCCTTCGTCTATCTCCTGCATGCCTTTCTCATGGAATTGCTTACCTAGTCCAATTAGGCACACAATTCTGCCTGACACTTGCCATTTGCACTTGCATTTGTTCAGCTAGTAGTGACACTTTAGCAGTCAGTAGTGGCTGGATACCTCTGCCTTCAGTGAAGGTTTTGCACTGCTAAGCAATGGCGCTTATTAACAGGGTGGCAAGAAATGGACACCAGGCAGCCAGCCTAGAATTATCCAAGGTTGCTGGCCTTCCTTTTTTTCCAACGTAATCAAGCATGTATGCCTTGTTCCGTTACGCTAAAGCTATCTTTTATGTGTTGCAAAATACTGTGGTTATGATAACCTTATGTATTTTACGTGATTCCCTGCTTCATGCAAATTGTGTGCTAAGCCTGTCAACCTTACATATATGGTACAGTCAGGAGTGCTGTGCATGCACTTCGCACGCATACCGCAGGCGCACTCTGCAGCTCAGGCACACCAAATAAAAGAAGGTATAAGCACAGACTGGCTTGGGCTCACTAGCGTGCAGTAGCTCAACCTTGCTGCAGACATCATAGTTCTTTTTACCATAAGTGTCAGTTGTGTGCATTGCATCCCTTGCCATTCTCCACACATTCTGGGCAATGTGCAGCTGCCAGGCTGGGTATAGGCCAATATCTTCAGTTTTATACAGCACACTACATAGCTCCAGCACACTAAGCCTAGAAAATGCTGGACTATTTCCACGCAGGCACACATGCACCAGAGTTTGCCCTTGTGGATGCAGCAACAATATTACAGGAATGGATATTGTAGACAGAGGATTCCTGCATTTCCACTTTATGCCTATACTCTAGAACACTATTCTTTGATAACTATACTATTCCCTTAGGAAACTACTCTCTGGTAACAAAATGTTCCCTTAAAACACTTCAGGCACTATTGAGTAGTGACTCCCTAGGAATCACTCTTTGGCAACTACTTGCCTTCTAGGACACTACTCCTTGGAGAATACTATTTCTCTAGGACACTACTTCATGGTGACTGGTATCCATCTAGGACACTATGTTGTCTAGATGTCAACTACTGTTATCCTTGGACATTACTCACGGCTGACTATACATACAAATCCATAAGACACTACACCCACTACCGGTGACTACTGCCCCCCTCCCCCTAGGAATTTTCTCCTTGGCAACTAGGACACTACTCCCTGTGGACTACTACTGTCTCCCTAGGATACCACTGACTGGTGACTACCACTGACTGGTGACTACTGTACCCCTAGAACATTTTGACTGTTAACTATATACCTGCCCCTTTAGGACACTATGGCTAATGACAACTATCCTCCTAGGACACTATTCATTGGCGACTACTTTCTCACTATAAGACCCCCTTAAATGGTGAGTCCTGTTTACCAAAAGCACAACTGACTGATGTCTACTGTCCCATTAGAAAACTGTAGTAATGATATTCACTAGGGAATACTGACTCAGGCGGACACTATTAACATGCAGGAAATGTTGTCCCCCTCTAGGACACTGTTCACTAATGATTAGTGCCCTCCATAGAAGCCCCAATCTTTGGTGTATTCTGACCCATAGGATATATATACTGTTCACTAACGAATACTGTTGGACATGCACTATTCACAAGTGAATGTTGCCCCCCCTAGGACACTGTTCTCATAGTGAATGCTCTCCCCTATTGATGCTGTTCTTCATCTATAAGGGAGAGATTCATATGTATTTTTACTTCACTTCCCCTATCCATTAGTGCGGCAGATCTGTTACGTTCCTCTGCTAGCTGCCTCTCTGCATTGAATGATAATATTGAGAATGAGAATAATGAGAATGTTGTAACAGCATTTGTACAGCTCCATCATTATGTACACAGTCAATTGATCCACACAGAGAGTACTTGTCCGTAGAGCAGGCACAAGTGTGCAAGGAACAGCTAGATTGGGCTGAAAGGTTGCTGGCAAACACAGGTGTGACTGGAGCATTATAGAGTAGACAGACACACACGCACACACACACACACACACAACCACATGATAGGCACCAATGTGTGCACACTCAAACACGCCAAATCCACACATGCTTGCACACACACACATCCCTGGACTACAACATATGGTACATATGCTCTGTTACCAGGCAATGCCAAAGTGGCACCATCCACCCACCAATAAATAGTGCAAAGAAGTGAAGGTGTTGGCCCTGATTCTGCCACAGAAAATTGCCCACCAGCCAAGGAGGCTGCCCTGCACCAAACAACATTCAATTCCAGGCTCCGATTTGGAGTAAGCTAGCACTCTAGCTGTGTGGGCTGTGTGGGCCCTTCCTCAGTCCCCAAACAAAAGTGCTACCATTGCTATTCAACCAGGTTCACCCTTGTGCCCCTTTGGGATTCTCTGTTGTTATATCCTCTGGGGAGCCAGAGTCCCCTTTGTCGACATGCAGCCAGCTGCAGCTACTTGTACACATTTGCATGCACATCGCAAGTATCTGCCTGCTTGCTTGTTGCTCAATGCCCACTCCCAGTATGTCCAAGTAGAGCATCAAATTCGAACATAGCCACCAGTGGCAGAAGCAAACAAAAAAAGCACATTGCAAGCTGTTCCATTCAGTATTGTCTGCAGCTGACTAGTGAGTTATCATGGCTTACATGCACCAGTTGCTGTTAATTCATCTGAGTACGGAACGTTTAAACCAGCTGCCATAGCTTCAGATCTAGCTGCTCAGCTAAGCCATCTTTACACTCAATATGTCAACATTGACACTATTATCAATACAACACAAGGACAACAAGAAAACAATATGAATGTGCTATGTTTCCACACATTATGCTTCGTGATATTGTATAGTGACAAAAAGAACTGGTGTTCATACACTAATATTGACACTGACAGTTAGTACAGTGTTTGTGCACAGTGTGATATGTAATTCTCTTTCGCATTACGTATGTTGCTGAGAAGAAAGAGATCAAGTGTGACAAACGCCCTCTAGATCACTGACTAAGTGACTCTGCATGGCAACAGGTAGCATGCAGGTTAATAAAAACAAGTGCTTAAAACAAGGCCCAATTTTGTACATGCAAATGGCTTACGGAGCCCACACCTCCTCTGCTACCATGGCACCATGGCAGCCCCACCACTGGTGGGTTGTCTGCAAGCAGTCACCGCCAAACAGTGCTCTGAACAAGGAGCCCTACAGCCCCTTCTAACTGTATACTGCACTGATGAGCCCCAAATAGGGCAAAACATTCACAGTGTGACTGTCTGCAGTTCTAGTGCTGTTGTGTAGACTGGCAGCACAATTACACTGAGCTGAACGCATGCAAGGATGTCTACTCATGTTGCTGCATGGGCATAAAATGCATTTGGTGCAGGTACGTACATTGGCCCCTCCACTGTGGACCAGTTTCCACTTACATTGCCCATGCATGCACTGTTTGCTTGGCCAGAGGGCTGGGGCAAAAGGCCCAAAATCCCTGCCGAATTTGCTCCCAGGGGGACGGCTTTAGGGAGGGCGCGTTGCGGGTGTGCACACGTGTCAATAACCGGAAGCAATAACAAATCAAATTAACCGCAAGGTACAAAACTCAAGAAGAATAATGTGCGTCAGGCTAAGATGTCAACTAGGTAGCTAGCCGAAGAGCTCCTGGCTGGAGCAGGCCCTGCAGCCGTAGCAGGGCCTGTGGCCAGCACTTGCACCACCTGGCGCAGCGGCGCCACTTGGAATGGCGGTTCTGAAACCACGTCCAGATCACCCGGTCAGAAAGTCCCAGCTGTGCAGCTAGCCGGCCTCTTTGGCCTGCCGTCACATAGCCTTCTGGAGAAAAAGCTTTCTAACAGGGCCACCTGGGCCGGTTTAAACCTCATCCTCTGGGCCCGCCATCCTGGGCCCCTGGCAGCTGGTCCCGACTGCTGGGGCTGCAGGGTCTGCTGCTGGGTGACTGGCTGTTGTGGCCCTGGGGATGGCTGCTGTCCCTGGTGTTCATCTGGTTGCTGCTGTGGACAGGGCTGCTGGCAGGTGACCTTGAAAATGGGCCTGGACTGCACCCCCAGGCCTGTTTGGCCGGCTCTGACTGTGAGCTCCACTATATGCCCCAAGGGCAGTCTCAAAGTGGTCTTCGAAGTTTTACCCGGTTAGAGAGCAGTTCTTGTAAGAGCTCCAGGAACTTTGGTGGACACACCAGACTGTATAAAAAGCCAACTGCTAAGACTGATCATAGGCGTAGGAACCATGGGGGCCAGGGGGGCCATGCCCCCCCCCCCCCCCCCCCCCGGATTTCATGAAAGGGGACCAGGCCCCCTAGATTTTTAGCCCTGTCTCACCTCTATAATCTTTGATTTGGCTAGTAAGTGCTCAGGTCATCTCAGCAAAGCGTACAGAATGAGTCCACAGCATTTTCATTCAGATCGATAACCAAGAAACTGTTCAAGATTTCGTTTAGAGGCTTGCATGTGGAAGCCATTTTACTGGTTGCACAATTGACACTTGGCCTGAATATAATAGCCTGTGCGCTATCTGGCCTGCGCTAACTGTAGGAATGGGGATCCACCTCAAGTTTCAATCGCAACAAAGAAACTAATAAAACAACAAGCACGGGTTGCAACTTTGTCCACTATTCTAATGGACACCTGTTAGTACTCTACAAGGAGATCATGTGCCTGGGAAACATGGGAAGCAATCACCTCCTCATCCAGCCATTGTTCATCAAAACCATCTTTGTGAATTTCACACAAATTGTGTGAAATGCAACAGCTTGTGACCACAGTTGACACAAAGTGAATACATACATCACTGCATTTGAGTAGCGGCCTGCATCTTCCCTATAATCGGTTAAAAGCACAATCAACTGCAGCGTGAGCTCTGCTGAGTTGTTAATTGAACCGCCTCTGCCTATCACTTAAACCAGAACCAGTGTAGGGCTTCATTAGCCAGCTGAATAAAGGATAGGCAGGATCTCCTAGAATGACCACTGGTACACGCACATCAGAAATTCCGAATTGCTGAGAATGTATGCATCATGCATGCGTGCACTACCCGGCCATTCAATATAGGTGTTCATGAAAAGGTAATCATGGCATATGGAATTGTTCAGCTCATTTGCTCTGCCACTCAACCTTTGAAGCGTTCAAGCATTAAATAAACGCTAGCGAAGAGGAATGCTGGGTGACAAGCAAATAACACACCAGAGCGCACTAGTATAGGCACCTAGTAAACGCCCAGTACCTTATTGTTGACATGTGAACCAGACTCTATACGAGACAGTAGATGTTAGACGCCATGGCCTACAACTTGCAAGGACACCGCATTGACTATAGGGAGTTAGTTAAGTGCCCTCTTCCAAGGGCGAAGAGGACTCGCATTGGAAGAGGTAAACGAGCAGTCATGGCGGACGCTTTGCACGACTGTGCCAGTAGGAGATCTTCCAGAGCTGGGGAATATAGGATAGCTTCTTCCATTCATCACAGCATCGCTCGGCAGATAGACTGGGGCATAACGTATACTTTTCTGCTGTGCAAATGGGAGGAGCTGACCCAAGAGGCATTCTTAAAGAATGAGTCTCAATGGAAGGAATAGAAATTGGTGTGGCTCTGGCAAGTAGAATGCTATTGTAGGCAAGGACGCCTTGCTACTTTGTGGAAGGAAAGGGACGGGAAGAAGTTGATGTTGTTGAGGCATAGCCATTCCTTAGGGTCCTTGATTTGAGACCAGCCTCTGGAAGTAGAGGAATAGAGACGCTGTTTGCCATTGAATGGTATGTAGAGAGGATAGCATATATGGGAATTGAGGTTGGGGAGATGTAAATGAGTGCCTTAGTTGCCAATGCTGATGAGAATGTCCTTTTTTCTATAATTGGTGGATGGTTTGCCACTTACACAAGAAGTGTAGATGAACCAGCAAGTGTAACAGATAATACAAGAAAATAAAACAGTTTCCTACATAAATGCAACAATGTACTATGAGTTGTAAATCAGTTAACTAGGAACCTAAGCTTCTAGATCAGGAACTTGCAGACTTGTGAGCATTTCAAAGGTAAACTGATACACCTACCAAGTAGTTAGGATAGGGGTTAGTAGGTTTAGGTGCATTCAATGTTTTGTATATAGTTTGGGTTCACTATCTATATGTATTATGCAACACTTGCCCGTCTGCTTCTCTCGGCCCAAGTTACTTCTCCAGGATACATGATGGCTAGCACATACATTAGGTCTTCCTGGTAGACAGGATATCTTCTTTCCTAGCTGCATTTTTCCTCCAAATACTAGTCCTTTGGAAGAATGGAGATATACATGTAGTTCATATAGTGTATAGATATCTTTTAGAAGTTTTCGAAACTCAAATACAAAAAACCCTCCATGATTTCCTCTAACCCTCTCTGCATGTGTGGGCCTCCATTTAGGTCCATTCTTTGCAGAAGCCAAGATGGACGCAGGTACCTATAGCAAGTGTAACAGATAATGGTTCTCCAATGCCTACGTAGCTATCTGCTATAATCGGCAATTACTTACCCTTCTTCCCTTACAAATGCTCTTTTAAGAAGACATACAGCCCTGTCCATAATGATCCTCTTCTGTCTTGACTTCAATGTTTAGTGAGATGCTGCTGGGCCCAATCTTTGTCCATCACTTGGGCCAAACCACAATGTTCGTCTCCTGCTAGAATTTCTGACTTGGCTACTTGCTGTTCATCGGTTGTGCGCTCATACTGCCGCAGTGCTGCCAAACTCCTATGTTCCTGTACGCTCCTGAATAATCTATTCAGGAACACTTGCGTGGAATAGTGTACTGGCTCCAGTAGCTCACAGACTGTGATTGGTCTTATTCCCCTGTATGCCAGCATCCAGACACATGTTCTGGACCAACTTTCCCAGCTCATTCTTGCCAAGAGGGGTACTCTGGAACCATGGCTGCATACAAGTGAAAACAATAATGCACTCACCTAGTTCATAGTTCAACGAGTAGCAAATCCAGCGATTCTCTCAGTAGACAGTATCTGCACATGTGTAAGTGAAGCATATGCAGAGCACTTGGCTTGAAGGCTGGCTACATATACAACGTTCAGGAAATGCAAGGGTCCCACCAACATTCAGTATGAAACTAGCTGGCTAGCGTAATTCGAGAATTAACAAATAGCCATACTCCCTGTAAAATACTTGACAGTAAGGGAGTAACTGCATGTGAAAAACAAGTATTTCGAGTTAAAAAACTCGTGGGGCGCCAGGGCGCCCCTGAACCTCGAACTACTTGCTAGCAATTTTCACATGTACATTCAGTAAATCAGATAGTTGGGGGTACAGTATTGTTGTTGGCCTGAAAGATACATCAAGACACACTAGACTGTTGGGTTTGCAAGAGTTTCAAGTCTCCAGAGCAGCCAGTCATATCCAGTGAAAGCATCTTTACCAAACTGTCCAATGTTTGCCTACTGCTTTCTGATCTATGTGACATTCTGAATGAGCAATTGTTACTTTGTGCCTGGAGGAGTGTGCTGGCTGAAAGGCTACCCGATGATGACTCTATGAGCGAATCAGGGGCCGGGCTATAATTATGTGTCATGACTTGCTGGTCTCCCATTATTGGCCTACGGGTCACTAGACCTCTGTTGTATTTAGGGCTGTACCTCGCAGAAAAACAGTTAAGTAAGCTTCCTACCACAATGCTATTACTTAAACATGTTCTAGAAACACTTTGCGTTCTTTGGATACACGGCGAAATCTAAAGAAAGATGGTTTTGAGCCTAGCAAACAGAAAGCGTCGAGTGCGCGGCCATTTTACAATGTCCGTCAGTGATAATTGGAGCTGTATCTCGCAGAAGAGACGTCCCTTAGGCTTTTTATTAGTATCACTCTATTAACACATGTTTATGACCACATTTCGTTCGATTCAAACATGGCGAAACGTCATTAGAGAGGATTTAAAGCTTTGTAAAGATTGACGTGAGCGCCGCCCTTGGGACAGCAGAGAAAGGGTGCAGATAGAAGACATTGCGCTCAGTTGCATCTCTCGGGAGTTTGTAGAAATAGGTGTCCAAAATGGCTGTACATGACATCTGTCCCCAAGACTACTTGCCTTCTGGAACACTACTCCTTAGAGCTAGATGTCAACTACTTGTTATCCTTGGACATTACTCACTGCTGACTATACAGATCCATAGGACACTACACCCACTACTGGTGACTACTGCCCCCCTTGGCAACTAGGACACTACTCCCTGTGGACTACTGTCTTCCTAGGATACCACTGACTGGTGACTACTGTACCCCTAGAACATTTTGACTGTTAACTATTTGCCTGCTCCTTTAGGACACTATGGCTAATGACAACTATCCTCCTACGACACTTATCATTGCCAACTACATTCTCACTATAAGACACCCTTAAATGGCTACCAAAAGCACAACTGACGGATGTCTACTGTCCCCTTAGAAAACTGTAGTAATAATATTCACTAGGGAATACTGACTCTGGCAGACACTATTAACACGCAGGAAATGTTGTCCCCCTCTAGGACACTGTTCACTAACTACAGTTTCACTGCTTGCAGTGCATTTGCTTACCTCCATTGTTGCTATGATCAGAGGTAGCTACAGGAGGGAAGAGAAGGAAATCTTTACATGTGGTACATGCCTATGTACTCTCCTTATACTCACGGATTCAATGAGCGCCTGCCTAACACCCTGTATATTCACACAGAAATCATCAGCTTCTTACAACTATCCGTTGTATGTCTACGGTGATTTTCCATATAAATTGCATGCACACATGGTAGGTCAGTCATGCTGACATCACCAAGCCAGCCTGGACTATCCTTTGCCAGAGCATGCATGACCAGCCAGTGCATTACTAGGTGGGGCCTGAGTAGCAATGGCATTACCAGCCTGTGTCCAACCAGCTGGCATACACCGAGCACGCAGAGAGACCTGCCCAAAGGGTGGGTCTGTCCGCCTACCTACCGTTGTACATCAACGATTACATTTATATTGAATGTATTGGGCGAAGTATTGGGTATAGGAAATTTAAATTGTCAGCTATTTTATTCAGCCGGAAGTGGACCGTGTGCGAGGCCAAAGGAATTTGAAAAACGGCTTCTAAACGACATCTTAGCGAAACTTTGGACATTCTCTTCTGCCTCTGATCTTGGAACAGACTCCTACAGCACATCTGGTTGACAGGCAGAGACAGCTTCGAGACACCACCCAACAGGTCATCGACTTCGCCCCGTGCCTTCTTTGACAATGGCCGCGTCCACCTTGGAGGACTTCACTCCACCGCCTGGAACACATGACAGGAGCAACGTAGAAACTGGTGAGCGCTTTGACATGTACACGCTAACATTCTTCAACCATTTGTAGCGTTGAAAAGCTTAACTCGCACGGTTGCCCTTCTGAATGCTCTTCAGAACCTGGCCCACCCGTACTGCGCTGTAGCAAACTTACGTAGCTTTTGCCATCACAGACCACTAGCTACTCTGGTGACTGTGGGTTCCTTGGTACATTATGTTTCTGAAATTATTCACTGTAAATGCATGTGCTATAAGCAGTCATGTGTCTGTCTTTGCTGGAGATTTCTGTGTGTGTGCGTGTGTGCGTGTGTGTGTGTGTGTGTGTGTGTAGTGTAGTGTAGTGTGGTGTGTGGGTGTGCATTTCTGGTGTGTTGCATGTTTATCTCCTTCCCTCCCTACCTCCCTGACACTATGTCATGCTTACCTATGTTGAGTGACAGAGCAGCGACTGAAATAAGCAGGTAAACACTGCAAGATAGCAGCCAGCAGGTTGCCAAGTTGGTTGCTAACCATTACTACTACTAATACATACATGTACACTCTACAAATTAATGTGCACACCACACTGTTGTTGTCCATTGTGAATCATTATAGTGAACATTACTTTACCTCTTTCAATATTTGTGTGCTCGTATAACTTTTACTACATTTCAGTGTATACTTGCATATATCAATGCTGATGGTTAATCAATACAGTACAGTAATTCTGTGAATATGATTTTATGTATAATACAATGTATAATGAGAAAATGAGAATGAATGAGTGAAGATAAATTTGTCATGGTTAAATCGTTAAGTGGCTAATCTAAAAGTATACATATGTACATTCATCTTGTGGATGACCTGCAGGTTAAAAGAAGAAAAGTATATTTGTTACATGAGGAAGCCATACATCAAAGCAAACTGCAGTGTGCTAATTTCGCATAACGCTGCTGTTTACGCTTTCACACCTCATAACACACTGTGTCGAGTGGGGCTCTTATTTGCTAACCCAATCACGTTTTAGCCTTAAACAAACGTTTTGTTTACTGCTTTAGCAAAATGCCTTTGATATTCATCACCTTGTGAACTTTCTCATGAACATTGGCTCTGGAATGATGAGTGCTTGACACTTGGAAGCATGGTCATCACATAAATTTATGCCTAGCACACGTGTATTTTTATAGCAGTGACATGTAATTGTGCATGTAATGTCCTTAGTGATAGAGAAACCAAGATTCCCTTTCCCGAGTTCACTTGATTGATCAAATTGAAAGTAGGTCTCGCCACTCCCAAGTTCTCCAGTCTTTTAAATCCTAGTACACTCTCTAAAAAGAAAGTTCTCCCTTCATACGCTGCTTGTAGGACTTCTAATTGTCTGCCCTAGTGCCGACTCAAGCGGCGCCGACGCTTTATTCAGTGCGAGAGGCCGCTGACAGCCTTTTCTTGTGACGCTTCTCGCCTTTCGCCTTGTGCTTCAAGAAAAGCGTGTTCTCTGGTTTCTATAGTAACTTCAGTCAGATTCGTTCGGTAAATTCATTCGACAGCGAACGAATTCAAGCGCTAATCGCTGCTGTTTGAATCGTAACAAGTCAGTTATAACACGGCCGCTCAGGCGCTTAGCTAATTTATCGCACTCGGACGCTTTGCGCCCTCGTGTGATAAATCAGCCAGCGCCCTCACGGCCATGTTATAACTAGTACATGTTACATGGAAGCTGCATGCACTTGCATTTGTGTCTGCATAGTGTGCTCTTATTTTAATTTCAGTGTGATACTTACCTGGCTTTTACTGTGGGATCTTCTCCCCCACCTGCCAGGAGGGACACCCTTCAGGTGACCCTGGCCGATCCTCTCAGTGTGATACATTTGTAGCACACCTCTCGGATTCCAAAATTGTAAAGGTAACACCTACATGTATGTAAATTGAAAAGGCAGCACACCCACATACACTAGCATAATTATATGTAGCACCTAACTTATTCTGGGAAGTCCCAGCCTTTCTTCCACTGTTGGCCTGCTTTGGGGGACTTAGCCAGTGACTCCCCAACTGGCTTCGCTGGGGACCCCTGTGGTGCCTGCCCCTCTGGCTTCTTGGAAGCTGGACAAGGCGAGGAGGAGGGAGGGTCAGAGGTCCCCTCCATAGGTTCCATCTGGTTCATCTCCTCGCCCTGTAATCACAGAACAAGATGTGTATAAATTTAAGACAAACACTAAAGTGCACCTAGGTAGCTATGTACGTACCCGTATACGCCGGCGCCTGTGGATGCAACTCGCAGGAACTTTCTCCCTACTATTGCTCATGGCAGCTTCTTCAACCTCTTCTAAGCATGCAAGAGTCACTATGTGTTGCGATAATGACGACTGTACCCCACTCTGTATGTGATTAGTCATTTCTTACAGTTCAAACGGTTTATTGTCAGCATAATGATATGCAAAATAGCGCAACCACAATGTTTGTGAAATGCAAAAATGGCCGGTGTGAAGAGCATTGACGCCGTCCTCTGGTGTGCTAAAATATTACGCCAAGACTGTCCCTCATGGCCCAAACAGATGGCCCACGACATATTCCCAGGATTTTGGCAGTGCGTGCACGATGTGCTTATTGCCATAACAACCTCCTCTGGAATTCTTTGGAGGATGGACTTTTCGTTCAGTGACTTGGTTGGGGCCTTTGCCCTATTCTGCGTAACAGTGTTCATCAGCACTATGTTTCTCCACCATGGTTTCATCACAGAGCCTGCGTTTGTGCTAATAAAGCCGTCCTTGGTGAGTCTCCTTGGCTACAGTAGCTTTGTGCATTGTTCACTAGAAATGTATAATTATGGTCTGTCCAAGTGCTCGTCGAGAATTTTGCCTGCCTCTTATTTTAGCTGCTATGAAACTGTTTACACATTTACCTGTTGTATTGTATGGCCAAGGATTGTTTATTGAGATACATTATATATGTGTAGCTGTTAAAAGTAACTGTATATGTGTTTGTGCTTGTGCACTTGTATGCGTGCATGTCTTTCTCACTCTGTGTGTGTGTGTGTGTGTGTGTGTGTGTGTGTGTGTGTGTGTGTGTGTGTGAACGTGACTGTGTGTGAGTGTCTGTGTAAGTGTGCCTGTGCAAGTGTGCGCAATCATGTGTGCATAATGTGAATGTAGATGTTTGTGAGAGTGTCAATGCGGGTACCTGTATGGTTAGTCATGCATACACACCTGAGCTGATATGATATATAGCTAATGACACTAAGTCGGTCCAAAGAAATTGCTTTGATATGTGGACACCATTATGGTAGTGGGTCTCTTCACAATTCATGCAGGGTACAAGTCTTAGGGTCAGAGCCTCTCTGCTATCTCTTGAGGTGAGAAGCAATGCTCCAAGTCCATAGCTTCCATACCAATTTACATTCCTTGAAACTGTGACGTATTGCCCAAGTCCAACCAATCATCTCTGCAGTTCATTCTTGAAGTAGCACTGTAAGTAGTACCATCCGAGTGGCAGTGAATCAGGGTTAGGGTTAGGGAAGAGACTTCTTTCCATTCTGATACCACCAGTATCCATCAGCCTTCTAGTCTTCTGTAACTGTAACAGACAGTTTTGAATCATTAATTTCAGTTTGTTTGTTTGCACTTTGTAACATGTGTCGTAACTGTATTCATGTATGTATTATCTGATCATGCGTCAGACAATGAATGCATGATATTCTAAGTATACGCATACTATCTATGCATAAGCAATAAGCATGTATAGCCAAGTATGTATGTAATATTATTATAGAAACGCACGCTTGCACACACACACACGTGCACACACATACCTTCTTTTCCAGTGTTATTTCCACGCACACAGAGTGGTGGTATAGGAATAACGACAGCCTTGTCTCTAGTTTGCAAGTAGTGGCAATATTTCTAGCTGGATGTTCAGTTGAGGAACATGCTCATGCAAGCAAAGTAAGTCCTAATTTCGCACTTCTTATTTCAAGATTGCCATCACTACAACAAAAAAAAAAGTTTACACCACGATGAGTGTCAAATCACGTTTTAGGAGACCCACAGAAACATGTGCTTCACTTCTTTGTGCAGAGCTTGCACATGTGCATGCATGTATTGGGTTGTGCAGAACTAGTGCGAGACTACTTCACATCACCAGCTAACATGTACATTGTGTGACCATGGTCAGAAATTTATACCAGTGGTTAGACATTAATGCAGATTACATAACTCAGAATTGGTCGGTCTGTTCCAAATTGTTCCAAAGAATATAGCCGACCCCTGTGACTACTGCTCATTATTTTACACATTGCTTCGAAGCTCTGGTGAAGGAAGTCAGTCATAAAGGGTTCCAGGAAACCCATAGGTGAGGTGATGGATTTTTTCTGGAGCAGTGAGTTTCAACTGTGAGGATCACCACATGTTCATTACTTGTGGTGAATGAAAGATGCTCCAGACTTGGATACCAAAGTAGGTAACCAGTCAGCACCTGATCTCATCAATAGGTGCATCTCTGTTAGGGTGCCAGATGAAAGGGTATGAGGAGAATGAACTTACATCTACCATCCTCCATGTTCAGCAACACAAGCACATTTCCACCGTTAGAAAACTTCCAAAACAAAGCAATAATGCTGGTTTATCTTCCCCAGACCCTTGTTGTCAAAAACCTAAGTAAGGAACGATGATGATGCAGGAAACAAGTAGCAGATTACACGATAAAAATGGAGTGAGGGAGAAGGGAGCATCAATGCCTACAACCCTGATCTCTTTGCATGGCAGGCCAACATGGACATATGGCTAATAAAATTGCATCACAAAATTTGAAGCTGGGAAAAATACAATAATAACAGTACAGCTGTGGCACACGCATGTGCGTGTGCATCTATGCAAGAAAATCATTTATCGGTAGTCATAAATATTGTCATTGTCAGTTCTCATGCATGTCCCCATCATTGCAGCTGTGTTCCCCCTTTGCACAGCTACAGCAATCCTCTGTTGCCTCTGCACAGCTACAGCAATCCTCTGTTGCCTCTGCACAGCTACAGCAATCCTCTGTTGCCTCTGCACAGCTACAGCAATCCTCTGTTGCCTCTGCACAGCTACAGCAATCCTCTGTTGCCTCTGCACAGCTACAGCAATCCTCTGTTGCCTCTGCACAGCTACAGCAATCCTCTGTTGCCTTTGCACAGCTACAGCAATCCTCTGTTGCCTCTGCACAGCTACAGCAATCCTCTGTTGCCTTTGCACAGCTACAGCAATCCTCTGTTGCCTCTGCACAGCTACAGCAATCCTCTGTTGCCTTTGCACAGCTACAGCAATCCTCTGTTGCAGGTAGTGGCGTGACTGGGGCTCTCCCGTCTTCACTCGCAAGTGGCATCCCAGCTCTGGTGTCTCCCTATCCCACAAAGAATACCAGTACTACAAACTCCTCCCAATTTACATCTGGTGCTTCTGTGGTGTCTTCAGGCACACAACAACTGATGTGCTGCTTGATTCCTTAGACGGCCTGCCCATCTCCCTGGACTATGACCAGCTTCCCGCTCATGCACCTTCTCTCCCAGACATTACATACACCATCATCTAGCCGCCTTGAAAACTCCCATAATCCTCCGTGTAGCTGTTAGATGTGGTATTACTTGTATATGGCATGAATTATGTTCTTTTCTATTCTTACCTATGGTGAATGACAGACAGATCAGTAAGCTAGCTTTATATTGCACATTCGTATTTATATTACTGTAGCTAGAAAATGTCTGATGTTGTTGCATAAGGTGCTGGTGACTGAAGTGCCTTACACAATGTCATGCTTACCTATGAGTGACAGAGCAGCGACTGGAGGGAGCAAGAATTTTGAGTTGGGGCAGCAGCCCCACAAGTTCTAAACTGGAAATACTTGTTTCTTTCATTCTTGTCAACTACTTAGTCCCTGTATCCCATAGCCTGTTCCACCGCTGCTTGCACCTATCCTCACTGTGATCCATCTGAATGGAAACTAATAAGACTAATCAACTACTAGACTAGCTTTCACAGAGCAGCGATAGCTAGCTACAATAGCTAGCTACAATTTCTAACCCCCTTTTCTACTTTGGCCCAAACATTGTTCCGGGCCCCTTGATCCTTACAAGATTCATTCATTAAGGGAATAATTGCCATGTAAACTGCTTCTGGGCACAAAGGAAATTCACCATGGGTGATCTTAGAGAAGCGCTCAAGGTTAGTCGAGTTCCCCAAGTGTTATGGTTCCCACGGGTGTTCAGGAATTTTTTCTCTACGTCCTAGGTGCTATTTGTTGCTGCTATGTGGTGAAAATAGTGCCTTTCAGCACTATAGCAGTGACAGGATACTTGAGAACTCTCTACTTATCTATACACCCTTTGCCAACAGCACAACTTATGATGATAGCATTGCAAGTATATGCAAGGTTTAGTCTTATTTTTAGTTGTTCATTTCTATGCACACCAAAGGGTATCCTGAATCTGATGGAAAGATTGCTTCCCAGAAGACCTGCAACCATGTGTAAGCATGGTAGAACATGTCAGCATGGTAAAACATGCATACCAATTGATGTTGGTTTGTGGCATGCAGTAGTGCAACTGTTAGTGCTAGAATGGCCTGCAGTTAAGAAGGCAATTGGCCACATCATTGTTACCTTCCTTGCCTTGCGTCAAGCTGCACTGGGAGCTGACTGTCCATCATCATGCTAGGCCCCACCACTTAACTTAATCAGAACAACAAGTGAATGATGGAAATCAGGAGTTCAATACGTCAGCCATTTCTGTTGCTCAAACAAGTATGATCATGATATCTGTCACACCCGATGGAACTGAAGAGCAACACAAAGGCATACCTGTTAAGCAACAACAGGTACATAAAAAATACAAAACTGAGGATCCAGATGATTGCAAACAGTGCCTGAACATAAAGAGAAATATGGATCAGGCTGCACTTTCCAAAGGCAATGAACAAGATTATGGCACCTCAGCTGCAAGGAAGAGGAAATCTCTATTTCTCTACTGAGCACGGCTGCACAGAACACCAGGTAGTGGGGGCATCGAAATGGCCCTGGGACACCGTTTTCATCATCCTAAAGCCACTACTCACCCTTTCGTCCTTTGTAGCAATTTGTCGTGTTCTTGATTGGCTTTCTCTGTGCTAGGAAATACTCTCCTGTAAGTTAGAGCACCATTCAGATTCTGACAGATGTACTAGAGTGAGCAAAGTGGTTGTTGCTAGAATATTTAGACCAAAAAACAGCAAAATGGCAGGTAGGGCATCAGTCACAATCTGAAAGGTGTTCTATCTTACAGAAGAATCTTACCAAGCACAGAAAAATACAATGAACCCTGCCAACAGCTGCTGGCCATCACTTCTTCAGACTATCGCTCTTGCTCTTTGTGAAATGAAGCAGCGACCGTTGCCTCCGCCATAGATCTATGCCTCCACTGGCCCTACTACATCCTCCATCAACACATTTGTGATGCATCGGAGTGATTTCATCAGCAAGAGAGACGTGAAAGCCAGTCGGTGATTGTCTTCCCACGCGGTGTGTGACCCATTCAAGCATAGACACAAGTGTACAGCAAGCCTACTGTGATGTCACAGCAATATGGCAGATTTTTTTGGACGATATTCCAGAAGTGAGCCATTAGCCCTCTACTAGGGAATTTTGAAGCGCTCTAACAGCAATTTTCGGTGGTTCTGGACAATAATCTATTATATAAAGGCAATTTGTATAACCGTAACATTGGACCTTTAATCCTCTGTAGTTCATCATAACATATGTATTTGCATGCGTATATAAGGAGCTATTCCCTTTTGTAATCAGTACCCCTCTTGTTGGTAGTCTGAACTGTTGCATTGAATCGTGACTAATGTGTCCACTGTTTTCCAAGGATGCAGAGGAAAGCCCAATAAGATGTTAAGGAATCTGGTATAGTTAGGAGTAACACAATGACAACTGTAACAACTGTATCTTGATGAACAAAATGGATTTGGGAAGTATTTCCCTTAGATTATATCCAAGCCCATGTCATGAGTGCAGATCCTAGGTGGGCACAACATGCCTCTTTTGGGCCTTCATAATGACTGCAATTGCCCTCTGAACACAAGCAGAAACCCGTTGCGACCTGGTTGGAGCTGTGTCAAAACTCTTTACCACACCATACTCACTAAATTTGTTGGACACAGATCCAATGCATACGTGACCGCTCAAACTATCTACGTGAGTCCATCTGGTTTATCATCCCATCTTCCAGCCTCTTCAAGCACCACAGTATCTCTAAGGCCTGTCTGCTTTGGAAACATTCTCTTCATCAGAGTCTGTGATGTGTGAATGACTTAATCATCTAACTTCTGTTCATTCAGAATCATCTGATTACATCATATGATTGCATACACACATATACTCTTACTTACTATGCTCTTACACATACAGGATAGGTTATACCCGGTATGCTATAATATAGCTACTTTAACTTACTCAACTGTGACAAATTTGTCAGGTCCATTAGTTTTGCCCTTTTTGGGAGAGGTTGATCATGGGATGAACATGGGCTGGGAGACACAGCAAAGTGTTAGTGGGCTGGTTGACTCGAGAGGACTGACCAGCTCCTCCACCACTTGGTCATGACCCTTAATAGTTGCCTCTATTAAAGGTGTTGTGCCATAATACCCACCTCTGGTGTTCACATCGTGGCCCTCTTTAATTAACTGCCTCACTTTCAACAAGCCACCCTCTCTACAAGCACTCCAAAGAGCCATCTCCAATTCTCTCCAATAGAAGTACAAGTGAAGGTGTGACCTACAGAAGACACAACGGACCAATGGTACTCTCTTATATTGTAAAGAAGGTACGGTACATGTCACAAGTAAGTAAAATTTTTCCGCTAAACTTCGCGCTTGGCCAGCGCGGTAGCCAGTGAACGTTAGCAAAAATTTCCGCCGAGCAAGTGTGAGCAGTCTGTGGAGCATGTACGCCCTGTCTGCAGAGTGTGTGTGCCCTGACTGCGGAGCGTGTGTGCCCTGACTGCGGAGTGGCCACACAAGCGAAATCGTAGTCGCTTTTCACTGAAGTGCCTGCCTGTAACGCTACGTGGCTCATACGTACGTACGATGGAGCTCATGGAACCAATTCGACTCTTGCGCGAAGATGGCATTGCTGGAAACGGCCGCTACAACACAAGGTCTGCTGACGATTTGGAGTTACGAGAGCAGAAGGGCAACGCTGGATATCTCGTTCTGATATATACGTACGTACATGTGCGTATAGACTACTACGTACATACATACGCGTGCATGGTATTTGCTCTAGACGCTTTTGGAAGAAGCCAAAGACGACGATTTGAGACTGAGACGGCCGGGGTGAGGGCTACGTAAGTTCATAATTCAATATGATGGCGAAAAAACATAGTAACTCGTACCAATATACCAACATTTTAAAATTTCAATAACCATGAGAAACTGTCATACCGTACAGAAAGGTTGTCATGCACCATACAGGTAAAAAAGTACAAGTAACAAGAAACTATGTATAAGTCATGTTTTCAGGTTCAGCTGCAGCCATCGTTCTTGTCTTTCTGCACACCTCGTCCACTGCATTTCGCATATCTTTATTGGCACTCTGCTGAGTTTCCAGTCGTTGCAGCGGGAAGTGCTGCATACACACTGTGAAGATGGTTAGTAGCTTCCCTTGATCCAATGGCGACTTTCCCTGTTTTCCACGACAGTTGCTGCTCATCTTCTCCCTCATTGTAAACACCCTGGCGGCCAGCCAACCGGCCAGGTTTCGTCTTGAGCGACAACTCTGTAAGGTGAGGGTCATCACGTTGTTGGAAATGGTGTAGCAGCCGACAGGGGGGGTAGCCATATTAGCCCGAGTAGAGACATCTTGCAGTACAATAGGGGCCATCTGGGTGTCTGGGCAGTTTTCTCGGGCGTGCCAGTAAGGCATTGGTCCTGGGGTTGACATCTCCTGAGGCGGTAGAGGAGCTGTTGGGAAGCAGGCTGCAGTGAAGGCGGTAAGGGCGGGTACTCCAAGGACGGATATGGAGCTGGTGGGATACAGGGCTGTAGCACTGGCGGTGAGGGCTCTTCCTCCAAGGACTGAGGTTCAGGCTCTGGTATAATGTTGGGCTGCAGCTCCGAGGACTGGGGATGAATGCACCTTTCCCTGACTTCCTCCTTTAGAGCTGTCACTTCTTCTTCTAGCGTCTGTAGTCGGCACAGTAGAGCTTCCACTCTGGAAACAGCGTCCACAAGCACGTCTAGCTTGTCCAGCTTGTCCACGAGAGCGGCGACGATTCTGTCCTCTTGCTGATCCTGGAGTACAGGCGTAGGTGTAGCACTTGGAAGGTCCATGGTCTGAGTTGCAGATGCTGAGGCTGCCAGCTCGAACACAAATGGCTCTCCATTGCTGGCGTCTTGTCTTGAGCGAACTCCACCGTTGACATCAACTATTTCTGCGTTGAAAGTCCTCTTTGTCTTACCCCATGCAACCATGACTTTCTCCCCGACCGCAATGGTGCCCTTCATGATTGCGCTTCTCTTAACCAAAGAGGTTGTCCCCTTGGACCTTCCATCGCTCCACCGCACAAGCAACTTTTCCATCTCGACTGACTGACTGACTTGACTGACTCGGAAAGGGCAGGATCGAACTCGAAGCTGAAACCAGATATGGTGCATCAAGTTGGAACGGCTACGTGTTTATAGCAAATGCACTCGAGGTGCAAGATTATTACGCAGGATAGTTTCGCCAATCAAATTACTGTTTAATATTACACTTCGGTCCGTATCAAAACGGACCAAAGTGTATAATATTTAACGGTAATCTGATCGGCTGAAATCTGTTCAAAGGTATCCTCCCTAATAGTATAAGAATTAAATGATTGATTGTGTGATTCACCAACTTTGGTTTGCAAGTGTGACTGACGGAGAAGATGCCTTTAACGAATTACCAGAGAGAAAGAGCTGTTGTGCTATGGGCCCAATCTAGACACAAAGCAACGATTGCAGCGATTAAGAGAGACCTGGCCTTGGAAGGGATTATTGCCACTCACAAGACAGTTGGGAACACAATTTCTAGATGGTGTGCAACAGGCAGTGTGTGTGACCGTCCAAGGGGTGGGCCTCCGACGAAAGTACCTGAAGCCCATTACCGCTGCATCGATGACGCGATGACCCATGATGACGAGCTGACTGCTTCTTCCTTGAAGGACATCCTAAAGAAGAAGTTTGGTGCAGAGAATGTGAAGTATGGTACAAGAACCATTGCTAGGCTGCGCAATGAACTTGGTTGGACATTCACTACGGCAAGATATTGTCAGGCAATTCGTGATCTCAACAAGAAGAAGAGACTTGCATGGTGTAAACAGTGCTTGGATGAGAATGAGCGTTTTGAAAATGTCATATTCACAGACGAGTCCACTTTTCAACTGGAGAGCCACCGCAGGAAGTGCTTCCGAAAGAAGAAGACCCCAAGAAAGCTTAAATACAAGCACAAACACCCACCAAAAATTCATGTCTGGGGTGGAATTTCAAAGCGGGGAGCAACTCACCTGGTCATGTTTGGTGGGATAATGAATGCCACAAGGTATGGTGACATCCTTTCAGCCTCTCTTGTGCCCTTTGTCAGGAAGACATATCCAGATGGCCACCGACTCTACCAGGATAACGATCCTAAGCACACAAGCAAATACATTCAGAGTTTTTTTCTGCAGAATGGCATCACCTGGTGGAAGAGCCCAGCTGAAAGCCCCGATCTGAATCCCATTGAAAAAGTTTGGGGATCCATGAAGACATATCTTCGGGACAAGTACAAGCCGAGGAACCTTCCACAGCTGAAGGAAGGTATCAAGACATATTGGAGCAAGCTAACACCTGAGCAATGTGTCAAGTACATCGACCACTTGCAAAAGGTCATGCCCATTGTCGTCCAGGAAGAGGGACGCCCTTCAGGACACTGATGAACTATGTATCTTATTCTAAGGAAGAACAGTTTACTGTGTGTGCTAATGTAATATAATGTTAAATTTGTGACTCAAGTGTGTTGCGAGTGTATTGCTTCATTGAATATTTGTTATAATTGGATGACACTTGACCTTTTGCATTGTTAAATAAACATTGCGCTGTTATGTATAAACATTGCGGTGAACCATAATCCCTGACACCTAAGCTATATACTCACAAGCGGGTGCCAGCGCCAGCACTAATCGGATACCGTATCGATTCGTCTCTTGCGCGCAGAGTCGAAAAGATGTCGGGGCTAGACGGCCGCTGGAACACATGGTCTGCTGATGATTCGGGATTACGAGAGCGTCCTGTCATACACATAAACCGATTTCGTTGTGATCGCGAACTATATACAGCATCGTACGCAAGTTTTCTCTCTCCGGGGGGAGCCAAGTAAAGTACTACGTGCGTACGTACGTACATGGGTGCCAAGTTCCCTCTCCGCGGACGCCAAGTGAGCACTCTGCGGGCGCAAAGTGAGCACTCTGAGGGTGCCAAGTGAGCATTCCGCAGGGCGTTCATGGTAACCAACGACTTGCCGCTCAGCTATACGCGGATACCAAGCGCGGCGGGCCTGTGGAAAAATTATAGTTACTTGTGACATGTACCGTACAGTTCTGTACCTACAAGTGTGTTTTGTGGAAGTTATTAGGCATGCTGGGTAGGTAATAGCTTGATTCTTCTCTGGACAATCGAGCACACCATGAACACTTGTCAATTCAATGCAACGTTTCGCCCATCACGGGCTTCGTCAGGCATACAAAAGTGTGTTTTGTGTATGTGTGGGTGGGTGTGGTGTGTGGTGGTGTGGCAGTGGTGTGGTGTGGTGTGTGCATGTATCACATCATCATCTTATGCATTCAATAATTATTACCTTCTTGTCTCTAGCATCAGGTGCTACTTTGACCTCATCTTCTGCCAATGGCTTTTTTCTTCCTCTGTTCGTGCTGCATTTTGGCTGTGTTTCTTCCCAATTGGGTCATTGTTATCCTATTTTGCCTTCTCCCTACATCAATTCCCAAGTACAGCTTTGCTGTCAGAATGTGGTAGCACTTATTCTTGGCCAAACAGGTGCACAAGTTCTTAGGAAACAGCTTCACTGCATGAGCCTGTGAGGTACCTTGAACCAAGAAAGCCTTCACCTTGGGAGTATAGCCACAATGGCTGCTGATCAATGATCATTTGTGCCCTGGTGATTTGGCTTGCTGGCACTGTATCTTGGGGAATTCATGGACATTGTGTGGAGGCTTTACCCTTCATCAGCATTTTCTTCACTCTCGTCCTCTGCCAGCTCTTCAGGTTTGCCAGTGCACTCTGTATCATTGCTCTCGTGCTTGCTTCTGCACATTTGTGTGAGCCTCTCTGCTATCTCTTGAGGTGGGAAGCAATGCTCCAAGTCCATAGCTTCCATACAAATTGCCATTCCTTGAAACTGTGACGTATTGCCCAAGTCCAACCAATCATCTCTGCAGTTCATTCTTGAAGTAGCACTGTAAGTAGCACCATCCGAGTGGCAGTGAATCAGGGTTAGGGTTAGGGAAGAGACTTCTTTCCATTCTGATACCACCAGTATCCATCAGCCTTCTAGTCTTCTGTAACTGTAACAGACAGTTTTGAATCATTAATTTCAGTTTGTTTTACACTTTGTACATGTGTCGTAACTGTATTCATGTATTATCTGATCATGCGTTAGAGAATGAATGCATGATATCTTAAGTATACGCATACTATCTATGCATAAGCTATAAGCATGTATAGCTAAATATGTATGTAATATTATTATAGGAATGCACGCTTGCACACACACACACGTGCACACACATACCTTCTTTTCCAGTGTTATTTCCACGCACACAGAGTGGTGGTATAGGAGTAACGACAGCCTTGTCTCTAGTTTGCAAGTAGTGGCAATATTTCTAGCTGGATGGTCGGTTGAGGAACATGCTCGTGCAAGCAAAGTAAGTTCTAATTTCACACTTATTTCAAAATTGCTATCACTACAAAAAATAGTTTACACCACGACGAGTGTCAAATCACGTGTTAGGAGACCCACAGAAACATGTGCTTCACTTCTTTGTGCAGAGCTTGCACATGTGCATGCATGTATTGGGTTGTGCAGAACTAGTGCGAGACTACTTCACATCACCAGCTAACATGTACATTGTGTGACCATGGTCAGAAATTTATACCAGTGGTTAGACATTAATGCAGATTACATAATAACTCAGAATTGGTCGGTCTGGTCCGAATTGGTCCAAAGAATACAGCTGACCCCTGTGGCTACTGCTCATTATTCTACACATTGCTTCGAAGCTCTGGTGAAGGAAGTCAGTCATAAAGGGTTCCAGGAAACCCATAGGTGAGGTGATGGATTTCTTCTGGAGCAGTGAGTTTCAACTGTGAGGATCACCACATGTTCATTACCTGTGGTGAATGAAAGATTGCAGATGATGCAGCAGTGTACACCACTACCCTTAAATGCCTTTGAACTCTCTTGCTGCCCAAGCAGCAAGAGAGTTCAAGCATCAAGTGAAAATCAAGGGGCTGGTAGTGGGTTAGGGGGTCTGATTGGCAATGATTCCTGTTGGGCAATGATTCCTGTTGTTGGGGTTATTTGCGCTCTTGCAGTTGCCTGGGCAATACACTCTGCTACTGGGGTTATTCATCCTATTGCTTAGACAGCTGCAGAGCACAGTATTGCTGGGGTTACCATTTCAAGAACAGCTGGAGTTATGCACTATTTGGCTTGCAATTGGGTCAGTCACACGGTTGCAACAACTTCCCATGTGGCTGGCAAGGTGGAAGGTCTAACTCCACTGCCTGTGAATTAAGTGAAATAGTCATGCAGATAGTAGTGAATGCACATGATACGAAACTTAATGGTGTATGATTGCCACTGTAACACATGGACTATGTCATGGCCATTACACTGACATCCATATACAGTATCATGGCATTCCAATGAGGCATTACCCATTGGTGAGCATTCTGAAATGACCATGGTTCAAGTGTTCATTGCGATACCTGCTGTGCAGAAGGCACTATTGTAAGCGCAATATTCACCTAGCTCGTGCATTGAGCCTGTTGCTACTGTTAGGAGGAGACGTTGAGTTGAACCAAGGGCTGTGGCAGAATCGTGACAATAAAAACGATGGTAGCGTGCCTGCACCAGTTGTGAGTGAGATTGCTGTTGACACTGGAAAGGTAGCAGGTGTAAATTTGGAGAGTTTGGAAAAGAGACATTCCAGACTAGCAATGCTGTCAGACTGTCAACAGAAGCGATTGAACTCTGAAACTAGTGATGATCGTAGAGAAAGACTGGCTGTCCTCTGTGATAATCAGAGAAAGCATTTGCAGTCTGAAACATGTGAAGAACGCAACGAAAGACTGGCTGTCCTCTGTGATAATCAGAGAAAACTTTTGCAGTCTGAAACATGTGAAGAACACGACAAAAAGTTTGCTGTTCTCTGTGATAATCAGAGGAAATGCTTGCAGTGTGAAGTGAGTGAAGAGCGTGATGGAAGACTTGCTGTCCTTTGTGATAATCAGAGGAAGTGTTAGCAGTCTGAAACATGTGAAGAATGCAATGAAAGGCTTGCCACCCTCTGTGATAATCAGAGGAGACGACTCCTAACAGAATCAGCTGAAGAGCAAGAGCTGCGATTGAGCAGAAACCGGGAGTGGAAGAAGGCAAGGAAATTGAATGAATCAATGTGCTATAAGAAAGAAGAAGGAGCAAGCTAAGCTGAGAATGAGAGCAATGAGGAGACGAAAACAGCAAATGTCTGCAAAAAAGGGATCCTTAGCTGAGGACCCCGAAGCTGATAGCATTGCTGGAGTCAGACTTTCAAATGTAACTGTCACCAGCTGCAGCATAAGTTCCACTTGTGAGTCCTCAAAAGGATTAGATGATAAATCAAAGTGGATTTGTGTCGAAAGTGACATGCATACCTATGTGTATGCATGCAAAGATTTAATTCCCTTTCTATTTTGGGCTCTAGTACCACGTAATTTTTATTCTGTAGTATGTAATAACACCATCTGCTATAAACCGTTAAAATATTTTTTATCGAATATATAGTTATTTTTATTGCATTCCGTGCACATCACATATTTTCAGCAAAAACTCACATTATTTATCATCTGTGTATATTTCTTTCAATGGTGCAAGACAACTTCAACATTATGGTTTAATCTGTTGGGATACATTGTGAGTACAAGAAATGATAGATAGTGGAGGAGTATTTGTAAATGATGCAACAGTAGCTGTCTTAATCTACACTGTCCACTATACACACTGCATTTCTTCTTCCAATTCTGCTGTTTCTTCCTCATCTTTGCCTTCTTGATGCAGATAATCTGCAATACTACCAGTGGCTGTTGCACAGGCATCAGGATCAGTGAAGAAAACCATGCCATTGCGCTCCCCTTTAAGGCAGGCAACAGCAAAGCGACCTTAAAGAGAAAAAGAACAACATCTTGTATTGCTGCAATAATTATATGCACAGTCAAACAATGCTATATTCTGTACAAGAAGTACAAATTTGCACATGCAGTGCCAATCTGCACAAGGAGTGCAAATTTGCACATGCATGTGCCAATCTGTACAAGAAGTGCAAATTTGCACATGCAGTGCCAATCTGTGCAAGAAGTGCAAATTCGCACATGCAATCTCAAATCTGTACAAGAAGTGCAAATTTGCACATGCAGTGCCAATCTGTACAAGAAGTGCAAATTTGCACATGCAGTGCCAATCTGTACAAGGAGTGCAAATTTGCACATGCAGTGCTAATCTGTACAAGAAACAACTCTTACCATTTGTTGCATCCCCAGTCATGTTCAACACTGTGTTTCCTTGGAAACTGAATGTGTTTATGATGCTGAGCAGCAAATCATCCTGATTAGTATGCTCAAACACATTAGAAACTTCCCCCTTGATGTGCTGGACGCTGAGCTTGCCACTCTGAGCCCAATGTGCCACGGTGATTAGGCTTAGAGCCTGGGTCGTTGAGCGACCTGCTGATAAGTTGTTGGCTGCACAGAAATGTAAACAATTGTACGGCATTATGTAATGTATATGTACTTGAATCAGCAGCACTATCTTTTACATGCATTCGTTGAATGACTTGATCACTGCTGCTACCCTAGGTAAGCTGATTCCAGAAGTAATTGTAACCGGCCATCATGTTTTTCCCGGGCACACAAATGAGCCCTAAACAGACCCAGCAGCTTGTGTACGATGGCTCTCTGGACCATGCAACCATGCTAACCAATCCTTTCAAGTGGGTCTTTCTTGGATTAGAAGATCTATTCGCGTTTGCTTTAGAACTTCACTAGGACTTAGCATTCTGGCACATCAGTCCGCTAGTGCATGTAATAGTTAAATGCCGCCCAAGAGGTGTCTGCGAGATTTAGAGCACGAAGCTCGAGGGCGCGAACAGCCAGGCCAGGAGGAAGGGCCACCTGCCGCCTATTGTCCTTTACTATTTTGCGTAGTTGTTTAGAGTAAGGCGGAGATTCATGACAGCCACTTTTAGTATGACATTTACAAAGACTCGTTCAACCAGTACACCGACGCCATCTTTACACCTGCTAGGTAGTCTTGCGCTCGTCCCCAGGCCACTTCCGGCCGCCATTTGCAAGCAGGTCACGGGATCGGCCATTTTGTCCACTCCGTATTCGCTCGTTCGCATTCTGGACAGCTCTGTGCAGTGGATTTCACAGCTGCTGCCAAGATGATCAGATCGGCCAACATCTACGAAGATTGTGAGTCATTAGTGGCCCAAGTTAGGTAAGAATCAGTATTTAAAACATTTTGTACATACGTACATGGATCTTTATTGTATTAGTTGTAAGCTACGTAGCTAAGTATTGGGAAACTTACCTAGGCTTCCCGTGGCCTCCGTGTTGTACGCATACGCATGCTCCACTTAATCAAAGCAGTTTAGGCTCAGTTGCACCTTCTTCTCTTCCATGTCCGATAGAAGGACGAAATTGAAGTTCTCCATATGCGTCTGTAGCCTGTTGACTTCCCTGGCAGTGTATGCCAGAGAGCTGATTTGTTCTGTTGTCATTTCCTGTCATAGAGGGTTGAGACAATATAGTGCATGTACATTAGTGCACGCAGCACTGTTATGAACTATGATACCAATTTTATTCCTGGAAATTTTCTTTCAATTTTGTTCATAGTCCCCACTATACTAACCTTAGCAATAACTGCCACCACAAGATTTGCTCCACAAATGTCAGGCAGGTGCCTTTTAAGATGCTCCCCAGTCTGCGATGTGCTGTCCATTTGTAACAGCGACAGCGAAGAGCCATCTTTGGTGAATGTTGTCATGGTGGCAGAGTCCATAGGCACTGACTCGGCCCACAGCATGGCACTGCGGCAGTAGTCTTTGAACACTGAAGGCAGCCCACCTGTTAAGGAGAATAAATGGATCATGTAAGTTTGCATCCTTCATAGATGTAAATCATTAGATAGTATAACATGAGATGTTTTCTACTTGCCAGCGTGCAAACAACCACTGCCATCCCTACATAGACAGCACTACCGTGCTGTCTGATACTCATTTAACTAGTTAGTAAATTATAGGATTTTACTTCGGCAACCATGGGAATGGAATCCATAACCGAATAAAATGCCATGTGTACCTTTAAAGGAGAGGTTGGTAAAAGTCTTCAGTTATATACTATATGCAGAATTGGTTACATGAACTTCCGTGTAGTCAGTTTAACTGTATACTGTTTCACAAATGGGAAATACAAAACATGCATAATGACAGGAACTACATGATACTCATGCATGATCAAAACAAAGGTAATAAACTCTGTCTGTGTTTCTGCCCGGGTCCAAACAGCAACAGGACATCAGCGATCGGCAGACAGGAATGGAAACTGACAATGTTAGCTATGAAAACCGTACTGCAACAGCTGACAATGCTAGCTACGAAAACTGCACTGCGACAGAAGAAGTGGCTCTCAGCATCATCGATTATGATGAGTACAGACTGGTAGAGCTCGACACCTGTAGTGAGAGCAGTGAAGAGAAAATGGAAGTGATCAGTCAACAGCAATCAAAGCTGGTGGAATGTTGCGTAAAAAGATGCATGGCACAATTCAGCATGATAGAGCTGGAAAACATAAAACTAATATTTCAGCAGAAGTCCCAAACGGAGCAACGGCAGTTCATCATGGACCAGCTGACAGTAGCTCCTGTGCTATCAAGTTCCAGTGCCCTTTCTCAAGTAAAGCAGTTGCATCTAATGGGGATGTTGGCACCTCTCACTCCCGGCTCAAAAGCATATACGATGCATTGCAGGGTGGTGCTAGGAAGCTTCCGGGCAGAAGGAAGTCACCAAGATGCCTCTCAGCAAAACACACCACTATGGTTGCTTGGCTCGAGGATTATGCTCACCGGATGGGGGAGAAGATGCCACATCTTGATCAGATCCATCTTCCTCACTTTTTGACCAAGAAGGCTGTTTATGGAATAACGAAAAGTGAGTGAGAGAGCACAGTCCAAGATGAGCATATACAGCTCACTAACACACAACGCGTACAGTATATGACAATTTGTCGCATACATCAAAGGAAGAACATGGTGTTATTTTTAAACAACAGCTCACTGTTTACACTTTAGCACAGTGTTAATACAAATGGGCTGTTACTGATACAGCTAGTCAGTGACACTTTCCAGCCAATCAATTTTGCAAATGTTTTGTCTATAGCTTCATGGTTAGGGTTAGGACAACTTGCTCTAAGGGTAGATCCAAAACTTTAGCTCACGTTCAATTCTTGCTCAGATGGCACTGTATATGTAGCACACTGTGATGTAGGATGACAATGTTAAGTCATGTGAGAAAGATGCTCTCACAGACAATAAGGGACTGGACAGTAAGTTTGCTGCATATCAACTGGTGAAATGTGCCTCAATAACACAAATTTTCGCTACCCTAGACTACTTAACTCAACAGAAAGGCATTTGTACACGTCATCGGCACCTCACATTGTGTCACTCATATGCTCACATGCAGAATCACTCTTGGAAGAAGGGCTCGTTCCTGAAGATATCATCTCCTTCCAGCACATTGTCAAAGTATGAAACAGTGACTTTAAAAAGATAATAATTCCTAAGGTACGTCGGTAACTGAGTCTACTAGGGCACAAAGATATAACTAATGCATCTTTGAAGCTTTGGTAATTTGTTCACATTACCTCACCGTATGCAGATGAGTCGGTTCATTATGCTGATGAGTGATGAAAGTCTGTGGGGACAAAGAGAGAGCAAAACAGCTTTAGTCCAGCTACAGCAAGCATCTAGGGCATGTGTCGTAAGTGTAGCAAACATACACATTACATGCATCAGGCTACCACTACAGGCAAGTGCAATAAATCAAGATTCCATTTCTTAAAATCTACAGTACAGAGAGGAAGAAGTATTACAAACATCGCAAAAAGACTCGCAACCAGCCAGACAAGTACTTGTGCATTATCATTGATGGTATGGATCAAGCCAAGACGAATGTCCCACAGATGCCTAAGGTGGCTAAATCAGTGCAGAACTTGTGGCGGCTTCAAACTCACGTGACTGGTAAGTGGATTCCCTTGCATGATTCCTAAATTTGAAGCTGATACATATGTCATGCAATGTTTTAATTTCTGTAGGTGCACTAGCACACACTAGAGCTAAAGGGGGGGAAAAGCCTATGCCTTCGTTGACCTACACCAGTGGCCGTCTACCAGCAACACCACCATAGCTATTTTACTGCATGTCATTCAGCAGCAGGAACAACTGTCTAAGGTTAGTGATAGGAGCGCACAGTTACTCCTTCAATTGTCAATTTCACTGGTTACCAAAATTACTGAGACAAAATGGATACATAGTGAAAATAAATACTACTACCATCATTACATTTGGTATTAAAGGACAATGTCTTGAGACTTTCTGAGTCATGCCTATGAGCAAAACACCATTTGGCAATGCAGTGACTTCAAAGCCTGTGTCAATTTTCCATCAACTCCTTATGTTATGACCCAACCTAATGCAGTAGGGTCATTACTCGGCAGCATAGCTTCACAAACTGTAGAAGTTAACTTGTGCACCATTCCAAGGGATGTGTCTAGGCTCTCCTGCCTTGCTGTACAGTTGGCTGTGATTTTATCTACCCCAGCCACCTTCCAGATGTTGTTGCACTGTTGGACAGTGCAGTATGTAGTTCACTTGAGGTATACACACAGTCTACTGTAGGTATCAGCTTACAATTCCACACTATCCCTCGTTTCTGGAAACCTTTAGAGCCCTTTACCCTATACTTGTATTGCACCTTGCATGGAGGATGATGGCCCCAATACCCATAACTGTCTAAAACAGGTAAAGATTAGAATTATTGACATCGTGCACTCATCCGTTCTCTTCACAGGTTTTGTACCTCCAGTTAGACAACTGCTACAAAGAAAACAAAAACCGATACATGCTGGCCTTCTGTGCTTTGCTGGTAGAGCTGAAGATCTTTCGAAAGGTGAGTGTAATACATAACTCTTACAATCCCACCACATCAATGACTATCCCATCAACTATCAAAAGAGTTAAACTGCCTGCATTACCACTGCCTTTGTTCCATAGGTTAAATTGAACTTTTTGCCTGTGGGACACACTCATGAAGATATCGACCAGTTTTTCTCACATATATCATGTCAGCTTGACAAGACAGGTGCAGAAACCCTTACAGGTAAATATACACACACACAGACAGACAGACAGACACAATCACACACACACACACACACACACACACACACACACACACACACACACACACACACACACACACACACACACACACACAATGTAATATTTTAACTACTAGCATATTAAGCTGTTTAAATTTGATGATGTTGCAATAAATGTCAAGGTTACATAATGCATGAGCCAAAAGCTGAGTACATCTCACAATCATGCATGACCTTCTTGATCCCTTTGCATACATTGCAAATCTTTTGTCATATGCTACACTTAGCACTGACTAAAGCGATTGAAGAGAGCTACAGTCTGCAGCCATCTGTTGTCATAATGAAACACTTATTTGAAGCCAAAGAGTGGTTACAGGACAGCATTGAAGAAATCCATGGTCACTCAGAGCCACTTTGCTTAAATTTGAGCTTAATAGTGGTGATAAGGCCGAACTGTTTACTGCAAGATGGTCAGACGGACCATGGAAAAATCATGGACAACTACTGAAGGTAAACTGATAAAGCACATTTATGAAAGATAATGTTTGGAACTACACATGGTAAGAAAAAAGGACGGGCTCTGGATAGAGCCCGCCCAGTTCGGTATATAAGGGGGGAATGGATTAGTGGCTGTTGGTGGTGACAAATGACCCAGCTGCTAAAGGGTCGGCTATCTGGAGGTTGAGATCTGGAGGTTGCCAGTGCTGGTCTGGTTCACTGCCATTTCCCTACCCAACTCTTTCCTTACCATGTGTTGTTCCAAAAATTATCTTCATTTGTGTCACCATGGTACATAGACCATCTTAAAAAGCACATTTAGTCATACGTACGAATGATAAAATCAATGGTTATCATGGTTGTTATACCTCAAAACATTTACATTTTTTGACATTTACATTTTAAAATCACCCTTAAAGCTCACCTAGACTGACTGCACCATCCTTAGAAGCCATCAATTTAAAGTTGTTGGAATCTGACATCCAGAAGTGGCTACCATGGCTGTCCATCGCAGCACGCAGAGTGGCACATTTTTTTTTTAAATCTGGTGCCTGAATTTGGTACTAGCGATCCAGAAGCATCATGGCTGTTGGAAGATTTAAAGGCAACATCAGACAGCAGGAGGCCAGAAACTGTTCCTCTACACGTACCAGAATCAGACATCTTCGCGTCTGAAAGAGCAATTGAAAGCCATGTAAGCAGATTCTAAACAGCATTTCTGTTACTAAATGATCTATATTGATTAGAATTCGCTAGCAAAATTAGTGTAACAATGCTTACTCGCTACTTTTAGCGTTAGCTTCAGCAGCTGTCCTTTGCCATGTGCGAAAATGGTGGCTTACCGTTACTTCCGCTATTACGCAATGATTCTATTGATTGAGCAATGGCACCAAGTACAAACTTGCACATCATCTTAACTGAGTGCAAATTTGCACTCCTTCCAGCAGAGTGCAAATTTGCACTCCCTGCAGCTGAGTGTAAATTTGCACTCCCTCCAGCTGAGTGCAAATTTGTACTCCTTCCAGCAGAGTGCAAAATTGCACTCCCTTCAGCTGAGTGCACATTTGCACTCCTTCCAGCTGAGTGCAAATTTGCACTCCCTTCAGCTGAGTGCAAATTTGCACTCCCTTCAGCTGAGTGCAAATTTGCACTCCCTTCAGCTGGGTGCAAATTTGCACTCCCTTCAGCTGAGTGCAAATTTGCACTCTATCCAGCAGAGTGCAAATTTGCACTCCTTCCAGCAGAGTGCAAATTTGCACTCCTTCCAGCAGAGTGCAAATTTGCACTCCTTTCAGCTGAGTGCAAATTTGCACTCCCTTCAGCTGAGTGCAAATTTGCACTCCCTTCAGCTGAGTGCAAATGTGCACTCCCTTCAGCTGAGTGCAAATTTGCACTCCCTTCAGCTGAGTGCAAATTTGCACTCCTTCCAACTGAGTGCAAATTCGCATTTCTTCCTTACCATGTACAACAATTGTGTTGTTCTGTAAAGGCCTGAGTGGCTAGGCAGATTCATGTTGATATTTCTAAAAGACACTAGCCAAAGGGGATCAGGTATCAGACGTTTCGGCAGCACTACGGCTGCCTTCATCAGTGATCATTATAATGACACTTACAAGCAGGTGTATAAATAGGGGGGTGGTCACGTGAGGCATTGGTGTTTACAGGAAAAGCATACATCATGTAATGTCTCTAGTGTTTACAGAATTAAGCATACATCATGCAATGTCTTTAACCGGAACAGGGGTTAAAATAATAAGTGAAAATGAAATAATACTAATAACGGATGGACGGTTACATAAATCAATCTAGAAGGGTTGCATAGAGCCCTGGCATGGGGCCCCTCTCTCTGTTGAGAGGGGCTTGCTGGTGTTGAATGTGCCAAGACTCTAGCAAGCACCGGGTCTGGGTGTGCGGATGGTAGTCAATCACCGATGCCTTCAACAGGTCAACCTGGTGGCCAGCTGTAAACACATGCTCAGCAACAGCCGAAGCAGTAACATCTCCATTCCTCAGGGCCCGACGATGCTCCTGCAGGCGCAGGTCCAGTGACCTCCCAGTCTGTCCAATGTAGGTGCGGGGGCACTCAGCACACGGGATGCTGTAGACCACCCCCTTCCTTTTGGACACCGGGACAGGGTCTTTGGGGTGGACCAACATCTGCCTCAGAGTAGTGAAAGGGCGGAACATCACCCGAATGGAGAGGGGGCTGAAGATACGTCTAATTGACTCTGACAGACCCTTGATGTATGGGAGAGTCAGAGTGGTGCACGTCTCGTCACACTGTGAGGTTTCATCAGGTTCCATCTGCACACCCAGACCCGGTGCTTGCTAGAGTCTTGGCACATTCAACACCAGCAAGCCCCTCTCAACAGAGAGAGGGGCCCATGCCAGGGCTCTATGCAACCCTTCTAGATTGATTTATGTAACCGTCCATCCGTTATTAGTATTATTTCATTTTCACTTATTATTTTAACCCCTGTTCCGGTTAAAGACATTGCATGATGTATGCTTAATTCTGTAAACACTAGAGACATTACATGATGTATGCTTTTCCTGTAAACACCAATGCCTCACGTGACCACCCCCCTATTTATACACCTGCTTGTAAGTGTCATTATAATGATCACTGATGAAGGCAGCCGTAGTGCTGCCGAAACGTCTGATACCTGATCCCCTTTGGCTAGTGTCTTTTAGAAATATCAACACAAATTGTGTTGTTCATGCTTGTTTAATGCCATCAATCCACTTAGGTGTACATTGGACCCTACCAGCCTCGCCAGAATCTAGTCACTACAGTGGAAAACTGTAGTGACTTGAGATTGGGCAGCTAGTGGCAGTTCTTTGTGAAGATTGTCCCTCATAGCCTGCAATTGGGGAGTGTGTGGAGCTTGGTACAGAAGAAGTAGAGATTCGGTGGCTGGAAGGGACATACTCCACATCATGGACGCCATCAAGGGTACCAGACCCTCATGACAAGCACAGAAAGGTGGACTGGAGACAGACAGTGCCCAGAAAATCCATTCTTCTGCACAATTTTACTCTAACTACTACTAAACGTCTTAGAAAGCACACGGCTTCATCCCTTACGAAACTTTATGATCAATCATGGATGTAAACTGTTTAGTAACTTTACTGGGCTGTACATGAGTTCTGCACATTTAATGTACCAAATCACTCCATCCACTTGTGGAAGTTTATTGTTACGCATTTTACTATAATCCATGTACTGCTGTCTGAGCTATGATGTGCAAGATAAATGATAAAAATAGGAGAACAATGATTACTGAGTCAATACATTAGCATAAAAGGGTCACTTTCTTGCACTTTTCAACCACATTAGCAAACGCATGTGGGTTATGGCAACATTGTTTACATAAGGGTGAACTGTGTGGTAATATCACATTCTTCTATGTTACCATGGCTACGCATGTGACTGGGCGTGATGTGCGTGTGATTTGAGAGTCTGGATTGAGCAAAAATGCAGAATTCACCCTTCTTGTCTGGGGCATTTACGAAGGAAAGCGTTCTTCGTTGCAGCAAAACGTCTGCGCTCTGCTGGAAGGTGCGCGGTCATTTTCGAGGGCTTTGTTTGAACGAAATTATGACGTCATTGATAGAAGTCATGATATTGTCACGTGATACGCCTTGTGAAGTGGATATTTCACCATTGCTGTCACTAAACGGCTGTGCCATAGCCGTCGAGACGTTTTTTTCGTGGAATGAAGATTGAAATGGTTAGTCAACTGAATTCTCTAGCTTCTCCATGTGGGCAAATGCTACGCAAGGTTCCTATCTAGAGTTACATGACCCTAAATGTTTCTAACCAGCAAGTAATCGCAGTTTTCTTATCATAGCTTCATGGCGGAATGGTTGAACAACTTTGCCCACATGGAAAAGTTAGATAGCACAAATGCGCATCGAATGATGCCATTATCTTTAATCTGAGACTTTTCCTTCAGTACGGCAACGGCATTTACCTCTATTTTAGTGCCTTCGTTATCGTCGCTATAACTCTCTCTAGTAAGGGTCTATTAACAAAAATCGTGCACAGCGTTACAAAGGGGTTCTTTGCCTCTACCATGGTACTTGTCTTGTTCTCATCCAGCTGCGCCTGTAGGAGATATATGCGAAAATACGAAGGTCAAAATCGGCCACACGCAGCACCCGCATTGTTTACATAGCCATAACTCACATGCGAAGAATTTTAATCCATTTGTAAACAAATATTTTAACGCTTTATAGCTGATTGTGTTTAATTGTGTAGTGACTCTTCTATATATACATGTTCTGTTGAATGGTTAGGCTATAGTAATTTTGCTGTAGGTACTTTACTTACCTGTACACACTCATGCTATTATACTTCAATGTAAAAAAACAAAAAAATATATATATGTGCTTAGTGACTATTAAAGCTTGTGCATCGCACATATACATACACACACTTGCATCCAAACAACTGAAAGTCAACAGTTACTGTATACACATATAACATCTTGTGCATTTTGTTGGTGGTATGTACACTGCAGATTTGAACATGGTGCAATGCGTATCTGCCATTGTCATTGGATTCAATGAAGTGCCTGCTGCATGTCAGCTGGGACACAACTTTATCGTACAGCACAGTGACTGTGCAATGTGGCAGGCAGTGATCAAAAAGTTCAGTAATGAAGGACAAACTGTGATGATGCAGCTGAGCCAGGTACAATGTGACGTAACACTGATCTTTGGGAAAAGCCACTCCCAGTTTTTTAGATCTTCAAATGCGTTATGCAATATACCTTGCTTCAAACTGATCAGATCTCAAGGTAGTGTACACCAAAGTGTGCATCCTATAACCACCAATCCAGTAGTTAGTACACGCCTTCGATGGCATACAACATTTACTGCACGAGACCCAAGTGCGAGTGCAGTAAAAATGCTGTACGCCGTTGAAGGTGTGTAGTAAATGGTTTATCACAAAATAATCGCCCCCAATTTGAATTTACGTGCGTCTTGCTGGGGAGCTGTGTTGGAACTGGTGGTAATCTCGCCGTAGGACAAGACTAATAAAGTCGCTTCATATCCTCTTCACACTGACTCAGTAGTACTTTCGAGTGCTGTGCAACAGTGTCGCCAACTTCTGTTCCTGCACACTCTGACCAGGAACATTCAGTGTGTGCGCAAACCTGTGGCCGCAGTACCCAGCGAAATGAATGACGCACAAATACACAGAGACGTCACGAAGGTTTTGGCCTTTGCTTTGGCTCAACTAGATTGCACATGCTTGGAAAGCTTGGCTCAGCCCACAACAGAAGCAAAGCGGTGAGCAATGGATGCGACGTATTGGCACTGATTGTGTGTGGACTCACTTCCCAGGAGTAAGTGCATCCTTGGGGAAAGTGTATACATGTGTGTGCTCCTCTTTCATGAGCAAGTAGCTACCCACTTTTCCAGAAGTTGGTACATGCAACTTCACGGCTAAATTGATTCTCATGACCTTTCCGGTCTTTTATTACTTTACAGAGGTGTTGGCTGACACACTTTGGGTGATAATGCAGTGTTGTAGGCTCTTACCTGGTTACTGCACTATCTGTATACTGCAGTATCTGCAGTATCTGAATACTGCAGTGGCGGTGTCTTTGATGTATGAGGTCATCATGTGATAACTACATATTTCTCACTAGCTGGGCAATAATTTATATACACAGGCAACAATTCTACAGGGGTCAAGCTATATTCTTTGGGATGGCAAGATAGCTTGAACAAGTAGTGTATTATGGTTGACGTTGAACCTCCCAGCCATTACATTATGGGGGTCACAAGCGTGGAGCCCCTGTAGTCATAGTTGAGGGTCACAAGCTTGGAGCCCCCATAGTCATAGTTGAGGGTCACAAGCTTGGAGCCCCTATAGTCATAGTTAAGGGTCACAAGCTTGGAGCCCCCATAGTCATAGTTGAGGGTCACAAGCTTGAAGCCCCCATAGTCATAGTTGAGGGTCACAAGCTTGGAGCCTAAACAAATTTGCATGTGCAGTTGAAAAATTGGTCTACTGGATTACTCCACATTGATCTTTGATCCACTGCAGGCACAATAGCAAGAGTGTCACTGAATGCAGGGAGGAACAGTGTCACTTTGTACTCAAAAGAAGAGTGCTTAGTGGAGCTACAGATGTGTGTTCTTGCCCATAATATACCCGATCCTGTAATTCAGGAATAATTAACATTACTTAATACACTCTGCCATGGCCACTTGCATCGCTATAATTTCACTAAAATGTGTTGCATTTTATTCCTACTCCAGCCTCAATATTACAATATGTGTACACTTTATCACCATTCAATAACTCTATCCTGCAAACATTCTATAATGATGATGAGTTTTCACTGTTGATTGCAGTCATGAAAGAATCACTGGCAAATTCAATACAAAATGCTAAGGAATTCACTATTTTAAAAATGGACGGCTTCGAAATTCATCTGTTGACACAGGAGCTGATGTGTCCATTATTCCAGAGCAGACTCACCAGCAGCTCTTCCCACAACTCAGGTGGAGGCATTTGTTCTAATGCCTGAACACCCTTCTTTTTAAAGAAAGAAACACATTGAGGACTTTCAGATGGATTGTATCCATGCCTAACCCACACTTCTGTTGGATGCTCAAGGATGGTCAATGTGCCATCCACCATCTTCTCTCCCTTTCCAAAATTGAACCATTAGATGCTGCTAAAGTCAAGAGGTTCATTATTGCTGTCTGTACTCCTTTCTGTATACTTTCTTCTGAGATGTGAGCGATAGTCTATAAAAGCTTCCTGCTTCATTTCCATAACAAGAACATTAGAAGTTGCAGTGCCTACATGCTCATATCACCATCGAGGGTGTAGACAGTGTCAATTTTTGATGTATAACGCTCAATTACTCCGAAGCTTCTGTCAGATGGGCCATTAGTATGACCAACAACCAGAAACTCATCATCTATCCTTGAGTATACTTTGCGGCAGATGATCTCTTAAAAGAACCACATAAGAAAGTTATTCTTATCGTGTCCAGAGCAGTTATCAGGCACAGAAAATACCAAACAAGTATCTCCACAAGAACCTGAGATAAAACTGCTCTCTAACTGGTAATTTGGGCGTTGGAAGATTGTGCTGAAAGTCGAAGTGAAAAACATTGACAGTATCTACACTATTCAATGCTGGAAGGCTTCCCCTACATGTTTTGCACTCCCAAATGATGTTACTGGTGCTCAATCACTCATACGCACCATTATCAATGTTTGCACAAGTTGCGTGGAACCAGGACTAGCATTCGCTTTCACACTGTATGCTATCTTGCTTGTCTCCCATCTCACTTCCACATTTCTCACACAAATAGATTGTTGAAGCCATCTAAGAAGGTAAGTAAAACTTTGTAGAGAAAGGCAATTTAACTTTGCACATAGCGAGGACACTGCATCAACTGGGGTTATGTTGGCTGTTAATTATTCGCACACGAATTCCCTGTATATTTTACGACCCCGTATTCTCAAATTTACTAGACATGTTTTATTATGATTCTAGACTGGAGGTCTTCATTAGTCCCATCCCCAGTCGCATCTTTTCGGAGCCGGCATTAGTGCCTCTTCAACGGCAAACCGGGTATCATCAATGATGAGAGCAATCCTGCTGATGAAGCTTGATGCCACACTCAAGTTCTTTAAGCTAAGGCCTATCCCCTACACCATCCGAGAGAAGGTGGGTGTCCAGCATGACAAGCTGAAGACTGAAGGAATCCTTGAGAAGTCTCCCGCAGCGACTGGGTTACCCCCATTGTTGTTGTCCCTAATCAGGCTGGAAGTTACTGGGTGTGTGGTGACTACAAGGTCACTGTTAATCAGGCACTAGAGGTTGATCAATACCCACTCCTAAGGCCTGCGGATCTGTTGGCCACACTAGCTGGAGGTCAGAAGTTTACCAAACTTCATTTGTGACAGACCTAACAGCAGTTGTGCCCTGATGACCAGTCCAAGCTTCTCACCACCATCAATACACACAAAGGGCTATACCACTACACCAGGTTGCCCTATGGCATCACATTGGCACCTGCAATGTTTCAGAAGACCATGGATGTTATCCTGAATAGCATTCCACAGGTGTGCTGCTACATTGGTGACATACACGTCATTGGCAAGGATGATGCTGACCACCTGGAACACCTGCAAGAGGTTCTGGAACGCCTGGAGCAAATGTGAGTTCATGGGGGAATCAATGATGAACAGGGTGTACACTACCATCTAAGGTCAAGCCATTGAGCATACTCTGCCTCCTCAGAACCCTCAGCAGCTTAGGTCCTTTTTCGGGATTGTGAATTTTTATGGGAAATTCATTCCTAACGTGGCCACCCTAGTCAACACACTCAACACGTTGCCACATAATGATGCCCCAAGGCAGTGGGATAAGGCTTGTAAAACTGCCTTCAGTAGCGCCAAAGAAGCCCTTACAGCATCTTCTATGCTGTGTAAAAATCCTGTGTGGCTAGCTACCGACTGTTTCGACAACTATGCAGTTGTCATCGTCAGTGGCAAATGCAAAACTAAGGCTAAGCTCGCTTTAAGTACACTAAAGAGTCGGTAAAAAGGCATGAAATCAAAACAGGAGTGACAGCTAATGACATACATGAATAAATTAACCATTGAAATTAAAGGGGGGGCAGTTTGAGTTAGTGATCTAATTAGAGAACAATGAATTGTACAGCTGGAGCATTGAGCCCATGGCCCTGTTTAATGGTCTGGCCTGCAATCTAATGTGTATTGCTGCCACTGACTGAGCCCATGGCCCTGTTTAATGGTCTGGCCTGCAATCTAATGTGTATTGCTGCCACTGACTGAGGGCCTCACAGATGACTGTTTTGGCTACCACCATAGGTCTTTGCTCTAATCAACCTTTTGCCACCTCCTCCTGTTGTACAGAGTGCACATACTCCACTGCCTCCTGGCCTCAAACACAGCCTTCAGTTCTGCTCGTATATTGTAAATAAACCCTTGGTAAGTAAATGAAGTCGGTAAAGGAACGGCACTTCTGGTTGGCAGTAAAGCTCGTGAAGCGAACCCTATCCACCATGACCATAAAACAGTCATTCGTAGTTTAAGTGCATTATGAAATATGACCATTAAAACGGTCTATTGGGCATAAAGGGTTAATTAAGCATGACCAATGCAGATGACAGTCTATAAGTGAGGGGCAAAGGTAGAATAATGAATCACCTCTCACAGCCATAATGTCCCTCTGAGTGCGAAGGAAGCAGTGGACAATTGCCTTCTTCACCTCCTTGCTGTTCTGCCCCCCGAATTCAGTTTTGGCCTGGATATTGGGCCCACAGATCGGGGCTTCGCGTACTCAGCAGCCTGCCCCGCTGTGGCCATCAAAGACTCTGACGAAAGCATCCTCCCCAAACTGCACATGCACAATATCTTCCATGTACTCTACCACCGATGTGGAGGTGATGAACAACATAAATTCTTATTCCCAGAGCTGTAGAAGCAGTCACCACGAGTGGTCTTGAACGAAGCACAAATGCAACTGCTAGCTCAAAACAGTAGCTGAAATACTGTCTGGAGGCTAGCATTTGATTAACAGCTAGTATATACCCTCCGTATTTAGTACTAGTTATCACATGGCCGCGAGGGCGTTCGCTAATTTATATTACGAGGGCGTAAAGCGCCTGAGTGCAATAAATTAGCGAAACACCCAAGGGGCCATGTGATAACTGGCTTGTTACAGTTCGAACAGAAACGATTTGTGCTTGAATTCCCTTGCCGTCAAATCATTTTACCAAACGAACTAGACTGTAATTACTTGAGAAACCGGAGAACACGCTCCTCTTGACGAAGAAAGGTGAAGGACTAACCGTAGTGAGGGTAAGGCTGTTAGCGGCCTCTCCTGAATAAGGCGATGGCAGTGTTTGAGTTGGCGCTATGGCAGATGATTTGAAGACCTGCTAATGGCATATGAACTCAGAGCTTCCTTGCAGGATGCAGACTGCATGGGATTGGATGGTCTGTAGAGCTTGGAGAGCAGAGAGGACCTTCTTACACACTAAAATCTCATTCAGAAAAGTCTGAAGATATTGCATGCACAATTCCAAACCTTTGCCATCAAACAAGCATGTGCAGTGCTGTGCTAGTCATAAATTTTTGGGTATGATCATTTCTAAGTGTCATGCACTCATCATTGAGGAGTCAAAGTTCATGTGAAAGTTCACAAAGTGCTGAATATCAAAGGGATTTTGCTAAAACAGCAGACAAAACGTTTACATAAGGCTAGAAAATGATTGGATATGTCAATAAGAGCCCCTTTCAAAGCAGTGCAATATAAAACAAACAATGCGTTACACACTTCCAAATAAGGCAACTGTGCGTTATCCAGTGCATTTGCTAAAATAATGCACAGTTGTTTCCTTTGATGTATGGCTCGTCATGTAACAATGAACATTCCATCATGCGTAGCTGAGCTATATTGCAATGGAGGTGTAATCTTTCACCTCACTCTTTGGGTGTTAGCTGACGATGTCTAAATGGAAGTGTTCGCTCTGCAGTCATTTCTGTGTGCCAAGTCTGCGTGGAGTGATAAGACACATCGGCAAGGTTCACCAATACAAGCCCCATTTTGAAGTGAAGTGTGGAGTAGTCTCTTGTGCTGTCTCTTTCATAGGCCATCAGACCAGTCTCTGGTACGATCTCGGTGCAATCCACAAATCAATGTATGTGGAGCATAGGCCAGTGTTTACATAACATGCTGCCTTCGTGTACATTGGCAACTACAATGTAAACAATGAGGCGTAACCCTTTAACAGGAAGCCCAAGCAGCCCATAATCTAGCTGCATGTTTGAATGCCCATTTTGATGTGTTCAATTCACAGTTGATTTTATAAGTAATATAGATATGTGCGAGGTGCTCATGCATGTTTGTACATGCATACAAGCATACATATGCGTGTTTGCATGTGTATGTACATGTGTAAAGAATATGGACATTTGAGCATGTGTATGTACATCTGCAAATAGCTACACCATTCATTTTACAATTGTATGTATAGGAAAAGGAGTGTAAAATCAAGGCTGACACTTTTGGAAGACTCCAGCAGTGACTGTGATAATGATGAATGTCCTTCAGAGGAGGAGGTCACTGTTGATGCTTTCAATGACATGGGGTGAGTTTCAATAATGAGTGTACAGGGTTGCCAGTGTAGTAGACTATGCTGTTTGAGTACACAAGTGTTCACTGCTTCACTTAATATGCAGTGTATCACTGCATGTGCTTGTGTATATACATGTATCCTCTTCCTTGCAGGAAGTATCTGGAAGCAATCACTTTCACTGCCCTAGATGCTTACCAAGGGGACGTTTGTCTACAAATTTTCACACTCGTACCATTCAATAGAAAGTGACTCTTCTCAATTAAAGACACTGTGAAGTGCCTACTACACCCGAAGCTGAACAGCCAATACGTGTGCCAATGTGTGCCTATTACGGTGTTGCCTTCATTGTTGATCTGATGAAACTAGATGATCCAGAAGACATTAGTAGCGATGACATGGGTGTGTGGAGATATAATGGCATTGATACCAGTTATATCAAAGTGGCACGAGATGCCGAGAAACAGGTGAAATCAGTCACTACATGCACTTTGGAGAATCCATTCACCTACAAACTGAAAAGATGTTACTGTATTCATGGGACTGATAGTACTCTGAGGAAAATTACATCTACATTCTATGGTATGCCATTTGAATGAATTGCATGAGATACACAACTACCATCGTCACTATCATCACCCACCTGCATTGTGCAAGTTGTAATAGGACCATGCATCATTATTGCTGGTTACTGCAACAGTGATAGATCTGGTCTGGTGCCTCCTTCCATATTATGAGAGATCATCCTCTACACGATAGAGCGATCTTACCAGGCCTTTTCAGTGGCGTGAAAGGTTGCTTGGGAGGCGGTGTCAAAATGGAAGACTTACTGGTAGAGTACTATTCTAAACCATACAAAAAGAAGGACGATTTCTGTATGGATCAAAGGTTTCTTGCAGAAGTAGTATTTCTCAGAATCAGAGGGAGTTTTATAGTGCATGATGACTACCCTAATCAGCACAGTACCTGCAGAAACTATGGCAATTGCAAGAGCTTTCCAGTTGAAGACGTGATACTTTTACCCAAACGGAGTGATAAAGAAACGCTGGATTATTCGTGCAAACCTCGTTGAATCTGCAAGAATATAAATTGCCCCATCATAGCACTGAGTAATGGTGATTCACCACTCTTGAATGTATGTCCATTCCTGTTTCTGTTCATGGATTGATTTATGTACATCAATTACACTGCACCAACTGCCTTTAGTTAGCTACCATCTTGAATTGCTCGAAATATATGTACATACATACATAGTTCATCACGGATATGAAGCCATATGAATACCTAAAAGTGAAAACAACATAGGGGCGCCAAAGGCGCCCCAAAAACAGGCTTAACAGTGGTTGCAAATGCCTGCAACAAAAGACTTCTTACTGTGTGCAACAAACCCAACAAAGACTGCAGGTCATGCACCGTACACGAACCTTAACTGACCTGCGCTCGATCTGCACTATAACCCTAAGATAGACTCTGAACCTACATTAAGTATATGCAGATAGCTCCAGCTAGAATTGCACATGTGCATGCATTACGTAAGCACCAACACCTGCAGCATTGTGCTGCACTGGACAACGATCCCAATGGAGAGAGCTCGATAGAGTATGGAGTGAACACTTGTAGTGCACTCCTGGACCTCCATTACTTTGACATGTGCAGTGAAACTCAACTTCCAGATGTAATGCACAACATTCTAGAGGGTGCTTTGCAGCATGAACTCAAGTTACTGCTCCAGTACTGCATCAGGGAACAGCACTACTTCAGCCTCAGTGATGTGCATTGACAACCATTGGCTGGCTGCGGGCCAAGCTCAACTTCAGTTTGTTGCGATCAGCAGTGATGGGCATTCGTGGATCAAGCTCACCAACAGGCTGCTCACTCCATGACAGCACTCCTGATGTCGCTGTTGTGGAGTCCAGACTCCAGGTGGACTAAATCATTGACTCACACTCTCATCTAACCATCACAACACATTTGCTCCTCGCCCCCTCCCCCATGTACAGACTGAGTGTTACCTATTACTGCATGTATGTATCCCATTGAGAGAAAAAAGCTACTTCAGCCTCGATTGAACGAGAGGTTAGTAGGGGTTAAATTGGGGTACATGGAGAGTGACCGCCCTGCTCCCATCGAAACCTCTATGATGGAACAAATTCACTCAAACAGAAAGGCGAGTGGCTAAAAACACTATTTATACACTTTAAGTACTTACATAGTACTATATATCAAGTTTGCAATTTTCAGCTGTACAGATGTACATATTAGGCAGACTGCTACCACTGCTGACGGGGAAGTTTGTCCCTAAGGAAGATACCAGGTGGGAGAAGTACCTTGCACTACTACACATCACAGACTACCTGTTGGCTCCTTCAATACATCCAGATGAGGTGGCACACCTCAAGGCCTTAATTGAAGACCACCACAGCACAGTCTTCAAGCTCTATCCTGATGCCTCAGTTATCCCTAAAAGGCACTATATGGTGCACATGCCACGACTTATTCTACAGTAAGTGAAACTCATAGTCTACCATAATCAATTTGTAGTAGAAGCTGCTCTTTGTTGTGTAGGTTTGGTCCCCTGGTGTGGCACTGGACCATGCAATATGAAACTCGACATATTTTAAGAAACTAGCACAAAATATTGGTAATTACATCAATGTCAGTTGGGCCCTAGCAAATCAACACCAGTTGCTACAGTGCTACTACCAGACCAGTCAGGACTCACTCCTCAATGATGCCGTGGGTATATTGGTCCAGGTGAAATTTCTATTCATACATAGACGTAGCACATACAAGAAGTTTGTTGCAAAATATTCTCATTTAATCAAAATCTTTCAATTGTGTGATATGTAAGTGTATGTATATAGCCCACTTGCATTGTGTTAAAATATGATTTATAAACTTTAAAGGCTTCAATTTCTTCCTTATTGCAGCTATGTAGCTAGGTTGTATTTTGATTTAATAATTATTAGTCTACTTTAAAGGCCAATAAGAAAGAACAATTGATATGCACGACAAAGAAAAGCGTTTTCCGTTGCAGCAAGACGTCTGTGCGCAGCTTGAAGATACGGTCATTTTCAAGGGCTTGTTCCAACAAATTATGACGTTTCTGCATGAAGTCACAATATTGTCACATGATGCGCCTAGCAAAACAGTTATTTCACTATTGTTTCCACTAAACGACTGTGCCACAGTCGTCGAGAAGGGTTTTCTGTGGAATGAAGATAAAAATGGTTAGTCAACTGAATTATCTAGCTTCTCCATGCAGGCAAATGCTGCGCAAGTTTCCGTACTAGAGTTACATGACCCTAAATATTTCTAACCAACAAGTAGCCGCTGTTTTCTTATCATAGCTTCACAGCGGAATGGTTTAACAACTTTGCCCACATGGAAAAGTTAAGATGGCACAAATGCGCATCGAATGATGCCCTATTCTTTGGTCTGAGAATCTCCCTTCAATGTGGCGACGCCATTTACCTCCATTTTAGTGCCTTTGCTATTGTCGATAAAACTCGCTGTAGTAAAGCTCTATTAACAAAAGTCGTGCACAGAGTTACAAAGGGATTCTTTGTCTTTTCTGCAGTACTTGCCTTGTTCTGATCCAGCTGCGCTTGTAGGAGATATATAGCGTTTCCGGGTTCCCAGATTCTGGGGAACAAGTGTAGCTTGCACTAGGGGAACAGGTGCTACTTGGGGAGTCAGGTGCCTTCATGTGGCAGGCAGACTGTTGCCATTTCCTTGCAGTTGTTTCATTGCTCTGAACGCCACAGCAGCATCTTCATCCCCACGTAGAGCCTGGTAGAAGCGGAGGTCAGTCTCTGAGCTGTGAGACAGCTGCTGGCACACAAGGACCCCTGCCTTGCTGAGATGTGACGTGCTGCAGCATTGGCACCGGCCTTTCGCACCAGGGTGGCCATAGGCACCACCAGCCAGTATTTGGTCTCCAGAATCTTCAGTACATTCTGCATGTGGGAGATGAGTCTTTCCGCCAGGGAGGAGCAGCAGATTCTCAGGGGCCTCAAATGTTTCTGAAGGGTAGAGAAGTGGCCTCAAATGGCTAGCATAGGCTTGCACCTTGCTAAAATCCGCTGACCTGAGCAACACCTTGGCACTCCCAGACATGCCAGTCTTGTGCTCCTTTACACGAATCACAACAACCTCCTCATCTCCCTTCTCCACAATATGATGATGGAGATATTCATTCATAGTCATGTTTGCCACTGCTCCTGGGTGTTGCCATGACTTGAACAGTAGAAGAGCAGCAATGGCTGCAGTGCACTCCCTTAACTCTCCATCACTGACTCTCCTCCCAGTTTCACTCTTTCTTAGGCACTGGTCAAAGTAAGTGCTCCCACATTCCTTCGCATTCTACTATGCTCATGAGCTCTGATATGGACAGTCGCGTGGCACTCAGATCCTCCAACCGCTGGGCTCTTTTCTTTGTCTTCTTCTGCAAGGCTGCCTTCCATGCCTTCAGTGACTCCCTAACACGCAAGGCCCTCTGATGCCAGGGGTGTGTTGGCTTGTCCTTGAGGACCTGCAGCTGGAAAAAGGAGAGGGCTGCATCCAATGCATCAAGCTTATAATTTGACCATGCACACCCACGCCACGTCGCTGAAGCTTATCGTGGTAGGCTAGCAATATATCACAATCTAGCAGCTGCTCAAAGTCCGGCTGGATTGCAGAGCCACAAGCAAATTTCAAGAATATGCTCACATTGACAGCCATCTCCAATGCTACATTCTTACTCCTCTGCTTTTTGTCAGGACTTTCGAGGAACTTCCCGAGGCTGATGAAGGACATGTGTTCCTTGACTGAGTACCGGGGAAAGTTCCTCGTCACAGACTCACGATCCTCCTTCTTTGGCTGACAAGCCACCTCCTCCACATCTGAAGGACAAGATACTCCCTCCTCATCTGTATATGGGCTACGCTTGCTGAAAGCCTCATCAAGAGTCTGTTGGCCCTTTGCTGGCTTAGGCCGCTTGACTGCTCTTGGGAGCCTGTGAGTGACTGTCAGATAGCCTTACTTCTGAGCTTTACTCAGGCCGTGATTAGCCAAACACTGCTGCGGCTTGGAGTGGCAGCCAGGAACTGGACATATCCGCCAATAGCGGTACTTCTGCATGAAAAAGAGAGAGTACACACCATTAAGAGATTAGGAGCTAGCTCTACTGCACAAGGTCAGAGAGTACACACACACGCACACACTTCTTCTTCTGTACACCTTGTCCTCGCGGATGTAGTGCAGGTCCAGGCCAAAGGCCTGGAACCATTTTACAGGCATTCGAAGTCTTCCATAGGTGAGGTGACAAGCCTCATGCCAGACTTTACCTTGGACTTGAGGGCTGCTGGGCGCCTGGCCGTTGATGGCCGTAGATGGCCTCCCACTCCTCAGCCGACTCAGGCCCAGGGGGTACGGTGGAAGATGGTTGACGGCCGAAGACCACGGTACGTGGTTCGCTGGACTTGCGATGGTCGATCTCTGCTTGCAAGGCCTAATTGGGCCTCTTCAGTGCAGCACACCTGAATATGCAAATGACCCAACACGCACACACACACACACACACACACACACACACACACACACACACACACACTGGTGCTCAGGCACTCACACAACATACACACAGTTGAGTTGGAGAGACTCACTTGTTCATCTAATTCTAAAATTATAGTCTGTTACATCCCCTAAAAACACAAAACAGTTTAGCTAAGGCCTTTATCATTAGCTAAGTAATCATGAAAACAGAAGAACCTACTCCCTGTGGCCCTACGCCAGCTCCTCCATCATCAACATCATCCCAGCCAGTGGCTTCTGCACGTGCCGCCACCATCAGCACCTGCCGCCGTCATCAGCATGAGCAGCAGTGCATGCTTCTCCCATTGTCGCTGGGGATGGTCCTCTTCCTCTTTCTCGACACCGGCCTCCACCGCTGTACTCGCTAATGACTGGCATTCCCTTATCTAACTATCCAGAAGCTATATTCTCAGAGTTCGAACCAGTGGTTTTACTATCCACATCACACTAGATAGCAGCTGGTGGGGGTTCCCTAGCCAGAGGTGGCCAATGACCAGTCCTTGATGTTACTGTATAGGCTGAAGAGCGGCGAGGTTGATGTTCAGAAGGTGTCAACAAGGGTCACCCACGCATTATGGCACATTGTTGCCCACGCCTGTCCCCAACACCAGTAGTTGTGGGCCGGCGGTTACCTATGCCGGCGGTTACCTATGCCCGGGGGGCTCTGCAGAAGCTGCACAGAATGTACACCTTAAGATACAACTAGCTATGGTAACTCACTACAGTAATATAGTAATATCGCAGTGATTTCAGTCTTGGCCAAACACGATACATACGAGGCTTTGCGCTCGTATGTAGCCATCGATCGGGAAGATAACAAGCTCTTGGAACCACCTCTTGTTGAGGAAGAAAACATTTGTGCTTGAGCGACGAATGAAATCCATGCTCCGGACTCCACCCTTGCTATCAGATGATCGCCATCACAGTAGCCCCATTGGCTTACTTTGCTGTGCGTCCTGTGCGCAAGCGACCACACACTCGGCGGATGGTATATGGGATATATCCGTTTTTCCCCGTGTATAGACATCTATAACCTGCATATAGTTTAGCTACTAGGTCTATGTAGAGATGTTTTACGTATTGTTAGGCATGGCGGTAGCTAGTATAGCTATAGTCATAGCGTTGTTCCGAATTATGATATATAAAACAGCGAAAACAGGCGCCGTATATAGATACGTATATGCATGTGCATGCCAAAATACGGGTTGCATTCCGTGCATGCAGGACTAACTTTACTATAGCTGCCCGGGCTGAGGCTGGTCTACTTGAAAGACTTCTAAACAACAGTATTAGTACGTGGCAACAAAGGAATCAATATGCCCCAAATGCATGGCAGGGTGTGTAGCACATTGTGGGATGTAGCTGCATGGGTGGGCAATCTAGGATAAGCTATGGCGGCTGGGTGCAAGATGTATTATTTCTGTTTGGATAGGCTATTATGCATGTTGCAGAGTTAGCTGTGATAAGGCTAAGATGCCAGAACAAGGGGGGGGGGGGGGGGCTAAAATTATATTGCCATTTTGCTTATATGTTAAATTGAGTTCCCCATGCATGCACATGCAGGGAATTTAATAAGATTATAACATATATATAAGGTGGGATGTCACCATATATCTCATCTACAATGGTGTGCAAGGCCATGCATCTTCTATGTACAATGTGTAAACATTAGTTAGTACATGCAGTCTATAAAAGTATATTATAGTAAATGTTAATGCAAACTGCAATGTTTTATAATAATATGCATATACAATATAAATATATAATGCATGTCTATATACAAGTGGTTATAATTCTCATATACTGCAGGAGAAACTCCATGAACTAAATACCACCCTATCAAATACACAGAAGCAAAACATTGTGCGGGGCAATCCTTTGCCCCGCAGAATTATGGAAGAAGAGCTGCAGCTGCTGCGAATGCAGCAGCTGCAGCTTGATGAAGAGACTCGTGAACAGCTGCAGCAGCTGCAGCACCAGCAAACACAGCAGCCACAACAGCACCAGCAGCAGCAGTAACACTATGCAGGATAGGATATATAATATAATATAATATAATTATTGACCATGCATGATTTTCTAATTACAATGACAAAACATTCTTATATAAAATTTGAATAATTATTATAAACTTTGGGTTTTTACATTGATATACATACATTTTAACTTTGACTTGGCGTAAGTAGTCTCGATTATATAACATTCACCCAGTAAAATGGCAAATATATTGTAAATTCTTATAGGATAGCACAATGTATACAGTGTATTCATGCAATTCCATGCAACAGTCTTTGCTGTTTACCTGCCCTGTACACACTTGATTTCAATTATCAACACACCGAAGTGGCTAGTCTGCAATTCAATTGCCCTCTCCCTCAGGGCTCAGTCCTTGGGTATTCATAAGTAAAAATAGTGCTAGACAGCCAGTTCTTGTGTTTTGTTGTGTGGTGAGATTCCCTATTTAGCAAGATGGGAAATAGTGCAGCAGACCTACACAAAAGAGAAAGTGATGAGTCAGAGTCCGAAGAAGAAAGTGAGAAACAATACAAGGTACATTATGTGTTATTGACAAGCAGATGGCACTGAACCTGCTTCCTATAGATTACTTATTTGCATGTCTTTTAAGTGAGTGAAAGGAGGTCCTCACTTCATATCCTATGATGATAAAATGACCCCATATTTCTTGTTCCAAACATTGTCTCATGACTTGTTGCTAACATATGTTCTTGTTTCCTACTTACAGGGTTGTATCAACCAGCCTATTGCAAAGGTTGAGAAAGGTGGCCCTAGCCATGGTAGCCAAAGGTGGCAGAAGTAGTCCATCTGCAACTGTGCACAAAATGCTGTGCCGCTGTCATCTAATGGCACACCCTCACGTCACACCACATTGTCACCTCACACCACACCCTCACATTGCACCACTCCTTCACCTTGCACCTCTTACAGCACACCCTTGTCGCACTGCACACAATCCCCTTGTCCCACACCTTCACCTTATCCCACACCCTCCCCTACACCATCACCTTACTTCTCACTTCCATATCAACCTACATGTTCCAGTCACACCACACCCTCACCTCAAACCATGCCCTCACCTTACAGCAATCCCTTGCCTTACCCCACACCCTCCCCTTATCACTCACCCTCCCCACATCCCACACCCTCCACACATCCCACACACTCATCTCATCTCATCCCACACACTCATCCTACTTCACACCAATTCACCCCACATCCTCACCCCTACCCTACAGCATTTCATGTCTCCACACCCTTACCTTATGCACCATCCCACCACCTACCTGTAAGGCGTTTCCGCCGTTACCGTAGATGGTATTCTCCCTTTTCACCTTATTACTGACTTTATTCTCTTTCTGCTTCAAGCTGTGTTTATTGTATAGTATATTGTTACTTGTGCAACATAAAGAAATTTTTCACCATTCATTTTATTGACTACATCTGGACTACATTATAGTTTTCGCTTTATATCGCTTTGATCTTAATGTATGTATGCATGAGAAAATTTGATTTCAATTATTGCTGAATTCAGTGTGTATTATACATGGGCATAGCCAGGAGTCTGGGGGGGAGGGGCTTATAGGGTGCACTCCACCTATAGATACTAAGGATTAAAAAATGTACATTATCTATGGCCAGAGTCAGGAGGGGATGGGGGATGGGAAGGTGCATGTACATTCCTCCAACCCTACACTAGCTCTTTAATTAACAGGGCTTGATGATGTACAGATTGGTATTCCTGCACCCAACATGGTTGATGTCCAGGGCAGCAAGCAATATGTCCTGGTCTTCCGCACCTCTGTAACTTGTGCTGGTGGGAGTTTGTACCAGCAGCTATATAGAACACACATATACATGCACTGTATACACACAAACACACACACACACACACACACACACACGTGCACACACACATGCACACACACACACACACACACACACACACACACTACTATCATACACTCACATACACAATGCTTGTCACCGTCAAGGTCATGGGGTCAAAGGTGTGCACACACACTAGTCTTTGAACTTGGGTGATGGTTGCAGTTGAGGAGAAGAATGGATAGTTGAATTAAGGTCAATTCATTGAATGAATAAAGCAAGGAGCTGCAGACAGTTCCTGGTAGCCCAGGGAACTGTTTCGGCCTAATTGGGCCTCTTCAGTGCAGCACACCTGAATATGCAAATGACCCAAAACACACACACACACACACACACACACACACACACACACACACACACACACACACTGGTGCTCAGGCACTCACACAACATACACACAGTTGAGTTGGAGAGACTCACTTGTTCATCTAATTCTAAAATTATAGTCTGTTACATCCCCTAAAAACACAAAACAGTTTAGCTAAGACCTTTACCATTAGCTAAGTAATCATGAACACAGAAGAACCTACTCCCTGTGGCCCTACGCCAGCTCCTCCATCATCAACATCATCCCAGCCAGTGGCTTCTGCATGTGCCGCCACCATCAGCACCTGTCGCCGTCATCGGCACAAGTAGCAGTGCATGCTTCTCCCATTGTCGCTGGGGATGGTCCTCTTCCTCTTTCTCGACGCCAGCCTCCACCGCTGTACTCGCTAATGACCGGCATTCCCTTATCTAACTATCCAGAAGCTATATTCTCAGAGTTCGAACCGGTGGTTTTACTATCCACATCACACTAGATAGCAGCTGGTGGGGGTTCCCTAGCCAGAGGTGGCAAATGACCAGTCCTTGATGTTGCTATATAGGCTGAAGAGCAGCGAGGTTGATGTTCAGAAGGTGTCAACAAGGGTCACCCATGCATTATGGCACATTGTTGCCCACGCCTGTCCCCAACACCAGTAGTTGTGGGCCGGCGGTTACCTATGGCTGGTAACTCGTAGGAGTAGAATGCAATTATGACCGCCGCCCGGGGGGCTCTGCAGAAGCTGCACAGAATGTACACCTTAAGATACAACTAGCTATGGTAACTCACTACAGTAATATAGTAATATTGCAGTGATTTCAGTCTTGGCCAAACACGATACATACGAGGCTTTGCGCTTGTATGTATCCATCGATCAGGAAGATAACAAGCTCTTGGAACCACCTCTTGTTGAGGAAGAAAACATTTGTGCTTGAGCGACGAATGAAATCCACGCTCCGGACTCCACCCTTGCTATCAGATGATCGCCATCACAGTAGCCCCATTGGCTTATTTTGCCGTGCATCCTGTGTGCAAGCGACCACACGCTCGGCAGATGGTATATGGGATATATCCGTTTTTCTCCGCGTATAGACGTCTATAACCTCATGCATGCATATGGAGATGGTGCAACAAGAGAAAGTAAGCTATAGCTAGCCCTATGCACTATAGCTAGTTCCTGCCACTTTACCACTTCAGCAGTTTAGCTACTAGGTCTATGTAGAGATGTTTTACGTATTGTTAGGCATGGCGGTAGCTAGTATAGCTATAGTCATAGCGTTGTTCCGAATTATGATATATAAAACAGCGAAAACAGGCACCGTATATAGATACGTATATGCATGTGCATGCCGAAATACGGGTTGCATTCTGTGCATGCAGGACTAACTTTACTATAGCTGCCCGGGCTGAGGCTGGTCTACTTGAAAGACTTCTAAACAACAGTATTAGTACGTGGCAACAAAGGAATCAATATGCCCCAAATGCATGGCAGGGTGTGTAGCACATTGTGGGATGTAGCTACATGGGTGGGCAATCTAGGATAAGCTGTGGTGGCTGGGTGCAAGATGTATTATTTCTGTTTGGATAGGCTATTATGCATGTTGCAGAGTTAGCTGTGATAAGGCTAAGATGCCAGAACAAGGGGGGGGGGGGGGGGGGGCTAAAATTATATTGCTGTTTTGCTTATATGTTAAATTGAGTTCCCCATGCATGCACATGCAGGGAATTTAATAAGATTATAACATATATATATAAGGTGGGATGTCACCATATATCTCATCTACAATGGTGCATGAGCAAGGCCATGCATCTTATATGTACAATGTGTATTAGTTAGTACATGCAGTCTATAAAAGTATATTATAGTAAATGTTAATGCAAACTGCAATGTTTTATAATAATGTGCATATACAATATAAATATATAATGCATGTCTATATACAAGTGGTTATAATTCTCATATACTGCAGGAGAAACTCCATGAACTAAATACCACCCTATCAAATACACAGAAGCAAAACATTGTGTGGGGCAATCCTTTGCCCCGCAGAATTATGGAAGAAGAGCTGCAGCTGCTGCATTCGCAGCAGCTGCAGCTTGATGAAGAGACTCGTGAACAGCTGCAGCCGCAGCACCAGCAACAGCAGGCTCAGCAGCCGCAACAACATCAGCAGACTCAGCAGCCGCAACAACATCAGCAGACTCAGCAGCCGCAACAACATCAGCAGCAGTAACACTATGCAGGATAGGATATATAATATAATATAATATAATTATTGACCATGCATGATTTTCTAATTATAATGACAAAACATTCTTATATAAAATTTGAATAATTATTATAAACTTTGGGTTTTTACATTGATATACATACATTTTAACTTTGAATTAGCGTAAGTAGTCTCGTCCCCAGCCCCACTTCCGCAAAAATGGCTGCCGCCCACGAAAAGTGGGTCTGGCACATTTCGCCGCATTTATTGGTCTTGCTGACTCAGCATTACCAGGATCCTGGAGAGCCAATCAGATTGCTAGACAGTATTATATTGTGAATACCAACGCTATAATAATTGTAATGTGTGCACCGATGCTGAAAGTGGATGGCATTGGCCCTTAGTTCCTTGTCTGAGAATCGCGGTGAACGTGCCCTTCATCCAGCAGGCAATTTTCAAGAGCATAGGGAGCTTGGGTACAACACGCCTATGCCCGGTCAAGTGGAAGCAGTTCTTCAATTCGTCAGTGGACGAGATACGTACCTTCATTTTGCTACCTACTGGAAGTGGTGTCTACCGTGATTCCCAGATGAGGAACTAAGCGCCAATGCCATCCACTTTTAACGCGTGGCCCAATGGTGCATACATTACAATTATTATTAATATAATTATGTTATTCACAATATAATACTGTCTAGCAATCTGATTGGCTCTCCAGGATCCTGGTAATGCTGAGTCAGCAAGACCAAGAAATGCGGTGAAATGTGCCAGACCCACTTTTCACGGGCGGCAGCCATTTTTGCGGAAGTGGGGCTGGGGACGAGACTATAGCATAAGCTGCCAATTATCAACCACTTGTCGTACCTTGGAGCGTAACTGCGTGCAGAGATAACAAATGCAAATGATGTGAAGACTTTCAAGAAGCTATTTCTGTCTCACTGCCAGAAATGACAATATTAGGACCATTCATTGTTGCATGTGCTGTTGTTGAATAAACTAGAATGAACCTGAGCAATTGAACACTATTTCATTATTATACTTATGTGTGTACATGTATGTTGATATATATATATATATATATATATATATAATCGCCAGCTACCTCGTCAGGTGGGGCTCGTTCACGGCTGTTTTTCACGTAACCTTTAGTTTGAAATGGAAGTTGGAGTTTTGGGCATTATGTCATCGATCCTTTGCCACACACGTAGCGACCGTGTATGTTTCATCCCCTTTTCAAGCACAGGCAGTGAAAAAACAGAAGTTTTGCAGCGAAAACGGGAGTGACGGAAGAACAGAACAATGTCTTAACTTTGTTTTCTTGTTGTATCTGGGACTGTACAATTTTTAGGGGCTGCCGCAGGCAGCCCCTATATTGTTTTCAAATTGACGTTTTCATATGGCTTCATGTTACGGATATATATATATATATAATACGCCAACCTACGGTTGTACGTCAATACTTACATTTATATTGAATGTATTGGGCGAAGTATTGGGTATAGGGAATTTATATTGTCGGCCATTTTATTCGGCCGGAAGTGGACCGTGTGCGAGGCCAAGGGACTTTGAAAACCGGCTTCCAAACGCCGTTTTAGCGAACTTTGGACGTTCTCTTCCGCCTCTGATCCTGGAACAGACTCCTACAGCACTTCTGGTCGACGGGCAAAGACACAGCTTCGAGACAGCGCCCAACAGGTCATCGACTTCGCCCCGCGCCTTCTTCGATAATGGCCGCGCCGCCTCGGAGGACTTCACTCCGCCGCCTGGAACACATGACAGGAGTAACGTAGAAACTGGTGAACGCCGTGATATGTAGACGCTAACGTTCTTCAACTGTTTCTAGCGTTGAAAAGCTTAACTCGCACGGTTGCCCTTTTAAATGCTTTTCAGAACCTGGCCCACGCGTACTGCGCTGTAGCAAACGTACGTAGCTTTTGCCACCACAGACCACTAGCTACTCTGGCGACTGTGGGTTCCTTGGTACATTATGTTTCTGTAATTACTCACTGTAAATGCACGTGCTATAAGCATTCATGTGTCTGTCTGCCGGACATTTCTCTGTGCATGTGTTGTGGGTTTGTGTGTGTGTGGTGTGTGTGTGTGCGTGTGTGTGTGTGTGTGTGTGTGTTTGTGGTGTGTGTGTGTGTATGTGGTGTGTGTGTGTGTGTGTGTGTGTGTGTATGTGGTGTGTGTGTGTGTGTGTGTATGTGGTGTGTGTGTGGTGTGTGTGTGCATGTGGTGTGTGTGGTGCGTGTGTGCATGTGGTGTGTGTGGTGTGTGTGTGCGTGTGGTGTGTGTGTGTGTGTGTGTGTGTGTATGTGTGCGTGTGTGTGTGTGTGTGTGTGTGTGTGTGTGTGTGTGTCTCATGTGTCTTGTGATAGTGGTGTGTGTGTGTGGGGCGGCAGCCCCACGAGTTTTTAACTCGAAATACTTGTTTCTGTATGCACCAGAATGTTTCTAAGATGACGGTCTTAGCTACGTAACTAGCTATAGTAACATATTACGGTTTGCGCAGCAGTTTGGTGCGGCATGACTGCCCGATTAGCTTGCATGGCAGGTCTGTCTAATCCTTTCGATTTTGCTTTTGCGTGCATTCCTATGGCTATTCAGCTGGAAGAATCGATATCGAAGAGAAAGCAGATCACGCACAGGTCGCCAGGCTTCATTCACGCATTCGAACAAAGACTGGTACAGCACAGCTAGCTAGCATAACATAACAACTCGATCATTACAATGAAACGCTAATTGTGCTAAGTTGGCACGAAGACAGTCGAATGAAAGATGTCAGTCTTCCTCAAGGCGAGGCTCACAAAGGTTTTCGGCAATGGATATGATTGAAACACACATACAGTATGTAGCTATTACGATATTCTTTGCCCTTGCCTCTGAAAAAGGAACAGCATCATACCACTGCTCTACAATAGCTTGCAAGCTACTGTTTCAGTGTGATGTGGAAAGCCGCTCCATGTTTGATGCCCCCAATGCTAGTTGGCTAGCAGCTAGCTAGCTAGCTAACTTTGCGTGTTTAAAAATAGCTGCATTTGATACATCAAAAAAATAGTACAAGAAAGTGGACAATTGCAACACGGAACACATTACCTTGTAGTGATATACGCTGAAGGAGACGTCTGGGAAAACTTCTATTGAGGAGATACAGCTAGCTGTATGGAAGACCTGTCACTCACAAAGTTAGCGTATTAGGCAAGTATCCTAAGAGATAGATCCCAATTAACCAGTTTACAGAGTTCTGGTGGCGATGCGGACAGCAGCTACACATGCTTCCACTGCCAAAAACCATTGTGCGCTTTGTCTCGAGGAAGACTGACAGCTTCTGTTCGACTGCTAAAATTTAATATATATCTTCTTGACAACTTAGCACATTCCCATTCCAAACTTAAAGTTCCAAATCATACGATTGGAACACCCGTGCGCTCAGGCGCCCCAAAAATGGCTATTGGACGCAAACCTTGAGAATGTTCGCTGGGAGCAAGTTTAAACACTGGTTTCAGCGAACAAAAAGCGGGCAAATTACCTAACTACTGTTCGGTCAGCGATCACACGAAAGGATATGGCGAATTTCAGCGAACACAAACGTCGACTTAGCTAGCTTAGTAACTACCACCCATTCATCGATTGCAGCCACAATCTCGGCGTCGGCAGAGAGACAGGGCTCTGCACGGCCATAACCTGGGCAAACTGAAGTTAGTCTACAACTTTGGAGTGCACACCAGCGAGAAAGGCTGCCCAACATGTACAAGCAACTGCCCGGAGGGAAGATGAGCAGTTACCAACTAGCTTCTACACATGGCCTAACACTCACCACCTTGGAGCCTCTCCACAACAGTGTGCAGGTGCAGCCTGCTCCTTCACACTTGTGCTCAATGGGTCAGCTGTGCTGTGCTGTTTGTAGCTAGCTGTGCCTGTCCTGCTAGCTACCTAGCCAGCTAGCTCCACTACTTTCTATTACTTGGCATGCACTTCACTAATCTCGCTCAGGCTCGCCCCCATGATGTTGAATATTTGCCTAGTAATGTGTTCATACAAGACGCATGCACGTTTACTCTTCGCTGGGTTGCGTAGCTACAATTTCTTGTAAAGAAGCCATGCACTGAAATAAGTGATCTCAGATAATCAGTGACCTCAGGCTGAAGATACTCACCTTAGTCCAATCCATATAGCTCGCATCCAGACAATTTAGTTCAACACATGCATGACAACACATTGCACTGAGCATGCTCAGTAGAACTTGTCTAGCTATATGAATATCTATAGGAATGTGCTCATTATCAATGTGATGAGGAAGTTCAATACTTGACCTTTCCTAACAGTATAACAATTAGTCCATCCAAAGTATGCTTCATGTAGACAACAAGGTGAGCACTAACCAAATACACAGTGTGTGTATTCCATTAGGCCAATACAAAGCTTGCTTCATGTAGACAATGAAGTGAGCACTAATGCTAAGGCTAATCTAAAGTCTGCTTCATGTAGACAACGAGGTGAGCACTAATGGAATACACATAGTGTGAATTCCGTTAGGCCAATAGTCCCATATGGTAAATTAAAATGGGCAGTCAAGTATATAAGGAGGCTGCACAGCTATTGTTCGTAACATCTCAGAGATCAAGAAAAAGAATGGCTTCCGGAAGCAAAAGGAATGCGGAGAGCATGTATTATGTCCCCCAAAGTAAAGGAGCAGCGGCAAAGTGGGTGATCATAGAGGAAGAATTCAAACAAGAGGCTGGAAAGTCCACACTGGTGTGTACATGCATGTGTGTGAGTAATACTATGTGTGAGTGAGTGAGTGTGTTTAAGGTTTCTGGACATGATGACTTTACTACATCCAGACTGAACCAATTGTGGAAATTGCACGAGAAGAAAAAGGAAGAGGAGGGAGAAGAAGCAAACAACTAAATGCTAATGTGTCCATCTGTGCTAGCATAATTGCATGACTGGTATTGCATGCAATTTCAGTTTATAACTCTCTTATTGTCACAGAATGCCCCAGACTCCACTGATGAGAAGAAGGAGTTAAAGGAGGAGAAAGAAGAGAAGGCCACACACCCAGTGTCGGTTGGTTTGTGCACAGCAACATATCTTTGAATGTGTCTGATACTAACTGCATGCGTTCATGCTTGTGTAGATGTATGTGTGTATTTGTATTCAGTGATAACCACTTAGGAAAGTGATGACGGTAAGCTTGATGATATAGATCCAGAATATGAGAAGCTGGTGTTGGAAGCACTACTACAGTATGAGCACACACATGGACTTCAATGGTACTAGCCAAACACAAGGCATTGCCAGGGCAAGCAGCTATGCACATACACAATGTACATGCACAGCTACATATCCATACATACACACACAGCTGTCACACCTACAATCACTTAATTCAGTGTACAACAATGCAATTATTCTAAATATGGGAGGCTATGGAGGGCCTAGTGGATATAAGCATTACAAAATATTTTTTACATCAAAAATATGAATTATGAAGGCCAATATAAAATCTCTGAATGCGAAATCCACAAATTTCTCATAGTTGAAAGTATACTGAGTATTAATCCACTGCACTCTCAGTGCTTCCCTAAAATGTAATTGCATCTTAAAACACCAGTACAAGAAACAGAGAATCAGAACTACATGTGACTTGACAGTAAATGCACTGGAAATTAATTATGTGGATTAACTCGTTATTGGTAATTGCACTATATTTTGTACACTGCACACACACAAAAACTAATTTGAACATGCACACACCCACACTTCATGCAAGTCCTCAGCATGTCATCATAGGGGATATATAAGAGAGGCACACACATTGACAAGCGATCATTGAACACATTTCTTGGCAACATTATGCATTGGCACCTGTCACTGCATCAAGCAATGACCCCAGGGTAATGGACGTGGAACGGGAGGTATGTATGCAATGTCAGCAAGCTTATCTAGTGCTCTTGCGGGGCACTTTGAATCTTGCAGTGCAGCTACCGCAGAGGTCTTTTTGCAGCACAGCAAGCTTATCTAGTGCTCTTGTGGGGCACTTTGAATAGCGGCACTCACGTCAATCTTTACAAAGCTTAAATTCATCTCTAATGGCATTTTGCCGTATCTCAATTGAACAAAATGTGCTCAAGAAGATGTGTTGATAGACTGATACTCGTAATAAGCCTAACGAAAGACTCTTCTGTGAGATACAGCTCTAATTATCACTGACGGACATTGTAAAAATGGCTGCGCTCAACGCTCTCTGTTTGCTACACTCATAATAATCTTTCTTCGCATTTTGCGTGTACCCAAGGAACACAAAGTCTTTCTAGAACATGTTTAAGTACTAGCATTGTATTAGAAAGCTTATCTAACTATTCTCCTGTGGGGTACAGCCCCAAATACGACAGAGGTCAAACGACTCGTTGGCCAATGAGAGACATATGGTGAATACATTGTCTACATCCAGTAGCCTGAGTCAGCAGAAGGGATGATAATGGCACCAGCTGTGAAACTGTACACCACAGCTGCCAATTATCCAAAGTAATGCAAGCATTACAATATATGCATACACTGATGCCTTGGAGCGGATTCTGAGGAAGTGCAGGGTGCAGAACATTATTCAGTATCTCTACAATTCCCCGGTTGTTGGTTCGCCAGGCACAACTGAATGTTAATTGTTTCTAGAGATGATGCAGACTACATGTGCTGAGCTTCTGGTCCCTCTAGCTGCCAATAAGGTGGTGGGACCCTCAACAAAATTATCATTCCTAGGCATTCAGCTTGACACTTGCTCCATGCAAGCTAGTTTGAAGTCAGACAAACTGTCTAGGTTATACCAAGAGCTGGCTGAGTGGCAAGACAAGAAATCTTGCATTTGAAAAGATTGAAGCACCTGATTGGTGTTCTTCAGTTTGCCAACAAGGTTGTGCCCAACGGCCATCTATTTGTTCCCCGTATGATTGACTTGTCAGTTACAAATGTGGCATACTACCATATTGACTGAACAGAGACTTTCACTCTGATTTAGCATAGTGGAAGACAATTGTAGATACTAGAATTGGCATTTCGTTCCTCCAGCTGACTAAGCCATCTAGTCCCATCTGTAAATGTTTTCACAGACGTCTCAGGAATTTCTGTTTTGGTACCATTTGTAGTACTATGTGGTTGCAGACCAGCATCATGATCAAAACGTTAGTCCCTGTCGTTGTGGCATATACCATGCAATGAGTATGCTAGCATGTCCAATTTCATATTGAACGCCGCAATGTTGTTGTCTGATTGGCTTAACCAGCGTCCGTAACAACGACTTGCTTTGTTATTCAGTTGACGCCAAACAATGGCCGATATTCCTGTAAGGAGAAGTGCGACATTTAATGCAAATAGTTCATATGGCTGCATTCTTGCTTTGTTACAGGACGATGCAATTCTTGACGAAGCGATGGAGGAGTATGAGCAGGGACCTACACAGGGCCAGCCGGGAAAAAACAGAAGAAAGACAGGCTGGATTTGCAGCAGGTACATAGTGAACTCAAGTGAATTACCAATTACATTATTTTGTATGTATAATGGTATGTCACATATACGTCATATTGTCTATACTATATTATTACCCCATTCATAATCCATTTAATTCTTCGTTTTGTGCAGATGCAAGTTTCATAACTTTACCATTAGAATGCGCTGCAAGAGGTGCAAAAAAAATCAAGGGAAGGGGAGGAGGAGGTGGAAGGGGGGGGGGGGGGGGTAGGGGGGTGAAGGGCACAGAAGCCCTATCAAGCTGCCCACAGTGGTAATGTGATACATGAGTTATGCTACTCACATGCTTACATGTTATGATGCTTTCTAATCTTCCTCTACACAGATCTTCCATATGAATGTGCAGTCTGGGGCTCATATATACTTTAATAATTAAGGAACTATATATATTAACTACTACTGTCAACTATTATTCTTTAACCAACTTCTGTCATTCTGATATTATTTATTATTATTATTATTATCATCATCAGTACTGATATATACTAGTATTAGTATTATATATTATTACTACATTATTCATTGTTATTTATACCCAGTTGCCCTGGCAATGGATATGTTAATGCATGATGGAGTATATTGTGTGTATACGGGTGATTTGCTACTTAGCTAGCTGAAACCTCAAACCCCATATGGCCAGGGTTACAGAATTAAGGTCCACTACTTGCACCAATGGTTGTGGGTTAGTATGCATTTACAGTTTAGTTACATACTACTAGAAATAATAAAAATTTTCTGCAAAAATAGCAAGGATGTAGGGATGGCACAACAAGTACAGAAACAAGTAAAGGCTGTTACACAGTGGAGCATTAACCATGGTCCCTACATGCAAGAATGTCGCACCTTATAGTCCTACACCCTTGAATGTAGGGACAATGGTTAATGCTCCACTGTGTAACAGCCTTTACTTACATACTGCTTCTCCACATCTGCAAGCCATATTCATAACACTGTGACTGTGCAAGCCACCTATGTCTATTGTCACATGTGCAACTCAATTAACTTTTATCTGCAGGTGCAATTGCTGACACAGCCAGAACATGCGCAGACACACAATGCTATAACATATGCACTATACAAGTGCACCAAATTAAAAGAGAATGCCAGAGCACCTGTGCATAAACAGTAACTAAAAATTGGAATTTGAAATGCACTATATAATGTAATAGCTATGTATCTAAAGCCATTAGATTTTTTTCGATACAACAAGTGTACAGTATAGATACATGTAACTACTACTACTAAGGTACTATGATAACTGACAGCGTGTTTACACTGGCATCCGGTTCCGGGCCAGCACGGCACGGATTCCGGAACCGTGCCAGGAAGCGGTGCTGGCCCGCGTTTACACTGCTGATACGATACGAGTTACTATGCGTATCGCGGCGTTTTGTTTCTGTTCGATAAAGATGACGTCGAACTGCGTTGTAACCCTTTGTCAGCTCCTGCTATCGTCCAGAGGCACCCCGTCTTCCTCTAATTCGTCACAGAGCTCGTTGAGGAGGAGAGGCCGCCGGGCACGAAGGAGACTCGCGTTTCAAAGGCAACTACAACTGCGAGAGAAGGCTGTTCTGCTAATAGTGCTTACCACCGCCATTGCCGTGGGCTTCGTACCCAGACCAAGAACGGTGTGGACATTGCAGAGGTGAGCTCGTGGGAAATTGTATGCAGTGCGCATCTGCATGGTAGCAAGTACTATTTAGGCAACCTGAAGTATGGTGCACTGAAAAACAAGTAATAGCTAGCTCTCATTGCTACAGGTCGGCTCACTGGTGGGAGTATGTCGTTTTACGCACATTCACACAAGAAGATTGGATTGAAAATGTTAGAGTTAGCCGAGAAACGTTTCTTTATTTGTGTGATCAGCTAAAACCTGTTATTTGCCGCAAAGACACTAATCTACGCAGGGCTATTTGTGTTCAACATCGGGTAGCAATAACTTTATGGTGTCTAGCAACATGCGGGGAATATCGTACCATTGGGCACTTGTTTGGTGTGGCAAGGTGCACAGTGTGTGTCATTGTGCATGATACATGTGCAGCAATTGTCCAGGTTCTGCAGTCACGATACATTAAATTTCCAACTGGTGAAAGTTTGCGAAACGTAGTTGACGGATTTAAGTTGAAATGGCAGATGATTCAATGTGCAGGTGCTATTGATGGATGTCACATCCCTGTTAAACCTCCAGCCCTAAACCACACGGACTATTACAATCGTAAAGGTTGGTATTCTATTGTCCTGCAAGCTGTAGTGGACCATGGCTATCTATTTACGGACATTATGGTTGGTTGGCCTGGAAGCATGCATGATGCACGAGTACTAGCGAACTCTCAGCTGTACCACAAGGCCACGAATAAAGAAATACTGAATGACTTTAGCCAGAATGTCTTAGGAAAGGATATTCTACCATTTCTGGTTGGTGACTCTGCGTATCCACTGAGTACATGGCTAATGAAGCCCTTTCCACACAATTCAGCAATGACTAACAACCAAAAGACCTTCAACTATCACCTTTCAAGAGCACGTATTGTAGCAGAGAACGCTTTCGGTCGATTGAAAGCTAGATGGAGGAGGCTACTCAGACAGAACGACATGGATATTGCACATGTTCCTCAGGTTGTAACTGCATGTTGTATTCTACACAATATGTGTGAAGTCCACGGTGATGCCTTCGTCGACTCCTGGCTAGAGGGTGCCAGGTTGGAACAACCAGGCTGTGCAGCTACACCAGTTATTACATCTGCGCACTCTAAAGATATTAGAGACACCCTGGTGCAATACTTCATGTAGTTATCTAGAATGTTATATATATAGTTACACTCCATTATGTTACTCTGGTATAGCAATTTCATACACTCCATTATGTTACTCTGGTATAACAATATCATACACTCTGTTATGTTACTCTGGTATAACTGTCATTATTATTGTTATTTCATGACATCGCTTGTATGTATTGGTCTGTGTAATCGTGTAGTAACCTCAGTACAATAAAGAGTATATACATGTACATAATGTATTTTGAGTGCAAGTAACTACATAAATGCATACAGTCTACTTCAATTGAGTTCACTGAGTTTCATCAGTGGGCCACTCATACATGCTTCCACTTCCGGGTCTACTAGTTACAGATGCCCCAGTGTAGTAGTTGGCAGGTGGTGGGGTACGGAAAACTGACTGTTGAGACAGCAACTGTAGTATTTTCATTTGAAACTCACGCTCTTCCCTACGTAGACGTTCCTCTCTGTCTCTAGCTTCCTTCCTTTCTCTCTCTTCCATCTCTAACATCTTCTCATCTAGCTGCATCCTTTTCTCTTCTAGGGCAATAAAGCAGGCGTCACTCTCCTTCTGCATGTCTGATATTTTCTTCATCACTGTGTCCATTGCTTTTTCCATCATCTCTTCTCTTGCGGGTCGTTTGCGCTTTTTCTTCATTATCTTTGGCTTCACATCCTTAGCATCTTGGTTCACATCCTGTTCATCATCACTGACGTTGACATCAATGTGTGTTGAAGAGGCTCCCTCTTCTTCATCAGAGATGACCATTGAGCATTCTGTAACAGAGCTATCCTCAGATGTAGTCGTGGAGGACGTGTCAATGACAACAGCTGGTCTTGTAGCAGGCCTGTGACCTAAAATCTCGTCCACTTTTTCAAAAAATTTGGTTGTCTTCCTGGCACTACTGGTTTTGCTGTTGTTGTCCTTAACTTTTTTGTACTCAGCTTTCAATTTCTTTATCTTCTCCCTGCACGGTACTGCCTCTCTCTTGTACCCTGCTGCTGCCATTTCGCGGGAAAGCTTCTCATATATACCATGATTGCGCTTACAACCCTGCAACTGTCTCTGTATATCGTCGTCTCCCCATACCTCAAGCAGTTTTGTCGTCTCGTCGTCTGTCCACGTAGCTATGTAGCTTTGAATTCGCGCAAAGATGGCGCTCGTTCGTACGCATGCGCACTCTTCTCGAGTGCACGGTTCCAGCGCGGTTTCGTTTACACTGGCAGGACAGCCCGGGCCGAAGCGAGCCAGCACGGGTGAGTTAACCGAGCCGCGCCAGCACGGTTCGGCACGGCTCGGTTCTGTTTACACTACACTTTTTTATTGTGCCGTTCCGTGCCGAACCGGGCTGGCCCGGAACCGGATGCCAGTGTAAACACGCTGTGATTCATCAAATTGGCAGTGCACAGCACCACCTATGCAATGTCTGAATGGTGATTAATTGTCAATTAAATTACATTGTACGATGGTGCCCAGCAACAATAGCGTTGATTGCCGCATGCTGTGGAAGACGCCCTACACTCAACTTGCAGCTGATGCCATGTGTGCTCCGTTTGTCCACATGGCCTCCACACTGACTGCACAAGTGGGGACAGCAAAGGGGAACACTGGGACAAAGACCAGCAGACCCATGCTGCATTTCTCTGGTGCTGGCCTCTTTCAGCCAGGAACTGCGATCAATCCTTGCCGACATCTTGAATGTCAGCCTGGATGATCACTCAACCTGGGTACAAGCCACTGTTAGACCTGGAGGTTTGGGGATCCTTGCAAGGATGCAAGGATCTTTTGAAGCAGATCCTACCTAACAGGTTGAAAGACACGCCTCTCCCCCTACATCCTGGAGATTTGCAACGAGTGGCAGCAGGGTCACCAGCACACACCACCTCCCACCTCAGTGAAGCAGCAGCAGAAAGAGTGGGACAAGCCTCACATTGAGGCGGCACAGCAAGGGCTGCTGAACTCTGCTGCAGACCTCAGGACAAGAGCCAGACTTTTGGCAGTTCAGGCTAAGGAGTCTGGAGCGTGGGTGAATGCCCTGCCTGTTTCATCTCTGTGGCTCCGCCTTGATGATGAAGTGGTGCATATTGCTGCTGGTCTTCGTCTTGCTATTCCCCTCTGCCGTCCCCATGCATGCAGTCAGTGTGAAGGTCATGTGGATGAACTGGGCACACGGCCTCAGCTGCAAGTTGAGCGCAGGGCGTCTTTCACGGCATAAGGCAATCACCACCATTGTCAAGACATCCCTAGCCATAGTGCAGATCCCAACTACTCTGGAGTCCTCGGGCCTCAGTGGGTCAGATGGCTAATGCCTGGATGGGGTTACCATTACTCCATAGCAAGCAGGCCACACCCTTGTTTGGGATGTAACATGCCCTGACACCTATGCGCCCACCCATGTGAGTGTTGGCAATGAGAGAGGCAAGAGCAGTGGCAGCTTCAGCCGAGGCGAAGAAGACTGTGAAGTACAGAGAGTTGGCTAGGACTCATCATGTGGTGGAGACATCTGATGCTTGGCTCAGGGGTTTGCAAATCTTTCACCGAACTGGGCAGGCGGATGCTCTCTTCCATTGCCATACAGAACCGGCACTTCCTCGATGATGTGTGCAAACCAATGAACCCTCCAAGAGCCTGGCTGGCTAAGTTGTCTGCAGAAACAGCAACTACTGTGTCATGCAGCGTCACAGCCTTGGGTTGGTCACTCACTCTGAACTCAACGCCCTACATATAGGATAAGCATATATCATGATACCTCTTAATGCTCTGATAGGCTTAAAATAGGATCCTGGACACAAATGACTCTAGGATCTTATCAAGCCTGTGCTCCTTGACCAGTGTGTGCTTTGCCACTGTCCCCAGCAGAATGGCCTTCAAACTTGACTGATATTTGGGCTCAACATTGCTCTAGAGCAATCCTGGGTAGTAAAGAACAGTGGAGTAATGTAGTGGCAATATGCAGGTTGAGATTAATGTAGTTTCTTGTAATAAATTTAATGTAGCTGCACAAGTGTGCATATAGTGTTTGATAGGTGTACCATTACCTAGTTTGTATACTTTTGCCTTGGACCCTAGCAGATTACAAACTTCCACATCATCACAGTAGAAGTGGATTGGAAAAACATTTTTGGTGCTCCTGGAATAAACAATTCCTCTTAAATAGTTCGCCATCACAAATGTCTCGCCTCTTTCCACCTTTGGATTGGTGGCCGTTGAGAACCTAAGGTGTAGTATATATCTCAATGTGTTATGCCGACACTATTGGACAACACACACACACGCACACCTGCACATACATCATGTATACACCCACTTGTGATGCAATTTCAGGATGTTGCAACAAGGCTTGCAGAGACTTGCGGATGTCAATATTGTAGGCACAATCCCACACCTTCTTTAGCAATGATCTCTCCCCTTGCGGTAAACTGTCTTAAAGTGGTATCCCAGGTGCCTGTCAATGGGATCCTGTGTTATAATTGTGTAAGGTTGGATATCATGTACATGAAAACAGGAGCAAAAATGCTTAGGAGTCCTTAACAAGATGCACATGACTTGAGCATGTTGCTGTACTGTGGTGTTGAGCATACATTTTTAATGATCAAGCCTTTAGCTATGTAATACTAACCACAAGTCCAAAGTTCCTTTGCATATACTTCTTCTGCTTATCTTGTCCACTGCAGTTGCAAGTGCATCATGGATGCCCTGCAGTCAAGCAGTCACTGCCCCCTCTGCAGGACATCCCTGCAGTATTCCTCACCAGCTGTCTTTCCCCAACTATTTCTGTAAGCTAATTATTGTAGTATACAGGCACACACGCACACACGTGCTCAATGCCTCTACAATTATGTGTCTATTCCTTTGCTCACATCCAGTGAGGTAACTGGTGTCCAAAGTCAGAAGCATGTGTCGTCTGGCACAGAGCTCCAACATGTGGTGGATTCCATTAACATGCTCACTAGAAAGGCTAAGTGATAAATGGAATGACACATTTACACACACACAGACTGGAGTCTCAGTAGGTAAGGCATTGAATTGAGACACTCTAATAGGCAGGATAGAGTGGTGACATGTATATAGTGACTTGGTGGCTAGGATTGCTGTGGCTACAGTAGCAGCAAAAACTATGTACCATACGAAGTTCTTTCTTCCCGAACGTCACTTCATACGAAGTTCGCCCAAAGTGGGATGGAAGTTCGTACGAAATGTGTCTTAAGTTCGAGCCAAGTTGTCCCGAAGATCGTTCCAAGTTGCATTGAAGTTCGTTCAAAGTTGCATTGAAGTTCGTTTGAAGTTGCACCAAAGTTCATGCAAAATTGCCCAGAAATTGGTATGAAGTTCATCAGCCCAAGAGACCCATCAGCAATTCTGCTGCACCAAGTCTGGCCTTAAACCAAGGTACAAACCGAGACCAAAGCCCCCAACCAAGGTCCATGTGTGGGCAGCCATAAGCAAGAAAGGGAGATCTGGAATTTGCATTATTGAAGGCTGCATGGATGCTGTGGCTTACGTTAACATCTTGGAGCAGACTTTGATTCCCATGATTGAAGCACTTTACCTAAGTGGGCACAGATTTGTCTAGGATAATGATCCAAAACATACGTCTGCTCGAGTTCAACAGTACTTTCGTGAAAAGGCAGTAAATTGGTGGCGAACCCCACCTAAGTCGCCAGATTGTAATCCATAGAAAAACTTTCGCACGAACTGAAAGAGCATCTGAGGAGGGAAGTGAAACCGAAGAACAAAGAAGAGCTCATTCAGGGAATTGTTTCATTTTGGGAAGGAATTGATGTAGCAAAGTATCGCAAGTATATCAATCACCTGGCCAAAGTCCTACCCAAAGTGATTGAATGTGAAGGAGGCCCAACTGAATTTTGAAGATGCTCATTAGACATGTCTTGTATTGTAACTTGACACTCCTATATACTCTATGTGCATATGCTGTGCTGACAATTTAGTAATTCATAACATTTCATATCCTTGAGCTTGTGTCCAAACCATCTAGCTGTGTGATGCACGCACTGCGTATTTGCCTAATTGTATGACTTCGGTATGACATTATGCATGCACACAATCAAGCAACACAACACAATCTCACACACAATGTGTGTGTGCATGCATGTACGTACACGAATGTACGCTAGCCTATTCAAAGCATTGCAAAGAGCACGTAAGTTGCACAGTCTACTCCCCTCCTGGCCTTGTGCAAACACACACACGCACGCACGCACCCACCGACCCACCCACCCACCCATCTACACCCACACCCACCCCCACCCCCCCTACACACACACACATGAGAACACCCACGTGTTCAATGACACCTACCCATACTCTTATCAGGCAAAGACATGCAGTTGCAGGTGATTTGCATAGCTAGAAGATGGTTTGGTCACATTCTCAATTATGGATGCGACATTATGTATTAATAATACAACATATGCACATGGAATATTAACAGGTATGCTAGCCATACAGTAAAGTTTGAGTCTGCATGTATTCATGTACACGGGGTAAGCACAGGTTTGTTAGTTGCTGTCTTTTGCTTTTAGTGCCTGGCAGGCCTTGCCAATGGAAATAAGGCACTTTTGCCACAGTGGCTCAAATTCCATTAGATTGTTGAAGCGATAGACTTCATACAGCCGTGCCTTGATTTCTTTAAGCTTCTCCTTTGGCAGACTTGATACTGTGCTTTCTTTCAGTACTTCTTCGCCAAAGTAGCTTTCTCTACCTAATTTAACAGCCAGGCGGCCAGCTTTAATGGTAAACAGAAGTAGCTTTTGGTCGTCTTCAATCACATCAGCAAGTGATTTCAGTGCACTCTGATTGCAAGGCGGAGTGCTGTGGAACTGGGGCAAATTTTCAACATTACAAAAGGCCTCCCTATGGTACATTTGAGGTCTATCAGCGGTGTCAGCTTGAGGGGTGTAGGCTCATCTTGTGTACTTGCAGTGGAAGCTGGGCGGCAATCTTGATTCTCCAGTTTTGCTTGAAGCTCATGAATCCTTGGTACTTGCAAATCTTGCATTGCTTGAACTTCCATGAGCTTCTCGTGCACATAACCTTCAAAAGCAGAATAAAACACACTTTCAATTAAATTTCAACCTTCACAGCCCCACCCTGGCCACTACACCACCCAACCTCACATTATTGCCTGGGGGTGGAAGAGCACTGCTGTCCCCCCCCGCACGAATGAGAATTTGGGTCTATAGCAGCTAGACTATCAGAGCCTGCGAAACTCACAAAATAAGCCGTAGCTACTCTAGTAATCTTGGTAAGCCATTCTGCACGTCAGCCTCAGGCTATTCCTGGAAACGCATATATTGCCACTGTGACTTAGCTAAGTAAGCAAGCACCCATTCTGCACTTCGTTAAAGATGGCCTATTAACTAAGGGAATTGCCACTCAAATTGTTTCTGAGCATAAAGGAAAATGATCACGGGAGTTCTTAGAGAAGCCCTCAAGATTTTGTTAAGTATACTAAGTGTTATGGTACCCACAGGAATTCAGGAATTCATCCTCTATGCCCTAGGTGCTATTCTTTGCTGCCATGTGGCAAAAATAGTGCTTTTCAGTACTAAAGCAGGGACAAGATACCTGAGAATTGCAAGCGTTTTATTCCTTTCACACTGCTTTAATTACTCGTATGCCTAGCATGGTATACTCTTTACCTAACTATACACCCTTGTCATTTTGCACATCACTTCCAAACTCTGGTGAAGGAAGTTGTAAACAGTTCCAGGAAACCAACATGTGAGGTGATGGATATCTTCTGGAGAATTGAGTTTTAACTGTGAGGATCACATGCTAATTCCTTGGGGACCAAGGCAGCTAACTAGTCGAAAGCAGATTTCATCAATAGGTACATCTCTGTTAGGGTGCCAGATGAAAGGGTGTGGGGAGAATGAAGTTATGTCTACCATGGCGATCCTAGCTGCTATAAGAGTTCACCAGCGCCAGTGAAGAAGATGAAGAAGGAAAGGAAGTTAGTGGATTCAGCCTGTTATTCAGAGATGGGGTCAGCAAGGCAATGCATTGTCACTTGTGACACTGCCACTGAATGGAAACGCATAAATACTTGCAAGAGATAAAATATCCTAGTGCCAACTGACACATATAAGTTAGAGGTAGTGGCATAGGGTGGTTATACCGGGAAACCACTAACATGGCCGCTAAATTTGCACCTTTTTGAAACATTATATTTTCGCTCTCTGAATGATTCTACGAAAACGAATGGCAGGAGAAGGAAGTATAATCTTAGCTTTATCAGAAAAGTCAGAAAAGTCAATCAGCGCAACGGAGAAAGCTTGGATAAAGATGTTTGAAGGTGTTGAAAATGGCATACTCGCCAACATTCAGAGCAAAACCGGCATATCTAGACGACGCCTGAAACACACGTAGCTGCGCTGGTTAGGTGTAGGGAAATGTAAAGTTTCAGAATCGACTGAGAACTAGGCATATATGCATCTGTTCGCAGAGAAATAGAGAAAAACACTTTCTTGGTAGTAATTTTGTCACAATTCGCACGTTCAAATGATATTTTCTCGAAAAGCAACTACAGCACACTTCTGTTCTCAGTCGAATATGAAGGTATATTTACTACTAAATGCGATGATGTGCAGCACACTCACCAAGATGGGGCTCTAAGTATGCCGTTTTTTTATACAAAATTTTCTGAACAACAAACCGGCCATTGTGATGACGTCAACAAACGTCACCATATGTTATCAAATAGCAATGTGTTATAGGGAAGTTAGGATGCCGCTTGTCAACCGAAGTGCAGCAGATCGAGGACAGTATATGTTATTGTTGTCAGGCTCACAGAACCAGAAGAGTATGATTTAGTAAAGGTACGTTGGGGTGCATCCACGTGTGCCACATTACACGCTGCCTAAGTCATCGCACAGTTTCAATTCCCGCGTTGTCTCCCTCCACGCGCTGCCTAACTCCACACGCAGCCTCAGTCCACGTGCTGTTTTAGTCCATGCGCTGTCTCACTCCACACACTGCCTCATTCCGTATGCGACCTGACTCAACACACTGCCTCTCTCCACGCGCTGTCTCACTATATGCGCTACATACGTACATAGCTGATTTAACACAGTCTCATTCAACACGCTGCTTTGCTCCACAAACGTTTTCTCATTCCACGCACTGTCTAGCTCTAAACATACTCAGTACCAACTCGATTATTGCTGTAGACAAATACTGGAATACAGAGAATAACTTCATTGGGCAAAGATTCTTGTGTGAGAACTGTAGCAAGTGCTTATCTGCTATGTAAGCACTCTAGCATAGGGCTAGTCTGTTGTGTGAGTACTTCGAAGTGCTGGTGTGTTGTATAAGCACTCTAGCTGAGTTTTGGTCTATTGTATAAGCACTCTAGTGGAGTGCTGGTCTGTTGTGTGAGCACTCTAGTGGAGTGCTGGTCTGTTGTGTGAGCACTCTAGCTGAGTGCTGGTCTGTTGCGTAAGCTCTAGCTTAGTGATAACATTTGTGACATCAGTGATGTCATTTGTGACATCACTAGGTTTCTTCGAAACTGTTAATGAAAGGAATTTAGCGGTTATCCACACCTTTCACCTAAAGTACAAGTTTCCTCGTATAACTACCCTGTGGGGGCTGAGATGCTCCTAAAGAAGATAGCACAGATCATGAAGTGGCAGGGGAGATGAACACCTACACTACCAAGAGGGGGAGCTGACCTGGAAAGCCTTCACACATTGTCCAGTGGAGGCTTCATACAATGACAGAACACCGTCATAGTCAGTGGCAAGGTGATTTGCTGCATGGTAGTCGTTCCACGACAGGGAACTACAGGCAGGGGAAACTGATACTTCTTTTTATTGTCTTCACACACACACACACACACACACACACACACACACACAATAAAGCCCCTTTACATACACACCGACACCACTGAGTTGTGGTGAAGCACACAAATGAAGTAAATGCCTAAACTGACAAGACTACTTATGATGGTGACAACTGACCTCAGTATTGAACGGCACTCTACCACGAGGGAGGGGAAGGGAAAGGCCGCATTGTGGCCAATAACAGAGTAATAGTCATAGAAATTGATCTTCTGAGTCACTCCACACACAGCCAACAGATTGGAGCCTTGGTTGAACTCGATACTGTTGGTGAAAGCACAAGACACTTGTCCTAGCACATGCACCTTACAGCGCCCTCACTTAGAGATATAGAGGCTCGGAGGAGAATGACGTCCCAGGCAAAACCTTTGGAAGCTAATCCTGGGAGGGGTCCACACGCCAAAGTAGGTGCCACATGCTCCCTCCTTCTTAACCGCCTTTCTCTCCACAGCATCTGTCCCTGGAGAGATGGAGAGGTTTATAACATACTTCATTTCCATTGTACCACCTAGCTGCTATAAGACTTCACCAGTGCCAGTGAAGATGAAGAATGAAATGAAGTTAGTGGATTCAGCCTGTTATTCAGAGATGGCGTCATTGCCACTGAATAGAAACGCATAAATACTTGCACGAGATAAAATACCCTAAGCATGTGAAGTCCACAATTACCAAGTGAATAAATTTAACGCTCCTTGTCCATACTGTTATGACAAATAGTGTCTACAAGATTATCTTTATACCATAAATACCATAATCTCCGAGGGTCTGAACCAAACACACACATATGTAGGTATGTCACTTTTGACACTGACAGCACCAAATTTGTGTGCCTGCATGTCCCTACTTGACTCTATGTACCTGGATAAGCCATGTTATCCTTACTGTGGAAGTATGAAGCTGACATGTCTACTTGTGTGACCTAGGCTGTATCACCAGAGGCATTATCACCTTTTCTGGGAGGCAGCTAATTGGGTTACGTGTTGGTCTGTTGTGTGAGCCTGAATCACAGCAGGAGCATATTGGGTGCTAATTCTAAAGTCTCTGGCTGCAGTACCTCCATCACCTTCATTTACATTGTACCAATTACCTATATCACATACAACCCTCTTCACTTTGGGTTTGTTCTTCAACAATATGGAATATATTAAACTAAAATACACCCATGTTTATATTTGCATTGACTTGTACATACTTCCCTTTCCAGCTTACCTATGATTCTTTCATCTCGCAATGGAATTAATTGAATGGAATTGCATGCCATTTCAAACTTAACAGTTTCAGGTATCTTATTCCTTCTCCAGTGACTGCCACTATGAGCAGTATGATAACCTGCAGTGCATGTAGAGACATCATTGTATAGTGCTGTAGTTTGCTATACTGTGTGATATCAATGCTACATTATATATATAGAGTTTCCTAATACACAATGTAATATTCACCAGTGGCACTAGCATATTGTTAAATAGAGGCAGCACACACGATGCCACTGCCACTGCCACTGCGAACAATACCTAAAGCAAAATGAAATACACTTTCAATTCAGTTTCAACCTTCACAGCCCCACCCTGGCCACCATACCACCCAACTTCACATTATTCCCTGGGGGTGGAAGAGCACTGCTGTTCCCCCCGCACGAATGAGAATTTGGGTCTATAGCAGCTAGACTATCAGAGCCTGCGAAACTCACAAAATATGCCATAGCTGCTCTAGTAATCTTGGTAAGCAATTCTGCACATCAGCCTTGGGCCATCCCTTGAAACACATATATGCACTCTAAGTCAAAATTTTCCCCACCTGACCCCTAAAGAAAAATGTACATTCCTGATGTGCACCTCCCACCCTGCCCTAATACAAGACACTGCCCTCTACATCTATAAAGCCATGCAAGCTAGATTACTTTGCTTGTCCCCACTCATTGATTGAAGCCCTGCACCACTCACACCCTCAACCCAACCTTGTTAATTCTGGCAACTTAACTTGTCTGTGTTAATTTGTATATGTTGTCTATATTGCCTATCATGTCTGTCTATGTTCTATGCAAGTCTTGGCCCTGTACTATCTGCACAAACCAACTGTATCACTCCCATTCTGTTGTGAAGTATCTCTGCTGAGGTCAAGGCCGTTTTGGCTATGACCAGTGGTGACATATATATATATTGCCACTGCGATTGAGCTAACTAGGCAAGCACCAATTCTGTACTTCGTTACGTTAAAGATGGCCTATTAACTAAGGAAATTGCCACGGAAATTGTTTCTGAGCATAAAGGAAATTGATAATGGGTGTTCTTAGAGAAGCACTCAAGGTTTTGCCAAGTTCACTGAGTGTTATGGTACCCATGGGAATTCAGGAATTCATCCTCTATGCCCTAGGTGCTATTCTTTGCTGCCACGTGGTGAAAATAGTGCTTTTAAGTGTTTTATTGCTTTCACACTGCTTAACTACTCTTATGCTTAGCATGTAACTGTAGGCCGTGGAAGTGAAGCTCTTTGTAACCCTTCCGTCACACAATACTTCTGTTTGTAGCTGTAGTAGCAGCCATTTCAACTTCTTGTCCTTTCTGCTGTTTGCCTGAGTGAGATGATCCCTACATCTTCCCAAAGAAGGTGATGTCCTTCAAATGTATGTAGTCATAGTACTAAATTTGATCTTAAAGGTTACCAAATATTGCAGTTTAGCTGTATTGAAGTTGCCCAATGATGAGTGTATAGCCAAGGTTTCCCCCAAAGGGGGGTAGGGGGCACTGTGCCCCCCTTTCTTTTTACAAGCACTGAAATCTTCATAGTACAAATTACAGCTTACTCTCATTCTCAGGATAACTACTGATATATTCTAGTTATGTAAGTCTCTACTAAGCTTATTTCTATGATGTGTCAAAGTGTACTTACCTGTAAACGTGAAACCACTGCTGAAAACAACTCTAATTCTCATTCAGTTGTTAAGAGAAGGACTTGGGTAGCCATTTTGAGCTAAAAAGGGGCGTGATGTGCAAAAAAAGCAAAGAATTCCGACTATTTCCTCCCACAAAAGCGTACCAGGAGTGTATCTCTCTCTGAAGGGGATGCTGAAGAACCTCAACGAACAGTGGGTGACCTGTAAACGTGAAACCACTGCTGAAAACAACAAATTATCGTTCAATTGTTAAGAGAAGGACTGAGGTCGCCATTTTTGAGCTAAAAAGGGGCGTAATGTGACCCACATGGGAAAAAATGGCGGAATAATCAAAGATTTCGGAGGGAAGGCAAAAAAGCGAAGATTTCCGCCCATTTCCACCCACAAAAGCGTACCAGGAGTGTATAGGGGATGCTGAAGAACCTCAACGAACAGTGGGTGACCTGTAAACGTGAAACCACTGCTGAAAACAACAAATTATCGTTCAATTGTTAAGAGAAGGACTGAGGTCGCCATTTTTGAGCTAAAAAGGGGCGTAATGTGACCCACATGGGAAAAAATGGCGGAATAATCAAAGATTTCGGAGGGAAGGCAAAAAAGCGAAGATTTCCGCCCATTTCCACCCACAAAAGCGTACCAGGAGTGTATAGGGGATGCTGAAGAACCTCAACGAACAGTGGGTGACCTGTAAACGTGAAACCACTGCTGAAAACAACAAATTATCGTTCAATTGTTAAGAGAAGGACTGAGGTCGCCATTTTTGAGCTAAAAAGGGGCGTAATGTGACCCACATGGGAAAAAATGGCGGAATAATCAAAGATTTCGGAGGGAAGGCAAAAAAGCGAAGATTTCCGCCCATTTCCACCCACAAAAGCGTACCAGGAGTGTATAGGGGATGCTGAAGGGGATGCTGAAGAACCTCAACGAACAGTGGGTGCCACTGACAAAGAGGACTATCAATCAGATAGCAAGACAACTGTCACCACTGTCAGTGATTTAACTCTGTTTGAGGAGATCGAGAGTTTGCAGTCCAGTCCTTCTGAGGCTTCAAGTTCAAAGTCTTGTTACATCTATGAAACTTGTGGTAAGCACAAGGTTGGCTATAACCCTTACTGGGAAAAGGAGTGGCCTTGGCTGCTGTTCAGTGATGGTAAAGGCATGTTTTGTAGTGTGTGCATTAACTATTAAGTAGGGCCCTCAAAATTCTATATTGGCTAGCCAAGAATGAAGTGGCTCATTTTACAAAATTTGAATCCTTGAATCAACTATGTATAGATTTGGGATGTACATACTTCAAAAAACTCAATGTTTCCCAGAATGCTAATTACAGTTCACACAGAATCATCAGTGAGTGGCTCGATATTATGTCTCAAATACTGGAGGAGAAGGTAATCATGAATGTCCAAGCCAGCCCTGCCATAGGATTTTTGGCAGACGAATCTACTGATATCTCTATTACAAAAGAATTAATACTGTATGCATGCATTTTGTGTGGTAGTGAAGTGCATGCATGCTTCCTTAAGATTACAATGGCTCACTTCTGGAAAATCGGCCGAAGAAATCCGCCATATTGCTGTCACGTCACAGTAGGCTTGCCGTACTTGTGTCTATGCTTGAACGTGTCACACGCCGTGTGGGAAGACAATCGCCGACTGGTTATTTGCGTCCCTCTTGCTGATGAACTCATCCCGATGCATCACAAATGTGTTGCTGGAGGATGTAGTAGGGCCACTGGAGGCATAGATCTATGGTGGAGGCAACGGTCGCTGCTTCATTTCACAAAGAGCGATAGTCTGAAGAAGCGGTGGCCAGCAGCTGTTGGCAGGTCTTTCTGTGCTTGGTAAGACTCTCCCGTACGTTAGAGCGCCTTTCAGATTGCGACTGATGCCCTACCTGCCATTTCGCTGCTTATTGGTGTAAATATTCTAGCAACAACCACTTTGCTCACTCTAGTACATTCGTCAAAATCCGAATGGTGCTTTAACTTACAGGAGAGTCTTTCCTAGCACAGAGAAAGCCAATCGAGAAGACAGAAAATCGCTACAAAGGACGAAAGGGTGAGTAGTAGCTTTAGGATGATGAAAAAGGCGTCCCAGGGCCATTTCAATGCACCCACCTCTTGGTGTTCTGCGCAGCCGTTCTCGGTAGAGAGCAGGGGACGGTTTTCCTCTGAATCTTTTGTGTGACCAGAGCTTGTGTGTGCCCTACTACCTAGCAAGTAGGAGTGGAGATATGCTTACGTCTCGCAATGTGCAAGCCAGTGACCTGAAATACGTGCCAAGTGCTCCGAAATATGTTTTCGGCACAGTTTGTATTTCAGCTGTTACACCTTGTAGGAGGTGAAAAATCAGCTCTAGGTTAGTGTACCATCTCTGTTTCGTATGCTCTTGTAACAGTCCAAGAATGGTGCGAATCGGCGTTTGTAGAGCTGAGAACGGGCGTCACCCTATTATTGGTTGTGTCGCAAAATTGATGTCGTGTCGTACGGCTGCGCAACCCGCATGCCCAGATCTATTTCAGAATCAGCAGGGGTATCTCCTTCATTGTCTCAAGAAGTTTCGCCTTCATCTTAAGATAAAGACTCACAGGAGATAACGATTTCTTGTTCAGTCTGTTGCCAGGCCTACTCTTCTCCATACTTGTGCAAACATTCTGGAGCCTACTATGACGTCACGACGTTTTAGCATTGCTGCCACCGGAAAACCGGAAACGCCCACGCATAATTGTTTTTTTTTGCAACTTTGCGCCCTCGTAACTCCCCCATCATGAGGCAGAGCACACTGAAATGGGTATCATTGAAGTTGTTTCACAAAGCACTATCAATATAAAAATAAAAAAAAAATGTGTCAGTGGACCTTTAAGTAAGGAATGGTAGCAACTATGCTGCTATGGCATCGAATAGGGGGCTGATTGGCGTCTGCATACTGTGCATCGGACACCCTTGAGTGCAAAGGCAAGTTCTTGCATGTAGGCCAGATGCGGTTGCCCAGCAAATGGCAAGCCTAAGCTGTAGCTTACTGTCGTTGAAGCATAACTAGGGTACTGGCTACAACATCACACTTCTAGCCACTGGAAGATCTGTTGCCGCACAATGGCCCGTAGCCCGGTAAGGTGGGGCATGTGTAGTGCTCACTGGTGCCTGGCAACTATAGTCTATAGCTTAAATGTATGTCTCTACAGCTTCAAGAAAAGCACTTGCTGGACTCGCAGGAGCCCATGGAGGCCCAAGAAAGGCAAGTTGTGGTGTCATGAACTTAGGCTTGCAATGCTACCTTAGCCGCTCCCTCCTCATGAGCTTGCCGGTGTCCAGTCTTTTGTGCTACCAAACATCCCGGCAAGCTCCGCAAGTGGCCAGCAGGGCCAGACCTCTAGTGAGGAGCCTCTAGAACATGGGCAGCAGCCGGTTGAAGCGGTTCCGTGTGGACGTGGGCCTCCTCAACCTGGGCCGCACAAGCCAGGGGCCCCAAAGGCAACTCCGCATAAACGTAGGCCTCCGAATGCAGCGCCTGGGCAGGAGCAAGGACTGGGAGCAGGGCAGCAGCCAGAACAGTCCCTTACTGCAGGGATGGAACACATCCAGAATTCCAAGGGCAGGTGGTTGTGCTCAAAGTAAGTCGCAATTGGCTGCATTGCGCCACTGGACAACTGTTGTTGCTACTTCAGCAGTTTGTTAAGGCTTCGGCAAATTGGCTGCTAATGTATAGGTGCACAGCTGTTGGAAGCTGTTGGTTGAGGCTGTGAATGGTGCATTAGCCCCAATACTCTTGTTTTACTGGTGTTTCAATGCAAGTATTGCGTGCTTTTGTGTTGTTCTGTGCTGGTGCAACTTCTACAATTTCCAATGGCGGTCAACGAGCAAAAGGTGCACGCAGCAAGCCAAAACCAAGCTTTATGTATGTGAAGCTGCATGGTGCATATGCGTATGCTGTTGCTGTCACATGGGTGCAAATTGTGACTTTAACTTCTAGGCCTAGCTGGCTATTGCAACTCGCACTTTAGTTTACCCCTGTTGTCCTAATACATTGTCCCACCTACAAGGCAGCAATGCAGTTATATAGAGATGGCATGTTTCATTCTGGAGCGGTGCCGAAGTGGTAGCTAGAATATATAGGCTTTGCACTAAGTTCTAAACGTCAACCAGAAGCTAGACCTTATAGTAAGGAAATTGGCTGCATACTGTTGCAACCACTGCAGAAGCTCGTCGTAACAACAAGCTGGCTACCGGTGGGCGTAGCTAGTGGCATGCACTTGCGCACACTCACCTGCCCACGTTGTGGGGCTCTTAAGTCATAACGGCAAACGAGGATTAGTCACAGAGCGGCCAATGGCAGCTCATTGTGAAATGGAGTCTTGCAGCTAGCAACGTCTGGCGAAGGCTGGGAAACCCCTTCCGTGGACTGGCTGGTAGTTGGCTGTGCCCTACATGACCCAAGGAGTGGGGTCGGGCACTGCAGGTCTCTAAGGACGGACATGCACTTCGTCCTTGCCGTCGTCCAAAGCTGACATGAACAGGTTAGGGGTAGTGGGGCTGAAATGGACACTCCACACTTGCTTCTGATGCTCCTAAAGAACTTAGCACAGAACTTATTCTATGCTATGTTCTTGATAACAGAGTAATAGTCATAGAACTTGATCTTCTGGGTCACTCTACTCACAGCAAACAGATTGGAGTCTTGGTTGAACTCGATACTGTCAGTGAAAGCAGATAACACTTGTCCTAGCACGTGCACCTTACCCCGCCCTCACTTAGAGATATAGAGGCTCAGGAGGAGAATGACGTCCCAGGCAAAACCTTCGGAAGCTAATCCTGGGGGGATCCACACGCCAATGTAGGTGCCACATTCTCCCTCCTTCTTTACTGCCTTTCTCTCCACAACATCTGTCTCTGGAGAGATGGAGAGGGTTTATAACATACTACATTTACATCGTACTGCCTTCTGACTAGTTCGCCAGCACCAGTGAATAATATGAAAAAGAAGTTAGTGGATTTAGCCTGTTGTTCAGAGATGGTGTCAGCAAGGCAATCCATTGTCACTTGTAACATAGCCACTGAATGGAAACGCATAAATACTTGCAACAGATAAAATACCCTAAGCATGTGAAGTCCACAATTACCAAGTGAATAAATTTATGGCTCCTTGTCCATACTGTTATGAAAAATTATGTCTGTCTATGTCTAGCGACTGAGGTAGCCATTTTGAGCTAAAAAGGGACATGATGTAATACCCACATGGTGACAAGATGGCAAAATAATCAAAGATTTCAGAGTGATGGCGGAAAAAGCTAAGATTTCCGACTATTTCCACCCACAAAAGCGTTCCAGGAGTGTATCTCTCTCTGAAGGGGATGCTGAAGAACCTCAACAAACAATGGGTGCCACTGACAAAGAGGACTATGAATCAGATAGCGAGACAACTGTCACCACTGTCAGTGATTTAACTCTGTTTGAGGAGACTGAGAGTTTGCAGTCCACTCCATCCGAGGCTTCAAGCTCAAAGTCTCATTACAACTATGAAACTAGTGGTAAGCACAAGGTTAGCTATAACCCTGACTGGGAAAAGGAGTGGCCTTCAGTGGCTGTTCAGAGATGGTAAAGGCATGTTTTGTAGTGTGTGCATTAATTATAGTGCAAGGTCATGTAGTAAATCTGGAATTTGAGTCAGCAAGCTTTGCACTCAGTTTCAAAAGGACTAGGTGAAAAAGCATTCTGATCCTTACATGCACAAGGGAGCAAAGGAGCAAGAGGCCTTGGCTGCAGTAGTATCTGCTCACAGAGGTATTGAGTAGGCTTTTGAGGAAACTTGGTCAATGAAAACGAAAGCAGTTGAATGGGCCCTCAAAATTCTATATTGGCTAGCCAAGAATGAAAGTGGCTCATTTTACAAAATTTGAATCCTTGCTCGAAGCAACTATGTATAGATTTGGGATGTACACACCTAAAAGAACTCAACGTTTCCCGGAATGCTAATTACAGTTCACACAGAATCATCAGTGAGTGCCTCAATATTATGTCTCAAATACTGGGGGAGAAGGTAATCACGAATGTCCAAGCCAGCCCTGCCATAGGATTTATGGCAGATGAATGTACTCATATCTCTATTATGAAAGACTTAATAGTGTATGCACGCATTTTATGTGGTAGTGAAGTGGATATATGCTTCCTCAAGATTATTAACATCTGTTGATGGCAAATCTGAAACAACTGAGAAAGCTATTCTTTCTTATCTTTCTCAGAGGAGGGAGTTGCAGCTCGTCTTAAACAACTAAACCCTGAAAAGATCTCTGTCCATTGCATTAATCACCACCTTGCTCTATTGCGCATCTGGAAGGACCAAAAAGGGAATTTGACATTAAGGCAGCTCTAGCTAAATGATCTCAAGTGAGAAAGCATCGAATAATCTAAGTATGGCAATTGCACATTTTACAGTTTTCTTCACATTTCTTCCTTATAACAGTACTTAATTGTTATAACTGGAATTATCTCACTTGCAGCATGCTGTTGAATATAATCCTGGTACTGGTAAAAAAAATTGTACCACATAAATATACAAACGTTGTGTATGTGCAGGGGGATTAACCATTTTCTGGGGTCTGTCATCTTGTCTTATCAACTTCTTCTCCTTCCTTACGCTCTTTGCTTGAGTGGGTGATCCCAATTGTATGTAGTCATAGTATTCTTGAGGCAGTGACAGAGCTGAAGTGTTGTTGCCACACCAGTCATCATTGCAGCAGCTTTGTGTTTGTGTTACTGATGTCAGAAAAGAGAAGAGAAAGCTCAGAATTAGTGGTTCATTTCTAATGTAACAAGAGAAGAGTAAGCCATGGCTGCTTTCACTGAAATCAGTGAAGAAGACGGAATAGCAGATACCTGTGAAGAGTGCCAAAGAGAAGCTAGTGCCTATTGCCAATCCTGCAGAAACCATTAATGCACAGCTCGTAACTTGATCAGACAGAGTGGGGAAAAGAAGAGCAACTCCAAACAGCGTAGCCTGCTTGTTAGATACAATTGAGAGATTGTATCTAAGAGACATAGATAAAATCGAGTTGTCATCCAAGAACTCCAGATATACCACTGCTTTCTGTCCCCTCAGTTGTCTGCAGGGTTCCCTTGGGTTGCGGAAGTCAACTGCATGGATCAGGTGGACTGTGGGAGAGTGAAATAAGAGCATGTATGTAGCCCGCAGGGGAGTGGCAACATGGTGAAGGGTGTCTACTCACCAGTCCCTCCGTAGGCTACCACAGTCTCGTGGGTGGGATGGAACCTACTCACACATAGTTGGGCACCACTGTGCAGAGTGGCCACCAAGTTAGGGGAGGTCTTGCTTCACACTTTCACTGTGTGTTGGAAGGAAGGAGGAGGGACTAGCAGAACAGGCGGCAGACTTGACTACACAACTCTAGTGCCTGTACTGGCTCAGGTGATGTTGGCTGTGCCTGACATGCCCCAAGGCACTGCAGGTCTCTAAGGACGGACATACACTTCACCCTTGCCATCATCTGAATCTGACACAAACAAGTTAGGGGTAGTGGGACTGAAATGGACACTCCACACTTGCTTCTCATGCTCCTAAATAACACAGCATAAACTACCAAGAGGGGGAGCTGACCTGGAATGCCCTCACACATTGTCCAGTGGAGGCTTCATACAATGACAGAACACCATCATAGTCAGCGGCAAGGACATTTGCTGCATGGTAGGTGTTCCATGACAGTGAACTACAGGGGAAGGGACACTGGTTCTTCTTTTCATTGTCTTCACACATGCATACACACACACACAATAGAGCCCCGTTACATACATACCAACGACACCACTGAGTTGTGGTGAAGCACACAAATGAAGAAAATGTCTAAACCGACACTACTTATGATGGTGACAACTTGCCTCAGTATTGAACGGCACTCAACCACCAGGGAGGGAGGGGAGGGAATAGGCCGTATTGTGATCGATAACAGAGAATTAGTCATAGAACTTGATCTTCTGGGTCACTCTACCCACAGCAAACAGATTGGAGTCCTGGTTGAACTCACTACTGTCTTCATCTATTTTCTCAGTTTGCACAGAGTCTGTAGTGTTAGTTTGCCCAGCTTCATATGGCAAGCAAATAAGGTGTTCCTAGTTGTGCCTATTGCTCTGTAGGCTGGCTTTCTTCCCCTGCCTGGTGCTCGTACTGAAGCAGGGCTTGCAGCATTATCCCTTCTCTTCTGGGCTGAGATCACCCTCTTCTGGGTGTAAGTCCTCTGGAGGAGAGGTAGCTCCTAGAGGGCCCTGTGGAGGGTCAGGCTGCGGCTGCTGTCTGGCCGTCTTGTGCATTGGGAAAGCCACCGTGGGCTGTTCTGTTGAGCCCGTATTGGGATCTGGCCGCTCAGGTTCGGTTGCTGGTGTTGCTCTGCTAGCCATTGGGGGAAACGTGTCTCCGCTGTTAAGTAAGGAATGGTAGCACCTATGCTGCTATGGCATCGAATAGGGGCTGATTGGCGTCTGCATACTGTGCATCGGACACCCTTGAGCGCAAAGGCAAGTTCCTGCATGTAGGCCAGATGCGGTTGCCCAGCAAATGGCAAGCCTAAGCTGTAGCTTACTGTCGTTGAAGTATAACTAGGGTACTGGCTACACATCACACTTCTAGCCACTGGAAGATCTGTTGCCGCACAATGGCCCATAGCCCGGTAAAGTGGGGCATTTGTAGTGCTCACTGGTGCCTGGCAACTATAGTCTATAGCTTAACTGTATGTCTCTACAGCCTCAAGACGAGCACCTGCTGGACTCGCAGGAGCCCATGGAGGCCCAAGAAAGGCAAGTTGTGGTTGCGGTCACGAACTTAGGCTTGCAATGCCACCTTAGTTGCTCCCTCCTTGTGAGCCTGCCGGTGCCCAATCATTTGTGCTACCAAACAGCCCGGCAAGCTCTGCAAGTGGCCAGCAGGGCCGGACCTCTAGTGAAGAGCCTCTAGAACATGGGCAGCAGCCGGTTGAAGCGGTTCCGTGTGGACGTGGGCCTCCTCAACCTGGGCCGCACAAGCCAGGGCCCCCAAAGGCAACTCCGCATAAACGTAGGCCTCCGGAGGCAGTGCCTGGGCAGGAGCAAGGACCGGGAGCAGGGCAGCAGCCAGAACAGTCCCTTACTGCAGGGATGGAACACGTCCAGGATTCCAAGGGCAGGTGGTTGTGCTCAAAGTAAGTCGCAATTGGCTGCATTGCGCCACTGGGCAACTGTTGTTGCTACTTCAGCAGTTTGTTAAGGCTTTGGCAAATTGGCGCTAATGTATAGGTGCACAGCTGTTGGAAGCTGTTGGTTGAGGCTGTGAACGGTGCATTAGCCCCAAATACTCTTGTTTTACTGGTGTTTCAATGCAAGTATTGCGTGCTTTTGTGTTGTTCTGTGCTGGTGCAACTTTTACAATTTCTGATGGCGGTCAACGAGCAAAAGGTGCACGCAGCAAGCCAAAACCAAGCCTTATGTATGTGAAGCTGCATGGTGCATGTGTGCTGTTGCTGTCACATGGGTGCAAATTGTGACTTTAACTTCTAGGCCTAGCTGGCTAGTGTAACTTGCATTTTAGTTTGCCTCTGCTGTCCTAATACATTCTCCCACCTACAAGGCAGCAATGCAGTTATAGAGATGGCATTTTTCATTCCGGAGCGGTGCCGAAGTGGTAGCTAGAATCTATAGGCTTTGCACTAAGTTCTAAACGTCGACCAGAAGCTAGACCTCGTAGTAAGGAAATTGGCTGCCCACTGCTGCAACCACTGCAGAAGCTCGTCGTAACGACAAGCTGGCTACCGGTGGGCGTAGCTAGTGGCATGCACTTGCGCGCACTCACCTGCCCACGTTGTGGGGCTCTTAACTCCTAATGGCAAATGAGGATTAGTCACAGAGCGGCCAATGGCAGCTCATTGTGAAATGGAGTCTTGCAGCTAGCAACGTCTGGCGAAGGCTGGGAAACTCCATTCGTGGACTGGCTGGTAGTTGGCTGTGCCCTACATGACCCAAGGAGTGGGGTCGGGCACTGCAGGTCTCTAAGGATGAACATGCACTTCATCCTTGCCGTCGTCCAAAGCTGACATGAACAAGTTAGGGGTAGTGGGGCTGAAATGGACACTCCACACTTGCTTCTGATGCTCCTAAAGAACTTAGCACAGAACATGTTCTATCCTATGTTCTCAATAACTAAGTAATAGTCATAGAACTTGATCTTCTGGGTCACTCTACCCACAGCAAACAGATTGGAGTCTTGGTTGAACTCGATACTGTCAGTGAAAGCAGAAGACACTTGTCTTAGCACATGCACCTTACCCCACCCTCACTTAGAGATATAGAGGCTCAGGAGGAGAATGACATCCCCAGGCAAAAACTTCGGAAGCTAATCCTGGGAGGGTCCACACTCCAATGTAGGTACCACACGCTCCCTCCTATTTTACTGCCTTTCTCTCCACAACATCTGTCTCTGGAGAGATGGAGAGGTTTATAACATACTACATTTATTATGAAAGAATTAATACTGTATGCACGCATTTTATGTGGTAGTGAAGTGCATGTGCATCCTCAAGATTATTAACATCTGTGATAGCAAAGCTGAAACCATTGAGAAAGCTATTCTTTCTTATCTGGAGCAAGTAAACATAAAAGTATCTAATATAACCAGTTTTGGCAGTGATGGTGCAGCTGTCATGACTGGTCCTGTCAGCCGAGTTGCAGCTCGTCTTAAACAACTAAACCCTGAAATGACCTCTGTCCATAGTATTAATCACCGCTTTGCTCTATTGCACATCTCACTGGAAGGACCTGGAAGGACCTGGAAGGACCAGAAAGGGAATTCGACTTTAAGGCAGCTCTAGCTAAATGCATCAGCATGGCAATCCATTGTCACTTGTAACATTGCCACTGAATGGAAGCGCATAAATACTTGCAACTGATAAAATACCCTAAGCATGTGAAGTCCGCAATTACCAAGTGAATAAATATAAAGCTCCTTGTCCATACTGTTAGTGTCTACAAGATTGTCTTTTTACCATTAATACCATAATCTCCAAGGTCAGAAGCAAACACATACATATGTAAGTATCTCACTTTTGGCACTGACAGCACCAAATTTGTGTGCCGGCATGTCCCTACTAGACTCTATGTACCTGGAAAAGTCATGTTATCCTTACTGTGGAAGTATGTAACCTTAGCTGACATGTCTACTTGTGTGACCTGGGCTGTACCACCGAGGCATTATCACCTTTTCTTGGGATGCAGCTACTTGGGTTAAGTGTTGGTCAGTTGTGCGAACTCTGACTGCAGTATCTTCATCCTGTAAACAACATAGGTCAGATGACATCAGGCGTGCAGTGTACCTTAAAGTCATCACTACTTCTGGACACTCACAAGCAGCTTTGGGAACAGAAGCTAATCCAGGGATGAAAGTCACAGTTTCTGGATTCAGCAAAGGCAGCCTGAGGGGTTAATTGCTCAATTGTTGCTTGAATGCTAGGGGTAGCCTATTTCATTGCTTTATTTAAAGTTTGTGATTTGTTGCTTGTGGTCGATCACCTAACAATAGACGACTCCAAACCAAATAATATTGTAAAGTAACTGTAGGCTGTGGAAGTGAAGCTCTTTGTAACCCTTCCGTTGCACAATACTTTAGTTTGTAGCTGTAGTAGCAGCCATTTCAACTTCTTGTCTTTTTCTCCGCTCTTTTCCTGAGTGGGATGATCCCTACATCTTCCCAAGAAGGTGATGTCCTTCAAATGTATGTAGTCATAGTACTAAGTTTGATCTTAAGGTAGCAGCACTGGCTCACGTGTCGAAATCAAACCCGTACAATTTTTGGTGGAGAGGTAGAGTTATGGATCTGAATTACGTATCAGAAGTTTTGTGTCGATCACTGCTAGCATGCGCGAGTTATGGAAGAAAGGAAAAAGTGAAAATCGCGACAAATTCCAAGTGTTACCTGATTAATTAATGGCTTGCAGTCTTCGACCTTTTCTCGGCGTTGGGAAGTATTCCGAACCAGATTCGTCAATTGATGGACTGTCCGCAGTATCTGCTTCGATTGCTGTCATTCTAGGGCCAGCAAGGAATTCCTAAACAGTCGTCCTGCTTGTGAAGCAGTGTCCAGCGGGAGAGCGATACGTAATACGAACTTCTGACCCAACTCGTCGTTCTTTGGTGATCCAATCTGACGGGAGTAAGACGTCCTCCGAGAGCCTGCTGGCTATTCCTACTCCGTGCATAGCGTGCCCTCGGGTACTTATGACCGTAAGGTGAGTGCATTTCTTCCCCGACTTCACTTTCAGCATCGCGCACTTTTACCGTAGCTACTACTGGTGCAGGCAGGCGTTTCCCAACTTTCAGAAGCTATCGCGGTTAGCTGATGAAGTTTGGGATACGCCTGCCTGAAGCACCGAACTGTAACGATCAGCTCCGTCACACACAAGAAGAAAGTATATGAATTCTGCAAGTTTGTAAACACACGTTGCGTAACACGCACAGGTGTGGGATTAGGTGTGAAAACCGCAACTAATTGGAACTCGACATTCCAAAGAAGGATCTGAGCCTCTCGTGGGTGTTCGCTCTGGTCGTGAAGCGCAGACCACGCTTATATCTGCATCATACACATAGTTCCTAGCGCTGGTCACAGGAATTAGGTAGGAAGTATTCAAATGCGGTAGTTGTGGCAAGTTTGTGTGTGGGCAAAGGTGTTGCAGACCTATCTAGTCTGGCGCGTTTCAATCAATCCAGACGCGTTATCTCTTGCCGTGAAGCACACACCCATATGCAGAGAACTATGGCAGCGATCTCGGAAAATCGTCTCTGCGAGCGAGTTATCGCGAATTTCGCAATTTGGAAGGGAACAGGGAATAACTCTGTAATAAAATGGAAAATGCTAGATCGCTGCCATAGATTTGTGCACACGTTTGTAGATTGCATATCCCAGGTTTGATTCAATTCAGCCTTTTGGAACAGAAGAAGATAAGATTTTCCTGAAGCTGCTTGACCTCACCTGAGGTGATAAATTTTCACTTCCAATTAGATTATCTCATGAAGGGAAGTACTGATCAATTAATTAATATCACCAAATTATGGGGAATTTCCATGTCAATTACATTTGCAATGGCCATATTGTTACCATGTGGGTATTACATCACGCCACTTTTAGCTCAAAATGGCTACCTCAGTTATTCTCTTAACAACTGAATGAGAATTAGTTGTTTTCAGTAGTGGTTTCACGTTTACAGGTAAGTACACTTTGACACATCATAGGCATAAGTTTAGTAGAGACCTATATAACTAGAATATATCAGTAGTTATCCTGATGATGAGAGTAAGTTGTAATTTTCTAAGCGCAAATTACAGCTTACTCTTATCATCAGGATAACTACTGATATATTCTAGTTATATAGGTCTCTACTAAACTTATGCCTATGATGTGTCAAAGTGTACTTACCTGTAAACGTGAAACCACTACTGAAAACAACTAATTCTCATTCAGTTGTTAAGAGAATAACTGAGGTAGCCATTTTGAGCTAAAAGTGGCGTGATGTAATACCCACATGGTAACAATATGGCGGAATAATCAAAGATTTCAGAATGATGACGGAAAAAGCGAAGATTTCCGACTATTTCCTCCCACAAAAGCGTACCAGGAGTGTATCTCCCTCTGAAGGAGATGCTGAAGAACCTCAACGAACAGTGGGTGACCTGTAAACGTGAAACCACTGCTGAAAACAACTAATTCTCGTAAGGTAGCCATTTTGAGCTAAAGGGATGTGATGTAATGCTCACATGCTGACAAGATGGCGGGATATTGAGAAATTTCGAAGTGACTATTAGACTATTTAGACTATTTCCTCGCACAAAAACGTACCAGTAGTGTTCAGACAGCGAGACTACTGTCACCAGTGTCAGTGATTTAACTCTGTTTGAGGAGACCGAGAGTTTGAAGTCCACTCCTTCTGAGGTAAGCACAAGGTGGACTATAAGCCTGACTGGGAAAAGGAATGGCCTTGGCTGCTATTCAGAGATGGTAAAGGCATGTTTTGTAGTGTGTGCATTAAGTATAATGCAAGGTCACATAGTAAATCTGGAATTTGGGTCAGCGAGCCTTGCACTCAATTTCGAAATGACAAGGTGAAAAGCATTCTAGTTCTGACATGCACAAGGGAGCAAAGGAGCAAGAGGCCTTGGCTGCAGTAGTATCTACTCATGGAGATATTGAGTAGGCTTTTGAGGAAACGTGATTTATGAAAAGGAAAGCAGTTGAAGGGTCCTCAAAATTCTATATTGGCCAGCCAAGAATGAAGTGGCTCATTTTACAAAATTCGAATCCTTGAAGCAACTATGTATAGATTTGGGATGTACATACCTAAAAGAACTCAATAGGTAATCACGAATGTCCAAGCCAGCCCTGCCATAGGATTTATGGCAGATGAATCTACTGATATCTCTATTACGAAAGAATTAATACTGTATGCACGCATTTTATGTGGTAGTGAAGTGCATGTATGCTTCCTCAAGATTATTAACATCTGTGATGGCAAAGTTGAAACCATTGAGAAAGCTATTCTTTCTTATCTGGAGCAAGCAAACATAAAAGTATCAAATATAACTAGCTTTGGAAGTGATGGTGCAGCTGTCATGACTGGCTCTGACAGCGGAGTTGCAGCTTGTCTTAAACAGTTAAACCCTGAAATGATCTCCCTGTCCATTGCATTCATTACCACCTTGTTCTAGGTGTATCACAAGCAGCTGATACTGTACCTTAACTTGAAATGTTATTTAGATTAGCAGATTTCAAGTTTTACCACAGCAGTGCAGTTCGTCAGCAAGGATTAGAAGAAATCCAATCTATATTGGATGATCGTAGATCCCACTCTGAAGTTCAAATTGCCTAGCGCTACTCGTTGGTTGAGCAGGGCACAAGCATTGATGCTGTACAAAGGTCATTCAGTTCTCTTCTTGTCAGTCTGGATAGGGAAGCTTGTGAATGTGTAGATGCAACTGCTCTTGGTCTTAAACACTGTGCAGCAGAACTTATACATTTGTAGCCACTGTGATGTTTATGGGTGATGTCATGTCTCATGCTACCAAGTTTCACTAGTTTTCCAGATGGCAGAAGTTGACTTCTCCAAAGTCAAGCCTTTGGTTGATTCATGCATGAAAACATTGAATAATTTGAAAACTAACCCAGTGCCTGCAATGCAGACTACTGATGCAGTATTAGCATGTCTCCAAGAACAGCACATTCCTATCTCTGGTTATAACAGGAACTCAACAAGAGAAAGGTAAAGATGAAATTCAAACAAAGCTATGTGATGCTTTAGTAGAGCATCTGGAAAGACAGTTTCCAAGTCTACCTCTTTTAAAGCTTTTCAATTGTTTGATCCACAGCTACTGCTATCTTCACAAGAACTAGACACATGCGGAGATGAAATATTGGCGAGCTGTGTGACCACTACCCCAGGATTAACTGATGTGCTGCACTACAAGAATTGGCAACTTTTGTTCCATGTTGCACACCTGGGAGTATGAAGACAAGAATTCAAGTTATCTCTTGAAACAGCTTTCTTCTAATGAAACTTTGTCAGCAATATACCCAGTCCTGTCTAAGTTTGCCCAAACTGCCATCACCTTGCCTGTGAGTAATGCAGATGCAGAAAGAGGCTTTAGCTGTATGAATCTGGTTAAAACTTGAGCTACGAAATGGTCTGAGTACTTTCTCTTTGGATGCACTATTGCACATCTCACTGGAAGGACCAAAAGAAATTTGACTTTAAGGCAGCTCCAGCTAAATGATTATAAGTGAGAAAGCATCAAATAATCTAAATACGATAATTGCACATTTTACAGTTATAATCTTCACGTGTCTTCCTTATATAACTGGAATTGTCTTACTTGGAGCATTATAATTAATGATAGTGTTGAATAAAATCCTGGTACTGGTAAAAAAATTGTACCACATACATATACAAACATTCTGTCCCTCACTCACTGTATATCAATGTCGAAAATAAAAACAGACAGCTATGAAATACTATATTAGATACAAGAAAGTCTCCTGTAGCCTCAAATCTGCTTCGCCGGCTGTCTTGGTTTCTCCCTCAGTCTCTTCTACTACTGTTCCTAAAGTCCTATATACTTCCCCACTTTGATTACTGTGATGTTGTTCGGACTGGGTGTTCAAAGTCTGACGCTTATCCCTTGGAATCGTTGCTTAACTTTGGTTGCCGTACCATTCTCCATCGAAGCAAACGCTCCTCTGCTACTGCTGCTCGTCGGGGACTTGGACTTAGTACACTCTCTTCCAGAAGAAACCTTCATCTTGGCCAGGCAGTCTTCAAGTGCCTCTCCTCTCATTATCCACCATACCTCAGCAACCAAGTTAGGGGAGGTCTTGCTCCACACTTTCACTGTGTGTTGGAGCGAAGGAGGAGGGACTAGCAGAACAGGCGGCAGATTAGACTATACAACTCTAGTGCCAGTACTGGCTCAAGTGATGTTGGCTGTGCCCTACATGACCCAAGAAGTGGGGTGGGGCACTGCAGGTCTCTAAGGACGGACATGCACTTCACCCTTGCCGTCGTCTGAAGCTGACAGAAACTAGTTAGGGGTAGTGGGAATGAAATGGACACTCCACACTTGCTTCTGATGCTCCTAAAGAACATAGCACAGAACATGAAGGGGGAGGGGAGATGAACACCTAAAATACCAAGATTGGGAGCTGACCTGGAATGCCCTCACACATTGTCTGGTGAAGCATCATAGTCAGCGACAAGGACATTTGCTGCATGGTAGGTGTTCCACGACAGGGAACGACAGGAAAGGACACTGGTAATTAATTTCATTGTCTTCACACATGCATACACACACACCATTAAGCCACACACCAATGACACCACTGAGTTGCAGTGAAGCACACAAATGAAGATAATGCCTAAAACTGACTGACTCTACCACGAGGGAGGGGAAGGGAAAGGCCGCAGTGTGGTCGATAACAGAGTAATAGTCATAGAACTTGATCTTCTGGGTCACTCCACCCACAGCAAACAGATTGGAGTCTTGGTTGAACTCGATACTGTCAGAGAAAGCAGAAGACACTTGTCCTAGCACATGCACCTTATCCTGCCCTCATTTAGAGATATAGAGGCTCATGAGGAGAATGACGTCCCAGGCAAACCTTCAGAAGCTAATCCTGGGAGGGGTCCATACGCCAATGTAGGTGCCACACGCTCCCTCCTCCTTTCTCTTCACAGCATCTGTCTCTGGAGAGATGGAGAGGTTTATAACATACTACATTTACATTGTACTACCTAGCTGCTATAAGAGTTCGCCATATTCAGGCAACCAAACACAATGCTCATTGCTCATGTTGGAGATTCGACAATGGTTCTGGGAAAAACACTGGAGGCCCATATGTCTGAATCTGCTTTGACAGCAGTTGTGCTATCAAACAACCACAAGCTGGAGGACCCCTTAGAGCCAGCAAGAATTAAAAGTATTGTTGGTCAAGTGGTGGTGTCATCAAAGGGAACCAGCCGTGTTGCGTGGGAAAGGGATGGGCACACACTGCATCCATTTGTCAATGTGGCAAGGAGCCTTGGTGACCTATGGAGCTACAAGGAAGAACATGAAAGTTACATGGTGTCTCCCATCCCTGATGTACAGGAATACAAAATCAATCTTAAAAAAGACAGGATTCTGATTGTGGCCAGCGATGGCCTGTGGTCTGTGTTTGAGGCCCAGGGCGCAGTGGACTATGTGCACTCTGTACAACAGGAGGAGGTGGCAAAAGGTCGATGGGAGCAAAGACCTATAGCGGTAGCCAAAACGGTCATCCATGAGGCCCTCTGTCGGTGGCAGCAAAAGTAAAGGAAAGCAGACAATGTGTAGTGTAGCTATCGTGTTCTTTGAGGCACTAGATAGCGACTCAGAGCCTCATGGGCCTTCTGAGCCTCCTGCAAAACGGGTCAAACAGTGTGGTGCTCGGTACAGCTATAAAGAAAATACACAAGTGTGATTTTGCCCAGAAATTGACTATGGATGTTCTTAGAGAAGCACTCAAGGTTTTGTTGAGTTCACTGAGTGTTATGATACCCACGGGAATTCAGGAATTCATCCTCTATACCCTAGGTGCTATTCTTTGCTGCCATGTGGCGAAAATAGTGCTTTTCAGTACTAAAGCAGGGACAAGATACCTGAGAATTGCAATTCATTTCACACTGCTTTAACTACTCTTATGCCTAGCATGTTATACTCTTTAGTTAGCTATACACCCTTGTCATTTTGCGCATCACTTCCAAACTCTGGTAGGAAGTCATAAGCGGTTCCAGGAAACCAACATGTGAGGTGATGGATTTCTTCTGAAGAATTGAGTTCCAACTGCGAAGATCACATGCTAATTCCTCGTCGAAAGCAGATTTCATCAATAGGTACATCTCTGTTAGGGTGCCCCAGATGAAAGGGTGTGGGGAGAATGAACTTATGTCTACCATATATCAATCCTAGCTGCTATAAAAGTTTGCCAGGGCCAATGAAGAAAATGAAGAAGGAAAGGAAGTTAGCGGATTCAGCCTGTTATTCAGAGATGGTGTCAGCAAGGCAATCCATTGTCACTTGTGCCATTGCCACTGAATGGAAACACAAATACTTGCAACAGATAAAATACCCTAAGCATGTGAAGGCCACAATCACCAAGTGAATAGATTCAAAGCTACTTGTCCTTACTGTTATGACAAATAGTGTCTACAAGATGTCTTTATATCATAAATACCATAATCTCCAAGGTTAGAATCAAACACATACATATGTAGGTATGTCACTTTTGGCACTGACAGCACCAAATTTGTGTGCCCGCATGTCCCTTACTTGAGGGAATGCTGAAGAACCTCAACGAACAGTGGGTGCCACTGACAAAGAGGACTATGAATCAGATAGCAAGACAACTGTCACCACTGTCAGTGATTTAACTCTGTTTGTGGAGACCAAGAGTTTGCAGTCCACTCCTTCTGAGGCTTCAAGCTCAAAGTCGCATTACAACTATGAAACTAGTGATAAGCACAAGGTTAGCTATAACCCTGACTGGGAAAAGGAGTGGCCTTGGCTGCTGTTCAGAGATTGTAAAGGCATGTTTTGCAGTGTGTGCATTAACTATAGTGCAAGGTCACGTAGTAAATCTGGAATTTGGGTCAGCGAACTTTGCACTCAGTTTCGAAAGGGCGAGGTGAAAAAGCATTCTGATTCTGACATGCACAAGGGAGCAAAGAAGCAAGAGGCCTTGGCTGCAGTAGTATCTGCTCATGAGGGTATTGAGTAGGCTTTTGAGGAAACCTGGTCTATGAAAACGAAAGCAGTTGAAGGAGCCCTCAAAATTCTATATTGGCCAGACAAGAATGAAGTGGCTCATTTTACACAATTTGAATCCTTGAATCAACTATGTATAGATTTGGGACCTAAAAGAACTCAATGTATCGTGATCGCATTCCGCCGAGAGTCAATTAAACTGACAACAGGATCCAGCAGACAACAACATGGGCACAGGGTTCATGTGTCCAACTGTCACCTTCCTCAAATTCTTACACTTGGGTAGGTAGGAAGCAATGATATCACCAGCATCTGGTGTGTTACACTGCACTTCCAGGTCTTCCAACGAGGAGTACCTGCTCACAATAGACAAACAGGTTCTAAGTACTTCACTGTCACCACCACCATATCCCCACTTCAGCTCCAGTCGTCTCAAGTGAGCAGTACTAATGTCCCTGAAACCCTCATTCCCATCATCTGCTGGGACCTTGTAATGTTTGGGATTCTTGATGACCACCTCATCCAACTGACCACAGGATCCAACAGACAACAACACGGGCACAGGGTTCATGTCCTCAACTTTCACCTTCCTCAGATTCTTCCACTTGGGTAGATAGGAAGCAATGATATCACCAGCATCTTTACTGTCACATTGCACATTCAGCTCTTCAATCTGAGAACAGCCGTTCATCATCCTGTCAAGGCAGGCAGCACCATCAGAGGGGAAGCGCAAGTCCAACTTCCTTACACTTGACTTTGACTTGGGATAAAGGCTTGACTGACAATCACTGAAGGAGCGCACACGCAAGTTGAGTTGTTTCAAAGTTAGAATGAACAGCACCTCTTCCACAGCATCAAGAGATGACACATCCAATGTTAGGTCAAGGTCGACCAAAGCACACAGTGCTGAAGTGAGCTTCTGAGCATCAGGTAATGTAAGCTCAGACAGCTGCAGCCTCACTGAGAGCAAAGGATTAGCACCACTGACATGATACATGGGATGGCATATTTTGTTGTCTGAGTATAACGCTCAAGCCCATAGTCCACTTCCCTCAAATGAGTAGTCTTGCTCAAGCACTGTCCAGTGACATAGAAATCATATGATGACATAAGCAGTTCAAATTTGAGACTACTATCCAATTGGCTGGCAATGGTTGTAGTGAGTTGGGTGTTGCCACTTTCATGGAGGGCATAGAACAGGAATAGAAGGCGACGGTCATATTCTTTACAGACGCTTGGCAGTTCCTGCCCCTTCACAATCTCCTGCACTCAAAGTGTGTTAGTTGACTGAAGTCATTGTGGTTTGCTAGTCGAACCTTCACGATGTCGACTCCAGACAGGAGCGGGACCTCGCGGGAGTCTGAGGGGAGTGGGGAAGCTGGCACGTCGGGGGCACAGCTCGTCTGTCTAGAGGACCTTCAGGACGTGGTCCAGACGTTGGTCCAGAGGGCCATTGCAGACGGCGGTTCACAGCAGGCGCCCACAGTAGGCAACGGGGGGACGCAACAACCAGCGGCGGCAGGCACCAGTGGTGAGCGATTTCGGGGGTACATATGGGTAGCGGAGCAACTATTTTGCTCGCTTGTAGTCTCTCTCGGGGGCAGTAGGCCTCTGACACAGGGTCGTTATACCTGGAAACCGCTAAAATGGCCGCTAAATTTGCACCTTTTTGAAACATTATATTTTCGCTCTCTGAATGATTCTACGAAAAACAAATGGCAGGAGAAGGAAGTGTGATCTTAGCTTTATCAGAAAAGTCAGTCGGCGCAATGGAGAAAGCTTGGATAAAGATGTTTGAAGGTGTTGAAAATGGCATACTCGCCGACATTCAGAGCAAAACCGGCATATCTAGACGCCGCCTGAAACACACGTAGCTGCGCTGGTTAGGTGTAGGGAAATGTAAAGTTTCAGAATCGACTGAGAACTGGGCATATATGCATCTGTTCGCAGAGAAAATAAAGAAAAACACCTTTTTGGTAGTAATTTTGCCACAATTCGCACGTTCAAATGTTATTTTCTCGAAAAGAGACTAACAGCACATTTCTGTTCTCAGTCGAATATGAAGGTATATTTACTACTAAACACGATGATGTGCAGCACACTCACCAAGATGGGGCTCTAAGTATGCCGGTTTTTTATACAAAATTTCCTGAATAACAAACCGGCCATTGTGATGACGTCAACAAACGTCACTTGCGTTATCGACTAGCAATGTGTTAAAGGGAAGTTAGGACGCCGCTCGTCAACCGAAGTGCAGCAGATCGAGGACAGTATCTGTTACTGTTGTCAGGCCTACAGAACTGGAAGAGTATGATTTAGTAAAGGTACGTTGGGGTGCATCCATGTGTGCCACATTACACGCTGCCTAAGTCACCGCACAGCTTCAATTCACGCGTTGTCTCCCTCCACGCGCTGTCTCCTTCCACGCGCTGCCTAACTCCACACGCAGCTTCAGTCCACGCGCTGTTTTAGTCCATGCGCTGTCTCACTCCACACACTGCCTCATTCCGTACGCGACCTTACTCAACACACTGCCTCTCTCCACGCGCTGTCTCACTCTACGTGCTACGTACGTAGCTAATTTAACACAGTCTCATTCGACACGCTGCTTCGCTCCACAAACATTTTCTCATTCCACACGCTGTCTCGCTCTACACATACTCAGTACCAATTTGATTTATGCTGTAGAGCACGATCCCTGGTCCAGCCAACACCAGTATAGAACTGCGGCCTCTATGTTGTGCGAGGGGGACCCATGCCTAACTGGGGGCAGACCCTCCCTGACGTAAATGCCCTGAGCTCCTGTGAAAAGGTCTGTGTTGGCCTGTGGGAGCAGGTTCGCGAGCAGGGCCATCACCGAGCTGCCCACCGAGGCTACGTCGGAGCCCGGAGTATCCCCCCCTCCCACGGGGGTCACAGCTCTCGTGGGGTTCATGACCCCGTTGGCCTTTGTCTCTGGTGAGGCGTTGCAAACCGTCGGGATCCCTCCCCAAGGCCGCTCTCGGTGGCATCGTGCCAAGACCTGCGCACACAGACACCCCAAACAGGCAGAGGTGACGTCCCAGCCACGATTACCCTTACCCACATCCCAAACTACCGGATAAGGAGCATACAACCAGAGCAGGCGTGACTCGGCTGCTGAACTAAATAGGCGGTACTGGGGACCCGTACGAAGCATCCCCGTTCATCTCAGAGGCCTACTGCCCCCGAGAGAGACTACAAGCGGGCAAAATAGTTACTCCGCTACCCGTATGTATCCCCACACATAGTTGGGCACCACTGTGCAGGGAGGTCTTGCTCCATACTTTCACTGTGTGTTGGAAGGAAGGAGGGACTAGCAGAACAGGCAGCAGACTAGCTAGACTACACAACTCTAGTGCCAGTACTGGCTCAGGTGATGTTGGCTGTGCCTTACATGACCCAAGGAGTGGGGTGGGGCACTGCAGGTTTCTAAAGACGGACATGCACTTCACCCTTGCCATCGTCCGAAGCGGACACAAACAAGTTAGGGGTAGTGGGACTGAAATGGACACTCCACACTTGCTTCTGATGCTCCTAAAGAACACAGCACAGAACATGAAGTGGGAGGGGAGATGAACACCTAAACTACCAAGAGGGGGAGCTGACCTGGAATGCCCTCACACATTGTCCAGTGGAGGCTTCATACAATGACAGAACACCATCATAGTCAGCAGCAAGGACATTTGCTGCATGGTAGGTGTTCCACGACAGTGAACTACAGGGGAAGGGACACTGGTGCTTCTTTTCGTTGTCTTCACACATGCATACACACACACACACACACAATAAAGCCCCGTTGCATACATTCCAACGACACCACTGAGTTGTGGTGAAACACACAAATGAAGAAAATGTCTAAACTGACAAGACTACTTATGATGGTGACAACTCGCCTCTGTATTGAACGGCACTCTACCACCAGGGAGGGGAGGGGAAGGGAAAGGCCGCATTGTGGTCGATAACAGAGTAATAATCATAGAACTTGATCTTCTGGGTCACTCTACCCACAGCAAACAGATTGGAGCCTTGGTTGGACTCACTACTGTCAGTGAAAGCAGAAGACACTTGTCCTAGCACATGCACCTTACCCCGCCCTCACTTAGAGATATAGAGGCTCAGGAGGAGAATGACATCCCAGGCAAAACCTTCTGAAGCTAGCTGCTTTGGCTTCTCCTACAACATTTGGTTCATCTATTTTCTCGGTTTGCACAGAGTCTGCAGTGTTAGTTTGCCCAGCTTCATATGGCAAGCAAATAAGGCCTTCCTAGTTGTGCCTATTGCTCTGTAGGCTGGCTTTCTTCCCCTACCTGCTGCTCGTACTGAAGCAGGGCTTGCAGCATTATCCCTTCCTCTTCTGGGCTGAGATCATCCTCTTCTGGGTGTAAGTCTCGTGGAGGGAAGGTAGCTCCTAGAGGGTCAGGCTATGGCTGCTGTCTGGCCGTTTGCTTCACCACACAGATTTGATTGTTACAACCTCTTCCAGCCCTGAAACCTCCTTGCTCATCCATCACTTTAACATCTGTTATTGCCTTCACCCTCTCATTCAGTATCCGCCCAAATACCTTGCCAACAATGCTCAATAGACTTATTCCCCTGTAGTTTGCACAATCTAGTCTGCTGTCCTTCTTGAAAATAGGTATAATTACTGCCTTTATCCAATCTCCTGGGACCACCCCTTCTCTCCACACCAGATTGAACATCTTCACCATCCACTCAGCCACCACTTCACCACCTGCTTTCAGCATTTCTGGCACTATCCCACATATGCCAGGTGCCTTTCTCATCTTCAACCTCCTTACACTTCTTCTCACTTCCTCTTTCATTATCTCCAGATCACCTTCTAGTACTGTTGTCACTCCATTTGGCATGTGCAAACCAGGCCCATCCATTTCTTGGTACAGCCCTTCAAAATGCTCTTTCCACCTTTTCACAACCTCTTCTCCCTCCGACAGTACTTTACCATTCTTGTCATAAATGTGCGTCACCCCCTCCTTTGCCCTTCTGGTTCCATTCACCTTAGCCCAGAATCTTTGCTGATTACTACTAGCATCCTTCTCCAACTCTCTCCCCAACTTAACCACTCCTCATCTTAGCCCTTCTAACAGCATTCTTTGCTGCTAGAAGGGGGAGAATTACTGGAGCGGATCGCAGCAGGAAACATTAATTCAACAGAACAAGACCTTTCGATCTGAAGATCTTTATCAGTTGTATACAAAACATGGGTGAGGTACGACTATTTATAAGGCAATATGGCGGGAAAAAAGGGGGGTGACATAAAGTTCGGTGACGTCATAGATGCTATAAGTGAAGGGAGTGACATCATATACAGTAAATTAAAAGGAATTATAGGGGTATGTAGAAAGGGGGAGGGGAGGGAAGAGTGTAATAGGGACAGGGCAAGAGGGGGAACCAGACAGGGTAGAGGGGGAACCAGACAGGGTCAATGTTAAGCCCACAATCCAGGTTAGTGGTGTAGGACATTCGGTGGATGTGTAGGGCCTCCATTATTCTTCTGTTGGATAGGTTGGTTTCAACCTCCTTAACTGAAGCTGACTCCTACTTCACCTGATGACCTGTGTCCCAGGCATGGACCGCAATGCCGTTCCTCCAGTCATTCTTCTTCACAGCAGACCTGTGTTCCTTCAGTCGTTTCTCTAATGTCCTGCCTGTTTTCCCAATGTACACATGGTCGCAGTCATTACACGGCACTTCATAGACAACACCCTTCCTCTTCAGCTCAGGCATGGGTTCCTTGACCTTCACAATTGACAATTCTTCCCCTTCTAGCAACAATACACCACACAGCAATGAACCTCTACAGCATCATCATTCTTTGGCACTAACTTTGCCTTATTGTACATTTGCTTAGCTTTTACCGTGCCAGTATCAAGTAACCTCGTACGTGACTTTTTTCCTTCTCACTGCACATCTCACTTCCTCGTTTCACCACTTTGTTCTCTTCACTGCTCCCTTTCTCCTCTTTGTAACCCCACACACTCGAGTGGCTGTCTTCACTAAGCAAGTGTCACACAGGTATCCTCTAATTCTAGCTCCCTCATACATTTCCCCAATCACTACTTGGAATTCCCTTTTCACATCATTATTCTTTAATCTATTTGTTCTGATTTTTCCTTGTCTGTGCATGCCCTTCACCACCTGTCCTTCTCTCGGCTTGTAGTTTGATCTTCAGAAGTACCAAGTAATGATCGCTTCCTATCTCTGCACCCCGCACCACCTTGGTATTGGCTACCTGTTTCCTAGCCTCCTTTCCCACCAATAAATAATCAGTGAGAGATTTGAGCCCTCTACCACGACATTCCCATGTGTACTTATGTGTAGTGCTCACTGGTGCCTGGCAACTATAGTCTATAGCTTAATTGTATGTCTCTACAGCTTCAATACGAGCACCTGCTGGACTCGCAGGAGCCCATGGAGGCACAAGAAAGGCAAGTTGTGATTGCGGTCACGAACTTAGGTTTGCAATGCCACCTTAGTTGCTCCCTCCTCGTGAGCCTGCCAGTGCCCAATCATTTGTGCTACCAAACAGCCCGGCAAGCTCCGCAAGTGGCCAGCAGGGCCGGACCTCTAGTGAGGAGCCTCTAGAACATGGGCAGCAGCCATTGAAGCGGTTCTGTGTGGACGTGGGCCTCCTCAACCTGGGCTCCCAAAGCCAGCTCTGCATAAACGGAGGCCTCCAGAGCCAGCGCCTGGGCAGGAGCAAGGGCCGGGAGCAGGGCAGCAGCCAGAACAGTCCCTTACTGCAGGGCTGGAACATGTCTGGGATTCCAAGGGCGAGCGGTTGTGCTCAAAGTAAGTTGCAATTGGCTGCATTGCGCCACTGGGCAACTGTTGTTGCTACTTCAGCAGTTTAAGACTTTGGCGAATTGGCCGCTAATGTATAGGTGCACAGCTGTAGGAAGCTGTTGGTTAGCTGTTGGTTGAGGCTGTGAGCGGTGCATCAGCCCCAATACTCTTGTTTTACTGGTGTTTCAATGCAAGTATTGTGCGCTTTTGTGTTGTTCTGTGCTGGTGAAACTTTTATAATTTCCAATGGTGGTCAACGAGCAAAAGGTGCACACAGCAAGCCAAAACCAAGCCTTACTTCTAGGCCTAGCTGGCTATTGTAACTCGCATTTTTGGTTTGCCTCCATTGTCCTAATACATTGTCCCACCTACAAGGCAGCAATGCAGTTATATAGAGATGGCATGTTTCATTCCTGAGCAGCGCCAAAGTGGTAGCTAGAATCTATAGGCTTTGCACTAAGTTCTAAACGTCGACCAGAAGCTAGACCTTGTTGTAAGGAAATTGGCTGCCCACTGCTACAACCACTGCAGAAGCTCGTCGTAACGACAAACTGGCTACCGGTGGGCATAGCTAGTGGCATGCACTTGCGCGCACTCACCTGTCCGTGTTGTGGGGCTCTTAACTCATAATGGCAAACGAGGATTAGTCACAGAGCGGCCAACAGCAGCTCATTGTGAAATGGAGTCTTGCGGCTAGCAACATCTGGCAAAGGCTGGGAAACTCCATTCGTGGACTGGCTGGTAGTTGGCTGTGCCCTACATGACCCAAGGAGTGGGGTGGGGCACTGCAGGTCTCTAAGGACGGACATGTACTTTATCCTTGCTGTCGTCCAAAGCTGACATTAACAAGTTAGGGGTAGTGGGACTGAAATGGACACTCCACACTTGCTTCTGATGCTCCTAAAGAACTTAGCACAGAACATGTTCTGTCCTATGTTCTCGATAACATAGTAATAGTCATAGAACTTGATCTTCTGTGTCACTCTATCCACAGCAAACAGATTGGAGCCTTGGTTGAACTCGATACTGTCAGTGAAAGCAGAAGACACTTGCCCTAGCACATGCACCTTACCTCGCCCTCACTTAGAGATATAGAGGCTCAGGAGGAGAATGACATCCCAGGCAAAACCTTCGGAAGCTAATCCTGGGAGGGGTCCACACGCCAATGTAGGTGCCACAAGCTCCCTCCTCCTTTGCTGCCTTTCTCTCCACATCTGTCTCTGGAGAGATGGAGAGGTTTATAACATACTACATTTACATTGTACTGCCTAGCTGCTATAAGAGTTAGCCAGCACCAGTGAAGAATATGAAAAAGAAGTTAGTGGATTCAGCCTGTTGTTCAGAGATGGTGTCAGCAAGGCAATCCACTGTCACTTGTAACATAGCCACTGAATGGAAACGCATAAATACTTGTAACAGATAAAATACCCTAAGCATGTGAAGTCCACAATTACCAAGTGAGTAAATTTATGGTTCCTTGTCCATACTGTTATGAAAAATTATGTCCGTCTATGTCTAGTGACTGGGGTAGCCATTTTGAGCAAAAAAGGGACATGATGTAGTACCCACATGGTGACAAGATGGCGAAATAATCAAAGATTTCAGAGTGATGGCAGAAAAAGCAAAGATTTCCGACTATTTCCACCCACAAAAGCGTACCAGGAGTGTATCTCTCTCTGAAGGGGATGCTGAAGAACCTCAACGAACAGTGGGTGCCACTGACAAAGAGGACTATGAATCAGATAGCGAGACAGCTGTCACCACTGTCAGTGATTTAACTCTGTTTGTGGAGACCAAGAGTTTGCAGTCCACTCCTTCCGAGGCTTCAAGCTCAAAGTCTCATTACAACTATGAAACTAGTGGTAAGCACAAGGTTGGCTATACCCTGACTGGGAAAAGGAGTGGCCTTGGCTGCTGTTCAGAGATGGTAAAGGCATGTTTTGTAGTGTGTGCATTAATTATAGTGCAAGGTCACGTATTAAATGTAAAATTTGGGTCAGCGAGCTTTGCACTCAGTTTGAAAGGACGAGGTGAAAAAGCATTCTGATTCTAACATGCACAAGGAAGCAAAGGAGCAAGAGGCCTTGGCTGCAGTAGTATCTGCTCATGGAAGTATTGAGTAGGCTTACGAGGAAACTTGGTCTATGAAAATGAAAGCAGTTGAAGGGGCCCTCAAAATTCTATATTGGCCAGCCAAGAATGAAGTGATTCATTTTACAAAATTTGAATCCTTGAAGCAACTATGTACAGAATTGGGATGTACATACCTAAAAGAACTCAACGTTTCCCGGAATGCTAATTACAGTTCACACAATCATCAGTGAGTGCCTCGATATGATGTCTCAAATACCGGGGGAGAAGGTAATCACGAATGTCCAAGCCAGCCCTGCCATAGAGTTTATGGCAGATGAATGTACTCATATCTCTATTACAAAAGAATTAATACTGTATGCATGCATTTTATGTGGTAGTGAAGTGCATGCATGCTTCCTTAAGATTGACATCAGGGATGGCAAAGCTGAAACCATTGAGAAAGCTATTCTTTCTTATCTTTCTCAGAGGAGGGAGTTGCAGCTCGTCTTAAACAACTATAGAATAACTATGCCTTTCTGCATTTTCATGTGAGCAAACACCTGTGCACAATGTGGCAGGAAAAGAGGGAGGAGGGAGGAGGACGGGAGGGAGGGAGGAGGGACACACACACACAGAGGTACACCACATGCACAGTCAAAAGTGTAGCAGAATAAACCTCCCTGGGGTGGGACTGAGCCAAGTTGCTCAGAGACAATGAGTTCACCATAAGCAAGCAACACACACAGCTGGGAAGGTGGACTTGTGTATATATAAGCTGATATATAAATACACTGAAGACAGAGACACAGGCACACAATTTGAAATCGATTTGCAAAATATATTTTGGTATCAAAATTTTGTGAAATACAGTAGTTTTGATAGATGACCATGACTATCATTTACATATCCATCACATTTCCATGTTTGGAATTGTAAGCAATGCTTTATATCTCTTCCTCAGGATGAGCAGTCACTGGTGCTATCAGTTTTGCTGTATACAAACACCCAAGTCTGAAGAGTTTATGGCAGATGAATGTACTCATATCTCTATTACAAAAGAATTAATACTGTATGCATGCATTTTATGTGGTAGTGAAGTGCATGCATGCTTCCTTAAGATTGACATCAGGGATGGCAAAGCTGAAACCATTGAGAAAATGATGAATGGTGTTTCCCATCCCTTGTCAATAGAGCTGTGGAAGGAATAGTGAGTAAGGAAGGTTTGAAGAAGCTGGTTGTTGGGAGGGGTATCCCAGGTGAGTTATAGTGATGTCATACCTCAAAGAGTCCTTCTTTAGACCACACTAGTGTAGGGATCACTTCACTTTACTATTGACACCAGACAACACACATCACACACATCTGTGCTCACCACCTTAATGATCACTCATGCTGAGCCATTTCACCATTAGTTAGCAAATCCTTAGACCAGTTGTTTACAGAACTGTGGTATAGTTGTGAGCAAAACAGTCGCCTGGTGATAAACACACACACACACACACACTCACACACTCACACAGTACATCGCCCCAAACTGCTAGTAGTCCTAGTTTAACTTACTCGGGGGAGATGGTCACCAAGACACAACTTTTAACGTCTTTATTACAAAATGTGTATTTTGTATCATAATGATCAATCAATTATAAGTTACAGGAATTAAAATAATTTAGATAACGCATTAAATATTACTGGCGACTACATCTAGGAATCCAATGACCCTAACAAGCAAAATATATTAGTAGCTACATTCATATCTTAATAACGTATGTATTAATATATCATGAGTTGTAATAACACACACAACTAAAGTGAAAGCTGTAGCTACATTATATATTTGCATATGAGCACACACACACACACAAACAAAAAGGCAATACACAAAAACAGCACACACACAAACTTGCTGAATCAACTGACTTGTACGGACAGGACCCTTGGCAGCCATTAGACGTCACAGGAAGTGGGTACTTCATCAGGAGGCAACCATGCAAGGGGTTCACTTAGGTAATTGAGTGAACGTACAGTGTTACCTGGTTTAAGAGACCCCTGTCAATGCTGATCTGCCACATTCTTTTGACAGAATAAGTGTGCTATACCCGTTAGGGAGTATGGCCAAGAGGCATAAACATTTAGCACATACGTAGTTATATCCTCGGGCGTAGGTAAGACACAAGTAGAACATCATTGCAAATGAGGCTGCCATTTGTGTTCTAGGTGGAACAGTTGCAAAGATGTGTCCCAGCGCTGGCTTACAGGGTCATTACACTAATCACTCATTCCGTGCAACATCTGCTACCAAGATGTTCGAAGCCAGTATTGACAAGCAGCTGATAATGCAATGTATGGGTCATTCTACCACTGCTGGAGTTTGGACATACAAAAGGGTTGTAGAGTCAACTTCTACATCGCTAAGGATTGACATCAACTTCCCATTCTCTCACACAACCTATCTCCCATCCTACTCGCTACTCTGGTGCTTCCAACTCTATCTTGAACCTGTTTCTTGTTTCATGTGATGTTCCTATCTCCAAATCCCTTATTCTTGATTCCTCATTCTCTGACCACCTGCCCATCCTTCTCCAACTTAACTGTGCTGTTCCCAAACCTCCTCCCACCTTCATCACCCATCGTTCCTTCAAAAACTTCTCAAAATCCATCTTTGAAGCTGATCTCTCTTTAGTGCCTTGGTCCAATCATTAATGTATTTGATGATCCCAATGACAAAGTAGATACATTTAACAGCCTATTCATGGAAGTTCTAGACATACATGCCCAACTGAAGACAGAGTGAAAAAGAATCCCACACCTTGGATTGATAAGACAATTCAACGTGAGATGGACAGATGTGAAATAAGAATAAAGAATGCATATCTGGCAAGTAAAGCACAAGAGATGCAGTGAAGCAGTGTTGCCTTCAGGTAAAGGTCGCATGCACGGACGATGTGCAAAGTCATGCCATTTGAGCCAGCCCACGTGCAATATCCCACCATGTGGACCTCTAGCGCTCCTGTGGTGGTCACCACATCACCATTTACGCATCCAGGGATTGCTGGGGTAATATATTGCATGATTCTTGCGAATTGATCAGGTTCATCTTTTAATCCTTTTAAAAACCGGCCAAGAGGGCTGAGTATGCCTATCTGGATGCAAGCCATCACTTTGTCCCATTGGCAGTGGAGACCTCAGGAGTGCTGTGCCCAGAGTCCTCTATTCCTCCAGGATCTAGAACATCAGCTTAAGGACGCAACCGGAGAGCCAAGGTCCTACCTGTTTCTCTTGCACGTGTCTGTGGCAGTGCAATGGGGGAAATGCTGTGGCAGTGCTAGGAACCCTCAGGGACCCATGGACTAGGGAGGGGATGGGTATTGACTTGCATTTTGACCTTGAACCTCGTTTGATTGTTTGGTATTATTTATTTAATCATGTACTACATGTCATAATGTGACGTGAATTAATCTGAATCCATCACTTTATCCATGTTGGTGAATATAGCTCCGCATACACTTCTAAAACAAGTATTTCGAGTTAAAAAAACTCGTGGGGCGCCGGGGCACCCTTGAACTCGAACTACTTGCTAACAACTTCCCTGTGTATGTTCAATAGTTCAAATAATTGGGTATGCAGCATTGCTGCTGGTGTGAAAGATACTTCACAATGCCATAGACTGGGGTTGCAAAGGTTTCAAGTCTCCAGACCAGGAAGTCATCCAGTGAAAGCACCCCTACCGAACTGTCAAAATGCTTTGCTGACACTTTTTAATTCACATAACATTCTGAATGAGCATGTACATGTTGCTTTGTGCCTGGAGGAGGAGTGTGCTGGCTAAGAAGGACACCCTAACTGGTAATGCCATGATTGGCTTTGTCTCCCATTGGCCAACGGGTCGTTTGACCTCTGTTGTATTTGGGGCTGTACCTCACAGGAGAATAGTTAGATAAGCTTTCTACTACAATACTATTATTTAAACATATTCTAGAAAGACTTTGCGTTCCTTGGGTACATGGCGAAATACAAAGAAAGATGATTATGAGCCTAGCAAACAGAGAGCGTCGAGCGCGGCCATTTTACAATGTACGTCAGTGATAATTGGAGCTGTATCTCGCACAGGAGTCTTTCGTTAGGCTTCTTATGAGTATCACTCTATCAGCACATATTCTTGACCACATTTCGTTCGATTAAGATACGGCGAAACGCCATTAGAGATAATTTTAAGGTTTGTAAAGATTGCCGTGAGTGCTGCCATTTGCAAAATGACAGAAATATATATACATATATATATACATACAAACATGAAGCCATACGAATACCTAAATCTGAAAACAATATAGGGGCGCCGAAGGCGCCCCAAAAATGTTCATGATAATTATTGTATACACAATGATTTGAAAATAACTACATACAGCAGACAAGTGGGCAGGGTATATAGTAATACATTACAAATAAAATTTCTAGCTACTAGTTACTGATTCTTTCAATCAGTATCATTATAATGTGCAATATGCCACCTGCGACACCTGTGGGTGTCCTCCACTGCCGCCTTGAGAGCCACCAGCAGAGCAATCTCCATTGGCAACACTGATCCCAATATTACTGATGGGCTGGTAGGCAGTTTGAATGGAGGTATGTTGATCCTGCTTTGGCTGGCTCACACTGGAAGTCAAACTTGTGAGAAATTGGATCCAGGCTAAAGGAGGAATTGAAGGAGAGAAGTTCGTGAAAAAAACAAGTGAACAAAAAGCAACCGCAGTGCAGAAGATACATTCGGTTGTTGCTGAAATACATATACATCTGGTCATCATTCACAGTCCATAAATTTTCTTACACTGACCACATCTACATAACTCTATACAACGAGAGAGTGTGTGTGAGAAAGAGAGATGTAACAAGGAACAAAATTGACATATTGCTGATCTGAGATACTCAGTGATCAGCCTAATCACTGCTTCTTGTCACAACACACAATAAGACACTCCTAGCCGCAACTTTACAAGAGGAATTCATAAGCGAGAGATATTAATTACATTGTTTATTCGAGAATGTAATGAGTATGCACACAAGTTCACCTGGTTTTGAAAAGATACTTCCAAAGTGAAAAGCACAAAGAAACAGCAGCACAGTTTACAAGCCGTCGTTTTAACACTAGCTAACCAAGTAGCTAGCTTGCTTTAAACATTAATCTCTACTAAATTCTTTGAAAGTTATATGAAGAAACAAAGGCCTCAAAAAAGCTTATAATCACTTGTTATTTAGCCACTAACTT